>JBAPLH010000014.1:4152500-4752500 GCA_037897445.1 Ceriops zippeliana | reverse complement strand
GACACCATTTGGAAGCAGCTTTTCCTATATTTGTCAAGCTACAGAACGAGGGAAATGTCAAGGGCGTTGAAGATACACAAGCTAGATATGTATTTGTATTCATGCACAAACACAGACATTCATATATATGGCAAATCCGTGTAGTGCTGCATTTGATTGCCTGTGAACCGTGCATGTATTCATTACCTGTTCCGATTTTATCTTTTGGAAACCAAACTTATCCGTCCATATGGATTCTGCCTCCTCAGCAGCTGGCAGCACAAGGCTCTGAACATTTAAAAATGACAGCAGCTTCTCAATACAAGAGAACAGTAACTGGAAGTAGCCCTGAGACATAATTGGCTTCCATTAATCATGCACAAGACAAATTTATCAATGGCTTATTGGTTGTTTTACAAATCTATAACAATATACAGAGAGTCCCAAATTATGCTTGACAATATGGTACATGACAAAGTTTACTGAATGTCACTTGGGCTGGACAAAAGGTAAAGAAGAAAAGCAAATCCTAGCACAGTTGCTGCAGAAACCAGGAATTTAGCTTATAGCTGAAAGGTTGATGGGGAAAAGAAAAATTAATGTAAAATAGTAACAGCATCTCAGTATCACCTTGCCGTGGTTACCATTACTTGTGGCAACTAAGGGAAGCTCGGCAACTTCTTGCCCAAATATTCTTAGTATTCCAGCTGATACTACAAATGAGCTGCAAAATTACAAATGGGCACTTTTTTAATATTCAAAGGTGAAACTAAACCCATAGACATACAGATTATCACTTACTTGACTGTCAAAACTGCACAGTACATTCCTCCATAATCCTGGCCCTTAGAGTTCTTCCTAAAGAAAGGGAGGGGACGGAAAATGAGAATTAGAAACGCCTTTGGCCAATTAGGTGGGGCAGAAAGCAGGCAATGATTGTTAATACTAAGCATACCCATAAACCATCAATGGAATTAGGTCACGTCCAGTTGAATCAACAATAGGATCAAAACATTCCTGAAGCATGAATGAAAAATACTAGATCAGCAAGAGTAAAATTACTACAGCTCACAGCTAGTCGTGCACCTTCGTTGATTGCACACACACTTCTTACACAGTGCGCTGAGGGTATATGCCATAGCACCATTATAAAGGCAAATGTTTTAAAATTTATTAAATCATAAAATAGAGTGAGAATGTGAATTTTACGAGTTCCATATAACATAAGCAAATAACTAATGTATGATATCACCTATTCTGACAGTAGAAGGAGACAAATGTTTGGCTGACAATATCTAGAAGTGAAGACTTGGAAAACAATGCCACATGTAACACTAGTCCCAAAAATGCATGATTATTTCAATCATGCTATATGTAAGTGGTCCAAGGAGGCTTTTTTTTTTTTTTTTTGGGAGGCGGGAGAGTTGTTCTCCAATGAGGCACAAACAAGAAGCACAAAAATCCAAAAAGGCACATACAAGAGAGAAACAAATACCAAAGAAAAAGTTAAAAGAGGCATTCAAAGACTGGGGGAGCCTGCTTGCAGTACTTAATTTGTAGCACCACCACTAAGCATGAATGATCAGAAAATCATCCAGAAAAGACAAGGGGAGTACTTACTTGGAAAATATTGAGAGCTTGTGAAAGTAACAACTTAGTCTCCCGAGAAGCAATTTTGCCACTAAGAATCCTCCATCTTACATCAATGTCATTGATGATCCCTAAACCCTTTTGCTCATGCTTCATCTTTATAACATTCAAAAAGGAATCCGGGAGCTTTTCTGCTCCACAAACTAGTAACTTCTGCAACGCAGTGTGGATCCTGCTGCAATCCATGCAACAGAACCAATTCCCTTTAGGCAATTCCTGCAATCACGTACCAACATTAGTCAAGGTCTGCTGGAAGCACAATTAAAATTAATAAAAATTCAGGTAGAAAGAAATATGAAGTGTACAAACACAAACCTTTAGGTTTGCAATCTTATGGCTCCTCAAACAACCGACGTGAAATTCCTTCTCACACTGCATACAACCAGAGAATCAAACAATATTATGAACCAGCTTTTGATGCAAGCAATGACCTGGCTACACGTATTAAGCTCTAGACAGCTCAAAAATCAAAAGATAATGATGTGAAAAGGAAGAGAATGATTCAATAGCAAAGCAAATTTCTCATTAGATACACGAAAGGGAAACCACACAGAGAAAGAGAGAGAGGCAGGTAAGAGAGAAGAAGGTGAGAGAGTTACCAGGTCACAGAGTATAATCGTGCGTGGACCAAATCCAGACCTGCTAAAATCATAACCTCTGTGCCCAAAAAAGGAAATAAAAAAAAGAAGAAGAAGAAGAACAATACATAGCAAAGTTAAAAGGAACTCATATACAAGTCATACAAAAGTAAATATGCTCAAACAAGTTCAGAAGCATAAATTTCACCTGCATAACACACATCCGGTAAGTTCTGCTTCCATGCTTCTAACCATACGAATGCATCTCTTGGTTATCTGATCAATAGGATCAACTCCTGAAACCCTTCCAGCTGCAACAGCATTTGCATTATACTCTACAAACTTTTCTCTTTGGAACATATTCTGGCAATATTGGCAATACCAGTCCCCACGTGGAACACATGGTAGAGATGCACATCCTTCACAGGCCAAGAAAATGCTCATCAAAATCAATTCATGCAGATAACTACTGTCGAAACAATCAAAGACTACTATGGCCTAAGGGGATCATGCCATCCTTCAGAATGCATAATGACATTTTATTTATTTATTTTTTAAAACTCATTGCAAACTCTAGGATAATACCCAAAGAGTTAAAAAAAATATAATAATCATCATCACCCCTGCTAGCTCAACTCCCAAGTATGCATGTCCCTACATACCCCCACTGCACCCATGCACTTTTGTTTGGGAGGGTGGGTAAAGCAAGGTTGCTAAAGACAGAGAGCAGCGGCAAATATTTTACCATAAAGAACACCATAACATGTACATGAATAAAACATATAAAAAAAAAAGTACAAATTAATTATCCAACAATCATAATATCTGCAAATTGATGATTCTCTTCTTCTACCTTGCAACCATTTATTGTTTTTACCTTATTTCCAAGCATCTAAAATGAACACTCAACATATCCAAAATCCACTTTGAACTACTCGAATGAGTTATTGACCTGAACCTGATAAAAGGACTCATGAAAATGAGTTGGCTTTCTCACTAACCCTTATTTGTGTTACCTTTATGAAAGGCCCTTGGGCATCCATCACAAAGGATAAGACTTCCACCATCAGAGCAGACAATGCAAAGGTCATCATTATCCTTAGCAGAATATTTGCGACCTTTTGAAAGAGATATTGCCAGTTCATGGAGTGACACACCATTAGATGTATAAATGTATGCATAGCTGTCAAAGGAGCACAAAACTCATAATCCATATCTAAAAGGAAAAAACATTAATCTGAGTAGGTGAAACATAACCAATTAAAAGCTTACGGTTTTTTACGAGTTGCCCAGCCTGCATGAGCTTCGAATGTTGAGGGGCTGACCTGCATGTCAACAGTAGTTACTGCCAGTATGTCTGATGAAATATTAAAGGAATCACAACATTAAAGTGGGAAGAAAATGTACCTCAGAATTGCAACAGAGACATAGTATTCCAAAGCCCCTTTTATATCCCACAAGCAATTTCTGTCCAGAACATTACGTTACTTCACACACAGTGAAGGTGAAAATATACAAGCAGGTAAAATATTTATCTCAACCACCTGTCCACGAGCATAGTAAGCTACTTCAGTTCCATCAGGCAATCCACCTTCCTCAAAAACCAATTTATGCAGCCGCTGATCTCTTGAGAAGAAAAAATGGCAGAACACAAGATTGCATGCAAAAAATGGAAAGCAACACTTTAACACAAAAATATGCAGCAATGAAAACAACTACTGTACAATTGCTTCTGTTATTGAACACACAAACAGTATATGGGAAAAAGAAACCAACTTTGTTGTTATCTTCCACTGGCATTTATTTTGGGGAGAGGCACCCAATGATGGGCTTTTCAAGGAGTTTGAAATGAATGAAGGTTTTAATTTCCTGAAACGTGAAAATAGAAAACATGAAAAGTGCCCTAGGAAGCAAGTAGCATGGCGAAATATCTGAATAAAAATACATTAAATCACAGCTATCTCTCACTTGACTCAAAAACCAAAGCTATTATCTACTCACAGGATAACAAAAGGAAATGAAATATACTAAGTTCAATGACAAATCAACAAGATAACAACCTTGGAGCAGTCTTCCATTGCTTATTTTTCTGTGGTGACAGATGCAACAAAGCACTTCTGGAGAGCTTTTCACTGAAAACCTGTTTTGGAGACCTGAAGTGTGAAAAAACCCAATAAGAAATCTACGTTCTAACATTCCACCAACAAAAGCATGTACAGCAATGCTGATTAACAGATATCCATCTTTCATATGGTTTTAGAGCAAAACAAGCATCTATTACGAGCCAAAATTTGAAAGTTCAAACTTATCCTGGGGAGACTACCACATTAAGAGAGATAAACAAGATGCTAAATTTGTCGTTACTTACTGTTGACTCTTTTTTCTCAAAGACATGCGCACTGGAGCATTTGGGGATAACTTTGTCCTCAAATCTGATTTCAATGACCTGAAATGACACAGACAGGGAGATGTATCCAGTTCACAATACCACGCATTGACTACAATGTAGGAAAATGTTGCTATTATTTTAATGAGCCAAAACAATAGGTAAATGAAAATGAAAAGGGATACCAACTTTTGTTTTATCTTCAATGCAGTACCATCTAAAGAAGTACACATAGAAGCACTTCTCGATGACTCCAAGGTAGAAATGGTTTCTGCAGAGCTGAAATAACAATAACAGAAGCACATCAAACCTAATCATCTACAAATAAGACTTGCCAAATTAATGGCAGCAAAATCAGAAAAACCACAAGTTTTGCAATTAGGAGAATCTTATGCCAAGCTTTGATCTGATGAAGCAATAGTCCATAAAAAAATGTCAGACACATGATAGGGCAGTTCTGATTTAAAAAAATACATATATATGCTTTAGTTTTTTGCATAGTTGTCAAAACCAGCCCAACCCAGCCTGTCAGACAGATGAACTGAACCCTAGACTGGTTTGGTTTGTCAATAAACCCAGTTGGACCATTGATTTGGATTGATCCGGTCAACCTGATCAGCCCAATGACCTAGACCCAGTTTTTCCTTTTTCAATTAATTATTTTTATTTTGAAATTTAATACCAAAATTCTTAAGATTACATTAACTATGACACACACACACACACACACACACACACACACACATAAATATTATAAAAATATTAAATATCATTGACCTGTCATGTTAACCATTGATGTAGTGACCTAGCCTTCTTTGAGTTGACATCCAGGCTGGGTTTAATAACAAAAATTTCTTATTCAAAAAATTGATATAAAACTAACTTTATGGCCATCTACATATCATTATGATGGTTTGCCAAGCTGACAAAGTATTTCTGGATCATCCCAGAGATGGAGGATAAAATCCTAGTAAAATGATAAAGGAGAAACATGAGTCTGCACATTACCTCTATATCTGATACATAATCCTGTAAGTACATTGAATCTAAAACCCACCAGTAAGAGAATAAACACTCTCCTTACAAATGTGGGTGTCCCATGTCCTAGGGTCAAACAATAAGGATGACACAAAATAAAAGCTTCAACAGCACACCTGGCTCGAATGCTATTCTCAAAAGTTGCACTTCCATTAGTTTCTTTTGAGTTAGCGCATGTATTGCAAAGAGGCCCAACTTTGCCAACATAAATTGAAGGGAAGGTACCTAGATCATTTAATAAAAAGCAGAAGTGTAATCATAAAAGCATCATAAGATCATCAAGAAACTTCAAACATCTTTGCCCTAAAGTTATAACCAAGAAAAAAAAAAACAGATTAAGTGAAAAGCTCACCTTTGCATCTTCGACAAGTGAAAGTTTTTTCTTCAGGCAAACCACTAATGGCACTTTGGATAGTTGCTTCCAAAGAATCCAGAGAAGAAGTTCTGCATGCATTCAACACATCAAGCAGGCTCTTCCCATTTTCAAAACAAATGTATTGTCCTGCACGTCTGTATTGTTTGATAGCATGAATCTCAAATTGCGAAGGGGGAATGACCTATATTAACACCAGACAACAGATAAAAAGAAAAAGTAATCAAATTACAAAAGAAATCATCTATTCACAAAGCTGATTAGCATGTTGATCCAAATTTCTAAAAGAAATGAAGGAGACTCACTCTGCAACCTTTGCAGAAAGGACATGAACACAGAATCCCAGCATCTTTAATTGTACCCCGGAGACCAAATGCCTGAAACTATCGTTTCTCCATGCGAACAAGAAAAGTTTAGACGCTACCATTAAAAGAAGAACTAAATTTTTTTAAAAAAATAATAATAATAAACTGCGGGACGATTGGGTGCAAAAGAGATTGTTACCTTTTTGCCACCCATGTAAACAACGGGTACTCCTTCAAGCAAACCAGTCTCAAAGAGCTCCTTAACTGTCATAGGAACATCGTCCAACGCAATCTTTTTAGACATGTTCATCTCTAAATTCTTCCTCGGTGGAGTCAATGCGCTTCCTTCAGCTATCATCTCCACATCTATTGCCATAACTGCTCCACTTTCAATAGCGTCGAATCCACTAACCACAACATCCACTGGCTCATCCTTAAGCTCCAAAGTAGATCGAGTAAACCGTCTCGACTTCTTGTTCTTTGATTTCCAAGCCTTTTTAGTCATCAATATGAGTGGGCCATCCTCTTCAAACGCTTCCTCGACAACAGATTGCTCCGGCTCACTCACTGGCTCATCTTTACACAAAACACTTACAGCGCCGCAATCAGCTCGGCCATCAGCCACATTTTCAAACACTTGGCTGCTCTCTTTCTTCACCCTATCAAACACTTGCTTGTCACGGCTCTCTTTATTCTTGGCTTCTCCAATATTTCTTCCATCAACGACGCCGCTTATAACTCTGCTATCTCTACTCTTCTTAGCTCGAGAATAAACAATGTAACCATTTACCTTAGCAGATTTGAACCTCTTACAACCAACATCATCCAAGACCTCCGCGCAAGGGATCGACGCCGGAGACCTAAATCCGCCGACGGTGGCAGAATTCAACTCGCGCTTCATCCCTGTGGATTTATACAAGAAATCGCCGCGAAAACCACAAGTAAGAACGGAGAATCGGAAGGCAGAACATGAAACCCAACCGGAAAAACCGGCCGATTATAGGGTTTCGAGACTAGAATTGGGTGGGAAAAGGACGGTGGTGGCTAGAGTAAAGAACCAAGAATTTAAAGATCGGCTACTCTGATAGCCAATAATTAAAATTGGGCGGCGGTTTTAGGTATTCTTTCTGTGCATTTTGATTTTGATGGTGGTGGTGGTGTTGGTCGTGGGTTTATTGAGGGTTTGATCTTATATATGGATCTTTAATTTCCAAATTCAAAATTCAGAATTAAAAAAAAAAAAGAACAAGGAAAGAAAGAAAGAAAGAAAGAAGGAAGGAAAAGCGAGCCCAGCCGGGGGGGCTGCTTGGGTGTGGAGTGGCCCGAGTAGATATTCCACCAGTAGCCACACAGAAAGAGAGAGAGAGAGAGGGAAAGAGAGTTTTTTTCTGACAAGTAAAATGGAAGGGGGAATTTGCATGGTCCGTGCAAATAAACCCGTGATGTTACTTCTCTCCCGGACGATGCCTTTCGATGTTTGACCGTAATCGCTCGATGCGTTGTGGGGTCCACGCAGAGTTTATTGCCTTGAAATTGGGTGGTTGGAATTGGGCCGCAGCTTCAACGCCCCTGAAAATTTTAAACTATAATTTTATAGTTTTAACTCAACAATTTACGTAATGCAAAAAAAAAAAAAAATGACGTCGTAATTTTATTTTTGGTACGTGATATAGACAGAGTTGAGTTAAAACTCCTTCCTAAATTGATTTAAAAATTCATTGTTCAATCCTTAAAAAAAAAAAAAGCAACTTGATATAACAAAATTACAAATCAAAGGTCTTCACCGAGTGACTTCGAATATGGACAAAACTCCAACGAGAGGGGATAGACATGGAGAAACACTCTTTGGCCAGAATATGAGAAGATGCATGCAATTAAACTGCTTGGCAACCAAAACGAGTTTTTCAGGGGCTTTAAACATGCCTTTTTAAGGTTTGTTATTTTGGTAGGACGCAATTCTTTTTATAGGATTATGACTATCATTTCTCTTTATAGCATTTGACTAATATTTATATATACATATATATATATATATATATATATATATATATATATATATATATGTATATAAAAATCCTACCTGACAAGCAAGAAAAAAGAATTCTTTTGCAGATAATAGCTTTTTATGGGTATGTACGTGTTATGAAATTAGTATGGCAAATAACTAATCATTCAGCTAAAATTGATTTACCCAACCTTTTGGGATTTGAGATAACTTGGAAAGGTTATGGAACGACAGAGACTGGAGGAGTTTTAGAATTTGGAAGTCTCTGAGTCTCCATATATTGCAAAACAACAATGTCAAGACTTTTTCTTATATAATTTGTTTTCGTGCTTTCCTCCATCTCCCCCCCCCCCCCCCCCACCCCCCCAAACCCAAAAAAAAAAAAAAAAAAAAAAACTATAAGCGACCACTATTTTAAAGTAATTTTATCCCAAGTGTGTGTGTTTGCTTTTGTTTTACTCTTTCGTGCCCTTTACCGACAAAAATGTTCTACTTATTAATATCTTTTAAATCTATCGTCTTTGGGCCATTGTCGATGATTAATCAGGACGAGATCATGGATCGTCGAGCTAATTGGTAGGTCGGTGATTCATGCTCTTGATTGTGTGCAATTGTAGCCTTTTATTTTTCCCATTCAACTTGTTGACGGAATATGCAGGCCAAAATTATTGGCCAATAAGTTGTTTTTTGGTCACTGATGGAATAAGAATCCTTGCCTGACACAAGGGGCATGCCCTCAAAATATGATGGAGGAATGAGATGCTGTCAAAGTCTATCCGTGATGTGTGTGTGTGTTCGTGCTTGTCATTCTTTCAAATTGGTCACAACGTATTGTGTTAATATTATTAGAAATCAAATTCACATTGATAGTTTGACACGAGCAAATGAAAATGATAGAAAATGGTATAGGGAAAAAGTCAATAACAAGATTTCAAACTATAATCGTGTCAAGAGTAAAACTCTTGCGTCTCAGTCTGGGCTAATTAGTTAGAAATAAAAAACACATACTGGCGTCATGTTTCTGATTATGAATTTTCTCTTCCACTTCCAATAATAACTACACTGACACTGTTAATGGATGTGGTCATTGTCCAACACAAAGGAATGAGAGTTTTCTAACTAAGCAATCATGCATGGTTGGTGCATGTGGGGAATGGCTTCCATGGGCGGGCAACATCCAAGTGTAATAATTACAAAATTCTTCGTTGAGGAAACAATGCTGATATAAATCTCTATCTGATTTTTCTAATATGTATTTATTAGTTATTACATGATGCTTCTCTGTAGCAATGACCTCAAGCTTCTTGCATCTGTGGTTTAGAGCTTCGATTTCCTTCAAATCCTCGTGACAAGAGACTCCATGAAACTGGAAGTATCAGGGAAATGCATTCTATTGATTCAGTTGCACATTCGATACTGCTTATACATGGCACTAACAGCCTTTGGTCTTATGACTTGTGAACAATCTTCCCTTTTTTCTTCATAATTTCAACACAAAGGACGTGAATTCTAACCGAAGACTGGTGTATTAAGAGGGTAACAGACAAAAACTACTATTTGGGAGGTTAAAGGAAATGCTGAGTTGGAAATGCCAATGGTTCTTCAGGACCTTTTCCTCCCAGTATTAACTGCCTTGAGCTTCATGACTAGTTCCTCACGCTGAGCTTCCACTTCAGCATACTTGAGGCTCATATGGAAGTAGCGCTCCTGAAGATCTTTTAAGTCTGTCTCTGCCGATGATTTTGAGCGGTCAGATTTTTCTGCCGGCACAGCTGATTCGCCTTCTGCTGCTGATCTTCTTGAGGATCCTGCATGGCCTTTGTCCCCCTTTGATGTCAACCTGCTACCAGGCCAATGACAGTTGAGTATTTGTTAGCCAAAATATAGAAAGATGGTCAAAAGATGGTCCAATCTAGTGCTCACTTTTTAGCTGGGCCTTGTACAGCTTATTTGATTGCATAGCCTTGGCCAATTCATCTTCAAGGATCCGAATTTTTGAAGCAGGATCGATACTGGAAATGAGACTTTCATCGTGAGATCCGTATCCATTATCAACCTGTTTAGAAGAAGATAGAGAAACAGATGCCTCAAAAAAGTTAGAAGGTCTACAGCTAAGATCATTTGAGAGCCAACAATGCATGTGGTGTAACATCATAAAAGATGACTGTTTGGACCTAAATTTAGCTAAAAGCAAAAGCATTGGCGGATGCCATACTTCTCTCTGCTGTGAATTTTTTGGGGAATTCATGCCGCTTGGCTCTCTCAGAATCAGACTTTTTTCCTTCATCAATATCAACTCTCCTTCGAGGGACTGAGCTCTTGTTCTGCATTCATCTTTCTCCTCCTCAAGTTGCTTTATGTCCCGTTGAAGTTGCATATTTCTTCTTGATCCGGCTGATCTCATCTCTAAGCCCAGCGTTCTGCTCAATTAATGCTTCTTTCATGGTGATGTCACCATCCATCTGCAGAAGCTGTCTTTCCAGGGCAATTCTGTTCTCTTTGCAATCCTTTAAATCACGAACACCCTGCCGCAAGGTTGTGATCATCTCAAGAAATGAATCCTTCTCTGCCTTCAATGCTTCACATTCTTGTGACATCAGACGCAGTGAAGTTTCCAATTTCCCCTTCTCGAGCATGGATGAGTTGAGCTCATTCTTCAAAGCCAGAATTTCACCCTGAAGATTATCCATTTCCAGCAGTCGAGCCTTCAAACCTGCACATTCTTCTATGATCTGGTGCCTTTCATACTCAGATACTGTAAGCTTTAGTTCAAGATCATTAAGTGAGGTCCTGAACTTTTCTTCGTGGGATTTGTATCTCTCCAATAGCTTCTCCATTCTTACATTCTCAGCCTTCAATGTTTCTTGGTTTTGTTTTAAGGCAGCAAGCTCATCCGTTAAGCCTTGAATCTTTACCTTGGATTCTATCTGTGAAGCAATAAAATCTAATTCCAGCTTGGCTATTTCTGCTTGTAAATTAGATTCATTTTGCATAGCATCATAAGCTATCCTGTCTCTCTCATCTTGAGTTGTAGAAAGTTGCTTGGTGAGGCCTTCTACTTCAGTTTCAAGATTCTCATTTTCAGTCATCTTCTCCAAATATTTCTGGTTTACCAAGCTGAGTTTCTTTTTCTGCTGTGCATTTTCCTCACAGAGTGCATCCCTTTCTGACGTTAGGCTGTTCACTTTCGAGGCACCGTCTTCCAGAATTGAAGAAATTTCATGTTGCAAAACCTTGACTCTTTCAGACCTTTCAGCAAAATTTCTATGTAACCCTGTCAGTTTCACTTCTAACTGTTTACAACAGTCCTGTAACTCTAAGTTCTCTCTTTGGAGCTCACCATTGGATTCCTGCAGTGAACTGTACTCTTCGTCAAGATTCTTTTCTGTAGCCTTTAACTTCATATTTTCCATTTTCAGATATTCGCGCTCTTCCTGAGCCTCTGACCATTGATTGTGCATTTCTCGTAGCTTCTGTGCAAGATCTTTCTTTTGTACCTCCATCTCATCTTTCAATCTTGCAACCTCAGCTTTAAGACCTGCAGAATGAGACTTGGTGTTCTCTAGTTCAAATGCAGTTGATTCCTTCTCATCTTTCAGGTAACCCAGTTGAGATTCCAAGCCTGACAAGCGTGTCAACAGCTCTTCGTTTTCCTTCCTTAGCTCTGATGACTGACTTTCCAATTGAAGTCTATCACTTTCTAACTCAGAAGCTTTCCTCTCCAGAATTTTATTGGCAGAAACATGTGACTCGACAGTACTGCTAAGAACCATGAAATCATTTCTCATGTCGTTTAGGCACCTTGTAGCAATACCACTTTCTCTTTTGATGCTTTCCATGTTTTCTTCTAGTTGGCCTTTTTCTTCTTGAAGAAAAGAAAGTTTGGCTTTTAATTCCCCTTCATCCTTTTGGAGTTTTGCAATTTCCTCTTCTTTTGACAATAAGCCAGCCGTAAGTCTTTCTATCTCAGCCCTTTTTTCACCCAGTTCCTTTCTTAAATCTTTAACTTTGATTTCCAGCTCCGATATCTCATTCTCAAGTTCCTGAGTTGAAAACTTGTGCTCATTCTCAATCTTAGTGAGCAATTTCTTCCTCATCTTTTCTTCAAGATATTTGGGTTGACCTTCATGATTTCCAAGGTCAGCGATGGAACTGGTAAAGTATTTGCTTCCTTCCATGGAACCATCCTTTGTTGCCTCAAGCCTGAGTAAGAGCAGAATATTTTCATCCGTTACCTCATGAAAGTCACGTTCTAGCTCCTGCAACTTAGATTTCAGAGCTTCAATTTCTTTGATCAGGTCACCTTGACTCCAATCTGTAAACTCCATTTCCGCAGCATAATGCCTTCCTTCTTGGGAGACTATATCTTTTCCATCAGGTGGTAACTTGTGCTGAGATTCTGCCTCGATATTCTCAAGATTCCAGTTTTTCAACTAAAAGGTTTGGCACTTTGGTTTTTGTCCTCCAAAGCCTGCTCCAGAGATTCCACTTTAGCTTGCAAATTCTTCTCCGATTCCTGCAGTCGCTGCATCTGAAACATCAGATTTGTGCTCTGCGAGTTTGCATTGATGCAATTTTCCAAATCACTGAATTTTGATTGCAGAGGGAAAAGATTCTCTATCTCAGTCTTCTGCTTTTCAACAATTTCTTCTAGCTCCTGAAGCACAGAAACAAGTTCAACATTTGACTCTTGACTCCTCTTCAGCTGTAGAGTGAGATTTGCATTGGACTGTTTCTGAAAGTCATTCTCATTTTTTAATTCCTCAATGTACTGGGCTAGACTTTCTCCTTGAGATGTTGAAGCCTCAAGAGCTTCTGCTTTCATTATCGGTTCCTCTAACAACAGTTTCAGCTTTTGAACTTCTTTTTGCAGTCCATTGCGCTCTGCACATGCTGCAGACAGCTCCATATCCAAATTTGCCTTAATTTTGGACTGTTCCAGAAACTCCTTCCTCATTATGTCCAAGTCAAGCATCAGCTTTGTAGCATTCCTTTCCCAAATCTTAGATTCTTCACAGAGGTCTTCAATAGTATCTTCTGCGGCTTCCAGCATGCTTTTAGAAGTTTCTGAAATTCTCAAAGAAGATGCTGGAAAATTTTGTGGCTCATCCTGGGAAAGGCTTTCAGAGTTTGTGTTCCGTGAGTCAAATGGTGAACGACTTGACCGAGGAGAACTTTTGACGTGATAATTGCCTTGAGGTGCATTACTTTGCAAGTTACTGCTTGGACAGCTAAAACTTGACCTTCCTGTTGAACGCGGCGCTGAGTCATAGCTGTAATGCGAACCTGAACTATAGGAAGTTGATATCTGTAACAAAGGTGGAGTTTGCATTAGTCTTTTGAGAGGAGACATATTGAAACAACAAAGATAAGGCACCCCAACCCCAAAATGCTATAAAAGGAAGGACAAAAAGAAACAGAAAAAGAAGGATGAAAACGAAAACCGGTATATGAAATGCGAGGAAATATGGCTATCATTTTATTAAAAAGGACACAGTCTGAGGTGTAATTGCATGCAAGTCTGGAATATACCAGTTTATTACAACTTATATATCGCTAAATTCAAGTTATTTCTCAGGTCCTCAATCTCGAATCTGCAGCAGTTTTTCCATGGCAATGGCTACTGAAAGACGCACAAAGTTATTTCTTTGCTAGCATTCGTATGTGCACAAAGGCGTGTTTCTAAACTCTAGACAAGCAATTAAACTTACAAGCTGTAGAATATCAAGACATGTAAGAGTAAGATAATCATTCATATTAACATCCACAGCATTGGAAAAATTTTGATAATAGTTTTACAGAATTAAAAGCCTCAGAGTTCATCTTTCAAACTACTAAGTTGAAAAGGTGAAATAGTCCAATTTTTCCCTTCTTTTTGCGGAAATTCATTATAAACAACTGAGATGGCACGTATACCTGCAGATCAACAATAACTACAGATGGAAAATTTCAACGCCAGACTTAAAAGTCTGATGGCATTTTTTGTATCGCTTGTTCTTATCTTTGATTGTCGGGCAGGGGAGAGGGGAACTTAAGTCTAAGTCTCAAAGGACCCTTGATTTCGAATTACATCATTAATTTTAGTATCATCACATTCACAAACAAAAAGACATGCACGATAACGAATAAAGAGAGAAATGCCAACATCATCTAAATGAAGAAACAGAATAATGCAAAGATATATAAGCATACCCTTTGCCCATTTTCTTCCTGATTCATGGAGGACACAACATCTCCATTAGAGTAGAATCCTGTACTCTTCGCCAATGCACCATCTGATGCCTCTGACCTGACCTCATTATCACCATTAGAGTTCTCATTTACGTCTTCTTCACTTGAATTTATCTCTTTTGATTCTTCATTACTAATCATATAACAGCAATATTTCTCATGAACAAAGAAGACATCATAAAGCTTAAAAGTGTCACAATAGTTGCATACCAAAAAAAGAAAAAAAAAGTCAAAAGAAATTCGTAAGAGTGAAAATGTTCTGCGATTTGATACGGACCTTTGTTTTGCTTTTGGTGTCAGGCATTGGATCTTGAACTGCAAATTGGATGGACAGTAAAACAATGCATTATATAGTTTGATCAGATTACTGTTCTGCATGATACCACTAATCTATTGTTGATGCTAGTAACATACATTTCTAGTAACTATTCTACCGTGTTTTGATTGTTGATGCTGCAAAAATTTGAGAAAACCAAAACATGGGTTTATAAGAATATGTCAACTGAAAAGTTTTTTCTTTTGCCTCGAACAAATGAATCACTCCTGTCACTTCTACCCCGAGTGCCACAACTTTTACTATTTTAAGTAAAGGTCACTCAACATGAAAGCCCACAGCCAATTGTTGCCAATGGTTCCCAAAAAACTTTAAATGACAGGAAATATTTGATTTAATCATGCTCAGAAGCACTGCTTTGTTGTGCTAAAATATTATCATAACGAACACCCAGCTTTTAGATGATCTTATTTATTTACACATGACGAAATAAAGCAAACTAAGGGCAAAAGGACAGGGGAAGCTATGAGTGGTGTCATACTTAGATCAACACAAAAGAATGAGAATGACAAAACAAACAGCAATGGTAGCATTGACATGTTAGCATACACTAACCTGTAAAATGGTGGCATGGTTGCATCTCTTCAATGGTAATGAAACTGGAAGAGAAGCACTCGAACCCATGTAGCTTGCCATATTGACCGTAACCTCTCCAAGAATGCCAGATCGAGCTGATCCCTTTAAATTCAATGTTGGTCCATTGACCTGTTGGTTCATTCTGTTTATAGTATGCATTTGTAAGACATAAGATAACAGTAAAGTTAAAGTACCTTGGCCACAACAAGTCTGAAAAGGCAGTCTTCAACCTCCTTTGAAGACTCATCTGGTGCAATCCATGTAGCTTCTGACAAAGACCCGGTCCACTTACATTTGCCATTGCTAACAATTGTTTTATTCAGCTTGGCAATCGATCTCCCTGTCTCCACAGAGATAAGCGACACAAACAACTTGTCCCATCCTTCTGGGACCTATAAAATCACTACATCATGTAAGATACAAATTCACAATGCCCCACTGAGAAAAAAGAATGAGAATTGTAAGTAACCTGGATCGCCTTGAACTTAGAAAACTTGAAATCAATTCTCTCTGCTGACTTCAGTGACTTGGTCCTGTACAATGCCAGCATCTTCCTCTTCAACTCGGAACTCTCACTTTACTGCTTGGTTCAAAAACAAGACCGTAAGCACCCGCATACAATGATTAGCAATCAAGGGAGCGTGATAATTAATGAGAGACGATACTATCTAGCTGGTCATTGTCGAGAAGGGTGAGATATTCTATGTGTTACCAACTTTGGTCTTTACGTCTGCCATAGAAGGATGAAAATCGAGTGAGTTCGCAAAAATTCTTTGGGAAAATATTATAAGCCAATGAATTGTAAGTAGTGAAGGCAAATGAACATGACAAGATCACAGTTCAGAGATATTTTGCATGGACCATGCATAGGATATTGCAAAGTTCAGTTCTAACAACTAAAAAAATGATATGAATGGAGAAAGAAAACACAAAATTTTTCATTGGGGGTGTCATAAGATAGTGACTCCTGTGAGTCGTGAGAATAATAAGTGGATTGGTTACGACGAGCAAGAACAAGGCGAACATATAGCATTGGAGATTGGACTTTTCTAATTGTGATTAAACAAAATTTGCAACCAGTGCGGTACAATATACAACGAGACTATTATTCATTTTCTGATAACGTTTTATTTTTGTTGTTGATATTGTGTTCTTTTTTTTTTTCTTTGTTTTTTGGGTTTCTCTACCAAAGTGGGAGGAAGCACCTGCGTGATCCGGCACGGTATTTGTTGTACGTAAACAAAGATCACTGCATTATTGTTTCCATTCTTCGCAAACAATCTCTCTAAATTATTATCGTCAGTCAAAAAACTAGATTATTGTTCAACCAATACCCACCTGCGTTTTATTATCTTTGTTAGAAAATATGAACTTTGGATAGTAAACTCGCTATATCTGATTACCGTATGAAACGCCTCCTCTCCACTGAGTATGGTTTTATTTGTTTATTTCTTGTTTTTGGGGGAACCGAGGGTGTGGGCCCGGGGCAGGGGGAGGGTGGGTTTATGGGGATGGGCTTGGGCCTTGATCAATGAAGCACTTCTTCAGTCTATAAGCGGCATGCTCTCGGAGAAATCGGGAAAAAAAAAAAAAAGGGGGAGAAAAATGGAAAAAAACTTATCGCTACAAGGTATCAATTATTTCTTTTTCATTTTTATTTAAAAATTCACCCTTTGGGACCATGATGACGAATAAAACGCCGTTGAAGAGCGGCTGATTTATTGGGACTTGGAGACTTTTTCTATGGATTTTACTTATTGGTTAAACAAGGAATGGTTTAGTTTTATCCGCAACTAAAATTAACATTAGCAACCAACTATTATGTTGCCATTCACGGGAAGATTCTGCCAAATTATATTAGTCAACAAATTTAACGTTCAAATTTAAAATTACTTGAAATCATTTTTCACAATTTTTTTAAATTCCCTCATTATTTATTTATGTAGTTCAAAAAAATATATAGACCATAAATAAATAAAATAAAAAGTGTGAATTATAGTTGTAAATTATTATTGACATATAATTATATCATTATAGTTATCTTTATTTAATTTATATAATAGTCTCTTTTTGGCATATCAAAGTAGTTATATATTTTTCAAATATATGTATATTAATAGCAAAAAAATGATTACTCACGGGTATAATGGTCATGATATCATTCGAGCACTAATGAATTTTAGTAAATTTCCTCCACACCTATCCTTATGTTGACACTCTCATTTAACTTCTTTTAAAGCATAGATCCATTATCTAAATACTATTAGATTTAAATGAATTTTCTTTATAATTAATTTTGATATGAACGAATTTAAAAATTAGTACTGTTAAATTTAAATACTTTTCTTACTTTCAATTTTAATATTAATAAATTTAAAATTAAACACCATAATTTCAACTTGAAGTCCTATTTATTAGAGAACACAACGAATAGATTCAAACCAAAATTAATATAAAAAAAAAGTTACATTATATTACCAACTAAATTACCACTCTAATAATTTTTAAAAAATATTTTTAAGATACTAAAAAATTTCATTCGACGTGACATGATGACACACAAATATGAAAAAAGACTAAGTATCTCTCTGATTTATTGGAGGCACAAGTATGATTCCGCATGATTCTTTTTTTATTTTTCTTATAAATAAATTAAATTACAAATATTATTAATGTCATTTAAGAAAATAGATTTTATCATTTAATCTCAAAATAAAATTAATTTTGCGTAAAATTGGGCATAAGTTAGATGGTTTGTGATTCATAATTTATAATCTGTATAAGTGAGAATAGATGACATAAAACCTAAGACACATTTTTTGTTAACAGAATTTAGAATTTCATAAGTCAAAATAACAAAAAGCAAGAAGAGCATCGATTGAATAATATACAGCGCAACTAGAAGAAGTAGATGGAATGAAGGTAGGCCCATAGAGCCAGTGGACACCACCAAAACCCAACCCCAACCTAACCTCAGAGCCCCTAAGAGCAGAGGTGCCCACTTTCTGGTCTTGTGTCAATTTGACATTTATTCTTACTTCTACACTTATATTTTTAACTCGTTCGGCGAAAACACTCGAATCTTAATGTTTTCAATAAAATTTTCGTAGCAAAAAATGTTTGGGTGACCAAAAGTAATGATTAGATTATAACCTTAAAAAAATATTAACGTGAAAAATATCAGAATAAGTATATCAAATTATTTTCTATAAAAAAATCTTACCATATTAAATTTAATATTCAACACATAAAAATTAATAACCGACAAGTTTTACTATAAATTTTTCGATACATTGTTGTTCTTTTTTCACGTTTAACAAATTTAATTGAACATTTAAAAAATTATCAAATTTAGTCATATAAATTTTTTAATCTTTAAAAAATCTAGCGTACGAATACTAACAAAAGAGGATAGCTTTGTGTTGACAAAAGCAAAAATGCCTATGCGTATAAAAGACAAGATGAGATGATAACTTAGTACGTGGACGTGCCGGATAATCTTCGGTCAACTAGGCCTCTCAATTATTTTCCGGCAATAAGCTTAATGTTGCGATTTACCTTAACTAATTCTCAGGATGCCAAAGAATAAGAAAATTTTGAATCATATAAATGTGTTATTGCACAATTCAACATATTAACCTTGTATAAAAAAGGTAACGATTTTGTAATAAGTGGTATCGGAACTTACTATTTTTGTCGTGAAACGCTCGACTTGATGTGAAATGTCGAAAGTTTGTGTCATGTATATCCAAAAATATCAATAAGGTTGTTGAGAAATTTGGTGTAGTAAAATGCCAATGATACACACTACATATCTTCCGTATTATTAAAAAAAAATAAAATTTTAAATCATATTAATGTTGCACACCTTAACAGGTGGTCTGTTTCATTAAGGTTGTGACAAGGTTAATTGGGGGTGGATCTATGAATACTGGAAGCCTATTGGAGAATTTGTTAATCGAGCTAATCGAATTTGGAACAGTCCTTACTAGTAAACAAGCTAGAAACAAAAGACAAAATAAAAATAAAAATAAAAATAAAAAAGTACCGAGGGAAGAACCACGGGAGGGGCTTAAAGTCGTAAAACTTATAAAATGCCACCTTTTGCAAGAGCGCTTAAACGAAAGCCCAACTGGGTACTTTTTTTTTTTTTTTTTGAAATGTAATGTTAGTATGATGTTTGTTAGGTTTTACTTATTTTTTTGATATAATTTATTTATAATGTTATGTTATATAAATTTTTATTATTTTTATTTTAAATAAAATTTACTTATTATGCAGTGTAAAATAAGAGTGAGTTATATTAAAAAAAATAAAAATAAAAACCTCTGTGATTGATGATGCTAACGATGATTGATAGACAATCGTTTGTATCTAATTAAGTTAGTTATTAACACTATTCTAAATCCTAACATTCATAATCAAACCTCAGATATATTTATCTCTCTAATTTATCTTTCAATCGTAAAATTGTAAATAGTTTGTCGATATTCTAACTAAATAGGATAATAAAAATATAAATTAGTTCAAGTTATATATTAACAATAGTACATAAATTGAATTATATATATATATATATATATTTAACTCAACTAGAAAATTATTTCACTTATGATTTCATCGTATTGTATATATTTCCCATATTCATACAATTTTTCATTTAAAAAAAAATTATAGTGAATTTTGAATAACGCGGCCACATTACCAAATAATTTTTCTTAAATAATATCGAGTAAAGGTATCAAATGAATGGATCAAATTAAGATTAAGTTGATTTGCATTCTAATTACATCAGATCTTTTTTTTTTAGATGTGATGCAAAGATAGTGTTTATTATCTCCATTTATGTTTTTTTTTAGTATGATTTATTCATCAATTTATATTATATAAATTTATTATATTATTTTTTTATTTTAAACAAGTTATATTTATTATACCGTATAAAATTCTAAATGAATTATATTTAAAAAAAAAAAAATCAAAAGCTAGAAACCATTGTGATTAATGCTAACGATGATAGAGAGAACTTTGTAGCTAATAAATTTAGTTTACACTATTTTAAACCTTTCGGAATCAAAATCAGACCTACTGAAAAAAGCTAAGTACACATACTTCTTCCACGATTTCAACGAACGATTTTAATGTCTACTTCCATGTAACAGTGAATTTTGAAAATTTTGGCCACTTCACCTAATAATTAGTCTTAAATATCAAGTAAAGGCATCAGATAAATGCATCAAATTTAGAACAAGTTATTTTAAATTTTGATCACATCAAATTTTAAGTATATTGAGTTCTATATTTATTAAATTTTTTATATATTTAATTTTGACTCTTTTGAAATTTTGGAATTAAATCTATTCTAAGTTTTAAATTAATTAAGTTTTCACGCCATATAATTGAATAAGATACCAACCGAATTAAATTTAGTTATTCGGATGGTCACCTCTAACCTCATTGTTACTCGGTACCGGGGCTGTCGAAATAATTTCTGCGGTTTCATTGGAGTCTTATTGCAGGAATTTTAGAAACAAAGCACGGTAATACTTAGCATTGTGATCGTAATTGTAGACAGCAGACGGCAAATTGAATCCTCGATTTTAACTCGTGTCTTACCTTTGTTGGTGCATATGCATAATGTCTTGGATCAGGAGTGTCAAGTTGAGGTACGAGGATCCACCCAATTCCATGCTCTTCCTCGCCATCTCTCCAAGTTCAGCTGCCCTTTTTCTCCTTATTTCCCCCTCCTCCCCACAATCCATCAGCATGCTCACAGCCTTCTCAACTGCATCTTTCCTCGCTAAAACTCCGACCCTCTCTTCCTCTCCCCATCTCACGGGAACCTCAACACCAACTGGAACTCCAATCCTCAGAATCTCAACAACTAGCTTTTCATTAAAGAATTGCTCAGCAAAGAGCGGCCATGTTATCATTGGCACCCCGGAGCAAATCCCTTCCAATGTTGAGTTCCAACCGCAGTGGGTCAAGAAACCTCCGATTGCTGCATGGGACAAAATAAAGACTTGAGGAGCCCAGCCCTTTATCAAAAGTCCCCTTCCTTTAATCCTTTCTTCGAAATTCTCATTCACGAACCACTCTTCTAGCTCCTTGTGTCTCTCCCCAGCTTTTACTGCCAAGATGAATGGTTGCTTTGATGCTTCCAAGCCTAGACACAGTTCTACCAATTGCGATGGCACAAGGCGGCACAGGCTACCAAGACAAACGTAAATGACCGACCTCGGTTTCCTTGAGTCCAGCCAATCCAAGCATTTCTTTTCATCAATTGCAGCTTTGTTTCCCCTCTCAAATTTGTCTAGCTTCTCTTTGTTACATAACGAGACCGGTCCAATGCACCACACCTTCTTATTTATAGCTATCTGGTATTCCTGGGCGCAGCCGTGCTCTAACTCCTCAAAGCTATTTGCCACAACCCCATATGCCGATGATTCAGCTTCTTGCATCTTGTTGCGTACATCTTCCAAATCAGGCAAGCTGACAAATGCTCCTGGAAGCTGAGCTTTTGTTATCTCGAACCCCTGTGGCATTCCCGGAACCACAAAAGGTTCCGAATCCGAAGCAACCGAAAGATGAGCTTTGTGGAGCCGGACGTTGTGAGAACTCAACAAGGAAAAGCAGCACATCCCATGAAAAACAATCCGTGGAATGTTGAACCTCTGAGCAGTTTCGGATGTCCAGGCCAGGCACTTGTCTGATATGATGCAGCTTGGAGGAGGCTTCTGCTGTTCAAGAATGCATTCCAGTGGCTGCTGCAGCTTGGCAACTGCGTCATAGAATTTGCTCAATAGGTCTCTTGAAGGTAGTGTGTCGAGATTTTCGTAGCCGATTGGAATCCCTGCCTCCTGGCATGGAAATGGAATTTGTAGAAGCCGAATTGGGAGGCCGGACTTCATTGCACGAGAGACAATTGTTTCAAATCTTGATGCATTAAGAGGTGTAGTGACCAAGGTTACCGTAACTCCCCGCTTTGCAATCATTGTAGCCATGTCTACCATAGGGATCATGTGGCCCGGTGCCATGAGTGGCATCAAAATAAAATTAAACTCGCCTAATATCTTACTCGATACCATTGTAATGGACTGAGGACTAAATCTTGTATGTGTTGCAAGTTGTTTGAACTCAATTGGAACTTGGAAATGGTATCAAAGAGCTCGTTTTGAATCGATGGGGACTATCTCTTCAATTCTCTCAAGAGCGGGGAATCATAAAAATCCTTCTGAGAAATTTCTTATCCAGCCATGATTGAAGCCAGCCTAAGACATGCATGGCAAGATAGATGGCAATGACTCGTTCAGATTATTTCCTAGTGATAAGGCATTTTGGGCATGTGGAAGTGGATTAATTTTCCTTTTAGACTTGGGAATACGTAAGTTGAGGAAAGCGAGGAAAGTAAGGTTGCGTGCAAGAAGATGCGTTAATTAATAAGTAAACAAAATGAGTATATATAATGAATACATTGGTCCGAAAATGCCAATTTGATCCCTATAGATATATAAAAGGAAATTTGTAAATTTTGTTGACCAAGTCAAGTCAATAATGTTGTTTTTTCGTCTTTTCTTTCTTTGCTTTTCGTCTTTGGGGGGGGGGGGGGGACTGACGGGTGGAAAAAACAAGGTCCCTCAATTTATCTAAAGAGAGATTATATCCAGCGGATGCATTCTTGATTATCAGTTGTTCTTAATTAGAATACAACGGGCATGATAAACAGCTTTAACTCTCTTATTTATTACAGCGTGCAATTTGGGTGACACGGAACAATTTTGACGTGGTTAGCTGGGAATTCGTTTACCAAGTCCGTGTGACTATGATCGTTGATCTGGGGCGAAATTAATCGGTTGGTTGTTCCACGGGGAAATTGACCTACACATGTGCTGTACCAGATCAAACGGCCTTGTTAGTGGATCATTTGGTGAAGAAAATCTTACGCCAAAAGAATAAATTAAGGAAGGAAAGGAACAGGCAATTGCCTCCTTATTTTCGTTTTGGTCCACACGCAATTGCATGTTGTTTGAATATATAGCGTATTGACTTTGAACAGACCTCGTCAACCTGACTTTCAATATTTCGACCGACTTGTTTCAGTCTGAAACCGATCTCGTCGTACTCATAAAGGTAAAAAAAAAAAAAGTAGGTAAAATAAAAATAAATATTAATTTATCATAATTATCGGTTCCAATTTATTTTTTTTCTACTGTAACTAATAGTCATAATTAGCAAGCTTTTCTTAACTTGCCAACTCCGGCTTACCAAAATAAATTTGTTCAAATTACATTAAAGTTGTTAGGATCTAATGAACATATATACATGAAAAATATAAAGATTTAACGTGGTACGGTAATTTACTTACATTTATGGGAGGAACGGATCTTTATATTCAGAAGTTTTAATATCTACAGATTTTCTTACACCGAATTACAATATACCACCCTTTTCTATTTTTTTTTGTTACATAACTTGTAGTTATTTATAGGAGACAAATGACCTGCAAAGTCTTTGGACGGTAATGTGAACGGTAAGTTGCGGACATCGATAATTTGTCGAATAAAATGAAATCGGACATCGATATATTTTGTGCGAGAGTAATAAACTTGGTTCTTTGCTAAGCAAAAGACACTCTGATTGTTATAGTGGACTTCAACGTGCTCCTGAATAAGTCCCAAGTCTTCAATCAACCCATGAAGCCAAATCGCTTCTTTGAAAACCTCCGTGATCGCCATATACTCTACCACTGTAGTAAACAAAGCAACAGTTGAGTAAAGCGTTGATCTCCAACTTACTGGTCCTCTTGACATAGTAAACATATAACCTGTAGTTGATCGATACTTGTCAAGATCACCGGCATAATCAGAATCGACGTACCCGACTAGACGATTGGTCATAGTCTTATTTTTTTGGAACTTCAGGCCAATATTCACAGTGCCTTGAATATACTGTAGAATCCACTTAACTGCTTGCCAATATCCTTTACTGGGATTGTGCATATACCGACTTACCATGCTGACAGCTTGTGAAATATCAGGTCGTGTACACACCATTACATACATCAGGGCTCCAATAAGATTAGCATATGGAATATTATTCATCTGTTTTCGATCATCATCTGTATTTGGAGACATTAATACACTTAGTTTGAAATGTGAGGCCAATGGAGTACTAACGGGTTTAGTCTTGCCATTTACACCAAACCGCTGGAGTACTTTCTTCAGATACTGAGTCTGAGTTAACCAGACTGTGCCCCTTTCTCTGTCACGCTTGATCTCCATACCAAGAATCTTTTTGGCTTCTCCAAGATCCTTCATCTCGAATTTTGAGCTCAATTGAGCCTTTAGCCTGTCGATCTCCACCTTGCTCGTAAATGCAATTAACATATCATCAATATATAGGAGCAAATATACAAACGTACCATCTTGGAGTTTCTTCAGATAAACACAATGATCAAACTGACTGCGTGTATACTTCTGCTTTTGGATAAAGTTATCAAACCATTTGTACCACTGTCTAGGTGATTGCTTCAAGTCATACAGTGACTTGCTTAGCTTGCAAGTCCAATTCTCCTTCCCAGTGACTTTGAAACCTTCAGGTTAGGACATATAGATTTCTTCTTCCAAGTTGCCATGCAAGAATGCTGTCTTCACATCAAGTTGAGCTAACTCCAAGTCAAATTGAGCTACTAGAGCCAACAGATCCGAATAGACGAATGTTTGACCACTAGCGAGAACACTTCATTATAGTCTATTCCTTCCTTCTGAATAGCCTTTTGCTACTAGTCTAGCTTTATATCTGGTGCTTCCCTTTTCAAAGGCACACTCCTTCTTAGCATAGACCCATTTGCATCCAATAGCTTTCTTTCCATATAGAAGTGATACTAATTTCCACGTCTGATTCTGGTGGAGTGACTGCATCTCATCATCCATAGCCAGCTTCCATTTATCACTCTTCATACTTTGAACAACTTCTTTGAAAGTGTTGGGAATATCATCCTCTGTCACTGGCAGTGCATATGCCACCATGTCAGTATATTTAGCAGGTTTTCGAATCTACCTCCTTTGTCTGTGAGTAGCAATGGACTCTGATTGTTGGTCTGGTGCTGGTGATGGAACCTCTACCTCAACTGAGTTATCCTCCTGGTCATCAAGATACTCATCTGGCTCCTTTGGAGTTTCAAACTCCACTTGTTGGAAAGATTTTTGATTCACTTTCTCCTTTGTGGTAGTCCTTTGCAACATTGTCGATTCATCAAAGGTTACGTTTCGGCTTAGAATGATCTTTTTTGACTCAAGATTCCAAAGTCTGAATCCCTTAACTCCTTCACTAAAGCCTAAAAAGATGGCTTTCTTGGCTCTAAGATCCAGTTTGGATTCTGTAATATGGAAATACGCAGGACATCTAAATATATGTATCCGATCATAATCTGAAACAGGTTGTCCAGACCATACCTCTTTCGACATTTTCCATCAAGTGTAGAAGTAGGTAATTGGTTGACAATATGAGAGGCATACCTCAAAGCCTCTGCCCAGAATGCTTTGTTCAAGCCAGATTGAGAAAGTATACATCGCACTTTTTCCACCAGAGTACGGTTCATCCTTTCTGCTACACCGTTTTATTATGGGGTTCCAGGAACTGTAAAATGTCTGATTATCCCTTCTTTATAATAGATTTGCTTGAAGGGATTTGATTTGTATTCTCCACCATTATCTGAGCGAAGTCTCTTGATCTTCCTGCCAGTCTGGGTTTCAATCATCTTCTTCCATCGAAGAAATATGTCTAGAACTTTATCCTTGTGTTTCATCATATACACCGAAAGATGAATTCTTTGATGGTCCTCATACATCAGTGTGAACATAGTCCAATATTCCTTTGGTAGAATGAATGGCGGTGCCGAACTTGACTCGTGTCTGTTTTTCCAATACACAGTGCTAACAGAAGTCAAGTTTTCCACTTTTGGCTCCTTTTTGTAAGCCTTATTTCACCAAATTCTGCAAGGCCTTCTTTCCAACCCAAGCGCATGTGCCAGAGTTGGGACGAATCAGGTGCTTCGTTGTCAAAAACTTTGGCAACAGCTGCTCTTCCTGTAACTGTATGTCCATTTAAGAAATATAGGTTTCTTTGTTGAGTACCTTTCATTGCCAAGAATACACCCCGTACAACTTTCAAGGCTCTACCTTCTATGGTCACCTTGTATCCACTGTTGTCCAAAACCCCAGTGAAATGAGGTTCTTCTTCAAATCTGGAATATATCTGACATCTGTCACTCGTTTGGTTGTACCGTCATGCATCTTTAGGCGGATAGTGCCTACTCCTTTTGTCTGACATATGTTGTTGTTACCCATCATCACAACTCCTCCATTAAGCTCTTAAAAGCTTGTGAACCAGTTCCTGTTTGGACACATATGATAAAAACAGTTAGAATCAAGAATCCATTTGTCTACCTGGATATCTGTTGGCGAAACTGAGAAAGCTGAATCTTCTTTATCATCAGCTTCCTTTGTAACATTTGCAGCAGATTTATCCTTGTTTGGACAGTCTTTCTTCCAGTGCCCTTTTTGGTGACAGTAGGCACATTCATCTTTTGCCAGTCTTCTTCTTGATTCTCCTCTGGATTTTGAGCGATATTTGTTTCGCCCATTTGATCTGTCATATCTCCTTTTATTTTCTCTTCCTCGAGTTACAATCAATGCTTCTGGTGTCAACTCTCTAGAGTCATTCTGATCCTTTTTCCGGTACTCATTATTCACCAAAGCATTAGAAATATCTATGAATTTGACCTCATCCTTTCCATATAGCAGGGTAGTGGTTAAATGATCATAACTTTCAGGAAGAGAATTTAACAAAAACAATGTCTTATCCTCATCAATAATATCTATATCTAAATTTTGCAGATCAGCCAAAATTTTGTTTAAATTATTGAGATGCTTAATCACAGGCATACCTCTCTTATACTCGAATCGAAAAAGTTTTTTCTTCAGGTAGAGCCGATTCTCTACACTCTTCGTCATGTATTTATCTTTCATCTTCTTCTAGAAGCTTGAGGCCAACGTTTCTTTCATGACAAAATACTTCTAATCTTTGGCAAGACACAACCGGATAGTGCCACATGCTTGACGGTTCACATAGCTCCAATCTTCATCAGAAATATTCACCGGTTTGGATCCTAGTGCAATATCTGATCATTCGCGGAACAACAGATTCAGGACTTTGCATTACCACATGCCGAAGTTATTTGTACCGTCAAATTTCTCAATATCAAATTTTGCATTTGACATTGAGCTTCTTTACCACGAACTAGTGGTAGACATTGAAGGTTGCATGTTAGCTCCTTTTGGATCAGTCATCGTGTTTTAGAACTCCACGAAAAATAAACAAATTACAATCTGCCGCTACAGTACCGCTGTTGCTACAGTGCAGCAGACGCTACAGTGCCTCTCTGGTCACTGGGTTGTTCGACGAGGCTCACCGATGAGAGATGCAGATCGAATCTGGGCTGTGCGACGGGTCTCTCTCTTCGGCCTGGTTCAGATCTCTCTTCCTCCCTCTGCTTCTAGGTCTTCGCTGGTGTGGGATGTGGGTCGGTTCGTTGGGCAATCGACAGGTTGCTGGTGAGGTCGAGGGGTCGGGTCTGGTTTGCCGGTCGCTTCTCCGATCTGGACAGGGACGGTGGTGGCTAAGGAGGAAGAAGCAGCTGCTGGGTGGCTGAGGAGGACGAGAGGAGCTGGGTCGTCGGTGGTGGTGTGCTCCGGCCGCAGGGACGGGTTCGACTGCTCGTCTTGTATTCTTCGTCAATTTTTTCCAAGTAGGCTCCGATACCAATTTATTAGGATCTAATGAACATACACACACGAAAAATACAAAGATTTAACATGGTTCGGCAATTTGCCTACATCTACGGGAGGAATGGATCTTTATATTCGAAAGTTTTAACCTCTACAGATTTTCTTACATCGGATTACACTACACCACCCTTCTATATTTTTTTTTGTTACATAACTTGTAGGTATTTATAAGAGATAAATGGACTGCAAAGTCTTTGAACGGTAAGTTGCGGCGCCAGCGACGGCTATATCAGGTTCACACTGTAAAAGTTTTTGAACGGTAATGTGAACTGATGAATCGGAGTTATCACTGCCTCGAACACTGAAAGTACCCAATAGTCTTTTTTTTTTTGGATGTTTTGTCTTATTTGTGCTTCGCACTTATTGAAGCGTGCCTATTTTTGTTAGAGTGCATGTTAGAATTTCCCCATTCATTACATTAGAATGTTTTTAAATAATATTTTTATTAAAAATTTAATTATAGTATGATTTGTAAGGAATAATTAAATATATTATTATACTATTAAAAATTATAATTTTAAATTTAATTCAAGTATTAATTGACATATTTAATTTAAGTTATGCGATAATGCATGTATATATAATCATTCATCTTTTTTTTTTTGTAAATTGTATCTAAAAGTTTGTAATTATAATTATTAAGTTAACACAAAATCTCCACTAATTATTTATATAAATATATTTAATTTTAATATTTTAAAAATTAATATTTATGATGATAAATTTATTTAAAAATTTAACATATGAGTTTGCATTTTACATTAAAAAAATCCAATATAAAAGCTTAATCATAACAAATGGAACTACTTGTTTTTAAGTCAATAGCTTATCACACGGGTTGATGTTAACATATCACTAGTAGTTCACTTAAAAAAAAACTTAAATAAGTCAGTGTGTATGTATTAAAAATTTGTAATTCTGCAGTTCAAAATTACAACATGTAATTATTTTTTAAACTCAAAACTTACAAAAAAAAAAAGTAAATAAAATATTATGATAATTGTCCTCATGTATAAAAAGTTGGTCATATTTGACTTGAGGGCCTGCGTGCCAAACGGGATGAACAGGTTCTATTTGGGTGTACTGAACATGAACATAACAATGCATGCATGAATCACGAGTGACGCCCAATCCAGCAATCAATGTAGAATTGCTCGTCTCTATATGCAGTCCACTGATTCCCACCGCCATTTAAATTTCATAGGTTTTTGTTTTTGCTAGTCGGTGCCGGCATTTAAAACAGTGGTTGTTTAGGCTGAAAATCCACATGGGTTTCGAAGAGAAGGGTCTTTGTCTACACGTTTAGAACATTGAAAATCAGCGCTAGCAACCCTATCACAGACGCAACGGACGGACACCGATTCTCCTTCCTTTTCTTTCCTCTCTTGTTTAGGAAAACAACGCCACCTCATCCAAAATAAGCAACTAGAATCTAAACGCATTTATCTCAAACAACTTAGACAAGGTGAAGGATTTTTTAGGCCACACTCCAATAAATTTTTTTGAAAAAAGAATGATAACTCCGTAACTAACTAATAGTATCAGAACCGATGTTTGTTATCAATTACTCTAAGCCTGCGAGCAAAGGAATTTGATAGAAAAAAAAAATGAATTATTGAAATTTAAGAGGGAAAACTTAATAAATTAATATTTTTAAAAGAGATAACGGCCCGTAACACACCGCTTTCCTTGAAATTGTGCGGTCCTCACAAAAATCGGAGCCTACACGTTTAGCAAAATGAGCGGCTGAGAAATAGTCAATGTGGACAACTTTTTTCTTCCTTTTTATCACCAAATAAAAAGAAGATTACAATTACGTTAATTTAAAGTTAAAAATCACTCCTTAACATTCTCATTTAAATTTTTCATAAAAAATAAATTATCTGTCTTCATTGATTAGAAAACAATCGACAATAAAACTCATATCAATACAACAAAGGCCCACCCAATTTGCCACTCAAATTACTACTTCTGGTGGTCTGTTCTGAAAACTGAAAGAAAACATTGGCACCTATGCACCTTAAGCCATGAAAATAGTCCTTGTGGATGCCGATGCACGCAATTTTACAACATGGCATTATACAGTGTTGCACAACACAACTTACCCAAGTACAGTTCCTTTACAAATTGCTATGGTTTCCTAGGAAGGCAAAATGGGCATAAATACAAGCTCTACAAAGAATTCATTTTGCTACACGCATGCACATCCCGCAGGAGCCGTAGACGTTTCTCAACAATCATATTGAGCTCTAACATCCACCGGCTTCGGCATTAGCTTTCACATAGCTATAGCACAAGCAGCACAATCCCATTCCTTCTGCAATGCGGTCTTCATGAACACTTCAATTGACCGGAGCATGGAAGTGACCCATACTTCGGTGATCAACACTACACATTGCCTCAGACTTGAGTTTTCTGCTATTTCTTAGACTCAGAATCACTGACTCTTCGACTTGAGTCCACTCGATCAAGTCTCCATGAAAGAGAATTAGTTGATTTAAGTAACAGGCCCAAGGCCAAAGAGCTTGTTGCTCTAACAATTGCATCTGGAGATCGACTTGTCTTCCCCACCAACACACCAAACACCTGCATGAAGACATGCATCTCTGTAAACACATCACTTTTAGGTGAAGCACCAATCAATTGAGAGTATTTGAGAATTATAAAGTACCTGTGAGTAGTAGAGAGCTAAAATGCGCTGATCATCAGATAGTGACAATATGCTGCTGGCCAAGTAAATAGCATTTGCCTGTATAACAGGCCAATGTGCATCGAAAGCCTGCAACAGCATGCAACCCAAAATTCCATAAAAAGGGTGTCACGATGCACGAGGGGCTCCCATATTGTAGGGTTTGGGGAGCCTCATCCTTTGTTCTCACAAAAAGGCTATTTCCACAACTCAAAATTCCCAAAGCTTGAAAAATTTGTCACATGTTACAAGTATAGGAAAAGGACATGGGAAGCAGAAGCAGTTCGTGGATTCAGAACTGTCTTAAATTGATCTTTGGATTACCCAAACAAATTACTTGAGAATTAAACTCAAGTGAAGAAATGAAGGAGCTTCTCAGAAAAATGCAAACCTGTACTATTGATGCCATGTAAGTATCTACACTGAAGGGAAGATGCTGGATGATTTGCCATGCGAGTTCTCTTAGAAAGTCCTCATAGTCGCTCCTGAGAAATGACAGTCAATTTCAATCACAATGAGTCGCAAAGATCAGCCTTGTGATGCTTTCAGAAATTTCAGTATTCAAGATTTATAGATCAAACCGGTGATCGGAAGCAAAAGAACGAGAGCTGAAAAGAGCAACTGATCCTTCCAACTCCATCAAGGGGGCTACCCGTTTAAGTGTGGTCTGTTGTTGAAGCATCAAGCATAATATCAGTTCAAAGCTTCAAGTGGAGAGAAAGTAAATCAAACAGTAATCACTTACTCTGCAAGCCTGTCGCACACCAAGATCATCATCATGAACGTGTAGAGCCAAACGAGGAATGACAGCATGTATCTAAGAAAAGCAATTAACATCATATAAAACATGCTGAAAACACAAAGCAAGAAGATGACAAACCAGGTCATCAACTAGAAAATAAATGAGTATCCGGAATGAAACTGACATTGGTTATGCAAAAACACAGAAGACATATATGAAGAAAAAAAAGGCAAGACATTCCATTATCTACTGTCACAACGGAATAAAAATTCAGCCATAATACTACCAAACTGATGCAGCTAAGATGACTAATCACCTTTTTCTTTACTAAAACATAACACATGAAGAAGAGGATGAAATTTAATAAAATTTTCTTACAACCTAGCATTTCCTTCACAAATAGAAGGAAATCAAGATGAAATGTGTTCCAGAAACATGTAAATAGTCATAGATTACAGAATCTAAAGTTGTTAAATGACAGAATGCTGACAATTTCTAGATAAGAGTGCGTAAGGGACCTGCTCCAGGAATATCTCATGTTGTGTCCCAACTCCAAAATTGCTCAGTGCTCCAAATGCTGCAAATGCATCCGCCCGCATCTTGGGATTCATGCAGATCTGCCAGAACAGAAATGTGCACAGAATTCAAATAATACTTAGTAGAATAAGAAACATAACTATGCGAAGTGGCCTTGTTATGAGAGCCAGATAACTGTCATTCTTAGATATTCTACTTAATCATGCTCATGAAAAAAAGCTCTGAATCAGAAGTTAGGAACCATTATTAAAATCAAGATGGAAGAAGACCATATAGTTTCTAGTCTTCTGTCAAATAGCACAAATCCCTCCTTTCATTTTCTTTTCAATCTTTATTCCAAAGCATCAAGAAGATGGGTAAATGCAATGCCAATTGGTAGACGTGATTCCATAAATTCCATCATTCATTACTATGGCAACAGGCACTATCCTTACTGTGATCAGGGGGAGCCAAAAAAAAAACCTTCAAAAAAACAAAGGCATGTGATGTGGTAAATGTTTTTCAGGTGTTAACAAGACAAAACCAAGAACATGTCAATGATACAAAGGCCTATAAACATGTTTATCATGGAGGCAGAGATTGAAAAGGAAAAATAAATAAATAAATAAATAAAATGCAATCTGAGAAGACATGTGAAATGCATGTGAACTCACTTGAAGATTGCGGAGCCGGATGCAAAGATTAAGTAGAATTGGTTCTACAGCATCATTGGGTGATGACTCAAGAATCTGAAATGCATTTAGAAATATGAAAGCCAAAAGAGAAGTGGTTTAAGTGCAACCAATGAGTAAACCCAATCAAGAATAAAAGCCACCATAATGAAATGGTAAGATGAATGAAAGAGTCACCGTTAGTAAGCATGAAACAGCAGTTAGTTGCACAGATTCATCCAAGTCATCAAGCAATGCTACAATTACACCCAGAATTTGTGTTGTGTACTGATAGATATGAACAGATGGTATCTGCAGAGAAAAAGAAACCCAAATGGGAAAAATTCATATCCTTTAGTGGAACAGCAACAGTAATTAAAGTATTGAATCATACCAGGAAACTTTTACTGTCATATTTCACAGAACATTTAACTACAATAAGTGAGCAACTGCAAAGGCTCAATTGCAGAAAAATCCAAAAATAAATATTTCAGCATGTAAAACAGACAAAAGCAAAATTATGAACTATTGTCTATGGAAATGCTAGCCAACAAATCTAGATCAAATTCCTCAACTTGTTTGATTTTACAATTTCTTTTTTCTATATCCATGTTCTGGAAATCAGGAAAAGCAAATAACAAAAGTCAAATCATCATCATATTAGTGTCAAGAAATAATACCTGTACAAGCCCTCTTAAACAAAGGCGCCGAACAGTTGGAGACTCATCTGACACATGTCGGCACAATGCTTCAACCATCTGCTCCAACAGGGAACTAAAACCACCACTGCATTTATCCAAAACATATAAATTCATATACAACAAATAAATTATCTTGCTATAATTAATTGAAGCATCAGTATTTGGTTGACCAAAAAGCCAAGATTCTTATATTTCTTTTCTTTTTCCTCCTTTCTGGCAGGGGAGAGATTGGGGAAAGGGCAGACAGAAAGAAAAAGAGAAAGGTTCGGGCTGCTTCTTTTAGGGGGAGGTGTGCTGTTGAGGTTGGGGTGGGGGTGGGGGGAACAGAAATACAAGCACTGCACTCATAAAGTCAGTGTTCATAAACACATATTGGATTCAAAGCAGAATACTCAGCAATACAGTATACACCAATGCTTGAGATCAGATAAAAAGGATTTCAAAAGGAGCTTGTCCACATAAGAGAGTACTTTGTACACAACCAGCAAATGAGATTATCCCTGTATTCCCAACCCAAGCCATATTTAACTCACAGGTTAAACCACAAAATTTCTGAAAGCAGTTGGTCAAGGTTCTGATAGCATTGAAATACTTGAAAATAGATTGGAAAGGAAGAAATTGGGAAAGATTTATTATCCATGTTAAAATGAAACAAAAGTATATTTCTTTTGGGGGAAACAGATATACAAGCACTGCACTCATAAAGACATGTCCATAAACACATTTTGGATTCAAAGCAGAATACCCAGCGATACAGTATACACCAATGCTTGAGATCAGACAAAAAAGGATTCAAAAAGAGATTGTCAACACAAGAGAGAGTACTTTGTACATGACCAAAAAAAGATATTATCCCTGTATTCCCAACCCAAGCCATATTTAACTCACAGATTAAACCACAAAATCTCTGAAAGCAGTTGGTCAAGGTTCTGACAGCATTGAAATACTTGAAAATAGATTGGATAGAGAGAAATTGGGAAACATTTATTAACCACATTAAAATGAAACAAAAGTACATGAAAACTGGGATATCATGTCAACTACACACAAATATATGGAAATAATAATCATTCCATAAACAATTTTAATATCAAGCATAAGAGCCACACAATATTAGATACCTGTAGCGAACAAACTCTGATAATGCTGCAGCTGCAGCTTCCCTTTGAAATATTTGAGGTCGGTTTAAAGATTTAGTTAGTGTCAGACAAATTGTTTGGACCTGAATGTATAAGACAATTTGTCAGACAAATTGTTAGTGTCAGACAAATTGTTTGGACCTGAAATGAACTACAGTGGTATTGCAAAAGTATTGTCCAGTAACTATAACAAGCATACTAATTGTGTTAGTACAACAGAAAATAAGAAAGAAGCAACCACATAAAAATCTAAGGGCAAGGTATTCATCACTAAAACCCATTTTTTGACTCTTGGCTGACATAATTTCCAAGTTGCAACTTTCATTCAGATTTTGCAGTGCCAAAATAAGAACCAGGACACATAGGCTATGAGTGACCTACAATTCCACATAAAATCTGCTGTGTGGAAAACAATACTGATCATTCTTCTATTCCATTTTCTAGTTCCTTGTAAGTCACTGTTCAGAGAATATACAGATATTTATAAGATTCTAGCATTCCTCGTTATGGAAAGGAAGAATAAGTTGAAATTGGAATGACAAGTGGGAAAATGAGCAAAGAACAATTCAAATGGACCAAGTTACCTCCTTTGGTCTCTTTATAGAGATACTGCCTGCTATACCTCCAATAATATTGATCCACTTCTCCTTTTCATTTTGCTCTCCATCTCTAGCCAAAATCTATGGGAAGTATGCATTAAAATGTTCAAATTATTTATGTTACTGATTCAACACTCTGAAACTAATTAGTCTCCATCACAATAGACAATACCTTGCCCATCTCAAGGTCCCCAACACATTCACAGAAGGCTTGAAATGCAATTAGAAGCGCCCTGAAAATAAAAGAAATAATATGGAGTTGTCTATTTTCAGAAGTCTGCATGACAGAGCCTCAAACAAAGCAGTATTTTGGTAACTTGAGTACTTCAGCAAAAGCAAAGGAAAATTATTATGCACAGACCGTAATGGGTCATGCTGACCAGAACTAGCTAGACCATGACAACTTCCAAATTGAAGTGCAAGTGCAGCAAGAACAGAGGCATAGCTTTGCTCCACAGCCTTTTTTCCAACTTTACCGCCACCCCTGCAATTATAAAAGAACACAAAATCTTGTAATTGTGCTACGATGTACATCTTAAACTTAACTGATCACGTGAACCTGAAAAAAGCAGTGAGAGCAAAGACAGCAGCTTGCAGAATGTCATCCCCTATCACTGCCTCCATCAAAAGGCCACAACCATCTACTTTAACTGAATCACCCTTAATGACAGGAGCCTGGTTAAGGACTGATATTAGATGCTCCAAAAATAGGAGTGATAACATGGCATGCTGAGAGAAGACCTACAAAAAGGATAAGAAACAATTTCCAGGAAATATCAATTGTTTTATGTTTTATAACAAGGGAAATGAAATGTGAATAGCTAGACATCAAGAATGGCAGAACAAAGACAGATGTAGCAATTCAATCAAGTAAGGACAGCAGATATATACATCCCACAGATTGAGGAAACAATCCACAATATACACTGCATGACTTATTTACGCCTTTTTTTTGGGGGGGGGTCAATGACTGTTAATCAGGCTCTGAATTTGGAGTTTGACTTATTTAGGGTTTTTTTGGGGGATTTTGAATGACTATACAATCTGGCTCTAAAAAATTACATATATGGTGTTCATGCATAAAAAAATGCCAAACCAAGAAAAAAATATATGTTGCTTCAACTGTTGGAATTACCATGGTAAGTCAATAATTTCTGTTAGGAGAAGGGGAAAAGGTGGAAAAACCAAAAAGAAATTACATGTGCCAATGAAAGCATCATCAACCTCCCTAAACTCTCAAGATTCAATGTATCGGCACTACTTATTATCCAATATATTCACATCAGAATAGAAGATTTCAAGTGAATTTGTCATCAGAAAACTAATGAACATAAGCAGACAACCTTTCTGTCAAAGTCAGATCAAAAAAGCATCTCTCTGAATAACAAAGCATCAAATATTGTAACCTAAAAGTCCTGTACTTACATAGAAAGCATCCTGCATTGGCCATCCCCCCCTCAGTCTAGATATATCTCGTGGCTATATCCCTTCCAGCAGTGGCCAATACTTCACCAAAGACAATGTTTGAACTAGTACTTTCAGCCAGAGAAGATACCTTGTCAGAGTAAAGGATGTACATTGAAAAAGACAGGAAATTAACATTAGAAATTAGATTGAAAGAAGCTAAAACTAAATGAACTAAAGAGTACAATGAAATTTTATCAAAAGGATACAGCTCCAAGAGTTTCCAAGCGCAAATGTTTATCAGCTACATGAGCTGCTGCAGAAAGCAATGATTGGGTTGTCCTGTATACATAAAACATTATACCCTTTCTATGAAATACTTAAAAACTTATCAAACCCTACAGTTTTACACAAATACCGTAAGAAAAACAGGTGATACTGGGTGAAGAATCAAACTCTTGACAATAAGAAACAGAATATCTTCTTTATCAGATGTGATGCAGTATCTTGGAAATCTTGTTAAATTTCTTGTCCACCACCTGATTTTTGCAGACCCTATATGTCATGTGCTTTTTTTTTTTTTTTTCAGAAATTAAAGAATAGTCACACGACTTTCCAAAGTTACTATTGATTATCATAGTTTCCCAATCTTTAACTTCAACTGACTTATTACTGTGACCCCTAATCCAGTCCCTCTGTGAGAGAAATATAGCCCTTTCCAAAGTAATTATGTGAGATTCTTTATGTGGAACAATGAATGTGTCTCCCATTGGATTTAGTAGCAAAGATGACAAGTAATTGACAAGGAGAGAGTACAACATTAAAGCTCAAATTCAAAGCTATGGAAATTATATTATTGTTTAATGAACCTTGAAATGTCACTTTCACTCAATTCATTCCCCCTCTTTGAGACCAACTCAATGACAGCTTGGATAGCTCCTTCAGCTGACTGCTTGATTTTATCACATATAGCTGCTGTGCAACCATGAAGGGCGGCTACAAGCTACAAGAGATTCAGAATAAGATAACACATCCAAAGCCAGAACATCATGCTAATTTTTCAATAGCCAACAGAGTAAGGCTACCTCGTCCCTTGTCAACAAGATACAGACAGATGAAACAATTCTATTATAAACCTCAGATGGATCAATTGAGGCATCCTGAAGACAACATAAATGAGAAGTCAATTTTTCAAGCATGCAAACTGATAGTAGTATAGCAGTAAATGAATGAAGACAACTTACACTTCTCAGGATTGCTATAACATCCTCAAGAGAGTTCAAAGCAACGTATGACAATTCCAAATCCATGCCAGAATTAGGAGCAGCAGGGTTTGGAAGTGACAGGGAGATACTAAAGATTTGATCAAGAATCTACCAAGGGCAGATTAAAGGTGTTAATTTTGCAACTGAGTATCAAGAACTATATTTTAACATATTTTAACTTCCTAATAACCCCAATATATACATTAGTTTAGCTATTTTACAACAAATTAATAACTCAGCTAATATCACAATTGGACAAAATGCCAATTCCATACCTGAGCAGAAATTTTTCTAACTTCAGAACTCGTATCAGCACAACGTGGAAGATACATGATGACCCTCTCTCCCAGACAGAGGGCTTCACGACTAGGCAATACAAATGCCGCTACAAATCAAACATAAAATAAATGAGAAAGACACACATTAAATAAATCTCCCATGAAACTGACACTAAGATCCATATACTCTGTTGAGATACTATTACATGGCAAGTTGGAAAAATTTGTGTGCAGAGTACGGTCAATTTGCTTGCCATGTGTGCAACTTCCATGACAACCTAGTGCACAGTATCCACTGACACAGACCATTCGGAACTTCAGAAACATCTCATGCACTGCAAGACAACCCCTTCTCCTTTGATACTCCACAGAGGAAGACATACTGATCAATCTGTCTCAAAATATGCAACAGCTGCTCAGCTCGACTTCTTCCATCCTCTCCACTAGTCAACATGCGAAAAAAAGAGTTTGTGAAGGTTCCAACACAGTTTTATCTATTCAACATTTAAATGCATGTAATATCCTTAAAGGTGCAATTGGCCTAAACCAATGGGGTAACTATGTTCTTCATATGTTTGGATTGCACAATACCTGGTGAGAAGAATAGCACATAAAAGAGCAATAAGGCTGTCTATTAGGGGGTTGACAACATCTACTGGCTCATTTTGTAAAGAAAAGAGCCCTAAAGTTGCCTGCAAAAAGGTGATAATAGTCACAAAACAGAGTTTAGTGATCATGGACTACAAGATCAATTTTAAGCAATGCATATTTCCATTATTACCAATAAGTACCTTCATAACATGATTTCTGGTCTCAATTGTAAGCTTCGGCTCTACAGAGACCAATGTAGTGCAAGCATTCAAAGCCAGGGCCTGCAGAAGTTGGAGTTGGTTGGCAACGTTTGATGGTTTGATGCTATAATACAAAACATTTTTTCGTTATACCTTTTAGAAGCAGTTAACAGACCTGCGTATGAAGAAGTTCGAGACTGGAGTCCACAAAACCTTCATCATCATCTCTTCCCATCAAAGTCAATATGTAATCTAGTAATTGATCTCTTCTTTTCAGCGGGAAGGATGCACCATGTTTGGCTGCATTAATTACGGCACAACCTGCACCAGCAATAGATACTAATGCTACAATCTCTACAATTCCAAATATATCAACACAGATATTATCACTGCAGTTATAAGCAACTTAATGCATTGCATCAGATGCAAAAATTGTATGTACAAGTGTATATACATGTATATATGTTATATGTCTAACAATAGATTGTTATACTCTACAGCATATATGACCAAATGTTGATGCATTGTTAGCAAAAGATTAATTGACCTCTGTTTCTCTCTCACTTTGTACAGAAAAACAACCAATGACTTCTCTTCACTTCCTCTAATCATCCGTTCATACTGGGCAATGCTGCAGTAGCATATACAAACCAAAGGAAGTTTCATTTGGTAACTGAAAAAGGTTTCTTGGCTTTGATTTAATGGTGAATGTGCTCCATATAGTCTATGCAACTTTAATGCGCCAGCCCCAATGGCTTCCAAAAGAAAATGAATGCCTTGGGGAGTTTTAAAACTGATCAAATCCACATTGAAAATGGGAATATACTATTGGTTGTTCATTGACATTTTCTGTAGCAAGTTATTATGCCCAGAAAGGCAATTTCTCAAGAATGGCCTATCTATTAAAATGCTGAGGTAAAGAAAGACCAGCCCTTTCATCCATTCCTTGAAAAATGGAAACCTAGACAGTCCAGTCCATTTTACAAATAAATGAAACTCAATACAATGCGTCATAAATTTGAGAGAATGCACAGTACTGATACATTGACTTCAAGGAAGCACAAATGCTAAAAAAGAAAGGTCAACGGCAAAGACAATAGTAGTAAATTTAAGGTAGACTCTACTTTTATGAAATATACAAACCTAGTAAATTGATTGCAGTGATTACAGCCTGCTTGGCTGTTGGATGACGTACATGAAGAAGCCGTGAAAGCATATTAGTTCCCTGAAAGTCAAAAGAATATATAAATGGCCTACAAGGCATTAAATAAAAAAAAAAACTAACTTAACAGTTAAAACAGTGAAAATGGTAGCATGTTCAAATCAGGGTCAAAAAAAGCAAACCAGGATGGGCCCCATGCCTCTCATGGAAGAAGTAATAGAAAACTTAAAGTCGTGGGTGTATGAGCATCAAAAAAAAGTGGAAGTCAGCATTCTTAAGTTACATTTTCCTGGAAGATGTTATGATGTTTTGCCAAAATGTTCTTCTGGTCGCGGTCAACGCAAGGAGCTAGCAGAAACCTTAAGGTGGTTTTAAAGGAATTTCTTAAGCATTGCTTAGAACCAAAAAAGCTCTTAAAAATTTGAACATTAAAAAAAAAGTTGAATTTACAAAAATTTCACCTGAAAAGATTATGTTGGAAGTTTTAAGCAAATTTAGAGTTTTACCACCAAAAGGGAATAGCAAGAAATAGGGTAGATTATTCATCCAAAATAGTAATGTGATTAATCATTAATAAATTAAGTAAAACTTTATGTATCAATATGGGTTCTGCCACCAAAACTATTACTGGAAGAATTAAGTTGTGCTGTATTTGCAGTTGTAAAAAAATATCATGGAAGAATCAGAAAGTCAAAAAGAGTAAGGGAAAAAAGAACATACAACCAGTGCATCAATTCGGGCTTCAATAACCGAGGATGGAGCATATCTTGCTGCATATCCATACATCAGAGCCAGGGCAGCATGTATATCATCAGACTGCTCTGCTCTATATCTATCTGTGATAAAGGAAAAGAGCCTGCAAAAGTGAAAAGAGCTCTTATGCATCACAAAAAATCTACAAAATTAAATAAACAAGACCAACCATTTTATGCAACAAATATCCTCCCCAAGATTTAACACAAAGTTAACTACTTAAATCAATCAACAGAATTTCAACTTGTGAACTATAAACAAAATTTCAAGCACAGATATTAGATCCACTAGGTGATCAATTATTGTATTTACATTAGATACGATTACTCCAATGCTACAGTAGAATTATGGGAAGGAAAATCTAATTATGGCCTGGCTCTTCAATTTTTATGGATGAAGGCATTTGCTCATGAAACTTCAACTTTCATTTTAGTGGATTGAAAGATTCTATGATTGTACAATGAAATTGGCTTTTCTTGTACAATTATATAGCTATGAAACCATTAATCTATATTCACCTACTGAGTGAAATTTGGCAACAAAATGATACTAAATTCTAATGGAGTACTGAAGGGCTCACCGTTGTCAATGTCTCAAGAAAGCTAATATGCAAGAGGAAATATTGAGAGAGATTGTTTTGAACCAAATAAATAAATAATCATATCTCATTAGATCTCATGCATATGAATTTCCTTTAAATATTGTTATTGTGTGATCAATGTTGTGGGTGGTTGGGTTTTCTTGCGTGTTTGAGTGGGTGTGTGGCCTTTTTGGGTGGGGAGGCATAGTTAATGGAAAATTTTTTAATGTAATGCAATGGCCTGACTAAGTATAAACTCATGGTCACCTCTGAAAAAAGCTTTGCCCAACATTATCCAAAATGCTTTTCAGCTTCTCCAATACAGTATCCAAATGGGATGCTGCAACCTGCAAGTATAGAAGATGTTAATGAAATGCTAAAATGGAAATAGACAAAAATGGTTTCCTTACAGGAACATAAAATTACTAAGAGATGACAATGTTCAAATTACCAATCCCATGGCCTTTGCCAAACCAAGCCTATTGGTTGGAATGGAAATATTAGCTTGTGTATACATCCAATCAATCTTATCTTGAACATAGTTTCTATCATCAAGTTTCTGTAAAAGCATTCCAAGGCACCTGCAACAGCATAATAGGTCTGATATCATTCACTTGGCATTCGGCAATAAGAAATGTGAAGGCTTTCATATTTAATAACCATGATTCGAAGTTCAAAATTGGCAAGAAACCAAACGTGTAAACCACAACCAATATAGACATCAATGCATAAATGCATGCCCATTCTTCTGTAGAGTGCTTATATGGAAAAATCAGTTCCCACATACATCCCCATTTGTGAAATAAATTAATAAGACATCATTCATCCAAGGTCAAAAACTGTACCTTTTCACATATAAAAATTGCTAGAGAAAAGCTCTAGAGATAAGTTAGAGATGCATCTGATGTGCATGCAGCAAAATCAAACAATGAATTAAACAACGAATGAAGTTTCAAAAGTGGTTATTTCCAGGGACTGCCTACAAAGATTCACAGAATGGCTCAATGAAGAAGTATATTGGCACAAGCATCCAAATCAGTGTCCATATCAAATAGATGATGGGTTTCAGTACATTTTCCATGGTCATTAGAATAGCTTTTGAATGAAGAAAAGAGCTCTCTTACCTAAATCTGAATGTCAGCAAGGATGATACGAAGAAGAGATAAAAAGAATTGAAAGTACCCCATCCATCAAAATTGAGGAGAAAAAAAAAATGAAATTACCCCGCCTATCTTTGTCCAATACAAAATAAAAGGCCTGTATGAAGGATTAAATATGCATCTTCCACTATGGCTGACAATAACATGAAAAAGACAAGAGATGGAAATGCTGCTTAATAATTCAAATAACAAAGATACCGGTGAAGCAGTGCAGAGTGCTCATCATCTGGTGTGTAGAGTTCATACTGGTTGGTGAATGCATTTCCAAGAGAGATCACCCAATCGGTGCCTTGAATCACATCCAAGGATTCCGAAAGAAACTGCCACTCAAAATAACATATTTAGCAGGAATAACTAAAGAAAAACTGAAGCAATGACTCATCAGATCATTTTTTCATTTATGCCCAAAAAATTGCACCAAAATTTATTTGATTTCAATTCGCATAATCTCAAAAAGTGGAAACTTTATCCAGAAAGTGTCTCAGAGTAAGATTAGCCAGCACTGGAAAGAGACATACATTGATTATCATGTCATCCCATTTCTCTTGGTATGATGGATCCAGCTTCAAGTCCTCTGTATCACTAATATATGCCTTCATTTTAGGCACCTAGAGCTTACCAAAGGCAAGAACCAATCAGATTTTATAGTGGAAACAGTTTTTACTAATGAATCAAGCTGTTGGAGTATAATATATGATCCATATCTTGGACTTCACCTAACAACTTAAACTTTAAGGCGGTATGCTTTTTTAACGTAGTATCAAGTCTTCATGACCAAGTGATTGTAAATTCCAATCATATTGCCCTCACACTTAATTGTGAAATAATTATAAATATCCAGTTTATTCATGCTTTAGACCAAAGTAAGCCAAACTTGTTCACACTTCTAGCCTAAGTGAGCTAGGCTTTCATGTGAGGGGGCATACTGAAGTATAATATAGGATACAGATCTTGGGCTTCACCTAATAGCTTAACCTTTTAGATGATATGGTTCCTCAACACAAAGATCAGATCGTAAATACATGGAAAGTGAATTGCTTAATTGTTTCAATTCAGTGAGTAAAATGGAAAATATCCAAAGAAATAAAATCTCATAAGATATCAAATGAGATTAACAAATAAAAAATAAAAAGAACAATTTTCAGAATTCAAATTTTTTTTACCAGTAAATACCACATATCCAATTCTAGGAAAAAGAATTTCATAGGAAATATGGATAAATTAAGAAATGAGAGGAACAAAATGGACAGATTTTATGGGATTCAAATTTTGATATTGCTTGTAGCAAAATATCCACTTTTACCCAGTTGCTGATCTTCACTGTTGTTTAGTAGAAAGTCTGGATTTCTGCACCTATGTGTCTTTTGTTGCATGAATACCAGAAATGCTCCACTACGTTTTCAAGACTTTAGTTCTTCACCATTAAGGCAACTTCCATTTAATCAAATTATGACTGCAAAAAGGTATACCTCATCTTGCCAAAACAAGCTGATATTCCTTGGAAAGAGAGGTGCCAAATAACAGAGGACCTGCAAGTATGAAAAATGAAAAAAGAAGTTAGCAGATATACCTTTCATTTGAGAATCTAGACATCAACAATTCTGCAAGCACAAAATCCCCATAGCTAAATATTTTAAATTCAAGTGCTTTAACCACAGAAAACAAAACTATTTAGTTTCTCAGTATGTTTATTTTGAAATATGCTTGACTCCTATCTAAATCTTTCAACCCTGCTTTCCATGGTTAATTCAACAAGGAAGCTGACCAACAGGTGAAATTTGCCCAATGTTAGAAACATGTGGAACAAACAAATAAGTCAGAACAATCAAATTTCACAAAACTGCTGACCCATTGTTTTGATATTGCAACAACATCAAGATTTTAGCACACAAGCATGATCCACACTTACAAAAAGAATGAATACTTACTGTCAAAACCTGAGTTGCAAGATGCTCCCTGGCTAATGGATCATGTAAAAGAACCAGCAAACGGGCAAAAAGTTCCTTAATATAAATGCCAGATGTGAGGTAGATTGTTATTTTCTATGACAGGAAAACATTTATAGCAACCATTATAGCAGCTGTAAGCAAATATCTACCTCAGGATTTGGAATATCAGCATGGGCTTTGCACTCATTAAGCATATTATTAATGTTAGGAGATCTATGTCTGCATAATTCTGAGATGCATCTGCAAACCTGTAATAGCAGCATGAGTGAACATTCAAACAAAAAAAACCACTCTAAACAATAAAAGGGAGAACCACATTTAGGGCAATAATGATATACAGGCAGAAGGCCCATGCTAGGAGGGGAAAGCAGTCCAGATACCTAAATATCCATTCCTATTAATCACAAAGGCCACAGAAACTAAGGTATAGAAAGACTTACTATTGCAGCAGCACCAGTGTACACCCGTGGAGTAATCATCTTCAATAAAAAAGGCCAAAGAGTGTGCTGCATAGATTTAAGACATGATTTCAAGATAAATTTTTCAGTAAAATAAGCCAACTTAGAATTGAGTAATCTCATGGGCATGACTCAAGTTTAACCACTATAGTTTTGGCAGAGATCCAATCAGTCTAGAAAGAAAAACTTCAATACCTCCATTTCAGGAACTGTAATAGTTATTAGAAGAAGGCCTTTCTCACAGACTGCTCTCAGCTCTATCAGACTTGAAGCCCACATTGTAACCTGAGGAAAATAAACTCAGAAACAAGCTACTACAATACAGACTAGATATAAGCAATATTTGGAAAGTAGGTATCTAGTTCTGAGCCTCGAAATTGATGAATGAACTTGAAAGCAGCCTAAGTGATGCCCACATTACCAGAACATGAATCCAGTGTCATGAATGTCAATGTGAAAATATGCAGACTTTTCAATCTCATGATCTATGCCAATAAATAGTATATGTTCATTACATTTCACCAATTAATTTGAGACAGTAATGCCTTGATTTAGGCATAATGATAAAGTCTCAACCAAGCTGGAACCATCCAATGTTTTGTAATTGAAAAAATAAAAATATTAGGTAAGACATACCTTGAAGTTCTCCAAATCATTTCCCAGATCTGATAAAGCACAATGTTGTACAAGATATTCAACAAACAACTCCCCCAATGGACCAACCAAATAGCAGTGTGAAGCCATTACTACAATCAACTGTCAACAAAGCAGCATAGTTGTAGGTCCGGACTAACAGAACCCCAATATTTGAGCAAAAATTTAATGATCAAAAAGGTGTTATATGAACAGTTTTCAAAGCCTTAAGGACTAAATGTCCTGTCAAAAGTACCTCAGACAAAGCTTTTCGGACACCTAAATTTTTCTCATCTAGCAAGGACTTCACTGCTTCAACCAGTAAAGGCCTTTTATTGTGCCATGCTTCAGACAACCTCCAAATTAAAACATATGCACATAAGGCCATGAAGAAAAATAAACAGTAAAATTTTCAAATAGAAAAAGCAGAAAGTACCTTGGCAACAAATGCTTTAAAACACACAGTGCACCAAAAGTCAAAGACTCTTCCTTCAACTGGCATTTCTAGCAGCAGAAATTTACAACAAATAGAACAGCAATTTATCAAATCATCACATGTCAAAAGTGGTATAGAAAGTAGAAAACTGCTTGCATTACAGTTTAAGTAGAAATTACAGCAAGAAAAAATAGCTTTACTAAGCTACTAGCTTTGCAGCACAAACTTTTGACCAACACTCACATTCAGAAGGAAGATGAAAAGATCATCAGGATACACACAGCCAACTGTCAGAAAACAACGCTGAACTTCATTATATATCTGCCAAAAAAACAAAAGGATTAAGACAAAGCCAAACTTTATTCTATATCTTAAACCACAAAAACAAATGATAGACAAAAAATATGTAAGTAAAAGAAAGAGAATGTGCACATTCAAATAAAGCATAACATGCAGAAAAGCTTGGTTATCACAAGGATACAAACCTTTAGCCCCACTGAAAGATCTGAATGCACTTTGCTATCAGTATTAATACAAAATAATGGAAGAAGTGTTGAGAGAATAACCGTGAGATCCTGTAATAAATAGGATAAAACTGCAGTAAATAATATATTCATTCACCAAAAGCATCCATTGAAAAAATCCAAAATGGAAGTGATGTTAACTAGTTATCAAAACAGAAAAAGTGCAATATCAGATCCAGAAATCAAAAGTACATGACTATCATTTGTGTGAAAACATAAAAATATTGGTATAGAGGGAACAGAGTGATGCATATGGCACCTCAAAATCAAGCAATGGTGGACCAGTCTCTGACAGCAATGAGGCATTTAATATACTGTGAAGACCACTAGTGGCCAAAAGGGAAATTCCTTGATCTCTTTTGTACCTGATTTGCAGCATATGGTGGGGAAAAAACCAACAAGTAATTCTTTTTGGTACCCAATAAAATATAGTTATATTGTTTTGCTAGAAGCAAACATGCAAAAAATCAATTATATCCTGTCACACAAGAAAAATATGAGAAATAGCATTCAAAATTCTTTTTTGCAAGGGTATGCATGCAGTTCTAACATAATAGTTTAAGATATAATAGAGTAAAAAGGATCATTAAATTTGATCTTACAAGTCCAATATTATAGGGATAAGTCTTGGTAAGGCTGCCTTTAATTGTGGCCGAGTGACGAGACCAACCATCTGACACAATGCTTCCACTGAAGATTTACGAACCTGTCCCCAAATTAATCCAACCAATAACCACAAGGGAAATACCTCAATTGTTAAAAATTATGCAGCTGATCGCAATATCTGAGCATCCACATGAATGAAAAGAGAGAGAGAGACAGAGAGACAGAGACAGAGAAAGAGAGAGGATTGAATTAAAAAAGACAAATTGACAATGGAAAGCAACATCACATTTCAATCTAGCACATCTAAGGAAAAATTCAGTTCTGCTGAACAAGATAGAAAAATGTAAGGTTAAAAAAGTGCAACTCTGGTTTGTAAAGAAAATTATGCTCACACATGAAGATAATTTAGTTAAATCCAGGGCCAAAGAATTACAGCCAACATAAAATGAAAACAACATAGAGAAAGAGAGCCCAAAAATGAAATAAGCAATTATTTTCAAACCTTTAGATCCCTCGAAGTTGCCCAAACTCTTAATAAAAGCTCAAAAGCAGAATTTAGGAATGACCTGCACTAAATGGTGCAAATTCTTCAAAATACAATGTTATGAAGATAAATTGCAAAGTGTGCAAAACAGGACTTTGATCTTACATGACATCAGCATCAAGTGGTGAATGTGAAGGGAAATCCGTGGTATATTGCCAAACAGCCTGACACCAGTATTTGAATGCTACAAAAAAATCAAGTATATTGAAACTTGGTGGGCATCCATGACCAGAAAAAGTAGACCATCTGATAAACTATTTAGATCCAAAGATTCCCAAAGAAGGCATTGGATATTCAGGTTTTCAGTTTACACATAGCAGATCTATCACAAATTCCTTTGTGTGCCTCTGCTGGTTCTACAGTTAACCAGTCACAATGAAATCCCCAAGTTTCATCTTGCCCAATATAAGATAATATACAATGTGTCATATCATGCCCTTCATGTGACACAAGCTTAAGCTCAAACAAATGAGCCCAAAGGGAATCAAAATGATGGTCAAAGCAACATAGGCTTTATTTTGAGATTTGTCAAAACTTCATTTACATATTATCTCTGTTAACATCTTACATCATGATAAAAGTTACTTAACTGCATTTGCATCTTGTGAAATCAACCAAATGCAATGCCATTTCATAGGCCAAAAAAGAACAAAGTTTATTGCAAAGAGAATAATGAAAATTCATCATACCATTTGCAAATATTGGCCGATGGGCATCTCGCATGTTTCCAAGAATAGGCAAAACACGTGACAATACACCCTTTAGTCGTGGAGTGAACTGCAAAGCTTCAATGAATTTAAAGGACAACAGACACTTCAGTGTAAGCAACAAAATCATTCAACATCCCAAAAATGGTTGAACAAAACAAAAAGAACAAAAAGTTGGATGGTAACCATCAGCAGAAGCAAAGTCCGCAAGAATTTGAATCATAGCTGGCAAAGATGAGCTTGGCCCTGACAAATGCACAAAAATTTCCTCCATCATCTGCCAATCAGGGTAAGATAAATGTAGCAAACATCAGGGAGTAAGAGATAGCAGGGGAGAAAGTGGGAGGAGGAGGCTAAGCTGTTGAAAAGAATGTTCAATTTGTTCTTAGATATGCATGCACTAAAATGGTGGAATCCAAGCAAAAACCAGACTAATGACAACATTAGGGCTGATGTTAGGGCACAAAAGTTGCATCCTACACCACATGGCCTAATTCGCCCACACAAACAACCATAAAGGAAGATAACAAAAAGGAAAATCTAGGAGTATCCACAGGCACAAGCCAAGATGCTCACACAAAAGTGCATACGAGCTCACCACTGCACGTGCACAAATGCACAAATCATATTAATACAACACAAAATTCCAAAAGGAAGACACGATTAGTTAAAAATACATGAGTTTCTGCTTAGGAAGACAAGCTGTAGCAGTTATAACAATGCAAGTGTAGCAAACATAAATATTCAGCTATCAGACAAGGGAATATTAGCTCATCGCTGCATCCACTTACCCCAGGAGCAGATGCACAACTGCCAGAATCATAATCATATAACACAAAATACAGAAATGAAAACATGAGAAGTCAAAAATAAATGAGTTTCTACTTATCACGACTTGCTGAGATAGCAACTGAAACTGTGTGAGTATGCAAACATAAATATTCATCTGTCAAACCAGATCAACACTGTGGTGAACAAGATCACTTTCATTGCTAAAAAAGTAGCATTATGTTATAATTGTTTATTCTGATGGTACCAGAAAACAAAGCCTTCAATAAGATTCCCTGGCCATCTAGTCATATCCCAAGACACAACTGCCCACATCTTTGATGATTCTTTTGAATATTGTATGAAGTTAGAGACCATTGCTAATTGAACAGCTTAAAGCAGTGCCTCCAGAATTATAGGATAAAATTATTTGAAGAGTAAGTCCTTTCTATTTTATAGACTGCATGTCTTCTTATAAGCAATTTCAAACTTGTAGCATCCTGTTGAATTTTGCATCCACTTAGATCACATGCATAGGTTGTCTCAATAAAGTTAATCTCTAAGAAAAGGAAAGAACTCGTTTTAGGGGGAAAATGAAAGAACCAGTGACCATTGTTTGCCAGTGAAAGATTTTCACACACATGCAGCACAAAATTTAAGATATATCCAAGCTTCCAGCCCTACAGTTTTTACTTGGATGTAAGAAAAGCAGCAAATGGAAGAAACTTACAAGGTCAGGCAGATGTGAGCCTATTGAAACCAGTAGGCCTGATGCAGCCCTTTGCCAGCCAGCACTGACTTCCTACCTCAACAAGAAAAATAAAAGACAATTATGCAGTGTTTTATTAGATCAGCTAATTGACCAATGCACACAAAAAGAAAAAGAATATAATAAGAGGGAAAAAAAATCGCAGATGAAATGAAATTACATCTACTCAATTCTAAGAGGTTGCCAAAGCCCATATCATTGCAAATGTCAGGAAAAGAAAAACTAATAGCAATCATTTACAGGTGAAAATATTTTAGTTCTAGTGATCACTCAAACTTAAGGTAAAAGTTTTGTCCAAAAAATGCACTTCTACCTTCACTGCCCCGACTTTTTCCGGGCCTTCCAGCTCACCAAGCACAGTAACAAACAATCACATAAACAAATAACTTGCTACCAACAACCAAATGCCAGAATCAAAAAACATGGATTCATCAAAAGATACAGATTAATGACACAGGAAAAAAAACCTTAGAGGACATGATTTCGGCGGTGGCAATCTTAGCAAGCTTTGACATGAAAGAAGGATCAACATCTTGTTTATCCAACGCCCTAACTGCCAACGCCATCACTTGAAACACAGCAGCCATGTTTCCAAACCGCTGAAAACAAGCAACATGTAAAAATCTCAATTTCCCTCCAAATTCCTCAATCCACACCTAAAACAACCAAAAAAGAAAAAGAAAAAAAAAGCTAGTAGCTGTACTCTTCGTCCTCCTCGAGAAACCGCCGAGCAGCAATCGAGCACGAGAAGTGGATTCCTGCAATAATTGCACACTCATTAAACACACCAAAACCTACACACACAAACAAACATCAAGGACCGAGCGCGGGATGTACAAGAAAGCGATGTCCTTAAGAGAGGACATGGAGGCTTTTCCGACGATAGGCGAATCGTCAGCTAGCGAAGAGACCAGGACCTGAACGGCCTCTACTGCCACGAATCAGAAAAACCCAAAAATAAAAAATAAATCAATAAAAAACAAATATGAAATCCAATCAGTTATTCAAGCAAAGTGAAATAAATGAATTGAGAAACGGAAGTTGAAACCGAGATTACCTGCAGCGGGAATCGAGCTGCCGTAGCTCGAAGAAGCCATTCTACAGAAGATTCAGGGATCAAAAAGATTCTATACTAGAAGAGAGATGGAGGGAAGAAGAAAGAACAGCAAGAGAGCATGGAGAAGCCCCATCTGTCAATGTCGCACGCAAGCGGGGATTTTAAAAACCGGCAAAGATTATTATTTAGTTTTACCGATTTATTTATTTTATTGCGAGTCTTTAATCTTTTTTTATTTTTTATTTTTGGGTTTTGTTTGTTTATTCAAACGTGGGCCAGCTGGAGTTCGAGCCTGTCTTCCCTCTTTGACAGAAGGCACTTCCCCGACGCGGAACGGAGTTTGTTTTTAAAATTGATAAATTTAACAATTTTATTTTAAAATTTCCCTGCCCTAACAATTAACCTCTCTCTTTTTTTTTTCTTTTCTGTCCTTTTCTTTTCCATTTTTTTATGTTATCTTCATTGCTTAGTAGAAAACTGAAGGGAAAATATATATACATATATACACACGTACAACAGTAATATTAGCGAATTGAAATTCCAGTCAAAAATAAAAGCAACGAGATATGCAAAACCCTAACCACTATGAACTAAGAACGAATCTTAACTACTTAAAAGAGATAGCATCAAAAAATTTCAATCACAAAAAAAGACTATAAGAGAGTGTTAAAGATAAGTGACACCCACATTAAAATTTTATAACCAGATTTGCAGATAATTTACACCCTCTTTTTTTTTTTCTTTCCCTTCGTTCATAACAAGTGTTTTTGCATTGCTAAAAGAATTTATGAAAAAATTGGTCCCCAAAAGTTCAAAAATCAAATTCAGCGATTCTTCGTTGTGTATACTCTAATTATTGTAATTTTCTTAAATTTGAAATGTAATTACTAAATTCCAAGAATATTACCAATCGTTAAGAATCCCTACGCATCAATTTAGAAGAAGACAATAAATAATTCAAGATTCATTTTACCTGTAGTAGGCAAACCCCATATCCCCAAATTTCTTAACAAGTTTGCTCTGGCTGAAGGCAATAAATAATCTACTGTGCGCAATGGCAATTATGTACTATGATGCCTGGCCCATTTAAATATTGGGCAAACGAGGGAAACAACAAAAGTAAAAAGAATCTAAAAACCGAAACTTGTATCCACTTACATTTGTTCCACCATAGGCCCATAGCCAGCAAGCCGCGCGTGTCCATACTTGGAGGCAAGGCAACCACTCGGATTACGATTGTGATAGCTGATTGACAGAAGCAGGGCGGAAACGATGAATGACAGCAAATGAGAGAGGCATTATTAACTGGGTCTTGTGCGAGATACCTATGTCTTCTTGTTTGTTGGAGTTGGAGGTTTCTTTTGCGTCTTTGCTTTCTGGGTTCGTTTCCCATTGGAAGATTGCACTGATTGGTGCTTTTTGCATGTGCCATCCTGGATTCTCGTGGGTTTTTGATCTTGCATTTTCTTTTTTCCCTTTTTTTTTTTAAGCCGCCTGGCTTGGTGCTTCTTGATTGCTCGCGTAAGCACAACGTTTCGTCTGAGAACGGAATTACAAGTGGAAAGATGGGTAAATACGTGTATACGTTTCTTCTTCTTCTTCTTCTTCTTCTTCTTCTTCTTCTTCTTCTTCTTCTTCTTCTTCTTCTTCTTCTTCTTTTTTCTTTTTCATGTTACGCAACTGAGAAATTGTCTCAAAGATGCATTATAGCCCTTTTTTTTTTTTTTTTTTCTGCGCCTCTGCTTTGGATTTCTAAATCACTCGAGGATTTGCGCTTGCTGCATGGTTTTAAATTTTGAATGCAGCTAGCCGTTGATTTTATTTTTATTTTTTTTATGCATGGTATAACATGGTAATAATTTCTAAGATAAGCGGTTTTAATGCAATTAATTTTTCATAATTCTTAAGCAGGAAAGGTCTCATTTGGGGAGAATTTAAATTTGAATAACCCTTGCAAGGCACCCAAACTTCAATCTCTCTGTTTGCTAAGCAAATTGAAATAGTTTGTATCCACATCCAAAAAGCACTTTTTAAATTTGTTTTCTTTAAGCCTTTAACATTTCTCTTTTTTTTTTTTCTTTTTCTGAACTACAAATGCAAAAACTCATTTTTGTCATCTGTCCATCCATCACACGATCCCCACAAATATTATACAGGACATGGGTTGTGTTGAGTAGGAGCGTTTGAGATCGCGCAAAATGGTTTTAAGAAAAAAGAAGAAACCCATTAACTAACTGCCAATTGGATACGATAAAGGATTCCTCACAAATTTGAATCCAGCCAAAGCCATCACTTATTTGAGTTGAAATATTGGTCACTCGTAATTAACAAATCGACTGAAAATATCTGAAAATTTTGTTTTGATATGGCCATCCCCTGCCCACGAACATTAGTTCGATGACATTGAAATTATCTTTGAAATCAAAGATTTTTAATTCAAATGCCTAGTTAGTCTCAAAAAAAAAAATTGACCACTTCTTAGTACCTTATGCATCCACAAAAATTCTGATAACAATACCAATGCACATGGATTAAATTTTTGACCAAGATAAAACAGGGAACCTCTTGGAAGGGTTTTATTGGAAGTTTAAGTTCCTGCAAAAAAATGCGAACAAAAGAAGAAAAAAAAAAAAAAAAGGAACCAATGATACTAGAATTTAAATGTGACAATCTGGTGAGATTTTCTCATGACTTAAGAAAGCAAAAATATGGCTATCCACATCAAGTGCTGCCCATACAGCAAAACATTTTCATTGCGATGTTACTGCAGTGTGTGTGAATTTAAAGCAACACAAGGCAATAACCTGTGACCCACTATGGGTTAAATTGCCTCTCATTTACTTTTCCCCACCTGAAAATACAACGAATACGTTGAATTTTACCCATGTGATGGGGTTAAAAGCTCCATGCAAACCAGTCAACCGGAGTAAATTGAGATTTACAGAGGTGGTAAAATCCTTCCTATCATGCAAGTAAATTGAGTTTCACAAAGCCTGTATGGTCTGCATCTTTGGTACTTACTTAAACCAACAATCCAAATGAAGTGTTCAGAAGGGACAGTGAGTCCAAATTTAACTGAATTGCTTCCTACATTCACACTGAAGGCAAAAGAGCTTCTAAGATGAAATTGCACCAATCAAACCAAGCCCGAGTTCTCAGCAATTCAGAGTCCCAGAAACAGAATTTATATTGAATTACAAAATCAGTCAAGCATGACGATAGCCTTTGAGCAGAGGAGATCGAAATGGACCGTTCAATGTCTATTCGAACTTGTGCGTGAATTTATTCATGCATGTGCAGACAGAGACAGATGAACGGCGTGAAATGGAGCCACGAGAGGCAGAGGAGGATGAAAAGATTAAGAACGTAGAGAAAATGAGTGCGGCGTTAAGGCGCAGGACTTCTTCGCTGCTTTGTATACCCTGGAATGTTGGCGAAAGAGCGCTCTCTTTTCGGCCTCTATAGGCCATTGCGGTGAATTGCCAATTCAAATTGAGGAAGATAACGCGAAAGAGGGGGCCCTAAAGAATGTGCTGGGCATAAAAAGCAACAAGAAATTGAAATTGGGCCTGAGATGGGCCGCCTTTCACTGTTTTGTTATTGTCGGAATCTTTATGGAAGTAAATCCCTAATGGAGGCTCGTGCCCTTGGATTAGTCCATCAAATTATAAGACGATGTCAGTGCTTCTCATCTCAAGCAACGCTACTATCACCCCTACATTTTCTTATGTTTCACTAATGAAATCATAGTACGCCTTCTGTTGTGAAACCTCACGACAAGGGGTGATATATCTTACGTAAATTGCCGCGTTGGTGATATAAGCAACTTTATTCAACGTTGATGATCATTCGATCATCTAATATTTACTAGCAAATTAAAATATATATATATATATATATATATATAATCATCGAGGAAATTTTGATTCATAGTCTACCATTTTTTATACCAGAAAAATCTGACCATGAAATTCAATCATTTAGTCCAACAAAGTGGCAGGTGGGTTTGCAAAACTGTGAACAATGATTGATGTTTCTTTGGGCTTGGGTGATATTTTCTCCTTTAATATGCGTTGATTTAACGTACTTTCATGTTTGTCCTGTTCAAATAAAGTTTGTATCAGAAGCACACAAGTTAATTAATTTGAAAATTAATGAAGACAAAGTTTTTGCGACTCGCTGTCCCACTACATTATAGGGAAATAAAAATAAATATATAAATAAATAAATAAAGAGACGGGGCAACTTCACAAGTTCGAGTCAATAAATTTAGTTTTGGTTTACTTTCCACTACCCAAAAGGCAGAAGAAAAAAAAAAGTAACATTTAGATAATATTCATATCGAATAAAAAAAAATGCTGTTAGTCATCAGCAATTTATTCCCAAGACTTGTTCTAATCATTACAGAAGTTTATCCAGCAGAGATGAAGTTTTTCTTTTTCACGGGCAGAATGTGATAGCGTAGTTGGCTCCACCGGCGCAGGAAAAAGTGCTAGTCGCGTCGTCATAAGCATAACTGTAAGCCTGGGGGCACTGGTCCTTGAAGATCTTTGAATAATTTGTGGGCGGGCATGTTGCCGGAGTGCCAAAGGTACCCGTGCAGCAATATTGTGGCTGATTGAATGTTTCACACGCGCTCTTGCAAGCAATCACTTCCCCATTAGACCCTTTAGTGGCTAGTTCTGCAGGGCAAACGGAATTCACATCTCCTGCGCAGCTCGCGGCCGTGCAATTATTGCCAGTCCCACCTAGGGGGAGAGACTGAAACTGGCACGTTAAAGCCATCGACAAGGCTTGCGTCGTAGAAATCCTGACCGTTGTTCGGTGCTAAGGTGAATTCCACAAGGGAAACCGGCGGTGTGCCGCCCACACCATTGCATGCTACCTGGCCAGACCCACAATCCCCCGTTTCACAAGTGAATTTTCCGGATGGGTCCGTGGAACACTGCGTTCGGGCCCAGAACCGGCCGCTGAATGGAGCCGGGACATCAAGAGATTGTGTTGCTTGGGATGGTAATTCAAAGCCGGTGCTTGATGGCTGAGGCCCAGCGCCAGCTAATGTCCCTGGCCAGACAGTGTATCCACAATTGTTTGTGAAGCTGAATGTGGCCGACTCGGCCCCTACAACCAAACATTGAAACATTGAATATGGAGATCTTATTTAATCTAAAAGAAGAGTTTAAATTATATATAAAAAGAAATCGAAACATAAAAGAAGGTTCTTTACCATAGTAGAGAATTGTTATGGTCAAGCCAAACAGCGCAAGAGGATTCATCTCGGCTTGCATGCCAAAAGATTTACCAAAGTGTTTACTTGGGACGCGGGACTGAAGCTTAACACAGCAAAGTCTTTCACTTTATTTATAAGTAAATTCATCAAACGAATGAGAAATTTTTTCAATTAAATGGGAAAACACTTGAATACACAAAATAAGCTAGCTAAAAAGGAAAGATTTTAAAAATAAAGAAGAAATTTTATAATTCTTGAATAATTTTTTATAATTCTTAAATTGTTTAGATGATACTTGAATAGTAAAATTATATTTGCAACCAAATGTTTTAGATTGATTTTCGTTTTTTTTTTTTAATTTTTTTTGGGCTTTTGACAATCCATCGGCAGCATATGTAGAAGCATTTCAATTTTCAGATTTTTCCTATTTAAGACGCAAGATTCTATGGTTAGGGATTTCGGTGTCGTATCAAATTAAATTAAACCCATCATGTTTTATGACTGTGGGCTTATGTGGCCGAGCTCATCAAGTCCGTTGAAGAGACGGGCCGATGCCCGTGTGGACCATCTTATGAGTTGCATAACCACACTAAAAAGGAAACTAATGAGCTTGTCATTTTCCCCCACAAACTATATATAATGGGTTTATATTCAATTATATTATAGTTGTTTTTATGATAAAAAGTTTAGAATTCGAATCTCAGATTATATTAAATAAATAAACTTGGCACTGCAGCTTTCTACCATGAACAACCCATGTCGGCAAAGGAAAAAGAGAGAGAGAGAGAGAGAGAGCGCTAGAACAGAAAGAGAAAGAAGGGAGAAAATTGTTTTCATAGATGGCCAAACATAATTTCGTCCTCATAAAAGAGAAGCTTGGCTTCCTAGTAAATTGTCTCTTTCTCAAGACTGTCGTCTGTACTGACACGGGCGTGTGGCTGTGCTAATTGTTTGCGCAATTTCATGGGCAAAATGTGATAAGGTAATTGGAACCGACCAGCTGTGCTTGCAAAACCTACTAAGTCAAATCATCAAAGGCATAACCACATGCCTTGTAGGCATTCTTTGATTGTTTATTGACCATGATTGTGTAATTAATCGGGGGGGACACTTATCTGGCGCTGTGCTGAAGGCCCTAGTGCAACAATACCACGGTTGATTGACAGCCGGCCTACTATTACATATTGTTGTCGCCCATCTTGTATAATTTAATGGATAATTAACTAATTAATTTCCATGTATTGTCTAAAATGCCAAAGAAACATTAGTGCTGACTTTCAATTGGCCTAGAGCTGAATTTTCCTATTTCCGCGTCCCCCATGTCACGTTGGGCTTATTGAGAGCAACGCAGCTAATGTTCTTGAACCAATTAGCCATTGCCAAGAGCCACACACTGCCAAGAAACAAAAAGTCCCAATAACCAAAACTATATACTTTCGATTATTTGAAGAATCGAAGAGTGTTACCGATATCAAACAAAAAGAAGTAAAGCTTTTTTTTTTTGTTTATAGAAAAATAATCTATGCAAAAAATAAAATAGAATCTGAAGAACTCATTTTTTCAATAAAATGGTTTTTCTTTTTCGTGTTACTACTATATAACACGAAAAATAAAATTTCTCTGTTACACAAAAGGAGTATATATATATATATATCCTCACATCCAATGCATTTGCGGACTTGAACTTGAATTGGAAAATGATTTTTTTTTTTTAATAATTTTCAAACTGCTAGTAGAATATGTAGGGCACAGCCCAATATTCTTCACTTCGCTGGACCCACTAGGAGAATATGTTGTCAATTTACACAAATTTGTCAATTTAAACATTCTTATAGAAAGGAATTTTCGTTAGAAGTTGATAAATAGTATGAAAATTGGAGATCTATTCATATTAAATAATATTTAGATAATATATTTTTTTATAAATAATGAATGAAAACGTAATATAAGTGATTTTGATTTTAATTTATAAATATAATTATTGACATACATGTAAATTTTTTTCAGCTAAAAACAAAAAAGGGAATGAGAATTCTTTTTTTTTTTTTTTGGGCCACGTTGCGATTTCCGAATCAGCCTACATATGCTGTATGTAGAGACATTTATGTTATGGAAAACGAAAGGAGGCTTATCTAATCCCAAAATCGGAACGAGACGGCCTAATTTTAGCTTTCCTGTTTCGGTTTAGCTAAAATTAAGGGAAACAAACGGCTTTTATTCGAGTCAACTTTTAAAGGCCGGCGAAAGGGGCCCCCTCAAGAAATATCCTTTAATGATTATTTTTTTTCCCTTGGAGGCAAGCGTACGTGCTCCTTGTTTTATTATTTAATTAAGTGGCTCAATTGTGCATTGGATATGCAATCTTGTAAATTTATTATTATTAGCCAGAAAAAATAATTGTAAATTTATTTTGACGCTAACAATATATATATATTAAACAAAATGATCCAAAGAACAAGAAAACAAATGCCAATTGTGCACTACGTAGGTTTTTTTTTTTTTCGTGGATGTCATTTCATTTGGGCAGTTTAATTGTTCCTATGAGAAGAAATTGACGAGTGTATGTTGATTCTCTCAAAAGGAGGAAACAGGTCTGTATAAATCTGATAAGTTAAGTCCAGTAATCCATCTCGTAGATGAGATATTTCATTAGCCAAAAGGTTACTTGCAACTCGTAATTTTTTTTTTTCCCAGTGTTTGAAGTTACAACTTTAAAAATTGAAATCATTCTCACTTCACGTATAGTGATTGTCAGGTCAGTACTACTTAACCGAAGGCTGGGTAGTCAGGATTCTTTTATTGAAGAAGTAGAGAAAATAATCAAAATATACGGGATGGTAAGGAAGGACTATCCATTGATCGACAAAGCTGCTACCAAAATGACAAAAAAAAAAAAAAAAGCAATAAATTGCCCACCACTGCCGTGTCTTTTCATTAATGGCCACGTCCACCTAGCTAGTAGTATGGTTCATGCACGTGAAGTTCAATGACATGGACCGACTCAGCGTTAACTCCGGCTATTCGAGTCTTGCAAACGGCTAAAAGGACATCTTCTGCCGAATTTTTCGTGGGCATGAATAGTTTTTGCAAATGTAGACACGCCCCGACCTGTGAATCCCACGTCCAAAATGTATGATGTGCAACGAATTGTATAATAGGCGTTGCATATTTTACATTGAGTGATAATTATTATATATTTTAATATTTGCCGCACTTCTTGCACTTAAAAAAAAATTATAAAAATTTTATACAGGAGACCCGCATATTTCATTGACGTCACGTTTATATCTCTTGATCCACCTATATTTTTCGTTATTATATTAGGTTATCCTCACCTTATTACCCTTAGTTATCTAAAGATGTCAAAGCAACAATGTTGCAGACTTTCAATTACCCTTACTATTAGTGTCGCAACATCACATCACATCAGTGCCGCAACAACTTATTTTTTATTAAAAAAATTATTTATCGTGAATTATACAACAAAAATACTCTTCAATTCCATAAATTTCATGTTTTTTATCTTAATTAGAACACAAGTCCTTAATGATAGAATTAGAGATTTGTCTAATTTATTGATCCCACCTAACAAGTTGACTCTTTAGCTTAAAAAAATGAAATAAAAAAGAAACAAAAGGAAAGAAAGAGAAGAGAACAAAAGACAAACATGAATTATAAGAAATAAAAGAAATAAGTTTTCATGCATTCTTAAATTTTCGGGAATTTTTATAATTGAGTTTTAATTTTAAAAAAATTTAAATTAATTGTTAATTTTTAATTTTTATTACAAATGACTATTTTTTAAGATATAAATTGATTAAGTTGTCTAATATATGAATAAAAAATACTCAAAATATTTTAGCAAATTCTCTAATTTTCTCCAAATTTATGAGAAAGAATTTAAAATTTTTGCTGTATTTTGAAAGGATATTTGTAAAGTTAAATAATTTAATGAAAATTTAAAGTTTATAACTGATTTGAAAACTAAAAAAAAATAAAAATTTTAAAAACTTATCCCAAGAAATAAACATTTTTACTTCTCTCTGTTTTTTTTTTTTAATTGAAGGATATTTCTTGAGGCGCCTTTCTCCAACCTTTAAAAGTTGACCAAGATATCTTAGAAAATTTTAAGTGGACATTGTAGCTATGTCACCATCCGACATGCCGTGCAAGTCCAGGGCCTCGCGCACTTCATCTAGATTTACCATATGTCGTTCGCCTGCACTGTGGCGTTCGGATTACGACACGCCGTTCCACTACATCATAGGGGGGAAAAAAAAAACAAAGCCGGCAACTTCTAAAGTCGTACAGCTCAAATTTGGTGATCTGGTTACAACTACGAACTTTATTTATCCGGGTGGTTAGAAATCCGGAGCTTCGACTAAATAAAATTTAGTTTTGGTTTCCTTTCCTCAACCCAAAAAGGGGAAGAAAAAGAAGTAATATAAGGGATAAAGATAACAATATTTAGATTATATTCATATCGAAGAAAAAGAAAAAAAAAAAGCTTATGGTCATAACGATTTATTCATGTATGGTACTTTTTCCCATCATCATAGAAGTCTATCCGGCTGAGTGAGAGAGATTTTCATTTTCACGGGCAGAATGTGATAGCGTAATTGGCTCCACCAGTGCAGGAAAATGTGCTAGTCTCGTCATCATAAGCATAACTGTAAGCCTGGGGGCACTGGTCCTTGAAGATCTTTGAATAATCTGTGGGCGGGCATGTTTCCGGCGTACCATAGGCACCCGTGCAGCAATATTGTGGCTCATTGAATGCTTCGCATGCGCTCTTGCAAGCAATCACGTCCCCATTGGACCCTTCAACCTTTAGTTGTGCAGGGCACACGGAATTCACATCTCCCTTGCAACTCACGGTCTTGCAATTGTTGCCAGTCCCACCTAGGGGAGAGACTGAAACTGGCACGTTAAAGCCATCGACAAGACTTATGTCGAAGAAATCTTGGCCATTGCCGGCTGCTAGAGTGAATTCGACAAGGGTAACCGGCGGTTTTCCGCCCGCACCGTTGCATGCTACTTGGCCAGACCCACAATCCCCTGTTTCACAAGTGAATGAAGGTTCCGTGGAACAACGCGTCCGAGCCCAGAACCGGCCGGTGAATGGGGCTGGAACATCAAGAGATTGTGTTGCTCCGGATCGTAATTCAAAGCCAGTGCGTGATAGCTGAGGCCCGCTGCCAGATAATGTCGCAGGCCAGACAGTGTATGCACAATTGTTTGTGAAACTGAATGTGGCCGACTCGGCCCCTACAATGAAACAATTGAAATGTGGGATATCTTATTTGATCTAAACGAACAGTTTAAATGAATTTAAAAAAAAAAATCGAAGCATAAAAGAGGGGATTTTACCATAGTAGAGAAATGTTATGGTCAAGCCAAACAACGCGAGAGCTTTCATCTCGGGTTTTCTGCCGGTAGATTTGCCAAACTGTTTACTTGTGACACGGCACAGAAGCTTTAAGTTATACATATATTTATAGTAAAAATTATTCAATTAATTTATTTTTTAATTAAATAAAAAATAATTAATCACAGAAAATAAATTAACTAAATAATAAAATTCTCAAAAAATAACAAAATTGAATAATTTTTGTATTTCTTCAATTATTTACATGATACTTAAATATTAAAATTATACTTAAAATTAAGTCTTTTAATTTTTTTTTCTGAGCTTTGGACATTCCACCGGTCCATAAAATTTAATGTGGCGGACCAAATCGTTTGGTAGACTAATTCATAAACAAAAAAGTCTACAACTCGACTGTTTAGAGTGCCACATCACATTATTAATTATTAACACCGCGACATCAAACCACATTTGCGCGGCAATATTTTGTTTTTTTTATTGAACAACTATTAAATTATAAATTATATAATAAAAATATTATTTAATTTTATAAAATTTATATTTTTAATTAAATATATAAAACCTTAACGATAGAATTAGATTTTTTTTTTAATTTTTTGATCAGACTTAACAAGTTGCCTCTTTTAACTTTTTTTTTTTAAAAAAGGGGAAGAGAGGAAAGAGAACAAATGACAAGCATGTCTCGGAATCAGCCTACAAATGGCTGCAGATGACAAGCGTGTCTTGGAATCAGCCTACAAATGGCTGCATATGTTTAGGTCGTTTGTCTAATCCCAAATTTAGAGTGAATGAGAGTAGATGCGAATTTAGCTTTTCTATATTGGTTCAAACGTACTTGGATGAATTACGGGAAATAAAAGAAATAAGTTTTCATGCAATTTAAATTTTTTGGTAATTTTTATAATTAAATTTTAATTAAATTTTTTAAAATTTATTTATTCATTTAAAATTTTTAGTACAAATGAGTATTTTTTAGATATAAACTAATTAAATTGTTAAATATTTAGTATGACTTAATGAAAATCATGTAAAAATTTTCAAAATACTTAAAAAAGATATTTATTAGTGTATTTTGATAAAATTTCCCTTTTTTATATATAAAAAGTCAAAAATTCTAAAATTTTCTTATTTATTCTAAATTTATAGATAAAAATTTAGAATTTTTTTCTTTTAAATATCACATAAAGAGAGAAATTTAATTATATACACACACACAAATAAAATTTTGTAATTTTAAAACATATTTTTAGAAGATATTTGTAAAATCAAATAATGTACATGAGGTTTGACTAATTTTTGTCTTAAAAAAATTATATGTAATGAAAATGTAAGGTTCATAATTGATTTCAAAGTTTTTTTTAATCATAAAAATCTTTAAAAATTTAAATTATTTTGAAAATTTATCCCAAGAAACAAACATTTTTACTTCACCCTTTTTTTTTTTTTTCATTTACAGATATTCTCGAGGGCGCTTTTCTCCTACCTTTAAAGGCTGACCAGGATAAGCTTGTCTGTGTGTTGGATTGGATACGGAATTTTGCTCTATTCATGTAATAACTAGGCATCTTGTTACAAAGAGTGAAAATTTAATTGTAAAGTTATTTGGGTGCCAACGACATTTTGTTTTCGACATTTTTTTAAATTCCTCGATCTACTAAACAAGTTGATCTACTGCGTGCAAAGATGTGTGTGTAAACAGAAGAATATAATTGAAAAAAAGAAAGAAAATCGAGGGCCAGACAAGCAGAGAGTTTGAGGGAATGGAGTTTGCAGAGCTGAGAGAGGCAATAGAGAAGGTAGAGCTGGTGGACGCCCACGCTCACAACATCGTGGCCCTTGATTCTTCTTTCCCTTTCATCAACGGCTTCTCTGAAGCGGCCGGCGATGCCTTGGCCTCCGCTCCTCATTCCCTCTCCTTTAAGGTATTAATTTTACATGTTTTTCCTTTTTTTTTTTTTCTTTTCCTCAAAAGAATTGTGAACGTATATACAAAGCAACTGATATTTTCTGATTTTCCTGTGCTTTTATCTGTATATAATCACTCAATTTACAGAGCAAAGATTCGGATTCTTTATAACAGGATTTATGTATACCAGCATCGTCGATCCTGAAGCTTTTCTTTTCTTTCATTTTCTTTCCTTCTTAGGTTTATTTCCAATGTAAGTCTTTTGAGCCACACTGACTCCGAGTGGCTCCAACCGTTACGTGAGCAGCTATTACGAATTTCGATTAGAATTTGTTAACGACTGCAATCTTTGGGAAACATAATATACCTATTGGAAGTTGTTCTTAGTTCTCATATTAGTAAAGTTTGTTGCTGGCAGAGAAACTTGAGAGAGATTGCTGAATTATATGGTTGTGAGAAGTCATTGAAAGCCGTGGAAGAGCATCGGAGGTTGTCGGGACTGGAGTCCATTACCTCAACCTGCTTTAATGCTTCGAGAATATCTGCTGTACTTATTGACGACGGATTGGAGGTGGACAAGAAGCATGACATTGCTTGGCATAAGAGTTTTGCTCCCTTTGTTGGTCGGATTTTGAGAATTGAACGGCTGGCTGAGGAAATTCTGGATGAGGTGAGATAATTTCCAGTCTCTTTGCTTGTGTCCATGAATTATTTTATTGTATTTCTTTGTAAATTGGTTGGGATGGTCATCCTCTTCGTTTTGTCAAAATCATTGTGCTTTCATTCGTCAACTCACGCGCTGATTGACTTCATTGTCAAACTAGCATTTGTTTTGAGGTTGGTTTTCCCCTTATACAGCATCTGGGATGTGAGTGCAAATTAATTCAATTGTTGCTTCAGTGAGATAACGATATGATGTGGGGTATTCAAAACAAGAGATTTATACTTTTGAATTAGATTGTGTTGGTAGTTAAGTTCTGATATTTTGTTGCTCAGAATGGTTATTGTAACAACAATCCTTTCCCATGATCTTGGTTGGGTTATTGACATATTCTGACCCCTGTTGCTCTTTCATTGAGTTTCTGTGCTATAGACTGATGTGCTATCATTTTTATTTCCATTATTTTGTTTGCTGCATTGATTTTCAGTATTTGCATTTGGAGCTTGGAATTCATTTTTTGTGTCTGATAATTGGATCCTTTATCCAAGTTGTTTCTTCATTGCACAATCCTTCGTGAAAGCTCAGTGCCAGAAATTCTATTAACATCCATGTGGTCTTTTAAATTCAGAAATTTCAAGGGACTGTTTGTTTTTATGTTGTTTATTTTGGAAACTTTACAGGAATTGTCAGATGGTTCGACTTGGACACTGGATAAGTTCACCAAAGCCTTTGTAGAGAACTTGATGTCATATCCTTTCAGTTATCACGGAAATTTTCTGCAACCTTGGTTTTAGTGCATGGGGAGAGAGAGCTTATCTACTTTAGTAAATTCCTTACATTCAGTTACAGTTGTCAATCATATAATTGGCTTCAAAAGCATAGCTGCATATTGCAGTGGTCTGGGAATCAATTCACATGTCTCTAAAGAAGAAGCAGAGGAAGGTCTTGCCAATGTTTTATGTGGTGAGCAATATATGGATTATTGAATTTTCATGTGTTCAATCATGTGACACGATAATCAAGTTCCTTTTTGCAGGTGGGAAGCCTGTTTGCATAACGAATAAAAGCTTCATCGACTACATTTTCACAAAAAGTTTGGAGATTGCTGCACGCTTTGACCTGCCAATGCAAATACACACAGGGTAAAAGAAATTTAGCATCACTTCATGTTCCAATTGATTTGGGGGTGACTGTTTAAGGAACTGTCTGGAAAGTTGGATGTGTGGCCAGAAGCCAACTCACTTTTACTTCTGGTTGTTCAAATATGCTCAGTTCCCTAACCATGTATCAATGGTTTTGAAGTTAAAGTGAGTAGTTTGGTCTTATATCAGGGTGTTCAACCTGGCCCCAGCTTGCTATTACTATAGGAATCCCCAGACAAGTCCCATAATCCAAACTTTTTTCCCTCACCCTGTGGTTAGATTCACTGATAACACAAGCCATTAGCATTCCTTCTTTATATTCCCTTTCTCTGTTTCTTATGTAATTAGTCTTGCATTTAGCTTTGGAGACACAGATTTGGATTTACGGTTGTCCAATCCTCTTCATCTCCGGGCAGTGCTGGAGGATGAGCGGTTTTCTAAGTGTCGTCTTGTTCTTTTACATGCATCATACCCATTTTCAAAGGAAGCATCATATCTGGCCTCTGTTTATACCCAGGTGAGATTATTATTCTCCAGCAAATCTTTACCTTCGGTGTTTCTACTTGCAATGTTAAGTCAGTAATCTCCTTTGCAATTGATGGGATGCTTGTACTTCAGGTTTACCTTGATTTTGGGTTGGCAATTCCTAAACTTAGTTCCCATGGGATGATGTCTTCGGTCAAAGAACTTCTGGAGCTTGCTCCAATAAACAAGGTGATGACAGTCTCCATCCTTTGTGTGCAAATGAGGAATCTCTTGTGAGTGAGTTTTAGGGAAAGTTATTAAAAGAAGGTCTTATTTATATTAGTTCTTCTAAAATCATTGTGTGTGGTGAACAATTGTCTTTCACTCTGTGTGTGCTTTGGGGGGGGGGGGGGGAGGAGGGTAGCCAGTGGGAGTGTGATTGTGTGAGTGCCAGCATCTGTGTGCCTGTATGCACACTTTTGTAGTGTCAGTTTCCCATTTGTGCTCCTGTAGTTAATCTGTAGAAAGATCAATTGAGCTTTGCCTCTTTTCATCATTTTTGTTCATTTAATTTGTACCAATGATGTTTGACATTGAAGCTAAACAAACTTGCAGGTTATGTTCAGCACTGATGGCTATGCATTTCCTGAAACTTACTACTTGGGTTCGTTGAAGTCCTTGCCAGCTTATATTACATCTGCAGTTGAGATAATACCTGTCTCACCCAAAGTTTCATTAAGAGTTTGACTATTAAAGTACTCATGATATACTGTTGTTGCACACATTATCCTCTTTCCTTAATAATACTGGCTTGTGCCTAATTCCCAAAGGATTGCATAACTCATGATCAGTTTCATCTTGATGCGCAAGAATATTACTTCATGCTGAGCCAACTCTTTGATTCTTCTGCAATCTTTCTAAGATGCAATAACCAGTTCTTAATGAACCTGATGGTAGCAATCTAGCCCACTTCTTGTTTGTCATCATTATAAAATATGACTCTGCAGTTAGAAAAACAAATGTATGGAATGGAATGTCTTTAAAATACCTCCAGCTTTCTACATATATGAAGCAAATAGAGATATTAATCTGCCACTAATCAGATTATAATGTTCTTATGTTGTCTGAAAGCAAGCTAGGGTAATGGAAGATAAAACAGTTGCTTTCTTTTTCCACAGGTGCAAAGAAAGCACGCGAAGTCATTTTTTCGGTTCTTTGTGATGCATGTGCTGATGGTGATCTCACAGTTTCTGAAGCCATAGAAGCAGCTAAAGACATACTTGCACAAAATGCAGTTAATTTTTACAAGATTAAGATAGGTGCAACTCTAAGCTCAAAGGCATTCTTATCTACCAACTCTCTGATGAATGACACCCCAGAATCTGGTGTTTCACTTGTTCGCATCATTTGGATTGATGCTTCTGGGCAACATAGATGCCGTGTAAGTTGTAAAGATCTTCTTTGTCTATGTATCAAAAGTGGGGGTCATTCTCACATCTCATGATTATCTGGTTGTTATTTATTTATTCTTTTCAGCTTGATTTACCTTTTCATTTTCCTATTTGTCATTTTTCTTTTCAGGTTGTCCCAGTGAAGCGCTTCAATCATATTGCAAAGAAGCATGGTACTGGTTTGACTTTTGCATGTATGGGAATGACATCACATGTTGATGGCCCAGCTGATGAAAGTAATCTGACTGGAGTGGGGGAGATCAGACTGATGCCAGATTTATCAACTAAGAGGAGAATTCCATGGTACTATTTTCCAGCTCCAAGTAGATTTCTAACACTTGACTGAAGTATAACCTGCCCTCACATTCTTGAGTGTTCATTGCTTATATTATGTGAATGTGCTATGCTCCACACTCCTGTGGCATAAGTTCATTAGTTATAAATGTTCTAGGCTTGAAAGCTTAAAATAGGCCATATTTAGGCCATAAATTTTCTAATGAAAATGACAAAGTGAAGCAAAACTAATTGTTGCAGAAACTTGAAAAACTCTAACTTAGATATGATTAGCTGTCTCCAATGGGCAATGAGCCTAAGGAACCTCATAGATGCACAGTAAACATATGCTTAGAAATGTGACAAGGCCTGAACAATAAAGGATAGATTTGGTGAAGCAAAGCTAACAAACTGCCTTTTGCTCTAGATGAACAGCATCAAAAGGTTTCATTTGACACATTATTGAACTATGATTTGTGCTTATTTGTATCTCTCTTCTGTTCCAAAAACTAGACCCTTTAGTTGGTACGCACAAATCAAAGGCGAGTAACTGAATAAACTGGAGGTGGGCATAATTTTGCAAATTTTCCAAGGATTGGTCATTGAGAATCTATTTTCAATTAATTGATGTTGGGGGAGCTATGAATGTTAGCTAGTTTACCTATATTCATGGCGTTTATTCTACAGTAGGATGCAAGAAGAGGAAACGTTTTGTCAGCTTTACTTATATTGAGGTGGTTTCTTCTTCCACAATAGGTCAAAAGAAGAGGAAATGGTTTTGGCTGACATGCACCGTAGACCTGGTGAAGCATGGGAGTATTGTCCAAGGGAGGCCTTACGAAGGGTCTGCAAAGTTTTAAAGGATGAATTTAACTTGGTATTGTCATATATCTTGCGCCTTACTACTATTGAGATTTGAAAGTGAAGTCTATATTTTCCTGTACTTATGTTATTTTCTGAGGTTATGTTCACAGGTAATGAATGCAGGATTTGAAAATGAGTTTGTGCTCTTAAAGAGTGCATTAAGGTAAGGGAACTTTTGTCTGTTGAGCTTAGGGAAAAGCCACAAGTGTTCTTATACTAGCTATAATGTTTTCCAGCGAGGGAAAAGAAGAATGGGTGCCAATTGACTCAGCATCCTACTGCTCTACATCAGGATTTGATGCTACTGCCCCTATATTTCTTGAAATTGTTGCTGCTCTGAACTCCTTGCATATTACTGTGGAACAGGTACACTGTCAAACTTAAAATTGTAAAGCATAGCCCTTGGTTTATTTATTGTTTGTAGCATTCCTACTTAGAGGTCTGATAAAAATTTTTGAAGCACAGACATTATTGCTCTCTTTGTTCAAGAGTGTTCTTGGCAAAGTATGCCTTAGATTAACAAATTTTGCCAAAAATTTTAATATTCTTCCTGTTCACTAATTTTTTTCAAGCTCTCTCTGACTGCATATGCTTATCTGTGTATGTTTGGTACATCTAAGTTACTTTTTCCATCCCTTCTTTTTTAAAAAATTTACAGTTGCATGCTGAAGCTGGTAGAGGTCAATTTGAAGTGACTCTGGAGCACACAGCTTGCACACATGCTGCTGACAACTTGATTTTTGCTCGCGAAGCTATCAGGGCAATTGCAAGGAAACATAGATTACTGGCAACATTCATGCCCAAGTAGGTTCACGGTTTTCCTAATTTTCTGCTTTTTTTTTCCAAAGAAACTATATTAACTCTAATGATAGTTTCAGCTCTTAAAATCTTGGGGAAAACAATATGCCTGGACCATTGAGGACTCAATAATAGTTCTATATTTCAGTATAGTTACGAAATATCTGTTTCTATTGCAAGTCTGCTTAATTGGATTAGATCACCAACCTGTTGGTTAGGTTAACATCACATTGATATTCTTTCCCAAGTTAATGTTTAAGAACATTCCATGATGTATGAGTTAATTCACATTGAAGCATCTAAACTTTTCTAATTGTATGGAGTGTTATTTGTTGGTCCTCATGCTTGCCCTTTCTATGATACATTGCTAAATATCCTGGCATTTCTTTCCATAACCTAAATCTATGTTTTTTCATAGGTTTGACCTCAATGACATTGGATCTGGGTCCCATGTGCATATCAGCTTATGGCAGAACGGAGAAAATGTTTTTATGGCATCCAATGGATCCTCTGAGCATGGAATGTCAGCTATTGGGAAGGAGTTTATGGCAGGGGTTTTGAATCATCTTCCTTCAATTTTGGCCTTCACAGCACCACTTCCAAATAGGTTTCCTTGCTTTCCTGAAGCTGCTTTTTACTTCATTGCTTTCCGCATGGATATTGTAAATTTTGTTCATATGGAAAGCATTGTTATAGGAATCTGCTTTTGATGGCACATGAGCTTATGCCTCTTTCTAAAGCATTGGATAATCCTGATTGTGCTTCTGAACTTGCATCATCAATTTTCATCTTGTGGAAATCTCAAAATACAGTAATACATAAAAGATACCACTCTTGTTGACATACTTTCTGAATTGTAATTGTCTGTAGTTATGATCGAATACAACCAAATACATGGAGTGGAGCATATCAGTGCTGGGGAAAAGAGAACAGGGAAGCTCCATTGAGAACTGCATGCCCACCTGGGATCCTGGATGGTCTGGTGAGCAATTTTGAGATAAAATCTTTTGATGGGTGTGCAAATCCACACTTGGGTTTGGCTGCAATAGTTGCTGCTGGCATTGATGGCCTTAGGAGGCATCTTCATCTGCCAGAACCTGTTGGTAAGATAGATTTTCTGTATCAGTGATAATTAGTCATATGCCCAAAGCCAGAAAGTCACAGATAAACTGTGTTTTTGACAGAAAAACTGAAACGTAAAGGATCTATCCACAGCCTGAAAGGCAATGATAAATCTTTTGAGTTTGGGTGCATGCATTTTATCTTTAACATCATCTTTTCTGCACAATTTTCACTTTTTATTAAATTTTAAATGCTTCACAATGATGTTCTTTGTCATTGTCCATGTTCTTCCTGTGGTTTGACCTCTAATGTTCAAACAGATACAAACCCATCCATCCATCATGAAAAACTTCAAAGATTGCCCCGATCACTTTCGGAATCTTTAGAAGCCCTCAAAAAAGACAAGGTCTTGAGGATCTAATAGGGGAGAATCTTCTGGTTGCTGTTAAGGGAATCCGCAAGGTATTTTCAGTCGTGGTTTTTGATATATAGGACATCAAAGCTTTCGGAAGGTCCCTGAACTATTCCATGCTATGTTAGAGCTTTTGATATTTTAAGCCACCAAATCTGAGATGGTTGTTTGTGTTAATTCAATTCCTTTCCTATTTAAACTATGACCTGCCTTTTTGTTTGCAGGCGGAGATTGACTACTACTCAAAGAATAAGGAAGCATACAAGCAATTGATTCACCGATATTAAGCAAGTTTTACCTTGTAGGTTACCGAAGAAAATTTATTTGAAGAACCTTTGGGAGCTCTGTTCCAAAATAAAGAAAAGAAAGCGTGGACGTAGATGGAAACTATAAAAATTGGTAATTTTCATTGTATTTCCTGAGCAAAGTCAATGGTGTGCAATAGTTTGGATGTTTAAATTCTTGATGCAAAGTGCTTTATTAATTTCCTGATTATGTATCCGTTCATAAGAGATAAAATCATTGATGTACTTTTATCATGCAATACATACTTCCAATGGACTATTAAGTAAATGTTATAAGCATATCATAAGCATACCATACGCAGATTCAGTGGCTTTCGTTCTGCAGGATGGCCAAAATGTTCCACATAGCTTGTCAGCTATATATGCTTCATAATGATATATCATGAGATCCTACATATCCAGGAAGGCATGAGACACATTTACACCAAACCAATGAAAATAAGAAGCATTTATGGCGGTGTAAATCAACTAATTGAAAAAAAAAAATGAATACACGGCATATGACTCATTTTTAATGAGCAAAAGCTGCAATTGTCACAGAAAAGAGGATGGCGGATTGAAAACGAGTTCTATTACAGGTACATGGATAAATAGACACAGGTTTACGTGTTCTCTCAACTTTTCCGGATTAGAAAGGTCCATTTATTTTGCTGTTTGTTAGTGATCCCGACTTTTTCTGTGTACCGTTCTAAGTATAGCAGAGAGGGGAGAGAGAAATTTAAGTTTGAAAGTGAGTTATATCCAGGCACAATTAAGTCATTCGTCTGTTAAGAATGGAAGGTAAGGAGCAAATATCTTGCCCTTGTTAGCGGCCTAAAATCCGTAGATCCTCATAAAAATATCCCTTAACCATGCGAGGCACAACGAACACGCGTGATATATAGCCTCAGTCACCCAGGGATCTAGCCGAACATCAATTGGGATCTAAAGAGAAACCACCATTAAACGTCCATAGTCAGTGCCACCTTGTTCCCTTCCTGCCAGAGCAGCAATGGAATCGCCGTTGAAAGCCCTGTATGCAACATTGCTGCTGTTAGCAGTTGCATTGCCTGATTGCCAAGCAACATTTAGACAAACAGCGAGAGGGAGACATTTCGGTCACCATGCAATTAGAAATGCAGGGAGAGGGAGACATTCCGCTTACCATGCCATGGGCCGCCGTCACTTGCACCCTATTGCACGTCCCAAACAACACAAACCAAATTTCAAGCCAGGGCCATGGACGAAAGCCCGTGCCACCTTTTATGAAGGCGGCCCCGGATCATATGGTACTGGTCATTTAATCGATGCATACATACATATATATTCCAATTATGTATTCGTATTTCATTTGCTTACAAATGTAACTATGCTAGGAGGGTAAATTCTTAACTCATGAGGTTTTCCAGAATTGTTTCAACCTTAAACTCTAGTGTGGTACATAGATATACAAGCATATATGTTGTTGATTCTTTTTTCGGTGCGATATGCATGTACATATTGTTGATCAGCCCCCGTGTTTGGACCAATTCTTGTTACAAAATCCCAAATGTAGGAGGAGCTTGCAGCTACAAAGATGTTGTGGACCTAGGCTATGGCTTGAACACTGCAGCATTGAGCGATACTTTGTTCAAGAAAGGACAGGGATGCGGCTCTTGCTATGAGATCAAGTGTGTCACGATCGGCAACCCTCAGTGGTGCAAGCCAGGGCAGCCATCTGTGATTGTCACTGGAACCGACCAGTGCCCTCCAAATTATGGCCTGCCGAGTGACAATGGAGGCTGGTGCAATGCACCAAATGAGCACTTCGACCTTGCCAAGCCTGTGTTTGGCCAGCTTGCTGAATACAAAGCTGGCGTTATTCCTGTCCAATATCGCAGGTTGCATAAGTTTCTTAAAGCTCATTGATAAATAATAAAAATAATAAAAATAAAAATATCGTATTTCCTATATATAAGAAAGGGTTAGATTGAATTTCAGAGTGTTGATTCTGTGTCATTTACAGGGTTCCATGCAAGAAGCAAGGAGGCATTCGGTTCACGATAAATGGGAATCCATGGTTCTATCAGGTCATGGTATGGAATGTTGCAGGAGCTGGAGATGTTGTTGGGTTACAAGTAAAAGGTGATAAGAAGCTGAAATGGACACAGATGGAACGTGACTGGGGCACAACTTGGAAAACTAGTGCCATTTTGGTTGGTGAATCGTTGTGCTTCCGGGTTCGTGCAAGTGATGGCAGAACCTCAACTTCATGGCATGTTACTCCTAAAAACTGGCAGTTTGGTCAGACTTTTGAGGGAAAGAACTTTAGGTAGAGCGTGACAGTTGTCCTGAAGGCATGCAGCCTAGCAATTCTTCTTGTCCTTATTGCTTATGGATATTATTTGTACATGGCTTAGTCTCTAATGACTGTCGGTGACGACGCTTTGCTGGCCGTAGAAATTCCAAGAAGTTCATCATTTTCTTTGCTTCCAATTTTCAAATTTTTGGAAGTAAAAAGGTTGTCTGGAGCCTTGAATGTTAAGTTTTAGAAACTAGTTTAAACTATTTACATATATGAAAAGACGTGATTTTATGTAATCACTTGTAATATTTTTCTTCTCCTAAGAAAAACGGAATTGTTTCTCTGTAACGATTCAAAAGAAAGTTGGTGGCGATTTGTGAAGGGAAAAAAAAAAAAAAAAAAAAGGCAGTAGAAAGAGGGGAGACCCGCTAAAAAATAAGGGGTCTGGCCGCCCACCAACGCCCATGACGATTTTTACTTTGATAGGCAATTTTACAAATATTAACACGCTATAGAACATAGTATTTCTCCATTAGCACCTTTATTAATACTTTTTATTACTTTTCTTATTATTTAAAATGACATTTTATTCAAACTAATAAATTTTATTTTCTATGAAAATTGTATTCAAAATGATATAAAAATGGATGAAAAAACCTATAAATCAATTTTCTATTACCCCCAAAATATCTACTACTTTCTTTCAAATGTGTAACTATGAAAATGCAGAGGTTATTACTTCAGAACAAAACGGAAGATGTGATATAAAGAAAGTAGTTAATCATAATCGATACGTTTTAAAATCATATTTTATACTTTTTAATAATTTAATTGATTTAAAATATAAATTAAATTAACTTAAATTAAAATGTGAGTGAAAAAAAATTAATGAGATTCATTTAAAATAAAAACTCAAATAAATTTGTATAAGATATATATATATATATATATATATATATACACACAGACAAACATACATTATACTGATAAAAATTATGGGTAAAAATAATTTTTTTTTAAATTTTTGTGTCATTTTATTCGGTCCTGATCCAAATTTAAGGTCAGAAATACTGTTGTCCAAAGCCCAAAGTTGTGACGTGTTACAAATCTTTGTCGGCCCAATATGAATCTTAGTTACTCCCAAGCCTACTGGATGTAACCCATTTATGATGCATAAATACATATGTGAAGGTACGGATCCAGCACAATATAAATACAGAGATGGGTATTCACATTTTAAAAAAAAAGTTCGAGAATTTTGGGTATTCACGTTTAGATTGGATATTTATAAAATAAAATAAAAAATAAGTTTTAGCATTTTGGGTTGAGAGATTGGTATTCACATTTTAATGTTTCAGTTAATTGACAAGTAGAATGAATAGGTGAAAATTGTAAATGCTGAGAAAGAAAATTAGTATATAATAACTTTAAGGAAATTTGGGTATTTATAAGGTTAGAGAGAGTTTCGTTCAACATATTCCAAATTTAGAGATTACGGACGGGGGTTGACTCTAATGGAATAAGGCACTCGCATTCTTTCAATAGAAGTAAGTCGTTTCGTTAAGGTGTGCAGCGATGCGGGCAATGTGGGATTCCAGGATTCCTCCCGCATTGGTCGGATCGACTCTGATATTATCACGAAATCACTGTTCTCTCCCTTAAAAATAACTCATTGAGACGTGGAGTACTGACATTTAGGATTCCGTCACTATTTGCTTAGGTGGAGGAATAAGTTTGGTCAGCTTGGAAAAATCGCCCATTGTAGGGTTCATTCTGGCGTGCAAGTAACGGGCAATGTGAATTACATGATTAAAAATTTTTATACTAAAAATAAAAAGAAAGAGTAAATAATATATAAGTGAAATAAAATTTTATATTGTAATATAATATAAAATTTATAAATTTTAATATAAAATTTCGTTATATTTTATTCATATTTTTCGTAAAATTCAACGATCACCCTACCTACTTACTCTTTCATTTTTAAAATTTTACGGTGAAAATTCAATTCGGTTTAAATTGATTCTAACACTACTTATCAGGGTTGTTATCTTCTTCTCAAAATCAACTTATTAGAGTGAATCCTCTTTTTATCCGACTTCAAATTCTGTCACAATCAACTATGTTATCTAATGGGCTCGATGCGAACATGGGCATTGGCAATTTAGTGCAACTATGATGGAACATGAGCATTTGCGCAAAAAAAAAAAAAAAAAAAAAAAAAAAAAAAAAAAAAGCGACGGGTAACAATAAAAATTAACGAAGTATGTGCCCAAAAGTTGGTTTGACTACTACTTGCTGAATAATAACGTATGATTGGAAGTTTCTAATTGTTAATTAATGGCAGGTAATTATAATTTTACTTAAAAAAATAATGAAAATATTTAATTAATAGCCATCGATTAACAGTTTTTTAATTCTTGAACATCCAAACCAAACACACCAAAGTTGAAAGAGGGAGCTATATTTGTTGCAGCCAATAACAAAGAAACAAAAGCATTTTAATATTTTCACTGGTGAGCTCACTAAACTGGCCGCCGCGCATACATTATTATAGTTGATGATGAAGACAAAAGGAATAATATTATAATAGAGAGAAAACAACGAAACCTAGCGAATTGAATACTTGGGGCGGCGGAATTGTCGGTCGCCGGCATTAGATAATTTTAACGAGAGAGATTGACATGCTGGAGATGGAGAAATTGAAAGGGACGAGGTGCCCTTGCTAAATTTGAGTTATTTACCGACCAAAGCTGCCGGTTAGAGACATTAGACATTATCTTAGTTAATATTATTTACCATTATTTTCTTTTAAGAGCACGCTAATTAATTACATTTCTGTGGGTGACCAAGTGATCCATGACACAGTGACGTGCGGAAATCTCAACTAATTAATAAGATCATTGTAAATGTTACGTCAATGTATAACATTCTTATTAATTAACTTTATTTTTAAGGTTTAAATTAGAGATTTTTCACATTAAAGACGGTTCTAAAATCATTAAATTACACAGATGAAAAGGTCAAGCAATTTGAGGACGTGCCTAATTCTGGTCAAATTATTATTTTAACACAGATCAATTCCGGTTTTTTTTTTTTTTTTGCCAAAAACTAAAATAAAATTTGATTCGTCGGCTATCATGTGGTCACTATGGGTCGGAGATTTTTCCAAGGCAGATATTATCCTTTTCACAGTGCTAAATTTCATTCACGAGAGGATGCAAGTGGTAGTGGAAGTGGAAGTGGGAGTGGAAGTGGATGGCGTTTGGTCCCAGCTCAGCTCGGCCGTCCTAGTCAAAATCTAATATTGTCGACAAGAAAAAAAAAATTTTGTTCTTATGCATGTGAATGTTTGCTCCAAGGATATTCCCCCCTACCAATATTTTTTTTTTTTTTGGGAGTACGTCGGAGGGCAGCCAGTTATATTCATTCCCCAAGTTATATTACGTTTCTGTTTTTTTTTTTCCTCCTTTTTGTGGGGTGTGCGTACATGCATGTTCATTCCTAATTTCGGACAAGATTTATCTCTCGTATATTCATCGCGTGTCTTTTGTTCCTACGTACAAAGTATACAAACTCCTTCATCTTTTTATCTTAAATTGCAAACCCGTCCTTGTTTTTCTACTTTAGAAGGTGTCTAACAATACAGGATTGAAAATTTTCTAGATTCTCTCCAATCATCTGTTAGGATCGAATAAACAAAAACACACGAAAAACACAAAAATACAAAGATTTTACGTGGTTTGGCAATTTGCCTACATCCACGGGAGGAACGGATTTTTATATTTGGATATTTTAACCTCTACAGATTTTTCTTACACCAGATTACACAATACCACAATTCTCTACTTTCTTTTTTCTCTACTTTCTCCTCACTTCTCTTGCTGCTACATTTTTTTTCGTTACATAACTTGCATGTATTTATAATACAGAGGAGGAGACAAATGGCCTGAAAAGTCGTGACGACTAGATCAGGTTCACACTGCAAAAGTCTTTGGACAGTAGTGTGAACAGTCGGTTATGGCGGCTGCATCAGGTTCAGACTGCAAAAGTCTTTGGACGGTAGTGTGAACAGTTAGTTATGACGGCTGCATCAGGTTCACACTGCAAAAGTCTTTGGACGGTAGTGTGAACAGTAGGTTATGGCGGCTGCATCAGGTTCACATTGCAAAAGTCTTTGGACGGTAGTGTGAACGGTCGGTTACGACGGCTGCATCAGGTTCACACTGCAAAAGTCTTTGGACGGTAGTGTGAACGGTGGGAATCAGAGTCAATTTTTCACAAATCTCCACCTTGACAATGATTCATCATCCAAACATGATCACAGTTCCTCCATTATGCCCGAAGGCGTCAAGCACCCAAAGGTGCACAGCTTCGAGAAATGTTGACCAAGTCCAAGCAGTGTTGGAACTTGATTCTTGAAACAATCTTTGTGAGCATATCTGCAGGATTATCTTCTGTACCAATCTTCCGTAGCAGAATATCTCCTTCATTTATAATTTCTCGAATAAAATGAAACCGGACGTCGATATGCTTTGTGCGGGAGTGATAAACTTGGTTCTTTGCTAAGCAAATGACACTCTGACTGTCACAATGAACTTCAACGTGCTCCTGAATAAGTCCCAAGTCTTCAATTAACCCATGAAGCCAAATTGCTTCTTTGAAAACCTCTGTAATCGCCATATACTCTGCCTCTGTCGTAGACAAAGTAACCGTTGATTGAAGCATTGATCTCCAGCTTACTGGTCCTCCTGACATAGTAAACATATAACCTGTAGTTGATCGACGCTTGTCGAAATCACCTGCATAATCAGAATCGACGTATCCGACTAGACAATTTGTCATAGTCTTACATTTCTGGAACTTCAGGCCAATATCCACAGTACCTTGAATATACCGTAGAATCCACTTAACTGCTTGCCAGTGTCCTTTACCAGGATTGTGCATATACCGACTTACCATGCTAACAGCTTGTGAAATATCAGGTCGTGTACACACCATTGCATACATCAAGGCTCCAACAGCATTGGCATATGGAATATTATCCATCTGTCTTCGATCATCATCTGTATTTGGAGACATTAATGCACTTAATTTAAAATGTGGGGCCAAAGGAGTACTAACAGGTTTAGTCTTGCCATTTACACCAAATCGCTGGAGTACTTTCTTCAGATACTGAGTCTGAGTTAACCAGACTGTGCCCCTTTCTCTGTCACGCTTGATCTCCATACCAAGAATCTTCTTGGCTTCTCCAAGATCCTTCATCTCGAACTCTGAGCTCAATTGAGCCTTCAGCCTGTCGATCTCCACCTTGCTCCTAGATGCAATCAACATATCATCAACATATAGGAGCAAATATACAAACGTACCATCTTGGAGTTTCTTCAGATAGACACAATGATCGAACTGACTGCGTGTGTACTTATGCTTTTGGATAAAGCTATCAAACCGTTTGTACCACTGTCTAGGTGACTGCTTCAAGCCATACAGTGACTTGCTTAACTTGCAAGCCTAATTCTCCTTTCTGGTGACTTTGAAGCCTTCAGGCTGGGATATATAGATTTCTTCTTCCAAGTTGCCATGCAAGAATGCTGTCTTCACATCAAGTTGAGCTAACTCCAAGTCAAATTGAGCTACTAGAGCCAATAGGATCCGAATAGATGAATGTTTGACTACTGGCGAGAACACTTCATTGTAGTCTATTCCTTCCTTTTGAGCATAGCCTTTTGCTACTAGTCTAGCTTTATATCTGGTGCTTCCTTTTTCACAGGCACACTCCTTCTTAGCATAGACCCATTTGCATCCAATAGCTTTCTTCCCATGTGGAAGTGGTACTAATTTCCACGTCTGATTCTGGTGAAGTGACTGCATCTCTTCATCCATAGCCAGTCCATTTATCACTCTCTATACTCTGAACAGTTTCTTTGAAGGTGTTGGGAATATCATCCTCTGTCACTGGCAGTGCATATGCCACCATGTCAGTATACTTAGCAGGTTTCCGGATCTCCCTTCTTTGTCTGTGAGTGGCAATGGACTTTGATTGTTGGTCTGGGGCTGGTGATGGAACCTCCACCTCAACCGAGTTATCCTCCTGGTCATCAAGATACTCCTCTGACTCTTTTGGAGTCTCAAACTCCACCTGTTGGAAAGAGTTTTGGTTCTCTTTCTCCTTTGTGGTAGTTTTTTGCAGCATTGTCGATTCATCAAAGGTTACATCTTGACTTAGAACAATCTTCTTTGACTCAGGATTCCAAAATCTGAATCCCTTAACTCCTTCACTAAAACCTAAGAAGATAGCTTTCTTGGCTCTAGGATCCAGTTTGGATTCTGTAACATGGAAATACGCAGAACATCCAAATATATGTATCCATTCATAATCTGAAACAGGTTTTCCAGACCATACCTCTTTGGGACATTTCCCATCAAGTGCAGAAGTAGGTAACCGGTTGACAATATGAGAGGCATACATCAAAGCCTCTGCCCAGAATGCTTTGTTCAAGCCAGATTGAGAAAGCATACATCGCACTTTCTCCACCAGAGTACGGTTCATCCTTTCTGCTACACCGTTTTGTTGTGGAGTTCCAGGAACTGTAAAATGTCTGATTATCCCTTCTTCATGACAGATTTGCTTGAAGGGATCTGATTTGTATTCTCCACCATTATCTGAGCGAAGTCTCTTGATCTTCCTGCCGGTCTGGGTTTCAATCATCTTCTTCCACCGAAGAAATATGTTTAGAACTTCATCTTTGTGTTTCATCACATATACCCAAACATATCGTGAGAAATCATCAATAAAGGTAACGAAATAATTTTTACCTCCCAAAGATGAATTCTTTGATGGTCCCCATACATCAGTGTGGACATAATCCAATATTCCTTTGGTAGAATTAATGGTGGTGCCTAACTTGACTCGTGTCTGTTTTCCCAAGACACAGTGCTCACAGAAGTCAAGTTTTCCACTTTTGGCTCCCTTCAGTAGACCTTGTTTCACCAGATTCTGCAAGGCCTTTTCTCGACATGTCCCAAACGTATGTGCCAGAGTTGGGACGAATCAGGTGCTTCGTTGTTAGAAGCTTTGGCAACAGCTGCTCTTCCTGTAACTGTCTGTCCATCTAGGAAATATAAGTTTCCTTGTCGAGTACCTTTCATTGCTAAGAATGCACCTCGTACAACTTTCAAGACTCCACCTTCTATGGTCACCTTGTATCCACTGTTGTCCAAGACCCCGAGTGAAATGAGGTTCTTCTTCAGATCTGGAACATATCTGACATCTGTCAGTCGTCTGGTTGTACCGTCATGCATCTTCAGGCGGATAGTGCCTACTCCTTTTGTCTGGCATGTGTGGTTGTTACCCATCATCACAACTCCACCATCAAGCTCTTGAAAGCTTGTGAACCAGTTCCTGTTTGGACACATATGATAAGAACAGCCAGAATCAAGAATCTATTTGTCTACCTGGATATCTGTTGGCGAAACTGAGAAAGCTGAATCTTCTTTATCATCAGCTTCCTTTGTAACATTTGCAGCAGCTTTGTCCTTGTTTGGACAGTCTTTCTTCCAGTACCCTTTCTGGTGACAGTAGGCACATTCATCTTTCGCCAGTCTTCCTCTGGATTTTGAGCGAGATTTATTTCGCCCATTAGATTTGCCATATCTCCTTTTGTCTTCTCTTCCTCGGGTCACAGTCAATACTTCTGGTGTCAACTCTCTGGAGTCATTCTGATCCTTCTTCCGGTACTCATTATTTACCAAAGCATTAGAAACATCTATGAATTTAACCTCATCTTTTCCATACAGCAAGGTAGTGGTTAAATGATCATAACTTTCAGGAAGAGAATTTAACAATAACAATGCCTTATCCTCATCAATAATATCAACATCTAAATTTTGCAGATCAACTAAAATTTTGTTGAAATTATTGAGATGCTCAATCATAGGCATACCTCTCTTATACTGGAATCGAAAGAGTTTTTTCTTCAGGTAGAGCCGATTTTCTACACTCTTCGTCATGTATTTATCTTCCAGCTTCTTCCAGAGGCTTGAGGCCATTGTTTCCTTCATGACAAAATACTTCTGATCTTTAGCAAGGCTCAACCGAATAGTGCCACAGGCTTAACGGTTTACATAGCTCCAATCTTCATCAGAAATATTCACTGGTTTTGTCCCTAGTGCAATATCTGATCCTTCGCGGAACAACAGATCCAGAACTTCACATTGCCACATGCCGAAGTTGTTTGTACCGTCAAATTTCTCAATATCAAATTTTGCATTTGACATTGAGTTTCGTTGCCACGAACTGGTAGTAGATGTCGAAGGTTGCATGTCAGCTCCTTTTGGATTAGCCATCGTGCTTCAGAACTATACAAAAATAAACAAATTAAAAAAAAACTGCTGCTACAGTTGTTTGTGTGACAATGCTGGCCGGTGAGATCGAGGCTGGTCGGGTCTTGCTCGCCGGTTGCTTCTCCGATCTGGACAAGACGGTAGTGGCTGGTGTGCTCTGGCCGGAGGGAGAAGGAATGTGCTGCTGGATGGCCGGAAGGAGGAGAGAGGCTGATGGGTCGTCGATGGTGGTGTGCTCCAGCTGCAGGGACGGGTTCGTCGTCTTGTGTTCTTCGTCAAAAAAAATTTTTCCAACCTGCTCTGATACCAATTGTTAGGATCGAATAAACAAAAACACACGAAAAACACACAGAAATACAAAGATTTTACGTGGTTCGGCAATTTACCTACATCCACGGGAGGAACGGATTTTTATATTCGGAAGTTTTAACCTCTACAGATTTTTCTTACACCAGATTACACAATACCACGATTTTCTACTTTCTTTTCTCTCTACTTTCTCCTCACTTCTCTTGCTACTACACTTTTTTTTCGTTACATAGCTTGTAAGTATTTATAATATAGAGGAGGAGACAAATGGCCTGAAAAGTCGCGACGACTAGATCAGGTTCACACTGCAAAAGTCTTTGGACGGTAGTGTGAACAGTCGGTTATGGCGGCTGCATCAGGTTCAGACTGCAAAAGTCTTTGGACGGTAGTGTGAACAGTCAGTTATGACGGCTGCATCAGGTTCACACTGCAAAAGTCTTTGGACAGTAGTGTGGCTGCATCAGGTTCACACTGCAAAAGTCTTTGGACGGTAGTGTGGCTGCATTAGATTCACACTGTAAAAGTCTTTGGACGGTAGTGTGAACGGTCGGTTACGACGGCTGCATCAGGTTCACACTGCAAAAGTCTTTAGACGGTAGTGTGAACGGTGAGAATCGGAGTCAATTTTTCACATCTATCAACTTGCTAAGTGTTAAGTGTTGCGATGAACAAAGTTAAAGCATCGAATTTTGTTAAGAGAACATATGCTGGTCGAAACAAGTGAACAGCTATGGGTAACGAATTTTCCTATTGCGGGGCACTCGGACACCCACTCCATTGGCCCCGTCATAATGCCGATTTCTTAATCTTAATTTGGAATCTGGATTTAGCGTTTATCTGCTTGTTGGTGCATGGAAAATGAGATGCTTCCACGCATAAACATTCTCGATAAGAAGCCGTACAACATCATCAAATTTTGTTTTTTGTTTTTCTTTGTATTTTTTTTTGGGGGGGGGGGCCAGATCCCCCACGAGATCAAGTAAATCCCATTTGAAAAGTTAAAATTAACAGGGGCATCATTTGGTTACATGGGCCCATCTTGCACTATCACTACCGTCCAAAAGCACTAATTCAACTCATATCTTCTTGTTTAATAAATAAGGGTTTTAATGTTAATAAATAAAATTTTTTGTCCGTGTCAGCTAATTTCCTCAGTAAAATCTCTTTGTATTAATTTTTTGGAAATTGCACCTAACATATTAGGTTTCAAAGGACCGGATAAGTGTTTAAAGAGTCTTAGACTTGTGTTAATTTTCATAAGCAAATTTTAAATTTTTTTTGAGTTTTTAAGTTAATTTTTATTATACATGAATCTATTTTTGGACACGAATTAATCAAAACGTAGAATATAAAATTTGACTTAACAAAACTGTATAAAAAGATATAAAATACATCTCAAAAATATATTTATGAATATATTTTATTAAAAAATTTCATTTTTCACATATAAAAAATAAAAACTCTGAAATTTTGTCATTTTCTTCAAATTTATGAAAAGAAATATAATTTTCAATTTTTAGATATTAGGTAAAAGAGAAATATTTATTGAAATACATATATAAAAATAATTTTATATTTTTATGATGCATTTTATGAGAACATTTGTAAAGTTAAATTATATATCTAACAATTTATTCAATTTTTTGTTGAAAAAGTTCATATGAAATGAAAAGTTAAAATTTAAAGTTGATTTGAAACCTTTTAAAAAAGTAAAACCTAATTATAAAAATTTTAAAAAATTTAGAACTTGTTAAACACACACACACACACACATATATATATATTATATTTCCTCTGACTTTCGAAGAAAAAAGTTTCTCATAGAAACAGAACAAACCACACGACACGTGTTATTTGCGGAAGCTTTTTACGTTCCTTTGCGGACCCTTTACATCAAGCTCGAAATGTATTAATTTATGTGTGACCCATAAGCGTAAGAAGCTCTTAAAAAATTTTTGTTTAAAAAATAAATGAACGTCCTAAAAAAAAAAAGGCTTTTTTTCTCAAGTTACCAGAGAGAGGAGTAGGTCAAAGCATTACTCCTTGCCGTACGTCACGCAAGTACATCATTTTTCCCACCATTCGGTCAAAAACCCTGCCCTTCCAAAACGGTGCGCTTGCGCCACTTGATAAGCGCCGGTCGGTTTCATCGCGTCTTGAGTCTTGCGTTCTCGTTTAATTATTATTTTTTATTTATAAAACATATTTATCACTCAAATATTAATAAAATAAACCAAAATTTGTCACACTCAATTATAACATTAATAAATAAAAAATTTATATGCTACATTACTATCTTTCTCAATTGAAATAAATATCCAATTTTTTACTTTAAAAAAAATTTGCAAGTGTCGGGATTAAAACTGAGGGCCTGCAAGTAAAAAATATGCTTATTTATAATCAAATTTTCACCTTGAATGATTGAGCTGAGATTAATTAATTAAAACTGAGAACCCCTCTTTTTTTTTTTTCTATAAATGTAAGATAGTTAATTCTCACAAATGAGAAAATAGTACCATCATATTCTAATAAGAAAGAAATATTTTGTTGCGAAGTTAAAAATTTAAATTTAGAATTTTGTTTAAGTGTTAAGTGAATTTATGAAATTTATTCATCCGATTCTTCTCAACAAAATTACTAATATTACTCATATTTTTTGTTTTATACTGAAAAAAAAAAAAATCCTTCGCCGGGAGTTCGAGTTTTTGCAACTGCACGTGACTCCCTTGCTCGGTTGGTATTCCTAGTCATTATAAGAGTTTGAAAAATAAGAGTAGGCCCACCGATGCTTCGGGTGATACGTACAGTCAAAATGGCTATAGAAAATGTCCGTTGTTTCCATCTAATTATCAAAGAATTTTGCACTACTTTTGAACATTAACCATTTAGATTTCAATATTAATAGTGAGTTCAGTTAATTTGTTTATGTTTATTTACATTATATATATATATATATATATATATATTAAAAAAACAAAATATATTACTCAAAAAAAAAGAAAAGGAAAATGTACCTAACTCCGAGGTTAAAACGGTCATTCAGCGGGAGAGATGTTCGCTGCTATAATAAGCACGAGAGATGCGTAGAATTTTTGCGGTTTCAAGCGAGCGTCAAAGCATCGTTCACCAGCTCTTCTTGAAAAAAATGAAAAAAGAAAAAGAAAAAGCTTTGGGATTTGTTTCATAATCTTCATTTTCCGAAGATATCAATTGTTTTGGCTGCAGCTAAGCCACAGATAGAGAGAGAGAGAGAGAGAGAGAGAGAGGAGATTTAGCAACCAGTTCTGTAACGCAAATGTGAAAGCGTCTCGGATAGCAACTGCGAAGCAACATCACCTACTGATGCGCAAACTTGTTCTTTGATCCTCTTTTCTTTTTTTTTTTTTAAATTTTTTTTTCAAAGGTATCGTCTCTCTCCTGATTTCTGCTTGAGTATATGCTTGTGTTTGTTTATCTCTGTTGGCGCATGTTGATGTGAGGGAGAAGGCAGCTGCGAATTTAATCTTTGCAGGATGATATATATATATACATATATGGTTTTTGCGATGTTATTTTGGGTTCTGAGCAATTTGGAAATGCAATTGAAATTTATGTCTTACAGGACACACGCCGTAGTAACTTATTAAAAAAAAAAAAAACAGAGAGAGAGAGAGGTATTAAATCGGACTTGTATGGATTTGGTTAAATTTTCCGTCGGATTTATGAAGATCTGTTTATTACAGGAAGCTAATAGTTTATTTGTATACCTAGGAATTGAAGTAGACGCGGACGGGCTGTGTGCTTGGGAAGTAAGCAACTAACTAGAAGGCGAGATAAAGTTTACTTTATCCTTAGAATATTTGATAAATTAGATTTTTGGCTTCTCTTTGAATTCATTTAATTTTTTATGGTTAGCAATGGCTTCAGTGACCGCGCGCACGATTTTCGGAAATTTGCATCGACGTTAAACGAATGCCTCTTGTTTTCGTATCGAAGGAAATTGAAAACGATACAGAAAGCATGATTGACAAACTAAATAGAGGATTTGGGCTTTGAACGATTCTTGACTGTTTGAAAAGGGAAAATGTTGACAACGAAATACCCACTGTTTTTGTGTTTACCTTTTTTTTTTTTTTTTTAAGGATTATCTCCAATCATCTCTATCCCGATTGCTGTTCTTGAACTCTGATATTAGGTTTACTAGGATGGTCACCGTTAGTGGAATTGCAGAGTGCTGACTCTTTTTCCATTTTTCCTTGTATTTTCCTTGTTTGCTTCCATCTATGTTGCCTTGTTATCATTTGGAATCTGTTTTGCTTTGTTTTCTTAAGTTTCACTGTTGCTTTGTTGTGTGTTTCAAAGGGTTATTTAATTGACTTAAAAATTATCTGTTCTGCTTCAATAACAAGTCTCTTTACTGTCTTAGAGACCACAGAACAATGAGATTCAAAGGAATTCTTGTAATCTCGTAGTGGAATCTCTGTATGGTGTCCAATCTGGTCTCATAGCCAATGAGAGAATTTTAGGTCAATTATATTCCTGGTAAGGAAGTGCAACCTTTGGCACATTATGCATGTCTGGCCCAGTGGCCACTGCTGATAGTTTGGAGTGCATCAAGTCTAGCAGACAGAACAAAATCTGTTGATCCCATCTCTGATAGAGATCGCCCATCCAAGTCCATCAATGGTGAAGCTGTCAATTCTTCTTCTGAAACTGCTGTGTTTAGAGTTGGGGAGCTCTTTTTTCCCAATGGAGAATCATATTCTGGGTCATTGCTTGGTAATATACCCGAGGGTAATGGAAAGTATGTTTGGTCTGATGGTTGTGTCTATAATGGTGAGTGGAGAAGGGGGATGAGGCATGGGAATGGAAAAATTATTTGGCCTTCTGGAGCTTCTTATGAGGGTGAGTTTTCTGGTGGGTATATAAATGGTAAAGGGACATATATCGGTTCCAGTAATATAACCTATGATGGGAGGTGGAAGTTGAATCGTAAACATGGGTTGGGGTATCAAGTTTATCCTAGTGGAGACATCTTTGAGGGTTCTTGGATCCAAGGAACACCAGAAGGACCTGGTAAGTATACTTGGGCTAATGGAAATATGTACATTGGGAATATTAAAGGAGGAGAAATGACAGGAAAAGGGACTTTATCATGGATAAATGAGGATTCATATGAGGGAAGCTGGTTAAATGGTATGATGCATGGATTTGGAGTATATACCTGGAGTGATGGCGGTTGCTATGTTGGGACTTGGACACGTGGTTTAAAGGATGGTAAAGGTTCATTTTATCCAAAAGGTAGTCGTTTTCCAGCTGTACAAGAACGATACCTTAATGCTTTAAGAAAAAGAGGCTTGCTACCAGATTTGAGGAAGCAGAACCATGTTCACTTCCGCCACATATCATCAATGGATATGGAACATCGTCACAACAAAAATGTTTCCCTTGATAGGCGCTGGAGTCTTGAAGTGTCTATTGAAAAAGTGATTGCACATGATTCATCATTGGAGTTATCAGAGTCCACATTAGATGGTGCAGAGAAAGAGATGAGAGCAAACATACCACCAATCTTGGAACGAGAATATATGCAAGGTGTTCTAATTAGTGAATTGGTCTTAAATAATAGTTTTTCAGCATCATCAAGAAGAGAAAAACGGCGGGAAAGGAAACTTGCAAAAGAGGTCAAGAGGCCTGGTGAAGTGATCATAAAAGGGCACAGGAGTTATGATTTGATGCTTAGTTTGCAGCTTGGAATCAGGTGGACAACTTTTGCAACTTGTGTACCCTGCAATATTGTGCCCTTATTATTCTCTCTTTATCTGACCCAATTAAGTTGTTTGGATTCCTCTTATGAACTTGAAATGCATTCTTCTATCCAAAATATTCTTTTCAGCTGATATTGTTGTTGTGGTTCCCATCAGCAATGCCTGAAAAAACTGACTGCACCTTGGTCCTATGGCAGTGTCTGAATATAACTTTGGCTGTGTCCATGTCATTTATGTCTTGTCCTTATAAGCATGTGCTCTAACTTTGGCTGTTGTCTGCATGCCATTTATGTCTATCCTTGTAAGCATAAGCCTTAACGTGCATTAAAATATGACAGGTATACTGTTGGAAAGATCACTCCTGTGCAAAGGCGAGAAGTTCGTGCAACAGATTTTGGTCGAAGGGCTAGCTTGTGGATGAATTTTCCAAAAGATGGATCCCAATTGACCCCTCCTCATCGGTCAGATGATTTTAAGTGGAAAGACTACTGCCCAATGGTTTTCAGGTTTCTTTTGCTGGCATTCAGACTGTTGTGATTTTGAGAATCCTATGTTCAGTAATTGGCCATTTTTTTGGGGTTTGTTTGCTTGTCATTTGGGTAAACTTCATTTCATTTTTACATTCCAACCACTAATAGGCTGTATCTATCCATTAATAATCAGGTTAATCTGTCTCACTTATGTGGCTGCATCTTTTTCAATCTACTTTTCAAATTTGTTTAATCACTCGGAAAAAAAAAAAGGGAGTTCCTTTCTTAAATTGAGTTTTTCTGGCACTCAAAATTTTGTTTTTCACAGCTTTAGAGGTGCCTTCTACGATGATGCACATATTGTAAGTAATTGTGCCAACTTAAAACATTGTAGTTAAGCTCTTCATGTGAAAACCACAATCGATTTTCTTGATTTGTCCCAGACCTGCCATTTTATATCAATAATTCTTTACTATATTTGGTATGGTTTTTCATGGAGGTTGTATTTTCTGTCTGACAATGAGGGCTTATTTCACACTCCACTGCAAGCTTTTCTTCAGATGATGACTGCTTTCAATCATTTTGAGCTTGTATTTTTCCCCATGTTTATGTACACCTTCTTCCTGTTCATAACAGGAATTTAAGAGAGATGTTCAAGATTGATGCCGCTGACTATATGATGTCCATTTGTGGAAATGATGCCCTTCGGGAACTTTCTTCTCCTGGGAAAAGCGGTAGCATCTTCTTCTTATCTCAGGATGATCACTTCATGATTAAGACACTTCGAAGATCTGAAGTGCAGGTTTAACATCTTTATATGAGCCTTGTATTTGTTAAAAAGGCATATCTTGCACATGAAAATCATTTATTTCTCTTGTTTTTTGTTCTTTTGAGAACTTAAGATGATTCCAGGCCTTGAACCTGTTAAAACATTGCAGCAAGTTCCTTGCTTGAAAGGAATGCTGTGATGGGTACATTTTATTCTTGATGATATTTTCATCAGACCTTCCCACGGGTCACGTGCTCTGAGCATTCATGCTGAGACCCATCATATGGTAGGGTAGGGTAGCATGTCTTTAAAGATAGGGATAATGCCTTGATATGAGAAAAGAGGTCAATAGATTAAGATACGAGGAAAGCTGGTGATTGGATATCATGCAATGAAAATCCTTCTATGGTAAGTATAGCGAGTAATTTGAAACTGAACATTTGGATAGAGATTAGATTGTGGAGTAATAGATGAATTGTGAGGGTTGTTGGCAGAGTGTTGCAGCACTACCCTCATGTGCTTATCATTTATCACTGAACCTTTTTGGTTGGAGGAGGTATTGGAGGGCCATGAGACTGCTAATGTTCATAAGGGGTAATCTGTCATGGAGTAGTTTGAAAGCAAAGACCCTTTGTTCTATAGAATTCCTTTACAACAGAGAGAACTTTTTGATATCCTCAAGCATTTTGGAGAAAAGAACATATATTAAATACTCATCTATGTGACTCTTTAGAAAATATGTGCAGCTTGAAGCTATAGTCTGCCTGTGGATCCTATGACTCATTTAGTGATCAACTTAGTAGCACTTGTTATTGACTCATAATAGCAACTCTCAGCCACATTGAGTTTTGAGTTTTGTTTGTAAGAAAGTTTACATGTTTTTCCTCTTCAATATATTTGATATCTAGTTCTAGTTCTGCTCACCATGTTTTTGAAAGTATAGGTGCTCCTTAAAATGCTTCCAGATTATCACCATCATGTGAGATCATATGAGAACACACTTATAACCAAATTCTTTGGTCTTCACAGGATCAAACCTTCAAGTGGTCAAAAGGTAATCTGCTTCATCAATTACAATCTTCTGTTATTATGTATGATACTGACTTAGTCATTAGTGAGTTTACTTTCATGTATCACATGCTACCAACTCTGAAATCATCAGAAGAGCCAATGTCACATGGCCTTCGATTTATCTTGTAATGGCCTGCTTCCAAAGCTAACTTTTTGTGGATTATTTGCTGCATTGCAGTTTCGCTTTGTGGTGATGGGAAATATGTTTTGCACAGAATTGAGGATTCATCGAAGGTTTGATCTGAAAGGTTCTTCATTAGGACGATCAACAGACAAGATTGAGATTGATGAGAACACAACACTTAAGGATTTGGATCTGAACTACTCTTTCTATCTGGAACCTTCTTGGCGGGAGGCCTTATTAAAGTAAGTTATTCTTCCTGATTTATTTTCTAGGTTGAGTCTGCATAGCATTTGTATGTCAAATGGGTAATGTGATATCTTGGTTGCTTTCTTTGCTCCCCTATCCTCACTATCTGATGGATAGAAGCTTCACTAAAGTGCAACAAGCTTCCAGGTACAAAAGGCTGTAAGTTCATTTGCAAGATGTGGATAATGCAAAGTCTAAACATAAACAAGCGTCAACAATCAATTGTCCTTGTTCAAGTCACCCTTCCCTCCATGTAAATAAGAGAGGCAGGTCTATCCTTGAAAACCCTCCTATTCACCTCAACATTTTCAGAAGAATTTTTTGCATTCTACAAGGAGGAACTCAGCTCCAAACCCACAATTCTTCCTGCATTCATCCTGATGCTGCCAAGTGAATCCCTACATTTAATTCATGCGGTATCATAACTCTCAAGTCCACCCACACATGAAGAGCTAAACTTGTATTTGCTCTGAACTTATCCTTTATGCCAAGAAAAATACTTGACCTACTGCCCATATTTAAACATTTAAGGAGAAAAATTCTCCAACCTGTTTCTTATGACTTTTCTCAAGATGTACACATCAGGACAATGACATCACATTTAAATAATATCCATCTATATGTTATGAGCCACACCTTTCTTGGTTGGATTATATGCAAAGTTGTATCTGTTCATATGTCAATGCCAGTGTATTTGTAATGTTCATTTGCTTGGAATATTTGTACTGGGATTCCCAGACTAGTGTTGTTCCTCTTCTAATAGGCTTGTCAAAATATGTGCCACTATTGGTTTTGCTTTTTTATCCTTACAAAAGTGAAAGTTTTGTGCACTGGGACATTTTTTTTCTTTTTTCTTTTTTATCTTATTGGCTTTGCCTTCTTATATTCATCTTTTATGCAGGCAGATTGAGATTGACAGCAAATTTTTGGAAGCACAGCACATTATGGATTATAGCCTTCTGCTGGGTGTGCATTATCGGGCCCCACAACACTTGCAGTCTTTAATCTCCCACGGTCAAAGGATAAGAGGCGAAGGTTTGGAAGTAGTGGCTGAGAAAGGTGGGTATTATATCATTTAACACACGATGCTCAACTCGTCTAAGTATGGTGGAGGAGCAGAGCAAGATACAAAGAAGAGGCTGAAATTAGGATTGCAAAATTAGTCTAGATTAACAGTTGGTAGTCTTACAATTACATGAGAAAGAAAAGAAACCAAAGGTTGAAAGGACAATTCTTGTACTAGTTGTATGTAGAAGTGACGGATTGACTAGCCACCCTATGATGGGATTATTGGTGAGTCCCAGTGTAGGATTAATGTAGTTGCTTTCTTGAGTTGGTTTTTGAAGAGTATCAAAGAAAAGTTGCCATTTTGTTTTTTGTTGTGTTGCTTCTCAACCTTCTTGTGCGTGCATCAGTTTATTTGTATATATATATGACTTGGTGTATGCATGTGCTGCCATAGCAAAGTTCATCATATACCATATGCAACAAATCTTTGTGATTTGCCTAATACATTTATGTGGATTTTGGTCGGATATTGGATCCATCTTCTTCACAGGTAACAGCACTGGTTGAATTTGTTGATATTGTTTTACTGGCAGATACAATAGAGGATGAGAACTACCCTCAAGGTCTTGTTTTGGTTCCTCGTGGAACAGACAATAACAGTGTTGTAGTCGGTCCTCACATCAGAGGTAGCCGATTACGAGCATCATCAGCTGGTGATGAGGAAGTGGATCTCCTTCTTCCCGGCACAGCGAGGTATGAAGCCTATACCTGTAGTCAGTTCCAGCTATATCAGATGCATGTACGGAAATGTATCAAGTCCCGTACTGTGAAAGGTTAATTGAACTTCCCTTGGAATCCGTCCTCCTGAACTTCATTCTGGATAATAAAGTATGCCTAAGAAATCTGAGTTTCTGTGTGTAAAAGAAGTATCAAAGTAATTGGCTAACTTGAACACATGCTTGAATGTGGTACCATTTGAACACTTTTGTAATGTCTGCACTATTAAACTTCCACCTAATGATTAGTCCTGCAGACAGATGATATGGATGAAATTTTCTGTTAAAATTTCAATGCTGCAAGTGACTCTTTGTTATTGTTCGGACTCTCCAAGCAGGCTCCAAATCCAGCTCGGTGTTAACATGCCAGCAAGAGCAGAGCAGATTCCAGGGAAAGAGGAAAGGCAGACATTTCATCAAGTGTCTGATGTTGTTCTTTACCTAGGCATAATTGATACACTGCAAGAGTACAACACGGCTAAGAAGATCGAACATGCATACAAATCCTTTCAATTTGATTCCTTGTCCATCTCTGCCGTTGATCCTACATTTTACTCTACACGCTTCCTAGAGTTCATCAAAAGGGTGTTTCCCCCCAATGTCATTGCAAGTTAAACGCATTTTGGTCCGGATGTATCTATTTGTAACTTTTAATAGCTTTCAATTGCTTCGGAACAGTTTTTCATACATTCAAAAGTTCAGCACAAGGAATCTTGTTTATCATACATGCCTTTCTTTTTTTTTTCTTTGGGATATGTGCCCTTCCTTGTATATACCTTTTTGGTTGTTTCTACCCGATAATCGACTAGGCATCTATGGCATACGGACGATGGAAACCCATTTGTAGCCATGGATGTGGTTTTTGCATGTCTGGTATAAAACATCGACATAAGCTTGTGTAAAGAAAATAGTACCTGCTTGGAGAGGATGGACCACTGCTTCGTTTCTGGATCAAATTCCTCGTCACCCGGAACCCAGGCCCACCGATTTTAACTGCATGCAGAACACAATAAAACCCGAAAAAAAGGGAAGTTGCACCTTTTAGTTTTAAGGCCAAATTACCTTGCCACCAGCTCACGGGCTACAAACAATAAGAAAGTCAAAAAATGAAACAAGATGTCACAAACCAAATAAACACAATATCCTATTCCAACCATACTATACTACTTACCGATTCATAGGACCCTCCCAGAAGCATTAAGTCAAACCCTGACGATGCCCACGGAGCCAAAATTACAAACCCCAAGTTGAAGAATGAGATTGGAATAAAGAAAGGAGAGGTAGGGGGGGGGGGGGGAGTCTTTGCCAGTCTTGCGAATATCAACTTTGCGCTCGTTGGGCTGAGGTAGAGCGGGGCTCTCCTAGGCCTCGGGGGAGGCTCTCTCGGCCGAATTGGTCTGGTGGCGCTTGCCTGGTGTGTGAGCCGAGTAGTTCTCTTCATTGTTGTGTTATGTCAGACACAGCTTACACTCATAACTGCAAAAACCCGCCAGCTCAAAACAACAATTAACAACGTCAATCCGTAAGATTTTCCATCTTTTTCTTGATGTCTTCTTTTCCTTTTTTTTTTTTTTTTTGTACTTCAAACAAGGAAAAAAATGAACATAGTAATGAGCACCTGCCGAGATGGTTTCGCATAAAATAGGGATCTTTTGCAAGATCGATGGTCTCAGGGCGAGCCGATGTAAGCGCTCGCGGCGGTAGATGGCCTCATTCTGGGCGGAGGCGTCGCCTCTGCTGCCGGGATTGGAACCCCAGCCTATAATTTGTCTACAAAGGGTGAAATCATACATTTCTTCTTTTGCATCTAATTATAATATATTTTTATATTTTTCTAGCATGAACATATTGAACCTCAATTTCTACTATAACTAAGGAATTTTTTTTCGTTATTCAAAGAAAATAATAATGATAATTCTACAAATGTTGTCACATATACCTATTTGAAATTGAGTTCCCATTCTCGTTGAACATGTGGATGTGCACACAAATGCATCCATCGTTACATCAAATAGCTTTGCATTACAGTATAATCAATTGCTCTAATGATAGCATTAGCGCATGCTTCTACCCATGTGCACTAAAGTTACTTTTCTTTGGTGTTTCAATAGTTTCTATGGCCCTTGTAAAAGGCCAAGAGCATGCAAACATTCTCGAATAAACCAGACCACATTAGCCAACATGAAACTTGCGGTCCACACAATTGCACTTGACATGCTATTCCTTCCGTCTTGTACTCCCACAGTTTTATCGACCTTTTAGGAAAGAGGTGCGCTATCTCCCTGGTTAAATTATACGAATACACTAAAATAAAGTCATGCAAAGAAACTTCTTTTAAAATTTTCATTTTGTTGGATCAGATTAATTCACGTCACCTAAAAAAAAAAAGTATCTATACAATTTAATCATGTTAATAAGTTCTTCAATTAGCAAGGTGACCAAATACCGACGTTAGGCAATTAATGCATATAAATTTAATGTCCCAAATTCAATGTTGGGATGCTGTGCACTTTTGTCCCCAATATCAATCACCCTGTGCGAAGTGTTTTCTTGGATTTTCAAGAAAGCAACTACCAACATAGGATGCGACAAGAGCATCTGAGCTCCTTTTCTTCTACCACGTCATAGCATCTCATTTGGGTATGCTTTTTTTTATCTTCGCACCCAAGGCTGGAAAACTTGTTCCACGTTTCTAAATGTTTTTGTCCACTTAAAAAGCTTTTTCTTACTCGAAGCGAAAGTCATCAAGCCCACAAAGAAGTTCCCTAATGCGATAACCTTGGACTTCTATCTGTGGCCTGCGAGTTTGCCAACTAAAAAGGCCCCTGCCAATGGTTTTCTAAATCATTGCTCTTCCATTATCGTACCCTCGACAACATAATTGGGGACTTTGTCCCAGTGCTAGCCAAGAGTGCCCACCTCCTTATTACAAAGAAGCAAAATTTTTAAAATGAGATAAACATATAATTATATAAATATTTTATTGTATTATCATAAAATATTATCTATCCATTTCTTATAGTATTGTAATTCTTGACGGAAGAAGGTATGCGAAAGTCTCTTTTGATAAGACACATGCTCCAACAGATTCTATTCCGTAATACGAAAGGACAGGACCGCACCAATTCAAGAACTTGACATTCAATTCAAGAAATGAAATAGAGTTTAAGGGTCTCCCCATCGCAACCTGAAATGGGACCTCCTAATCTATGGAGCCCATCAATTAATGATACCCGCTGACCCCAACAGTTTGCCTAATCTTGTCAATTTGACAATGCAACCTTACCCGACGGTGGAAGCGTGCAGGTACGCGCAACATGCACCTGCGTGGCAGACAAACTCCGGAGTGGGCCCCTATTTTGGACACCTCGCAGGTGTTCCCCGAAAACGGCATCGCATGTCGGTTATTAAAAACGAATAATGTTAAATATTATGAAAAAAAAATTCCTTTTAGTTATCATAAAAATATTATTTTTTATAAAATTGATAACGTTCAATTAATAAAATAAATAATATATTTATCTCTAAAAAATAATATTTTATTGTAAATAAAAATATTTTGTGGTCTATTATTCTTAAAAAAAAAAAAATCTGGAAACGCAACGACAACCAAAAAGTAAAGAATAACGTTGGTGGCAGGTGTTCTGCCAGTTAGCCGTTTTCTTTAGCAATGTTCTGTCAGGTGTACCCCATGGATGCCCATTGCCTTTCCTCGTTACTCTTTATCCTGGCTTTCTTCTTCTCTCTCTCTGAATCTGAACTTATTATACATTTCTTTTTCATTGTACCTTTTGAACAGGAAAGGAGGGAATTGAACCAAACACCTTAAGTCTTTATCATCATTACAGACAACGCCTACACTGAGACTTTCTGAGAAATTTCAGTTGGGGTTCATTCTTAAGCTAAAAACGAAACAAAAGAGTAACAGGGAGAAAGAGGACTTTTTTTTTTCTCTTTCCAAGATAATGGGATCATCTTCAGGTCAGAGCGGTGGATATGATCTCGCATTCAAGATCCTGTTGATCGGTGATTCTGGGGTTGGCAAAAGCAGTCTTCTTGTCAGCTTCATTTCTGGTTCTGTCGAGGATCTTACTCCCACCATTGGTACTATCTATTTTTTATAATTTTATCGGTATTGACTGTTGTATCTGTTTTCTGCTAGGCAATCATATCAAATGTTTTTGGATCTCTATTGTATTGATTTGAAACCACGGTGTCTGATTGTGGGTGTAACAGCTTTAGCTGACACAAATTGCCTTCATTTAAGAATCACTAAATGATATTATTTTTACTAAATGTTTCCATTAGTAAACTCCAAGTTTTGGGGCCTTGTTTATGTCACTTCTTCAATGCTTGCTTGCTCCGTCTATATGAGCTATTTAAAGACGTCATCAAAAAGGTTGAATTCATACTTGAAGACAAAAAGGGATTAATTGATCCAATTGAACAGATTGTTTCCTTAATTTGAATATACATTGAAATTGCTTGTTTTTTATTTGTTTGTGTAAAAAGGTGTGGACTTTAAGATCAAGCAGCTGACAGTAGGTGGGAAACGATTGAAGCTGACCATTTGGGATACTGGTACGCAACATAGTCTTTACCATTCTTAAGATTCTAATTTATGTTTGCCATAAACTGAACTTTGTCATTTATCCTTGTGCATATTTCTCAAATAAAAGATGAAAGCAATGAATTCAATTAAGAGATTTCTATTAAACTCTGTTATCGATGTAGCCAAAATAATTATTGCTTCTTGCAGCTGGACAGGAGAGGTTCAGAACACTAACGAGCTCTTACTATAGAAATGTCCAAGGGATTGTTCTTGGTATGCTATCAAATGTACTCCATGTCCTATGGCTTCTAAAGAATGTGATACTCATTGCCTTATGCAAACAATCATGATGTATAGTTGTTAAGAGTTTAATATCCAAATCATCCTTGGACCTCACCCAACAATGAAACCTTTTGGATTGAATGGTTTCTTAACAGTAGTCTAGCTTAAATCTCGTGTAAATTTATGCATCATATTGATTAAAAAGATTATTTATTTAGGTTATCCATGCATGCCTTTTTTCTATAACTGATGACTCTCCTATGATTTAAATCAGAGCTCATAACTTTATCATATGAATTTCATGTCTGCATTTTGGTAAAATGGCTTGCCATGTAAAGCCGAAATAGTGCTTTCAAACTGTAGTTCAGTCTTTCTGACTTGGTGCATCTCTTGCGACCTTGTCAAAAGTTTTTGCAATATGATCTTACCATGCAAAGCTAGTTTCTGCACTTCCATTTGCATACTATGTTCTGGTCATGGCACACCATTGCATTAGGGGGGTGGATTAATGCATGATTTACAGTTTGGAACATAAATTGGTTGCAGCCAACATGCTCTCTCTTCTCTGTCCTCAAGCACCACTTTCCCTAAAGCAGCCTGTTCTTTAATCATTCCCCGCTCCACAACTCCCTTTAGTAATTCTGCAATCATTTTTGGATTACATTTTTTACATCTTGCGCACTTTGCATTATTTTTACCACCTCCATTATCACTTACTCTTTGCCATATTAACAGTTTATGATGTGACAAGGAGGGAAACCTTTAGTAACTTGTCTGATGTTTGGGCTAAAGAAGTCAAACTCTACTCTACAAATCAGGAATGCGTCAAGATACTTGTTGGCAATAAAGTTGATAGAGTATGATTTTTCATATTCTTTCTTCAAGAGCATAAATATCTAAAAAAAAGGAAAAAAGAGGATTATCTTCTTATTGTTTGAACATAATAATGTTATGCTTCAATTTGCATGCAATGTCAGGACTCTGAAAGAGAGGTAAGCAGAGAAGAGGGCTTGAATCTGGCAAAAGACCTTGGATCTTTGTTTCTTGAATGTAGTGCTAAAACCAGAGAGAATGTGGAGAAGTGCTTCGAAGAGCTGGCACTGAAGGTATTATCTTTGCAGAATGTGGAGAAGTGCTTCATGTTTAACTATGGTGCTTGTCAATAATTTCAATGGAATTCACATTAGTGATGTATAATTAAAGAAGCATACTCTAGTCGGCTAATGAAGAGTTGAGATGTCAATTCTTAGCCTATAACTCCTGATCACATGCCTTTCAGATAATGGAGACTCCTAATCTTTTGCAAGAAGGATCAACTGCTGCAGTGAAGCGAAACATCTTGAGGCAGAAACAGGAGAACCAAGCTCCCCGTGGTAACAGTTGCTGCTAAATGATGCAATCAAGGAGGCCTTTTATGCAATGGCATGACTTTGCATATGCGTAAACGGGTCCTGTATATGATTGCTTGCTTGCTTTCTCCTTGCTTGCTTCCATTGTTGTGATCGAACATCCCTTAGCTTGTGTAAAACTTCACTCATGCTGCGAGAACAGACTTTTACTGCATTCAATTTATTTAATTTATGTGAATTATATGTCTTCATTTCTAGGCCGAAAGCGTTAAGAATAGTTCATTGTGGTAAGTCACAAAATGACGAGTTGACTCGCTTGCATCTGATCCTTTCTGGACCCTCGTGCACAGTAAATGTCCTTTATTTTTTTTTTTCTTTTCTGTCATAGCATGTTCATAGATTCGGGACCCGCACTACTAGACCGGAGTTTGGTTTTATTATCTATTAGACCTGATCGAGCCGGCAAGCTCATTGGGCTAGTCAGGCTAACGAAAAAAATAATGGTCCGGCTCTAGCCCAACCCAACCTGTCGACTAATCAACTGTTCAAGAACCCAACAGAGGTTTCAATCTTCAAAATCGCCGCGGCGAGCCGCGCACGACGGCCTGTTCTCCACACTCGCTGTCGTTCAATCTCTGGGGTTGCGGTTACGACCCTAAGGAAGTGGAGAATGAAACATGCCTAGTTGGGTGTGTTAGCCAGAACGTGAATTCGGCGTAACGCATGTTTAAGAGGGTTTTCTTTTTCGGTTTTGTGTTTTTCAAGAAGATAACCAAAACCCAAGAGAAGAATGAATGAAGATTCCAAGCTCGCGTTTACTCCCAATCAAAAACTCTCCCAAAATCCAAAGAAACCACCATTCGACATCAGTTCCTGACTCTAACCTCGAAGCCTGGTTCAGTAAAGGTTTCGACAAAACCAATGTCTTCTCATGGAACTCACTTATCGCTGACTTGGCTCGTGGCGGGGACTCCCTCGAGTCCCTTCGTGCCTTCTCCTCAATGCGGAAGCTCAATCTCGCACCCAATCGCTCTACATTCCCTTGCGCGATCAAGTCGTGCTCGGCTTTGCTTGACCTTCATTCGGGCAAGCAAGCCCACCAACAAGCTCTGGTTTTTGGGTATGAATCGGACCTCTTTGTGTCGTCTGCTTTGATTGATATGTACTCGAAGTGCGGGCAATTGAGTGATGCTAGAATCCTGTTCGATGAAATTCCCCGGAGAAATATCGTGACATGGACGTCCATTATCGCTGGGTATGTCCAAAACGATAATGCCCATGAAGCATTATTGCTTTTCAAGGAGTTCTTGCTTGAAGAAAGTGAGAGAAATGGTGAAAGCAGCGAGATATTTATGGACCCGGTTGCTATGGTTTCTGTTTTATCTGCATGTTCTCGCCTACCCAGAAAAGGAGTGATTGAGGGAGCTCACGTCTTTGTGATTAAGAGGGGATTGGATGGAAACGTGGCAGTTGGGAATACGTTGTTGGATGCATACGCAAAGCGTGGTGAGCTGAGCTTGTCTAGGAAGCTATTTGATTCTATTGCTGAAAAGGATGCAGTTTCTTGGAATTCTATGATAGCTGTGCATGCCCAAAATGGGTTATCTACGGCGGCTTTTGAATTTTTTCGTGGTATGATCAAAGAGGGTGCTGTCAAATACACTGCAGTGACATTATCTGCTTTGTTGTTAGCCAGTGCGCATTTGGGGGCTTTACATGTGGGTAAATCCATACATGATCAGGTAATTGATTTCATTTCTTCCACCAGGAGAATGGATATTGGTCTCAGGAGAGCTAGCCACCTTGGGGCTAAGCATTTGGCTTGTCAAATTAATCTTGGTCTCTTACCATCAACATAATTTGGCTGTTAATTGATGTATGGTTCCCGCTCCGTTGTGGCACATTGAGCAAACCATGTGTTTGTGGTGTCAAGTATTGCTAGATGCTTACTTCTGCCACTTTTTTGTGTTTTGTGACAGGTTATCAGGATGGGCTTAACGGAGAATGTGATCCTAGGTACCTCTATCATAGATATGTATTGCAAATGTGGACGAGTTGAGATGGCCAGGAAGGCATTTAATGAAATGAAGGAGAAGAATGTGAAATCATGGACTGCCATGATCGCAGGTTATGGTATGCATGGCCGTGCAAAAGAATCTTTAGATGTTTTCTATGAAATGATAGACTCAGGAGTCAAACCAAACCATATAACTTTTGTTTCAGTACTATCCGCTTGCAGCCATGCTGGGCTTTTAGATGAAGGATGGCACTGGTTTAATGGCATGACGCACCAGTTTTGTGTAGAACCTGGGGTTGAACACTATGGGTGCATGGTTGATCTTCTTGGTCGTGCAGGTTATCTCGAAATGGCTTACAATTTGATAAGGAGGATGAAGGGGAGGCCTGACTTTATACTCTGGGGTTCCCTTCTTTCTGCTTGTAGAATTCATAAGAATGTGGAGCTTGCTGAGATATCGGCCAGGGAACTGTTTGAGCTGGACCCAACTAATTGTGGTTATTATATTTTACTTTCAAACATATACGCAGATGCTGGAAGATGGGAGGATGTGGAAAAGATGAGATTACTCGTGAAGAATCGTGGACTGTCTAAACCACCTGGTTTTAGTTTGGTAGAGCTCAAAGGAAGAGTGCATATATTCTTGTTTGGAGACAAAGAGCATCCACAACATGAGAAGATCTACAGATACCTGGAAGAACTTACTATAAAGTTGCTGGAAGCTGGCTATGTACCTAACATGTCATCAGCTCTTCACGATGTTAACCAGGAAGAGAAAGAAATGACCCTGAGAGTTCATAGTGAGAAGTTGGCTGTTGCCTTTGGAATCATGAATTCAGTCCCTGGCTCAACAATTCAGGTCATTAAAAATCTCAGGGTTTGTGGCGACTGCCATACTGTCATTAAGCTGATTTCCAAGATAGTTAATCGGGAAATTGTGGTGAGAGACTCCAAGCGGTTTCATCACTTCAAGGAGGGCTTGTGTTCGTGTGGAGACTACTGGTGATATTAGGTGAAACCTATTATTTTGACTTTGATCAGCAGAGAATTATGATAATTATGTTACGTGAATGAGGTTATATGCAGGAGTAATACCATCAAAAATTGATCCTTATTCTGAAACACACATTCCCTCGAAATTATCTGCCAATCATTGTTGGTAATGGTAATGCCGTTCGCAACATCTTGCGTACACTCCTGTTGCTTTCACTTCCCCCGTTATTAATTGCCCTTACTGCTATAACAGCTTTTGACAGGCTAAAGAAGTTGATCTCTACGGGCCAAAAAGATATACTGGTTTTTGGTCTAGGACACTGAAATTTGTTCAGGATGGGGGAAACCAGAAGGGTAGCACGTGCTCCTATGTGCCCTTCTAAGCCAGGGATGTGGGCCATGTGCAGTTGGGATTGGACGGGAGAACCATGTTAGGCATTCCCCCTTCCCCCGGAAATGTAAGGACTGTAGGCAGTAGAGACAGGGACATCTAGCGGGCCTGAAAAATTGGGCCATGTCAGGTTAATTTACTCATGTGGCCCTTTGAATGGGCCCGTTGTAAAATTTTTTACACGTCAAAATAGAATGTTTGTCGATTTTCAATCGAGGAATTTTTGTTGGTATTAAATGCAATTAATTTGCGACCACACAATTGAATTTGAAGAGAAAGAAGAAAAAAAGAAATACAATGGCTAATATTTTTATTACCTTGGGTTTTATGACATAGTTGCAAAAATTGTACGCGAGTTTATATCGTCGAATGTTAATTACTATTAGTTCTAGTTAACATATTATTCATAAAAAAAATTATTAATTTCAACTGATGATTGAATTTTATCGATGTGAGTGAGTTTTCATGTAATTTTTTGTATTTATATAACTCTTTGTTTATACTAAGTTGATGTATTCTCTTACAAGAAACAATGCAATACATTTTTTCTACATTAATTCAAAATAATTGATTTTAATATTGATGAAGTATTTCTGCAAGCAAGTTAACTTTCAGGGTGTGTTAAATCTGTATTTTAAATTGGAGATCATAACAAGTTATAAACTGGGTGGTTAAGTCTCACGTTCCATGTTATTGGTTGAGTGGCCGCTGCCATGGCACAAACGACCGAACATTATCGCCGTTGACATATCTCTCTGCGGCCCCAAACGAATTTCTTCGAGTGTTTGAAGCAAGGTGTGGTCACATGCGGGGCCTGTCAGGATGCAGGAAATGTGCATCAACAAATATTTAAAATTGACAAACTTTATACAAGCTTGTCGTAGATGCATGCTGGATTTACTAATGTCTTGTTTTAAAGATTTAAAGTGATAGATTTAGGAAGACTACTCATGTTAAGGTGCTCTGGTGACACGTGGATATCACCCGGCATGTTCGAGCAGAGTGCTTTCCCAGTGTGACTTGGCGAAAGATTGAAAACAACCCCAAAAGGATAAAACTTGACTGATGGAAATTTCGTTCGCCAAAAAGGCTCTTTCACGAATCTCTTCCCAAATATAACGCCAATGAAAAAGAAAATAATAATAATAATAATAATACCTATATTGGTAAATTGACCACGAACGTGAAACCTTTTAGGCATCTGAAGTTTTGTCAACCTCATCTACTGTGAAAGGTGCTCCCATAACTTGCATTGAGTTGGTGTCCGTAGGCAGCATAACGGATGGTCTTAAAGTTGCGTGGCGTATAACGTACTTCACTAAATCACCTCCAAGTGGATCCATAAAAGAAGGCCAGTTAGCACTCGCCTTGCTTTGCTTGCCATCCGTTTATTATTATTATTATTACTATTTTTTTCATGATAATTAATGAAACAGACAGGCACGGATGGAGAGCTTCTAACTTTCTTGCAAAACTGAACAAGTGAAGCTTGTCGGTTGTGATATGCGCGGTGCCAATCTCATTTCCGCGATTACCAAAAGTGCTTTAATAACTTCCTCAAAAACTATTTCTCACATCGTTCTCTCTACATGGTCACTTAAATATCTTTTAACTATTTTGTGAATCAATCGCCGCAATATACACAGAAAGATATTTTCCCAAATAAACCAACTTGGAATTATTCAATTAATGGCTTCGATCGAAGTAGATGTTGAAGAATTGAAAGAATGAACAATTTCAGAGAAAATCAAACCGATAATTTCCATTCGACATGGAGTTGGAAAATAAATCTGGAAGATAAGGTAGGGGTCTGCCAATTCGATTAATAATGGCAACCAACGAGAGCAGAAGCAGAAAAGATGAGAACTTGTTCTTTCGATTCAAAGGGGAATTTGGCTTCTCGGAGATCATGATCTTCTGGCGCAGGAAGATTAAGATCCAAAGGTTGGTTATTCCTCGGTTTCTTGGATTCTTGGGACTCATCAGGAGTAATTCTACTCAAACTCATTGTTGCCGCCGATGAAGTGTTGGTGGTGGAGAACGCCCTGTGCCGCCTCATATGGCCACCCAAGGCCTGACCGGACGAGAACTCAGCGCCACATATTGAACATTCATGAACTTTATTTGATTTCACGTTACCACTGCACATACCCCTAACCTCTGTCATTTGCAATGAAAGCGTTGTGCTCACGATGTTTCTATTAAGACGTTGATGGTGATCTTCCTCTGATTCTTCTTTCTTCTCTTCGTTATTGGCTTTGGGTTTCTTGTGACTTGCCCTGTGTCCACCGAGCGCTTGAAATGAGGGGAAGCATCGGTTACAAGTCTTGCACTGGTAAACGTACAAACTCTGCTGACCCTGCCTGCTAGCAACTGTTGAAAGGTCAGTCGCAGCTGAGTCGGATGATTTCCGGGCAGCTTGGTGGCCTTGTGCCAGAAGAATCAAACAGTTAGCCATGTCCTCCTCTTCTTCACCCGCAGTATTGCTTTCAGCGAATTCCACTGAACTTGCAGGAGACAACGTCGAACTTTCTCCACCGCTCGAGGAGGCAGACGTTAACGCCAGAACCGGCGGAGACGCTGGCCGCTGCCGCTTTGTGCGCTTTCCTTTGATAATCTGCGATGTTTCCTGAGATCCTGTTACTTCCTGATGAACATCCATTGTCATTTCTGTCGTTTGCAAGAGAAACAGGAAACCCGAGAGTACCCAAAATAAATATGATGAGAAGAGTTGTGAGTGAGTGGAGTTATAAGGGGAAGCGTCGTGGGGTTTTTTTTTTTGGTCCAAGTGGAGTCGCCGGTGAAAAAGTAACCGTGAATTGCCTTGCTTGCCAGTCTTGCGTTTCCAATCTTGGAAGTTATATACAGCATATATGTGTAATTATATATATATATATATATATAGGCATAAAAAACTATGTACAGATGTACACGCTGACAAGAGGGATGACAGATGAAAATATAAAGTAAGATGCAATATAAGTATGAGGAGGCGAGGAAACCAGTGAGATTCGGTTGGCTTTTAAGCAAACCCATTACTTTTTCCAGAACGATTCCTTCTGGAAGTTTGGTTTGCAAGCCTGGAACCACAGAAGTTGCACTCCTCTCTCCCATCTTTTTTTCCTTCTTTGTTTTTTTTTTTTTTTTTTGGCATGCCTTTACTTAATATGCTTGTGTAGTTATATTTTAGTTAATTAATCAATTCTCTTCTTGAGGTACCGATTTACTGTGCATTTAAATAATAACTTAATTACATTTATTAGCTACCCAAAGGTTCACATTTGAAGTGGAGAGAGAGAGAGATGCTTAGTAACTTGAGAGGAAGGGATTACTGACCCTTGCAAATTAAATTACGTATATAATTAATTAGAGAGTTCATGTGCAGTTGACTTACACCTACTTCCATTCATATTGTACACATATTAACTTCTTGAATGGACAATGACCCACAAATCACGCCGGCTATATGATGCAATCATTCGATTATTACCTTATGCATTTGCCAATCATTAGGGTCGGCATGAAAATTTTCAACTTTCTTAATTAGTCGCCTGGCAGCCCAAGAAGCAACATTGCGATTTTAGGGAAGAATGGAATTTTTGACTTCTTATACGTCCATCATTTTTATTTTTACATATTTATGCATGTATGTATCCACATATATAGCGTAGAAGACTTGGGAGAGGCTGTATTTAGATGCAGCCTCTTAAGTTTTTAACTCATATGGTTATTATTCATAAAGTTTCATTTTCAAGAATCACACAAAATCTCTGTGGTCGTACAAATTGGCGTTTTGTATTATGAAAAATGCGAATCCTCGACCTCCCCCCTCCCACCAATCCCAAAATCCCGATCATCCAATTGGCCGCATATTACGTCGAAGTCAATGGAGAGAGGGACCGTGTTAAAGGATTGGGAGATTCTTGACGTGAGGAATCATCGGGAAGGCCATTGTGACAGGCACGTAATGCGCCCAATGCCAGGTATCAGCCGCAGCTAGTGACCCAAAGGAAAGCATCAAATGCAATTTCTAATTGAGATATCCACGTTAATTGGGTTTGGGGTACTTACTTAGCACGGATACGTTTCCTTCTAATTGTTCCTTGCTTATCGTACGTACGTGTTCTTTTTTGTATCTTCGAGTAGTCTCCTCCTACTCTTACCTTTTCCCACTTACATTGGTCTTGGCATCGTAAAATTTTAATAAATTTAAAAAAGATTTCATTAAAATTAAAAATAAATATATGATTAAAGATAGTATATTTATTATACTCAAAAAATAAATAAATAAGTATAACAAACATCCAAATCTCTAACATTCGATTTAGCTTTTATTTTTTTATTACTTGAGAGCACAAATGATGGATAACAAAGCTTTCTAGTGACAGCTAATTATAGAGAGAGAGCGGTTTTTGATACATAATTATGTTCACGTAGGCTGGTACTTGATAATTATGGACTTTATTAATCCCAAAATCCCCCAAATTAACCTGGGTTTGGGATGGCTTGCTAGTCATGGAAATCAAGTCTTGTGGCATTCTCTTTTTGCCCCGATTTTGTCCCACCCATGTCACGGACTAGCGTGTCCACCTCAAATAAAAATAAAAAAAAATAAAATAAATAATTCTTTGGCACTTTCTTCTGCCCTAAAAAGTAACGATGAAAAATATACCCATTATAGCTGGTCCAAGATAATTGATTATTAGAAAGCCTGAGCTAACAAGTGGAAAAATAGAAACATGCAATGTGACGAGGTGGAGGCCGGAAAATGGTTGGTCGGGGGATGAAATCAAACTATCAAAACGAGAAACCTTTTGCTAATGATGATGTTATCCACACTTCGACCGAGCCAGAGGGGTCGCGAAAAGGTGCAAAAGGGTAGCAGAACTGGCTGGAACTCGAACGAGCAGCTGACTGGGGTCGGGCGTGATGGTGTGTGTGGGGCTTGTATTGGTTCAGTTGTCCGTTGGGCCTGGGATGTTCATCCCTTGTACAGTTGCACTGCATGTTGGTCTTCCGCTTACCATGCTCTTTTGTTGGAAATTGAGCCCGGGATCCGCCCTTACCATCCTGCCAATTTGAATTGAAGAACGGCGGTAATGTTTATGCACAACGAATAAAGGGCTCATTGACTACAGCCCAACAATAAGAAAGAAGAAGAGAAGTGAGAGCAAGAGCAGTCCTCTGCAGACTCATTCAAGGTTGGGCTTGAGGAGATAACTTAACAGGCCGAGCCACCACTGGTCCGTTGTAGCCTGAATAAATAGAGCTCTGCTCCCACACTATTGGCATAACTTGAGCTCAACCCTGGCCCCACCAACCTATGCATGCTTAACATTCATTAGCATGAGAACTGTGTAAACCAGTAATAAATTTATAAATTATTCATTATTTTTTTAATCAACAATTTTTTAACTAAATAATTGATACTTATTTCTCTTACGTTATTTCCTTGACGTAATCCGAAAAATTGACTTCTCTTGTGGATAAGCACGCTGTTTTCCTAAAGTCTTTTTGGACGGACGTCCATGAAGAATTCTTGGCGCATCCTCCAAAAATTTGCAATTAATAATGTCCCATTATTGAAGTAAGTACGATAATAAACTAACATTTTCTCTATTTTATTATTGAATTTAATTATTTAATAAGATAAGTTGACGAGCTGTGCGTGATATGAATAGGCATTTTCTTAGGTGGGGCACCGCACCAAATTTTGTCCCATTTTATAATATTAAATTGAATTGTCCAGCGACGAGCAACCTTCAGCCGAAAAAAGACGGGCGTTGATTCAAATAATAAAGAAAGCGAGAGAGAGAGACCTGCCTTCATTTTTATTTTTATTTTTATGGAAAAATGAACTTATATGGGGAACCAAATTCCAGACCCCAATCGAATGAGAAATGAACCGTAATCGTGAAACCTCCTGTTACAATAGATGGCTAAACTAGACAGATACCCAATAAAAAATTTAACGTGGTTTCCATTCTAATCTTTTCAGCCAAGAAAGTCCGTTTATTATTATTATTATTATTTGAATTAATTAATTCTAACTAGAATTCGAATTTGCGAATTTTAGTATTGCAAACAACTCTAAAACGAACGAATTTATTACATTTGAAAGGAAACGAGAAGAAACGATGAGGACAAGCAACACAACACCACGGATGGAGTGGCGAGACACACGATGAACATGCAAGTCTCTGTCTTGAGGCCCTTCTCCCGTTTTCGATTTGCTTGTAACCTCGGCTTATATATGATTTGTTTTTTTTCCTTTCTTTTTTCTTTTTCCCACGATCAACTTCTCTTGGTCGGCCCAAAGAATAATGGATTGAATGCATTTCATCTCCCTTAAATTTATCTCTGTTTTTTTTTTTTGTCTGTCTGTAATTTTAATTTATATTATAAAATATTTAAAATTTTAAATTTTGACAGTTAAAACTATTTGTCATGATCTCATTAATTTGAAAACTCCTATTTAATTCTAAAAAAATTCATTAAATTCAAATATTATGGGATTCTTTTTTTTATTTCATGGTTATTTTTATTTTTTTAGAATTATTTTAAATTTTTTTTAGAGTTATAAACATTAAAACCATTAAATTCAAAAAATAATAAATTCTAACAATTAAAAAAAACATGATGACTAAAAAAATTGAATTTTATATAACTTTTTTGCAATTAAAAAGGAATTTTGAAATTAATAATTTAAGAAATGATGTAAATTATTAAAATAAAAAATAAATGAATCTTATAATGTGAATTGAAACCACGAAAGGATAAAATAAAAAGTAAATTACATGAAATTAAATACATTTAACCTAAGAATAATCCACTATAGGAATCAAATTCTAGTGTATTTTCCGTCATTTTACCTGTCAATTCAATTCCCCCCATCCACAAGCTAGGAATAATTTATTTCTGTTTGTTAGTGAAAAATCCAAAATTTTTCTTTAGGTTATTTCAAATTGCAAGAGCAGACGACTTTCACATGCATCTGCACTGAATGAATGCCATTCATTTACAAGAATTCAAGATAATCGCGAAATAAGAATAAAAGCCACGTCGAACGGATCATCGACTTGATAACTGATAACTATTGCAGGGTGATGCCGTTGGAGTGGGTCCCTCTTGTCTGTTGTCACATGATGTCCGGGCGACAGCAGAATGGAGACAGCTGTTTCTGAAGGGGTCACCGTCCGATCCATTTCAATTTACCCCAGCTTACCATGTAATGGGCTACATGCTAACGTGCCCCCGCCACACAATCGAAAGGTGTTTTTGTAAGAAAATTGTCTATAATGAGGAGTCTATGGATGGGATGTGAAGGTTATATAAACGCTGGCATTTCGTTTATTGAAAATTTTCGAACAAATATTTTGAAATTTTTGTATCCCTGAATTTTACTCTCAGCATTGAGCAATGACCGTTACCAAACATATCGGCTTTGTCTTTAGATGGAACCCCCGACAAACAGAGTGTACGATTTATCATAAATCGTTACGTAACATATTAATCAGTGTGCACATGGTTTCGCTGTTTTGCCATCAGCACATGTCTTTAGTGGTCCCAAACTCACTTTCCACTTGTGGTTATTAGAACCGTTTGTTTAAAAAATAATTAATTATTTATAAAATAATATAACAATATAAATAAATTATTTAAAAATAACATCATTCATTTTTAATAATAACTTTTGTTTTCAAAAATAAATCATTCTAGTATAAAAAATTATAATGACTATTTTCTTAGAACACGATAACTTTTTTTTATTAATATGCACTTACAAAGAAATAATTTAATAATAAGTTATAATTTATTATTGTGCTCTAAAAATAAAAAATATTAATTTATATTAATTTTAATTTAATAACTTATTAAATAATATAATATTAAATTTCAATCGTAAAGACAATAAATTATTATAATTTATTTCTATTAATAACAGGTACATAACACTAATTTAATAATCATAAAACGGTTAGTTTAATAATTATTAAATAATTAAATTTAAAATATAATAAATAACTTTTAAAAGTGCATTAATTTATAATAATTTTTTTAAAAGTATGATCATTGACTGTCTTGCCTTTTCTTCTGTATTATTGCAATTATGTGTTGTTTACCCCGGTACTAGAGATTTTTTTTTTTTCTTGGTCGATAAGCAAAGTCGCCCCAAATAAAGTAAAGCATTATTACATTAATGGCAGGCTTGCACCACTAACAGGTGTTTTGTATCAAGTCCAATTCCGGAGAAGAAAAAGCACGCACCGATGTAGACCCGGACGTCAATATTAGAGAATTTACAAGTAATTATTTATATATGACAGGACGTCTACTGTTTGCGGTCGGTTTGGTCCTCTCCATGCCGGGGTTTTAATCGCACTTTGAGGTTGGTCCCACGTCGATGTTGCCCATATCGTGAGTCCAGTTTCGGGCCATGCATGTATGGGCTGTAAAATTTCTGGCCGAATATGTGAATTTCTCATCCTCAACGTTTCCACACCATCGTATTGAGAAGTCCCTGTCAGTTGCGCTCGCTCCCGTAACGCCACAAAACAACCATTATACATGAAACACTGCATTGAGTTGGTGATGATATCCGAAGGTTACCAAGGTTAACGATCGAATGAAACGTGCTCTACTCAAGAACTAACGTTCCCCACCCCCCACCCCCCACCCCCCAGTTTAATTTAAGTTCATATGAATTCAAAGGCCATTCACTTTCATTCATTTTAGGCTGCTCGATCAAATCAAGTTTTGGCCGCTAGGAAATTGAAAAACCAACCCGTCCTCTTCAAAATAATCTAAGGTCAGGAGTACTTGCCATGCATTAATCAACATGCATCGGGTCTCAAAATCAGCACAGATTCATAATAAAAATAATAATGATAATAATGAGTAGAATAATAATTGCAATAAGTCCACACAACTTAACTGGGGCATGCCTTTTTTTGAAGTGAAGGAGCGGGCGAACTTTGTTGGGTTCTCCATAATGATTAAGAGTGACAAGAAAAGAGAGGCCATTTGATGGGGGGCCATTTCCTAGGGAGTGGAAATAAAAAGTGAGGAATAATGGGATATTCTAGGAGGTACGCTGTGTTGATGATGTGGATGGGTATTTATCTATTTTCTTAAGCAAAAACTGGGAAGGCTTTGTATCTCAACAGATTCTTGGTTGGTTAATTTTCTCTGCAGGCCAAGTGGGTGGCCCCCCCCCCCTTCCTTTTTTTTTCCGGGGGGGTCTCCACGGATAATATGATGATGTGCATGTCACTGTCATAAATAACTGAGCCCATTTTTGAAAGCAACTAAAAACAGTTTCTGAACAGTACATTAAAATAAATCAACGCACAGAAAAAAAAAAAGGTAAACATAAATTTTAAAAAAACTGCAGTGAAGCGTTAGCTACCACTGCAATGAAGTATTCATTAACAATAGAACATGGAAAACACCCAGTTTCAAATCGCACTTCCTGAAGGCTAGTAAATCTTCGCCACTGGATTCAATCATTGTTCGCTTAAACTGTATCGTATTCACGTGGTAATGGAAATTGATTGCGAGTAGAGACTTTATTATTATTATTATTATTATTATTATTAGACCGGAGAAGGATCCTACCTACGACGTGAGGCCTTAGGCTTGTTTTTAGTAGATTTGTGGTAGCAATTAGGTATCCTTATGCAAGATGTTCCAGAGAATATTCCGTTCACATGTGTGCAAAACCCGCCTTCCCCTTTCCCATTGTCACACCCCTCCAAAAATTGCTAGCGAGAAAGCATCCACTGATCCAATTTTTCAATTTCAATATTTGCACGCACCGGCAAAGTGATTAATCAACGACCCCCTTCAATTATTGTCATTCAACCCAAATGGAAAGCAAAGTAGCAAACCAAATAAATCATATAAAACAACGACGAACGGATCAGATTTATCTCAATTTTCAAGCAAAAAAAAAAAAAAAAAAAAAACGTTTGCAATGCTCCTGCGATTCTTAGAATTAACTAAGATTTCACCAGTATTTGATGACCGAACTTAGAATATATTTTTTTTATGGCATCCAAATTCACCAATTGAAACCAAATAGAGTGGCCGGCGATAATTACATAAACCATTAGTATTTAAAGAACTACCACGTAGGCATATAAGTGGTCGACTTATCAATTATCCATCCGTCCAAAACATTCCACCCACCAAAAAAAAAAAAAAAGAAGAAGAAAATCAGAAACGATAAAGGTTATTAGAGCAGAAAGAAATTAGAAAATTGATTCCACAGTTTCTTTGGTTACAAGAAAAGTTATGCCACCTCGTTCCAACATTTTTTATTGGATAATATTCATTTTATTAGGACAGCTTCGCGATCATCTATGTGTCTCCTCACGTAGAATCGCAACTGCTTTTAGGAGATGTTTAATTTGATTATTTAAAAAAGTGAATTAAATTAAATTTATTATATATATAAAAATAAAAATTTTAAATAAAATCTAACTAAGATAAAAACAATGTGTGATTCAAAATAATTAATTTTTTATATTAAACAAATAAGGATAACAATTACTTTATTTTTATAATTAAACTTTTGCATATCTGCCACGTTTCAATTATTCATTGCAGCCGTTCCTGGCAATGCTGGCGCTTATCGGCTTTTATGCTGATTATTATGGACAAGTATCTTTGCTAATTTAATTTTCCTAATACGATATTATCTTTTCTGGTTTTTTGGGGAGAGGGGGTTGAAAAAAATAAAACAGAGAAAGTGCCATGTAATATAATAATTTTTCGTTTTCGATTCTTCCAGGGAGCACCGGCGGAGCAGACAAAACCCACGTCGGCTGCACGTTGGGTTTCTCCTAGAGAGCTCTGCACGTGTCAATAATCCAACACCGTATTTCCCCACTGCTTCGCTGTATAGAGCAGTGGCGACTGGCAGATAGGATCAGACCGAATTATTCAAACCCCATAAGAGTATAATTTCACACCCCGTCCATCAATCCTCTTTTAGAATATTAATTTCCTGGCGGAAAAATAGCCACCGGAAACCGGCTATCGCGGGTCCCTTGGGAGGACAATGCCAGTATAAGTAAAGGCCACTCGCTGCCAAGTGCAGACCCGTGCCTTACACTCTTTCAAGCTCCGCCCGGTACCGTTTAATCTAGATCAGAAGATAAGCATGCCGATCCAAAACATCGCCATAGGCCACCCCCATGAGGCAGCCCAGCCCGACGCCTGGAGGGCGGCACTGGCCGAGTTCATTTCTACCCTTATTTTTGTCTTCGCCGGCGAAGGGTCCGGCATGGCCTTCAACAAACTTACGGACAACGGCTCTACCACACCCGCCGGCCTTATCTCAGCATCCATTGCCCACGCTTTTGCTCTCTTTGTGGCTGTCTCCGTAGGCGCTAACATCTCCGGTGGCCACGTCAACCCTGCCGTCACGTTCGGTGCTTTCATCGGCGGAAACATCACTCTCCTCCGCGGCATCCTGTACTGGATCGCCCAGCTTCTCGGGTCCACCGTCGCTTGCCTGCTTCTCAGGTTATCCACCGGCGGCCTGGTAAAGATTAATTATCATCCACCAAACTCTTACGAAGTTAGTTATTGACGTTTGTTAACTGATTGCCTTGGTTTTGTTGTTATTGGCTTTATATATTTTCAGACGACCTCGGCTTTCGCTCTTTCCTCTGGAGTTAACGTATGGAACGCATTCGTTTTCGAGATTGTAATGACCTTCGGGCTCGTGTACACCGTCTACGCCACGGCCATCGACCCAAAGAAAGGCAGTTTGGGGACAATCGCCCCAATCGCCATTGGTTTCATTGTGGGTGCCAACATTTTGGCGGGAGGTGCCTTCGACGGAGCCTCAATGAACCCGGCCGTGTCATTTGGGCCTGCTTTGGTGAGCTGGAGCTGGGAGAACCACTGGGTCTACTGGGCCGGGCCTCTCATCGGCGGTGGGCTTGCCGGTTTGGTCTATGAGATTTTCTTCATCGGCCGTGACACCCACGTGCAGCTCCCGACCGCTGACTACTAAGCCTAGTCAGGTTGAGATGCGCATCCGACCTCCCGCTTTCTTTCGCTACTTTCCTTCCCGGTGTATTTATCTGGTTATGAGTTATTATTTATCATCTGTTAAATTGTAGTCGTTGATCTTTCTAATCATCATCATCACCATCGTCATCGTCATGGCTGGGTGTGATTTTTGTGTATCGTCTCCCAATTTGTATGATTCCCGGTTTCAGTTTTCTACTTGTCCTTCCTCTTTTTTTTTTTTTTTTTTCTGTTGCATTTTCAATTTTCGAATGCATGCCTTTTAGTTCTGATTTTTGTATTTTCAGTTTATGCTCGAACTGATTATTTCACGCTTGCCAATAGACGGTGACAGGTGCCCGAAAATGTTCCAAACAATTTAAATGCAGTTATTCCTCTGATTGAACCATGGGATTGCAAGTAGTAGATTTTTAATATGTCTCGGATGTAATTTAAATTAATTTAATTTTAAATACGATGGAACAAATTTATGTGAATTTATTTGAAACGGAATTTTTTTTTAAAAAATAAATTTACGTGGAATAAATATAACCAAAATTTTAAGCTAAAAAAAGGCAATTAATAAAATGATATTCAGAAAAAAAAAATGCAAGAAAAATTCAAGTCATATGGAGAACAAATATTGATCGTATTCAAAATGAATATAGCTAGGTATTTTGTGGAAAGTGCCCGTGCCCGTGCCCAATGGGTTTGATATTGTACATTTCACAATTATCTTAGCAATGGTGTCCCCTTGGATATCGCTTTCATTATGTTATCATTTAATTGTATCACGAGAGGAGTTACGGTGACTTTGCATGCACGTTTTGTCCGTTCATTGGATACTTTTTTGCGTGGATTTGGTAGCCGGAAGATCCATTGTCCCATCTTGCGATTCGACGCGCATGGTTTTAAGCTTTTGCCGATTTGACCATGTCCCTAAAATTTAGCAAGAACATTCTTTTGATCTAGAAAATTTTATTTTGAATGTTTTGCATTTTGAGCGTTGTCTTGCACTCCTAGCTTGGCGTCCCTTTTCTCTTTAAACAATTCAAATTTTTCGTAAATGCAGATAAAAAAAAAAATATTGACTCGTAACGAAGTCTTTCTATCAGTTTTATATAGATGCTTTAGTCTTACGGAGACTAAATTGTTTACGAGCAAATTTTAGCAAACAAATGTATACTTCACACGTAGCTTTATATTTTTCTTTTCCTTTTATTCTCTTACAGATTGATCAATTTTTTTCTTGGTAAAATCATATTAATGAAGTTGGGTTAACGTACAATGTGCTATAATGATCGCGTTTGCGAAAACATCAAATTTATTGGATCCGTTTAACAAACTCTTTTTTTTTTTTTATTTTTTTTGAAGAATTTTAAAAACCTACGCGAATAAACTGGTGATTCCAATTTCCCCGAGCATGTGGATAAATTGGATTACTTGCAGACCTGCTTCAACAGTGCCATACATGGATGCCTTTCCCTCGATCATGGCATTGAGACGATAGGGCTCGCAGGACTCTTGGATAAGTCAGTAACCACACGAAGCCCAGAGTAAGTTTCTGAAAAAAGAATAAAAAAGAAAAAAAAAAGTTGGAAATCCCCCGACCAAAGCCAACAACTTATGCTCCCACTATATATATATATATATATATATATTTTTTTTGTCTGTATATCGGAATAAGACTTCTCATGTAACCCTTTCTTTCATATCTGAAAGACGATCGTTTCCACTCTCAGATTAGCGAACAGCTGCATTCTTTGTCTCAAACTAACACAAGGCTGCAGGCAGGGAAGTCCGCCTATTTGGCCGGTCATATTTCCCCTATCATTCCACGTTGTTATTAATTTTACCTGTCTTTTGCTACATAATTAGGAAAATTATTTTTATTTTTATCATTTAAAGTTTTTTAAATCATGAATTATGTAGTAGAATGATTCTTTTTATTCTCATAAATTTTATATTTTTCGTTAAGACTAGAATTCAAGGTTTATATTTAAAAGTCTAAATTTTTAATTACTTCAATATTTTTAAACAATATAGTTAAAAAAATTTTGGCCTACATGTAAATAGAAAAATTAATGCAATGCATTTACCCAGCAATAATTATTGTTGATAATGTTGTCCCAATATAATATTCAATTGTGGCTATGAAATTAGAAATGGCCGACGGATTCCCCTGGTGCCCTTTGGTTGCATGTCGCTTTACACCGTCCACGAGGAGGGAGGATCTGCAAAGCAAATATTGGGGACCCACCGTATGGTGTGGCTGTCACTAATAAATGTCTTTTATTACAAGGGGGACAATTCCTAATTATTTAATTTTGACACGCAGGATGAAGTGGATGTGACCTATGACATAATGTTGTTTAATTCTCCAATTGTACATTCGATTTGCAGATTTTTTTTTTTTTTTGACGGGGGAAACTTTATGTAATAATTATTTTGAAGGAGGCCAATTTAAATTGATCATATTTACTGAATTGACATACGAGATATTTCTGCATTGGGTTTGCCTCGGCCACAAGGTGGAAATTGGGCCGGGCCACTTTTAAAGGGCGTGTGTGATGTTTCCCATATCAGAGTGGCAATTGCCCTTTTGGATTTTTCCTTCGAGATGGACAATTTGAACGGGATCATTTCCAGTTTCCCTATTGCACACTTTTAAAGTGAAATGATTGTGGCTCTGCACGGCCCCACCAGAACCCCAAAAATGGAGACATCACAAGAAATGACAAAGCGGGGCCTTCAGGTTGTGGCTAACAATCTGCGGCTAAGTTTATTGGGCCCTGAGTGGATTATGGCCCAAACCAAAAGGAGCGTGCTAAAGCATAAGCATCGCCACCATTAAAGGGGATGCCTGTTAACTTTCGTCTTGTTTCGGCCGTCTTATGTGGTACGAATAACATTGCATTTGGGTTTTTCAGCTGCTACGGCGAAAAGAAAAATGTGCGGGTCATTCTTTAAGAACATTTTATTAATTAAAAATTTGAGCGTTAAAACTTCAAATTGTAATTCTTAACATATATATATATATATATATATATTATAAAAATAAATATAATTATTCTCATTATATATAACACGTTTTTGATGAAAAGGGAGAGATAAAAAGATTGTATATGTCAATTTTAGTTTGTTATTTTCCACTGGTCAATAGGGAAACACGGGCATGGACCTCCATTTTCACGTATTAATTATTCTCGGGGGCCAAACCGCAAATGGGGAATGAATGAAAATAGTGGCACCGCCACTCCCACGGCATTAAGCACCTGACTTGTTCGACCCATATCTGATTAAAGTTTTTAACTTTTCTCAATTCCTGTAATTGAACGTATTGACATTCGATCAATTTTTGACTTTTTTCAGTCTAATCAATTAGTCTACTGTGATTCTCAAAACAACCACTTACATAAGAGTAATTTTTTTTAAAAAAAATAAAATGTTCAAATGTTTTATATTTTCACAACATTTATTTTTATTTATGTATAATAAAATATTATTTATATAATTTAAAATCATATATGTGTATATATATATATATTTTTATTTATTTATTTATTTATTTGTGCTTTGTAGTGTATTAGTAAACCCTAAATTGGCTTGCAGGTTTTGATATCAGTAAAGTTTTGATTGATTTATTTATTTACTTATTGTATAAAAAAGAATTGATAAGATTTGAGTCAATGTGGTCATGTGGTGGAAGTAAAAAGGAGATTTATTGACTGTTTGTTGAAAGGTGAAAAAGAAGGAAGAAAAGAGAAATATCCAAGTCCTGATTTGTAATTTTACGAAAATGCCGAGCAGCCTGGTATTTTCACATTTGCTTGCCATCCTCATCCGCCGCATCCCCCCCATGTGCTATTGCTTGCCCGAGCGAGGAGGAGAGGCTGACTGCGCTTGGTCTTTCGATTTTACACTTCAGCGTCTTTGGGGGAAGTTCGAACACCTCTCGCTTTTATCCAAAATAACGATTCCATCTGACGTCGTTCGTCTGGGTCAGTTCCTCTCACTTTATCCTTTCTGTATTTTGTTTTTAATTTCTGTATCTTTGCTTTTTTTTGTACACACACTTTGTTCATTATTATTTTTTTTTTTGGAGAGTTTGTAGTGCAAGTTGAATTCAGTGTGGTCTTTAACTCTTTTGCATGTTTCAGGTAAAATAATGGATAGTGGAATCGATCCTAAGATGTTGGTTCCTTGCGTCGAAGAGTTATCGGAGGATCTGGGAGTTGGCAATTACGGGTATGCTTCATGTCCCTTATATTAGTCGAAAACAAGAAATAGCACTTTCCATAGATTAATCTGTGTGTTTTTTCATTGTCTTGGGGATTTAAATTCGCTCTCGTTTCTTTGTTTTGGTCCATCAGATGCTCGCACTATAGAAGAAGGTGCAAGATCAAAGCACCCTGTTGCAATGACGTATTCGATGCAGGTATTGTCATAGCCAATTAAAGGTTTTCTCTTTGCCTCTCTCTTTTTGTTTTCCTCTAAATATATCATTTTCCTGTTTACGTCAGGGTAGTTTCAACTTTATCTGGGATTCAATGCTAATGCTTTTTTCCTTTTTCGGTTCATAATAGAATTAGAATTCTATAGAGGTCAATCCCAATGATCGTCATGATGTTCCTCGTCGCGAGTTGAAGAGGGTTAGTTGCTGTTAATTTGATATTGTAGCACACAAGTGCCTGAAATGTAGCTCATACAACACGAGGCAGACATGAGGAGGGCCTATCTCATGCTCATCCAGAGTTGAAGAGATGGGTGAAATGACTAGCTCCTGATTAGAAGTTACCTATTGAAGGTTTCTTCAAAAATGTTGTAAGATGAGGAGATTCAGTGGAGGCCAAGATGAATTGTTGGTCTTCATTCTTTGTTCGTTATTCACCTGTAGTAGCCTGGGTGATTTCTGAACCATTTATTTTGGTAAACCTCACCGGGCTAGTTGTTCTTTGTTTGAGGAAACTTTGAAGAATCCCTTGCATGTGATCAGCAACGTCTTTAATCCGAAACAAAGTTCTGCCTCACCGAAGACGAACCATTTGGCGTGGCTCACTCGCATGTCAAGAGTTCAAGTCTTTGCATTTGTTTCGGTGATTGATGGTAATACTGTGATATAAGGCTCAAAATCCGGTGGCTTGAAAGATGTATTTAGTTACGCGATTAAACTCTTGGTAACTAAGGAAAATTCTGATATCGTTATTGAAAAATTTGTTCAACCGGCTCCTACGCTTGTCAACTCTTTGCAATGTATTGTATTATTTCATTTCTATTTTAGAATTTTGCATTTATCTATATTTTTGGAGAGGGAGAGGGAGATAGGAACCTCCTGCCATTGATGGTATGCCCAGAAGGGGTCTGCCAGTGGCATTGTATTAGAAAGTATTCGGTGCCATTGATCTGTATTGAACCTCCATTATAATTCTCCCATTGAAACTGAAATCAGTTGCCAAGCACATCGAGTTGAATGGTACAAACAAACTCTACTCATGATTTTACTTGCACACTAATTAGATATGTGAAAAGACAAATATTGATGTAACATTTAAGATTATTCTATTATAATTTAAAAATTATGTTTAAATTATGAAAATAATTGCTTTGTAAGAAGAAAAATAAGAAACTTTCGCCAATCCTATGATACGAGAGCCTGCCTTTAGAAAGTGATTGGATAATGTTGATTGAAAAGGGGTCGAATTTTTCCAACGAGTACTCTGTTAAAGACTCAGATGTGCGGAGGTCCATCAGGCTTATTCTAAACATTGAAGCCCATGTTGGTCGGTGGTATCTTAGGTCCAGGAGATCTTTGAGGAACTCCCTTGGATGGCTTAGAAAACAATCCCGAATCTGGTCAATTAGGTGGTGGCCACATCAACCCATGATATTTTTTTTCCTAACGTCTTTTTTTTCTTTTTTTGGTTTGCGCCTGAAGAAGAGAGACGAAATTTCTGAAAAGTAACAACTAACAAAATATGTACACTTACTAAAATTAAATAAACAAAAACATTTTGTTTATTTTACTGTGATTAAAATTTCCTTAGTGATCCTTGTGACGAGATCTTAATTTACATATTACACTATAATAATCACTAATTATATAATTGTAAATTTTTAATAATTAAAAATATGTATATGATAATGATAATACTTAAATACATATAATAAAATTCTATGTAAGTATTTAAAAAGTTTTTTTGTTTATTTTTATATTTGTAATGATGATGACGATGATGATAATAATTTTTTTTATTATTATTATTATTTTGTGACGAGAAAAATACTTCCAAAGGTGACGCATGAAGATCGGAAAGCTAAAGGAGGACAATTATGCAAACTGATGGGATTTGTAATAAACCAACTTGAGAGAGTTAAGTCACAGCGGAGGCCATGGTAGCTGTCACAGGGCCAGGGACTAACAGTAGCTGTGCAATACTTTCCTGACTTCAACGACGGAGTTGACGACATCCGACATTCTCAGAAGCCGATCAGCTTTAATTGTCCATGTAATAAGTAAGCCCTCTCAACATACATTCCGCAATTCAAGTAAAGTTAAAAAAGGTAAATCTTCTGCGTTATACAAAGCGCCCACGAAAGGGGGGCTAATGCTCATTTGTTATCGTTTCTCTCGAGGTGCATGCGAACCCTACCTTTAGCTTAAAATAATAAATAAATAAATAAATAAATATATATATATATATATAATATTTTTTCTTTCTTGGCTACAAAAAAGTTTGCTTCCTCCTTCATTTTCATGCGTAAGCATAACCGTATCTACGGTCACAAATTGTAATTCTATATATTAATTTTAGAAAAATAATAAAGATCAAGGCTAAACTTTTAGATCATTCATTTATGGTGTGAGATTTTTTTAAAATTTTTAAAATATATTTATTTTTTTAAAATTAATAATTAAGAATGGTTATCTTCGGACGCTAAAGCCAGGTAGTTTTTGAAAATGGTAACCCACCTTACCTTACGACTGCCAAAATTAGTAAGGAAAAAAAAAAGAAAAAGAGTGCACAAACAAACGCTTGACATGTAATTGATTTTGACATACTTCCTCCTGTGCATATAAACTATGAATGCCGCCACGTACAAAAATAGCCAAAACTCGATACAATCTTTGCATACCTATTGTGCTCCCATTAGATGTGTCTATGACCTGATCACCGAATCAGCATCAAAAGGATAAAGTCAGCATTATAATTGGATGAGTTAAGAAAAGTTGGTGGCATCTCCACCGAGAGAATCTTGGACTTTTGCAATTGCAATTCTTCAATAATAACAAATAAATAAATAATAATAATAATAACCGAAAAAAAGAAAAAGAAAAAAAAGAAAAGACAGTACATAATTAATGGCGTATTTTTGGCGTGTCAATTTTGACGAAAGTTTAGCGTATTCATACTGGTGGAGGTAACGCCGAGTCCCGCCCCACATGAGTTCAATTCAGTCTTATAATCGTCAAACGGATGGGGCCCATGAAATGATAAATTGTCAAAAGTGACTCGGTAAGTGGGCCGTCCAGGTAATTGGCAGTGATTGTGGGAGGAGCACCTATTGCGTAGCCGTAACCCATGGGGTGGGGCCCACTAAAATTTCCGTTGAGGATTTATTTGTTTATTTTTCTTTACAAGAGATTACAAAGAAAAATAAATAAATAAATAAATATATATATCTATATAATACAGTTATTAAAATTTGAACGCCAAATTAAAAATTTTAATAAATATATCTCAATCAATCGAATTAAAAATAGGAGAGAAAAAAATTCATTTTAGTTAGCATGATTGATTACAACTAATAATAATTGTTAATAAAAAAAAATTTGGTATATGTAAATATAAAATTTGTTACTTATATCGTTATTAAATATTATATATATATGCAATACATGTAAAGACAAAGAAATCACAATATTTTTTTAGTGCAAACTAAAATTGAAAATTTTAAACAATAATTTTTGTAATTTTGGTAGTTATAGGCAGATGAAATGCTGCTCGTGTTGGCTGCGAACTTTCCCTCTTGGATTACAGGGAAAGAAAATTACGGTCAGTAAAATGAAGAAGAAAAGAATGCAGGTGTAATTGCAAACGAATGGGCCCAATTCTAGTTAGAAGAGATGGATTTAGGGCTTAATTAATATCGCCTTTCTTCCGGTGATTGGGGGGTGTTCAGCTTTGCATGTCGCAGAGGGAAAGGAATATACCACAGTTCGAATGACAAGAGCAAACTGCCTTTGAAGCTTATGTCAAGGATAAAGTTGGATTCACCAAACGAGTGAAAAGCTATATAAAAGAAACAATGAAAAAAAAAAAAAAAAAAAAACTAAAACAGAGAGAGAGAGAGAGAGAGAGAGAGCCCACTATACGAGAGATTCAATTAAGAATAGAGCGATCCAAAGCAGCAAATGAAAGCAGAGCGTATTGTCAGTTGATAATGGAGCAAAATCTTCACTTTCATTTTAACGTCCATTGAAATATTTAGATTCCAGAAGTTGGTCCACAAAAAGTATGTAAAAGTTTTGGTCCATGTAATTCTCTTTTGAAAGGAAAGCGGGGTTAGAAACTTACCGTCCTGTGCATAAAAATTGTATCTTACTTAAAGAAATAATAATAATAATAATAATAAATTTTGAATGCGTACATATAATCTCGTTGAACATTTCGTAGAAGACTTAAATTCATAAATTTTGGTATTGAAATGAACAAATTTATTTACTCTATGGTTGGTTCACGTAACAATATCGTTGATCAGAATACCCAAACCTGATTGGACTTGTTCGAATTGGAACTTCGGATTGCAGTTCCTCTTTCGCCTGTCTACACCCTACAGGCATAAACACTGATTGAACAAATTCGTTACGTAGAAAGTTTAGTGACTAGTGTGCAATGTGTTTCATTTAGCCTCGCAGCTCGGCGAATGAATATTTTTGACTGGCCTCCGTTGATATTAAAAACTGCCCTCTCTCTCTCTCTCTCTCCCTGCAATAAAACAAAAATTGACCTCTGGCACCACCAAATTGGTGAAACGACTTTAATTTCTACACCCCAGAAAAAGATCGAAGACCGTTTTCCTCGTGATGGGCCGGATTCTCTGAGTGGTGCTCACCTCCTCTTCTCTTTCTTTTTCTTTTACCTCCATTAAGTGAAATTTAAAAGCTCAGTTACCAATGATTATAAATCAAAGAGACACCAATGAGACCAAAAAAAAAAAAAAAAAAGTGAAGTAGAAAGAGACACAAGTGACTTTGATTACTGCTCCCACACGTATGCATTATTACATGGAGAGTTGAGCATTTTTTCTCACAACAGCCACACTGTCATGTCTCTAAACAGATGATGAATGTCTTGAGTTAAGCAAAACAGAGGCAAAGCACCAATCTTTTCAATCTCAACAAGTGGATCAACCCGCTACAATCCCCAGGAACATCAACACAGTGCTGCAAATGATCTGCATTGCTCTAATTCTTCTTGTGGGCTCATCTGGTCCACTTGGAAGTGCGATGCTTAACGTTTCCTTTCCCATTCCAGTTCCACACTCGAATCCTGAAGAAGTTGCTCGAGAAGTTCAAAGGTACAATGCCGCCCTGCCTGTCTACTTGTTAGCTTGTGCTCTTTCTGTCAAGTTCCCTCATTTTACTGGTTGGCCTGCATTTTCTCTTTTTAATTGAACTGAGTTGAACCTTGGATCCTTTGCACTGTGTCTTTTCACGTTGTTTCTCTTTTTTCCTTTAATGCTTTTTTGTAAGCTACTGATGGTGTGGGTGAAAGAGAGTGTCTTTCACGATCTCCTTGTTTGGTAGGTGTGAATCATGAATAAACAAGGACATTTTAGTCCCATCTTCTTTATACAACTGATACTCCTCTTTGTCTAAGTGCATCTTCCTCTAATTCCTCTCTAAAGCAGAAAAGTAAATGCTTCCATATCAAGAAGGGAAATGCTACAGACATCTCAAAAATATCAGGCCTCGTGTCTAACAGGAAACCCGATAGACGATTGTTGGAAATGTGATCCAGACTGGGCAAACAACCGCCAGAGACTAGCAGAATGTGCAATTGGGTTTGGTCAGTATGCAATGGGTGGCAAGAATGGTGAGTATTATGTCGTGACCGACGACTCAGATGACGATGCAGTTAATCCAAAGCCAGGCACGCTGAGATATGCTGTGATACAGATTCAGCCTCTGTGGATTGTGTTCCCCAGCAACATGCTCATTAGGCTCTCCCAGGAGCTGATTTTCAATAGCTACAAGACACTTGATGGACGCGGGGCTAATGTGCACATCGTGGGTGGTGGCTGCATAACCCTGCAGTATATCAGCAATGTCATCATACATAACATCCACATTCACCACTGTGTTTCGTCTGGTAAGATATTGGATCATTGGCTTAATAAATTACTCTCTGGTTTTCTATGAAAAATTAGTTAAGTGGCCTTGAGAAACAACTAAAATGAACCTCATTGACATAAATTTAATAAATAAAAGTGTGAAAATTTTATTTATCTATTTATTTTAGTTTGAAAAGATAAGGAATTAAATCTGAACTTAAAATCAAAAATTCATGAGATTTTATCACTAAATTTTATAATTAATGATGGTGAGAAACTTATCTTGTGTCCTATAAAATTGTTGTATATTATGATGTATAAGTTTTTGGGCTCTTACCTTGGTTTGTGGCTCTCACAATGTTCTTAAATCTAGGTAATACTAATGTGCGTTCAAGCCCAAGCCACTATGGATACCGCACCAAATCGGACGGTGATGGCATTTCCATCTTCGGTTCCAAGGACATATGGATAGACCACTGCTCACTCTCTCACTGCAAGGATGGTCTGATTGATGCGGTCATGGGATCCACGGGGATCACAATATCAAACAACTATTTCTCCCATCACAATGAAGTGATGCTGCTAGGCCACAGCGATGACTACTTGCCTGATTCCGAGATGCAAGTGACCATATCATTTAACCACTTCGGAGAGAAGTTGGTGCAAAGAATGCCCAGATGTAGAAGAGGTTATGTGCATGTAGCGAACAATGATTTTACGGCATGGGAGATGTATGCTATCGGTGGGAGTGGGAATCCTACCATTAACAGCCAAGGCAATCGCTACACTGCCCCTTCCGATCCAAATGCCAAAGAGGTAAATTTGTTTTTTGATCTTGTACTCTTTGTGGGTGCTACCTTTTTTTTTTTTCTAATGTTCATACTGTTCACAAGCTGCCGGACCTATGGCATATGCTCTAATCGTCCAAGATGAGGACTTTATTCGGTGGGAACTCCAATTTTGTGATTGCATGAATATGACATAAAAGTCTACTGGAATGTCGCGGCATTGTCTTTAGTGGGTATAAAGAAATTGATAGAGGGAATCTTATCTACACCCCTCAATTTATGTCCCTCCTCTCTTCCATACTTTAGCTGGTTTTCTTTGTAAAAAAAGCATTCACTTAAAGAGTAAAAAAAAAAAACAGAGAGAGAGTGCAAATGGGAATATTACATTGTTAGCAGAATCTCATTTTTATCATTTATTTATTATTATTATTATTATTATTGTTATTATTATAAGGAGTAGGATCCCAAAATTATTTTAATCTCCAAATAAATATCCTCACTTGGCCCTTTTCCTTGTAGTCTTTAGACAATAGCAGTAGTTATAAGGAGTTTTGAGGACAATTATACCTAAATAGTAAATTATGGCAATGTACTCTCAAAGACTTGAAGCGGCATTTTGAGTTATAGCAATGAATGAGGATGAATCGCCATCTTATGTACGATACTTACGTGTTGGGGATGGCAGGTTACGAAGAGACTGGAGACGGGAGACGGGGAGTGGAGGGGATGGAACTGGAGATCGGACGGGGACATAATGGTAAATGGGGCATTCTTTGTGGCTTCAGGCCAAGAACTGGAGTTCAAGTACGAGAAGGCTTACAGCGTGGACCCCAAGTCCGCTGCTCTCATTGACTTAATCACCATGAACGCCGGTGTCCTCGGTGTTGGTGGCAGGTTTTTTCTTTCCCTTTCTCTCTCTCTCTTTTTTTTTTATTTTTCTCTTTCCTCCTTCTGGCCCCTTTTTCTATTGTTTTACGCGTGACAATATTTGGTTTACGCGTGTGTTAACAAGCAGGGACAACAATTTGGGAATGTGGAGCACCGGAGCCAACGATGGCGGAGGTGGAGAAGGATCCAACGATGAGTACTACGATGACTACTCAGGGAGTGGTGCTCTGCCGCCTCCTTCAGCTCATGCTCTTTTGGCAATTTTTGTTGCACTGTCATTCTTGTTATGTTCTCACATAATCGTCGTAGCCCAGACGTCCATGTTGTAGCAAGAAACTAAGCTTGAAACTTTTCTTGTCAATTTACTCCAGGTGGGGTTGAAAAGCTGTAAGACATGTTTGCCAACCACTGCTTTGTAACATTCTCAGATGAATTTACCAGACATTTTTATGCATGTGACATCGAAGAGGCCTTATTTTCTTTTTATATAACTTGGGCTGCATATGATATATCTAGCCATAGCATGACATGGAGAATGTGGAATCCATTAACAAATAGCTCATAGTGGGAAATTCTAATGTTATCGAGAGTGCAGCCATTTATCCTCAGAGATATTGGAATGGCACTGGTGCACTTTTACACGTACAGCATCTCCAGAAGCAACAAGAAGAGCAAAAAAGAAAATTAAGTTGTTTTGCTTTCTGCTTTTGGTAATGAGCATTGTTTAATCATAAAGTATAACGGTGACCAGAAAGTCTCCATATCAGAATTATGATGTTCGGGTTATTTGGACACGGCAAAAGGGGTGTGGCTTAGCAAAAACGCTGTGTCTGCGCGGAAGGGGACTCTGTTCTTTTTCTAGACAAAATAAATCTTAATCAGGTTGTGCTTTGCAACTGTAAATGTTATATATACTAAATAATATCCACGTCAAATACATAATAAAGAAACTAGTTTCTGAGGTACATTGGATTGATGGCAATACAGTTGCCATCTGCTGTACCTCTAGATAAAGTTAACAAAGTAAAAGATTGGGAAGTTTCCCGTCTCACAAACTCCAATATTACAGCTTCATCTTTGCAGCATCACATTTTTGGGGCATTTCTGTGTTTTGCAGTCTTAAATCAGAGAACACTCTCCAAGTGACTAAGCAAGGAGGCAAGGTTGAGCTAACAACCTGGCAGTGAAGGTATAAAAGCAGCAAGCTAAATGGACTAGTTTATAGGAATCAGGAATTTGTGCCAGGTGAAAAATAAATTGTGCGTCTTTGCTGCCAAAGGCATATGCTGTTATTATATGCCAGGAGACAGAGGTAGAATAGAATTTGTCGAAGAATACTTAAGTAAAATCTAATTTGCCAACAGCAATGGTCAGGATCATTCATTTGTTTCCTGAACGAAGCTAAATAATGATCAAAATTTATCTATTCTAACTATTCTTTCTTTGACAAATCAGAACCCTGTTCGTCGTGATGTCTTTTTTTTTTTTTTCCAACAAGCTTGTTCTGTGGCTTTCACTGCTGATAGTAATTAGTATTAACATTAATCACTGCGGCTTATTCTCACTCTCATTCAGTCACACTAGTCCAAAGTTTTGGTAAAATAAGAGAGAAGTAATCCTATTCTCTTTTATTATGTAATCTTGGGCAATGGCAAGCCTGTTAGACATCACTCACTGAAGGTATCTGATCTTTAGACATCAGGTCAAGCTTAATTCATTTCCCACAGAGAGCCCAAACAGTCGAATATTTTAGTGTCTCTATCTTCAAAGTTCCATGCCAGACAGCACTGGCTCGAGTCTAAACCAGTACAGTCCCTGTGAATTCTCGTTTTGCTTTGATCATCTGATAATTCTGTTGACCAATCATATAGCCTGATCTCATATGGTGAATTCGGGTATGTGAAGTTTGATAATTCTTGCTGGTCCAATGAAGAAGAGACAATGGTTCCCACACCATCGTCAACAGAGCTATGATCCTCAGTTAAATATTTCCAGGCATTTGCATCTTCTTTTTTATGCAGAAAATCTTCCTTGGTAATGCTTCCTGCACAAGCTAAACAATTGCATATGCCATGGAGATAATATTCTGAGAAAGACAGGAACAACTAGCTTGCCATGCTTGCAGGAAGCATACAAGAAAATTGCATTGCACCTTCTTCCCGAGCACTGATTTTCTTCCTCGTATGACTTCTCCAGTAGTTCTTGATCTCATTATCTGTTCTTCCCGGCAATCGACGAGCAATTCTAGACCACCTGCGAGATAACAGCACATCATTAGCGAAAAACTTCAATGCCAATATCTCAAAACTGCCAGTAAGACACCAAGAATCAAAGAGTATTACTTGTTACCCCATTGTTCCTGAAGTTGTATAATAATTTTCTCTTCTTATGCAGTGATAGGCCCACGCTTAATATCGGGTCGAAGATAGTTCAGCCACCTCAGCCTACAACTTTTACCGCTTCTCTTTAGGCCTGCAATTAATAGAACAGCTTGGACGTTGTCATGGCTGCATATGTTGTGATAACAATATTTATTAGTCAAACATTTATGATAATCATACCAGAAACTTTTGCAATGAAATCCCATTTTCTTTCCCCTAAAAGCTTCACAAAAGTAATTAATTGCTCGTCCTTTGTGCAAAATTTTTCCTTGCATGGCTCTTTGGTAAGCCATTATTGTCAGGACTGCTCAGTGTTCCAGAGAGATTTGAGCCTTTATATACGAGGACCAAGATGGAAATGGAAGGGTGACCAGAAAATCTTACATGGCCACCACTAGCACGTGGGAACTCCACCACCATCGGCTTACAGTTAACAACACTTTGTTCTTTTTTTTTTTTTTTTCCATCCATATGAGGATAGATGAAGTTGTAAATTTTGATCTCTTTATGCATCGCCAATTTTGGCATTATTTTTCAAAGAACGTGCATCACTTGCACCACTGCACCCACCAAGATGATGCAATTTACGGATTGCTTTTGTCGCCAACTGTTCGAAAACACACTCAATGCCCTTTCTTGAATTTGATAAAAGAGAAAAGAAAGAGAGGATAGCAATATTTATTGATGTTTTGGAGAAACCAATCGGTATCTTTATCCAAGATCTTGTTGCTTCACTTTCTCCCCCCACCCCTTTTTTTCTACAATTTTTTTTATTTGGGTAAAAAAGAAAAAGAAAAATAATAATGATAGACAGGCCTGTAATCGTCATTAAAAATAATAAATTAATATTTTTAACCTTATACCGTCCCGCCCAATTTAAGAACAAATTCAATCAGAAAAAGTGGCTACGTATTGCAGATTAGAAGACGCCCAACGTTGCGCCTGCTTCGAAGGCACACTAGCCGTTTTGACTTGTGGGTTTTGAAGGTTGCTCGAGACCAATTGGCTGAAATTGTTTATGGCAGAGCTACTCAATCCTGGTGGGTGTGGGATTCCTTTAAACCCCAACCCTTTATTTGGATGGTAAGGTAAAGAAAAAGAAAAGTGAGGGAAAAGAGATATGGAGTAATAAAAATTATGCGGACGAACATTTTTCATTCTATTTGTGTTTGGGTAAAAATAATGAAAGACTGCAAGCCTGATTTAATGCATAATCCATGAAGGAACTGGTAACATCCAAGTCACAAATTATGAGGCCAGAATCAATGTAGAAAAAACCAGAATCCTCTCAATCTCCAGCATTGACAACCATAACATATATGCCTCTCCAAACTCCTGACCCTAGAAAAAACTATTATTGGAACAAGAAGGGTACAAGGAGACACAACACAAAGGGATATATCCTGTATACAGTCACTCTGGTTGGTCCAGCTTTCATCCCACCAAAGCTCCACACCGCAGCCTCTGGCACTAACCAAAAATGCCCCGAACAACTAACGATCTATAAATGATTTGTTCATCAACTCGACTGCATCTTCCATGAACTGCATACAGAATAATAGACCCAGAAAGAAACATAATGAATTTCTCATGCTTTGTAATTTATTCATACTATTACCATTGGTTTACTTCCAATTTCTTCATAAAAGAATAGTGAGAAACTGAGGTACTAATGCAAGTAAACAAAGGTTAAACAGTGAAAATAAGATTTCATAAGAGGTCCACCTGTAACTTATCGGTCTGCATAGAAAGAGTAACAGTCAGAAAATTAGATGCTATACCTGTGAATGCACTTGGTAGCTTGTACTTGATGCGAGTACTAGTTTTGAATAATAAAATATAAAAAAATTGGCAGCAGAACATGCCGGACTCCTGATGTTAGGCCCAAGAAAATCAACAATAACTAGGAGGATGTAATAATAATCTAAGAGGTCAAGAAGTACAAAAGAATGCAACCTTTCTGCTCAATATGTCTGTGATTCCTATGTCAATACTTTTCACTCAGTTTTTTTGTTATTACAGCAAAGGCAAATACTTTGCAGAATGATTTTGCAAAGCAATATTTTACCTTTCCAAGGAGCTTAAGTTCTCGTCCCACTGGCTCCAAAAATTTCAGGTCAACTTCAACAGGCCACAACTGTCCAATGTAAATCCACAATTAAGTGTAAGGTTCAATGCTCACGCTAATAGGGAAAATCTAAGGACAGAGCAAAGGAATCCTAAAACAAATCAATAAAGGTGAAAATGAGCTCTCACAAAAGGAAAAAAAAAAAAAACAGGGGAGAACCAGTGTTTTGGCCAGTGTGCACACAAGATAAAGTGGAAGAAATGGGCGCTGACCTATATTCCCATAAAAAAAATAAAGACCAAAGAATTCAGTAAAGCATGAGACGTAGCTTCAAGCCCTTGAAACTTATGCATTGTGTAACACGATCATGGGGAAGAAGAGAAACTATAGTTTGCAACCGTTATGAGTGGACTTAAACCCAATATATCATTAAAATTAAGGACCCCAAAAATTTCAGGTTAAGTTCAATGCACAACGTAAAGTAAAACCACAACCAACTGTAATTATGGTGGTCAATACCTAAGAACTATAAAGAAAAGCTAAAGGCAGAGCTAAATATTCCCACAACAAAACAATCAAGAAATGCCAGAGCTATCATACAAATGGAAGATTATAAGAAATCAAGAAGATCACCCAATTAAGGAAAATAATTGAAATAGAAAAGCTATCATACAAATCAGAAATACGGGCGATGACTCCGAGAAGAAGAACGAGAGAGAGAGAGAGAGGGAGAGGGCCGAGGGGCTACCGACCTTAACGCCGAGTAAACGAAGTGGGGTAATCTGGCCAGGGACAATACAATCGGGACCCGCAGCTTCTACAACAGCTTCCTCACCCAGTCCACTTCCTATCGGATTCGGATGCTGCAAAAATTGCATCATCAATTTCACGCCGCCACCTCACAAACACAGGCACACAGAGAGTGAGTAGGAAGCAGAGACAAAGTCGGAGAGATAGGGGGAGAGAGAGAGAGAGAGAGAGAGAGAGAGAGAACAAAAAAGGAAGGTAACCACCAACCTTCATGATGGAAAGGGCGTAATTGGAGTAAGGGTTGCGAGAAACGCGGAGAAGTGGACTAGTGTGAATTCTTGGAATTGGCTTTGTTGACGTTGCTCTCCATGGCGCATCCTTTTGCAATGGCTGTCCCCCTCCTTTCTTCGACATCCCCACCTCCACCCCTTCTTCTTCTTCTTCTTCTTCTTCTTCTTAGGTATTTGTTACCGTCTGTCTACACGACGATATTATCCGCTAATTATATATCCGACAAAATAAATTTGTCTGTCTGTGCCTCCGCTTGTATAACGATTTTCTATCTGCTGGGTAGAATCGTTGGTGCATCCTGTCGCATATGGATATGTCAGGTTTCGGGTTTGGGCTGTTTTCCGATCGGCTCATTTTTTGAGTTCGGAATGCTAAATTCTAACATTCCTATTTTACTTTTCATTAGAAAACTAACACTGTTATCTTTCTTAGAATTAGAATTTAATATTTTTAAAATAAATATCTAAGGATGCTGAATTTAGACTTTAATGCTACTATTTGTTTTTTTTTAATTGATTTTTATGTTTTGTTTTCTTTTTCACAATTACTTCTTATTTTTTACTTTTATTTTTTAGGATGATTAGACGTCGAGACAATCAGTCCAGTTGGTGAAGAACTGATGATAAAAAGGTGCAAAGGAGCCTTTGGCTCATAAGACTAATTTCATAATTAAAAATTTTATATTTTTGTAAATAAAATTTTCAATTTTATTCTCATAGAAAAATATGAAGTTTGTGTATATAAAAAATTATTTTTATTATGTAATTTATCATATAAAATTTATTATTAATGGTATCCCTTTAGGCCTAAAGGGATAGAGATCCGAAAAATCACAGGAGATTCTCACAAAACATTCTTCAGATGCAGCACCCTGCCATAACGTATTTCATTACCTATTTAAATTACATTTATAGCTGTTTCGTTTTTCTTTTTTACTGATATATTAATGATTTGAGAGAGAACAAAAATTGAGACAAAGAAGCAAAAATCAGCAAAAAGAATAGCACCAAAATGGGGATGCGCATTGCCATCATCTCCCATTCCCCCATTTTTATTATTGGTCGAACATTCAACCCCCGGGCAATTGGTTTAAACAGTGATCATATCTTCTCCGCCTCTCTCTGCTGCTGCATCTGCCAGTCTTTTCCACGTCAAGTCTCGCAGCTCTTCCACCTCCCTGGCCTTGGACTCTTTCACTGAGTACTCCCTCTGACACTGTTCGAACAAGTCAGCATCCATTTCTAGGAACATTTTTCGAACATTGACGGTTAGCCCATGAACTGCCTGGTTCCAATGAGACTGGATATTCATCTCCAATGCCTGAAATATAATGGGTAACACAACACTACGGTTCTGGGCAATTAGGCTCACAACGTGCTCATTATTCCACAAAAACAGGGTTCGCTCTGCAACCTGCAACACATATTCGCTTAAGAAAACTCTTCCAAAACAATCACAAGACTACTCTTTTCTCAACAATGATTTAGTGAGAGCCATAGTAGATTGGATCTCTAAGCAGCTTCTTCTACAATGACAAATTAGAAAACAAGGGTAGCACATAATTCTTAAAGCTAGATTCTATTGCACATCACAATACAGACACGAATTCCTCCAAAAAATTAAAAATAAAAAAAAAGGAAATTTCAAGCTTCCTACAGCACATAAAATCCATCATAACATGTTAAAACCATTTTAGTTAGGGAAAGAAAGAAGTCAAGCTAATTGATCCCTCAACAACTTATGCTTGAACACAGGAGATCCACAGCAAAAAGGCACATTATTGTCCAACCTCATCAACATTTGTCTCCTAGGTAAATCTAGGAAGCCCCAAATTTTAACATGGCATCATACACCAGTGGATAAGTAACAACGTACAACTTGCTAATGATAGATCATGAAAAAAATATTATTTAAGTACACTGAAGAAAAGGATAGGTGAAAACATAACCCAAGGAAAAAAAAAGAAAAAAATCTTCCAAGTTCATTCAAGAAACTAGACAGCTTTCATGCTACAGCAAGAGACAATCTTAGGGGCAGAGAAATACAAGTTGAAACAAACAGCACCAAGTGTACAGATGAAGTTACAACCACCAAAACTTCTAAGGGGCTACTTGAAGTTTCAGTCTCAAGCTGATCATTACGTCATTCAGCTGGCTGACAGGATCATAAATTGAAAATGAAGATACAAATCAAAATTGGATGGGTTTCTGGATGCTTGTTCAAGGAGGTAAATGACGGCCCAAAAGGAGAAATTAAGCAGAAGGAAAAGCTTGTAAAACAACACAGCTGCCTGAGCATCATACAGTAGCATCATGCCAAACAGGCATTTAATGAACAAATAAATCTAGAAGGTAAAAGCATGATGAATTAAAATTTCAGCCCAATGAGAAAAGGAAAGCAATAAATGAGAAATAACTACACTTTATTTCTGTAATAACATGATTGAAGGTGGCAACTTGGAAAACAAGAACTAGTGGAATAGAATTCTAGTTGTGACTCATGAACCATAAACAACATACATCTATCACTAGAAAATAATCAACAATACCAAGGAAAGCAAAATGGTAAAATGTCTTTGCAACAGAATTCAATTAAGATCTTATCACCAAAACAGATTCTGCTTTTAAACAGTCCAAACCCTGCTCAAAGGGAGCACATTAGGAAACATGCATGAGCCATCAACTCAAGGCAAGTTTATATGAAATTATGGATAATCAACAAGTCCGGCTGAAATCAGCTGACAAAAAGCAAATGCCAGGAATCTGGAGAAAAGATGAAATCAATGCATCAACAGAAATATCAGTTTGATGGTGACAAAGAAAATTTAACTGTGTGAACCTGGGCAACCATGGCACCAACTAGATGCATATCACATTGACTTTATAAAACTTACGAAATGAAAGTAGCAATTATGCATTCATATATAATAAATAAATTGCACAGATGCAAATTGCTAACCACCGGTAATCTTCCCAAAAAGAAGCCAAGAGAAAAATAGAATAGATTGCAAGAATTTACTAGATGTTCTGGACCTCCACAAATACAGTCTTAATTATAACCCAATTTAACATACATACAACATCAAACAAAAAGTGATAAACAGAACTTATGGTGAATGAGTTGCAAGCACCAAAATATACCTGCAAGACAGACAATAACATGAAAAATTCATCAAGAATCATCTTCCTTAAATAAACTGCAAGTTGCCATCCTAGTAGCAGCTTCACATTTAGTGTTTTTAGTATTCCCGAAATTCAAAATACATGCCAACGTGGGTTCCTACAAGGGGAAAAAAAAAAAAAAAACAGCCAATGCCATGCATTCCTGGTAAAAATATATAGAGCAGGAACATTCACAAACCTGAAAATGGGAGCTTGTAAGGCAGCGAGCAATCTGCCTGAAAAGAGGAACCACGCAGTGCTGAAACTCCGCCGGCTGTGTTGCCTCAAGCACTTCTTCAAGTTCCCCAAGGAAGAGAACCTCTTTCTGACAATTAGTCACTGGCCAGTACTTCAACAAACCCCTTATAACTGTGTCAGCAAGCTTGTAATCCTTCTCCACAAACTGAACGATACAATAAGACAACTGCTGATGGTACATAGAAACCGGTTTTGGCTTATGCAGAGGAATAAGCGCCCTTACAAGAAACAACTTATGCTCCTCTTTCATTGGCAGTGCAAACCCATTTATGATACTCCCTAGAATCTCCAATAGCTCCCCTATCCCACTGTGTCTCTCAGTCTCGTATATAAACCGATAGAATATGTTGTTTATTGCCTTTCTGATAAATGGACGGTGAACCATAAATTTGCCATAGATCCTATGGAGAATAGTCTTCAAATACTCCCGCTCCCGCGGGTCCTCGGAATCAAACAAATCAAGCAATTTTAAGACAAAGGAATGATCAATGTACCTCTTGGCAACCTTGGTGTCTGTCTCGGACGACACCACGTATCTCAAAAGAAGCTCATATACGAGCTGCATATGAGGCCAGGAAGGCTCCAAATAAGGCTCCTCCTCCTCGGGATCAGTAGCTTCTTGTCCGGTATTCTCGTGGGACGCCGGCGGCAAGCACCGGAATATATTGACGGCAACCATTTTAATCATCTGCTCTTGGCAGAACTCTGTGATTTTGCCCGAACCGGGTTGGATAAAATCCACGAGTTCCAGCAGCGTTTGCCTCTTGATTTCCTTCTCTCTCACCGTTTTTAGCGTGTCCACAAAATCGAATTGGAAGCGGCAGAGCTGGAGCTTCCGGAGAAAGATTCTGCCGTTCCGTCACCGGCACGTCCCGAAAAGAAGGGAGCGGCTCCACCGCGTTCAATGGTGGCGGAGCCGTGAACGTCGCATCGGCTACCGGGCCCTGAGAGCCAGGAGCAGCACGAGACGCGTGGTTAACCACCACATTGGAAGCAGGGCCCGTACCCGAATGCCTTCCGGGCGGCCCGTACCCATAATCATTGCCCTCGGATTTGGAGGGCTTCCGCCCGCCTTTCATGATCTTCTTCAACATTTTGCCTCAGGTCCCACCAAAACCTAATCAAAAGCTCCCTGAAAAATTCAAGCAAAAGAAAAGCTAGCCAGCTAGTGATTATCAAGAAAGGAACCAGAGGCTGATCGGTCCGGAAGCGTAAGAGAGTTCGAATGGATCGGAACGCATTGGATGCCAGCCCCGAGAAGCGGATCAAATGATTTGATCCGGTTAACATAAAATCAAAAGGAAGCGGATCTGGTAGACAGGACCCGGAATGGAATCGGAGTACCCATTTGTGAATCCAACTGGATATTATATTCGGCTGTACCCCAATTCAAATGACTACTCATTTGAACCGATTGATTGCTCGCCAGAACACTGGTCAGTTGATCAGACGGCAGAGGCTAATCCCATTACAGGCACAGCCACAGAGAATGACAGAGAGACTGCCGGAAGTGGGGATGATTAAGAAGAAGAATGTTTGAACAAAAGGAAAGGAAAAAAAAAAAAAGGGCAAACAAATTTTAAATTAAAAATAAAAATAGAGGCTCCTATTTTCTTTGACAAATATCCTTTGATCTTATCTTCTTCTTCTTGTTTACTTTTTTGCAGTTGCTATTCCCATTCTTTGCTCAAGAGCCTCTTTCTCGCTTTTTTTTTTTTTCGGTGGGGGGTGGGGGGGGTGTTGGTTTTAGGGAAAGGGCAACAAAAGAACGACACGTGGCTTGTTCCCATTTAAGCATCTGAGATAAATTTGGATCCATTCCTGCTTTAGATTACAGAACTTTTTAAACTCTCTGGAAATGGTAAAAAAGAAATTTTTTTTTTTAATTTTATGAGTGAGTAATTAAATTGAACAGATACCCAATAAAAAAGGAAAGAAAGAAAGAATATTATAAATTTTTCATAAATTTTGGGTGGGGGGGGGGTATCAATGCAAGACCAACTCTGAGTTTCTATCTTCTTCAAAAAAGAAACTTTTACTCATACGATTTATTGGAAGTTTACCTGGAAATAAGAGACAAAATGGTTGTTGAAACTTTACTTCAGTTTAAAACCTTGTATGATTTATTGTCTTACTCGGCCTTTCTAGAATAATTACAATTAGATTATTCGGCGGGGATTGATTTTGCACGAGTAGGTGGTGGTAAAGCTCAAAAGCTTATCATCTCTTCTGCAGATAAGGACACCAACTGTTATCCTCTTTTTTTTTTTTTAGGGTTCAACAATTAAATTACCTTTTTCGATTTCTTTAAACCGAAACATAACAGCTGTAATGTGAATGCACGCGCGGAGATGGACGGCTCTAATTAAAGCATCAACTTCCAAATCTCCAATCATGTTCCTGCTTTATTTATTCTTCCTGTGTTTTATATATATATATATATATATATATATATATATATATATATATCCAAAAAAAAAAAATGCATCACCGTATTAATCATCAAACTTACTTAATTACTGATGAAGATTAAAAATTATTTATTAGATATGTTTATTTAAACATTTCATGAGACAGACATATTATCTAAATACTAATAAAACAGGGTGAGATTTCGCCACACATAACTGCGTTGTTAACAAATCCAAAAATTATACGTCGCCCCATAAATTTTTGCTCAACTGATGTCAGCACACAACTTTTGTCAAGAGAGGACACGGAGATTCAAACCAAGAAAACACGGCATTTTCACATTTTCCCTCTATTTCCCGGATGTTACGTTGTTTTCTATTGCCATCAAAGATAGAGATCACAAGAGCCCCCGCGATAGGCCTTATCTACTATGGCTATTTATCGCCATATTTTTCTAATGTCTTGTCAATCCCACGCACAGAACACCCAAAACGGTTCGAATTAATTGAAAAGAGACAGGCATTTTAATTATTAATAATTTTGCAATTATGTCAACGTATTTTTCTTTCTTTTCGAACCAGTATTCCAAAAACTAAAAAAAAAAAAAAATCGTACTCGGATGACTTTGACCTTTCGAGGAACTGGTCACCTCGTAGCCATCGGTTTGATCATAAAGAGTGCGAAACCACGCCAGTGACTCAACAGGGTGCGCAGAAAAGATGATAAGCATTGACGAGGGACCTCTTGTTTCGTTAAGACTTTTTTCTAGTCCTGGCTGCTACGGGGGACAGCCTGGCATGAAAACTGGTTGGATGGAATTTCTGGTGTCTTTTTCAGGCTCCAAGCGATAAGGTATTATTAGATGGATGGGAAAAAGAATAAAACTCCCATTCTCTATTTTATCCCTAAGACAAAAAAAAATTAAATAAAAGATTAGTCTTTACGACTAATTTGAGAAATATCGATTTTTAAATTACACATAAATGTTATATGTTAATGAAAAAAAAAAACAACTTTAAAATACTATTGTCCATGCTAAATACTTCAACTAAGAATTGGATTTCTAATATATTGATTTTTGAACAAGCATAATCAAGTTCATCATCCTCATTTATTATGTTGCCCAAAAATTCATATATATATATATATTTGTAATTTTATTTATTTATTTATTTATTCGAAGAAAGGGAACTATAAAAGTAAAAAGTTCAATGTAGAAAGTGCACTCCGCCTGGACCCAAACGAGTTGGGCCTCAAGGGAAACGACAGTTAAAAGAATTAAAATAGAGAGTAAACTAGTGGACCAACCCAATAGAGCGTTCCTTTACTTCACCTGCTTTGAATCCAGCACCAAGTCCAAAAGATTTTTCCGTATGCATTATACTACTTAAAGATGAGTATGGGCCGGGTGGCCCATATTGCTTAAGCTTGGACAAAACAAAGATGGACATCACCCTTGCACCCAACCGCCAGCAAGGCCCACGCTACCAGCGAACCATTGCTTCTTGCCATCCCCCGTTCACCGGAAACATAAAAAATTGAACTCAATCATTCGATGAAAAGCGCCGATTTTAAGACCCAAATCAACGAAAACTGTGACAACCCTTACCACCAGGCAAAATGGTAACTTACACGCATATAAATATTGAACACTAAAGGGGCTTAAAGGAGTAATAAAGTTTTTTTTAATTATTTTTTATTTCTCCGTTCCAAGTGTACGCTTTTTCTCTGGAGCTGTCACGTAATGCTCAAAACACCTGGTTGGGCTTAGGCAATGCACAGGAGAATTTTTTTAAAAAACAAAAGCTCTAAGCAACTGGACGTCCAAGAAGATTCAATTAAGTTGCAAGCCTTTAGAATTGTCATTAGTTTGACATTCTGGTCCTACGTCCAAAGTTTGTATTTGTGAATGGATGTATAAATCTTCGTTCAAAATAAATCCAACAATTGCAGACAATTTAAGGGTTTTTTTACACTATATTTTTGTCCTTTAATTTGTATTAACTTGAACATATATGTACCAGATGGCACGTTGTCCAGCACCCACCGTGGAGCCACGGCATTCCTGAAGAGACCTCCATTCTGTCGTTTTATTGTCAAAGCTATATCGGACCCGACCTCGGCCAATGCTTGATCGCGATTTGAAATTTTTTCCTCATTGTTATTTGTTACTCGCCTGCTGGTTGGGCCCGGAACATCTAGCTAGGAGCCAGTTCGGCCGGCTTGAATTGGTTTTCTGTTTATCCGCATCAAGTTTTATCCCTCTACTTACTATTATAATGAGGTGTCTTACCAAGCCTCATCTTTAATTTGTTAGCCATAACAAGAGTTACAACTTAGAAAGAGGAAAATTGTAACAATGGACGATCCTAAGAGAATGGAAGAAGGGTTAGGCCATGAGGAGCACGCGCATAACCAGACTTCCCATTACATTGAGAAAGTAGATGACCCTGATGACGCAGACGGTATCAAGAATGGGCAAGATAGGAAGATTGTAGGAGTTGAGGAGCAAAAAGCAGAGGAGAGGCCAGTAGGTGTAAAGCAGAAGAGCAAGAGGATTGCAACTTTGGATGCATTTAGAGGACTGACGGTGGCAGTAAGTACTACCGACCCCCTTCAATGGCTACTTCTATTCGTTACGAGGTTCCCACGTCTGCTTTCCTTTTATTTTTAGTGTTTCTAATGTTCAAATGCGTGACCATCAAATCACAGCCCTGTTTCCAACATAATAAAATGACCCAAAAAAAAATTATATGATTAACTTCAATTAAATTTTCCATTAAGCTTTTGTGTTTGTTGTTGATATATTCGATTTCTTATGCATACACCTGTGCATGTATATTTTCAATATTTTGTATGCTAGTAATTAATAGTTAATCCAATTTGATTTTAAGGTTGTAAGACTCTGTGCATGCAGTTGATGATATTGGTAGATAACGCCGGGGAAGCATACCCACGCATCGACCATTCCCCGTGGAACGGCTGCACATTGGCCGACTTTGTTATGCCATTTTTCCTCTTCATTGTAGGTGTTGCAATTGCTCTGGCCCTCAAGGTACGTATATGTTTTCTCCTCTTTGTTTTTTTTTGGTTCTCTGTTGGTCATGTCCGCCCAAAATCCACAGGTAGTCCCTGCGGCCGCTCTGATCTAAATGGCTGTACATTGTGTAAATCGTTAATTACCAGAAAACATTCTACCTATGGCCAGACCCAAAGTAAGAGTAATATTATCACAATCAGCTGAAAAAATTAGAGGTTCATGGTTAATCATTTAACTGGTTAAGCTAGACAGGCCAATTTGCTACGTTAGTTGTAAATTTTGAAAAATATTGTTGAAAGATTAGCATCCCACTATATCCGTGACTTCATTAAGGTGAAAAAGAAAAATAATATTAACTAAATCAAATTTGCAGAGGATTGCAAGGAAGAAGGATGCAGTTAGGAAGATAATAGTAAGGTCATTGAAGCTTCTTTTTTGGGGAATCCTACTACAAGGTAACGACGACAACAATGTCTTCTATGTTGAATGTAAACATATGGTATGATGTATCCCTATGAAATAAGGTTTTAGAGTATGAGCCCTGAGCCACCATGACTTCAGTCTCATCTCTTCCAGGATTAGGTTTTAATCTCACAATTAAAACATTCTAGGACGAGGGTTTTAATGGCATTGCAGTTTGATCTCTCACACGTTGCAGGAGGATATTCACATGCACCTAGTGACCTCTCCTATGGAGTTGACATGAAATACGTCCGGTGGTGCGGTATTCTCCAGGTTTACCTCCATGACTGTATATATTTTAAGATTTGAAAGGTGGCTAATATCTCCCTATTTTACCAGAATTGTCTTGTGTAATGAACAGAGGATAGCATTGGTATACTTAATCGTAGCCCTAATAGAGGCTCTAACCATCAAGCCAAGACATTCTATCCCGGAGCCTGTCTACTTTTCTGTTTTCTCTGTGTATCAATGGCAATGGTAAGAGAACCCCGTAGATTATATCAAAATATCTAACTTTTTTCTTTTTTTTGGGTCTCAGCCTCAATCTAGTGTTTCCATGGTATTAATGCTAGTTCAAATCTTTTGATCGAACATTTTTGTTGTCTGAAATCTAGGATTGCGGGGTTTGTTGCTTTCCTGATCTACATGATCACAACTTATTCACTTTATGTTCCGGATTGGAGCTTCACCGCATATGAACATCATGAACCAAAGAGATATACGGCATGCAGCTAAATGTTTGAAATTGTCTTTATATTGGTACTTTGACAGTGTTGCAGCTCCAAATTATTGCTTTTTGCAGGTCAGATGTGGGATGAGGGGGCACCTAGGACCTGCCTGCAATGCAGTTGGCTATGTGGATCGACAGGCCTGGGGCATCAATCATCTCTATCAATACCCTGTGTGGAGCCGATTAAAGGTTGGTTATGAATAGGCAGGCTAACGCTACCTTTATTTCTGTCTCGTCCTCCTGGTTGCTTCTAAAAATAGCTAATAGCCAAAAATCACGCGTTTGGCCTCCCAATTGTAAATTTTGTAGGCTTGCACTCTCAGTTCTCCAGAAGAAAGCCCACTTCGTAAGGATGCGCCTACTTGGTGCCGTGCCCCTTTTGAACCAGAAGGGCTGTTGAGGTTTGTCAATTTTATTCTGATGGAGCTGCAAGTGCATTGTGATCAAACAATAGAATTGATTTGTTTGCCATTTTTGCCTCGTAGTTCAATTTCAGCTATCCTCTCTGGCACCATCGGCATCCATTATGCACACATCTTGATCCACTTCCAGGTTAGCAGCTCCACTTCTGCATAAGATAACCGTGAACCTTATCTTATAGACTGAAATGAGTGTTATGTTCAGGATCACTCCGAAAGACTCAAGCAATGGGTCTCAATGGGCCTTATCTTACTCATTGTAGCCATTATTCTTCATTTTTCAGATGGTAAGCTTCATCAAAAACATAATGATCACTTCTGAGAGGCTCAAACAAAGAGTCTCAGCGAGCACTGTATTACTTTAAGCCAAAAAAATTCTGTATATGTTGCTATTGTGGAATTAAAAAGGACTGTCGTAAAGCAACTCACAAGGTTGTTGCGCACTTTCAGCTATTCCTATGAACAAGCAGCTCTACAGCTTCAGTTATGTTTGTTTCACAGCTGGTGCAGCCGGAATTGTTTTCTCTGGATTCTATGTACTGGTACGGTAACTCAAAACATTTCAAAACGAGTAGTGGGAATTCCAATTCATCTTACAGTTAAATATTAATTGGCCTCCTTCCTCTCGATTTGCAAATAGATTGATGTCTGGGGATTCAGAACGCCATTTTTATTCCTGGAATGGATAGGAATGAATGCCATGCTGGTGTACGTGATGGCGGCCCAGGGGATTTTTGAAGGTTTCATCAATGGATGGTATTATAAGTCAGAGGACAACACGCTTGTAAGTGAACCAACCATCTTTTAATAAATCCAAACACTGGGTTTGGAATTTTAGTTATAGTGAAAAAAAAAAAAACAAAAACCCATTTTAGATACATTAAACTGTCCTGTTTTTCTCAGGTTTACTGGATTCAGCGGCATGTTTTTAATGATGTCTGGCACTCGGAGAGAGTTGGAACCCTCTTATATGTGATGTTTGCCCAAATCACTTTCTGGGCAGTAGTTGCTGGCGCCTTGCACAAGTTGGGTATATACTGGAAGCTATGAGAAGGAAAATTTCCAACGAGCTAGGCAAATGGATTAAGAAATTTGTAAACACTTCCTGAAATTCATGTATGTTATGTAATACAGATTTTATCCGTTTCTGCAACGTGAGGCCTAAAAAATGATTGGTAAGATGCCCTTTCATTGCACGAAACTGCACAATAATATCCATCAGCCTTCCTCCCCTAGCCTACAAAAAAATAACTTTTTGCTTAGGTAGGCAAATGCTCTCGTTAAGCTTAAATTAATGGTGACACTTAAAAGTACAAACAAACATGGCAGAAAAACATCAAAATTCTTTTCTCTTTGATACAAATTAGAATCCTTTCGTCAGAAAAGAATTACAGACCGCCTTTTGACCTGCCAGATTTGGTGGCCGTACTAAAAAATCTATTAAAACAGTAAATAAATCTCGCCAACAAGTCACTTGGGTGGCAAAGGTGTCCTGTCAAGATTTACGAGATTTATCCCCATCAAATAAAGGAAAATCCCCAAACCACCGCCCATAATCTTTCCCTCGCTAGGCCTTCATTCTGCTCCAGACATTCATGTGAGTGTACTAAATCTCCCAAATTTTTTCGATTATCTTGCATTGAAAAACAATTTTAAATTCTACCGTTTGCTGCATCGACAGCACCTGCTGTTAGATTTCTCAAAAGGGTTTTATTTTTTATTTTTTATTTTTTTATTGCTGGCACACCATGCTTGTTGGGCAATCTTAGCAGTTTCTTACGGTAATTCCGTGAGTTTTTATATGGAATGGTAGGAAGAAATCTTGCGTTCTAATTACAAGCCTATTTTTCCGCGGGTTTGGATTGGACAGTTTTTCGCAGGTTTGAGAGATAAAAAATAATAGATGCATAAAAAACTACCAAACTTTTGTATGGGAATATCGAAAAAAAGGTTCACAATGGATGGGAATTACTGATCACTCATTATGTCTTCGTTGCTGCTTTATTTTTGAGTTACTTACCAAAAATGGAGACGCCATCAACCAGCCTAGAAAGAAAGAACAAGGCACTATAATCCCATAAAAATGATACCCCTTTTTATAGACGTCCCATCTCGTAGTAAAACTCGCCGCTGCAAGAAATAGAAATAGGATCTGATCATCCAGACAAGTACATATGTCATAATCAGAACCGTCTTCCATTTGATCTTCAATCTCATAGGCGTGGAGCACAAGAGAATCAATATGAGAGAGAGTGATAGCATAAATGCTAAAGTGTCGACAAGTAGAAATGCTCTGTACCTTCCTGGGTATTGATCAAAGAGGATTGCGTTTCCAGGAATGTGTACCCCTGCAGTGTTTTGGCTGGAAACTGAATTATTATTTGAAATAAGCTGCCCATCTTGCCAGAAACCCCCTGGTGGGCTCACAGCAATCTGAAATGTAAAGGTTGCAACAAGCGATGCCATAATCAAAGTCCGTTTGTCCTGTTTTTCAAATGTTCATCCAAACCCAAGTTAGTTTCATCGTGTTTTGATGTTGTACGATTGTTTGTTGGCTGAACCCGATTGTTTGTTGGAAACATGGGCCTAGTTTGGTGCCTGACCCTTCCTACTGATCGAATTCTCTCTGCTATTTCTAAATCAATGCAATGGGTGGAACCTATAATTAGAAGATCTAACGCCGTGAGGCCATTATTGTTTAAAGCATTTACATCCAAAGAAGGCTGATCAGTCAGAAACCGAATTATCTGCAGAGATGGCAAAAGTAAGTGACTTTGAACATTATATACATCCCGTTTTAGTTATAAGAAAAAAGAAGGTCAAGTTAAGAGTGTCAATTTACCTGAATTTGCTTCTGAACTGTAGCCACGTGCAATACTGTATTACCTTCATTGTCAGGCAAGTTTAATAGAGCTTCAGTATATGAGGATCCTTGAGCAAGAAATGAGAATGTTTCCAACTGGTTGTTCTGCGCGGCAAGGTGGAATATTGTCTCTCTTTGAACATTCACTTCTAACGCAGACTCTGGACATGCAGCTATCAACTCACTGATGATATCAACTCTCCCTTTTATTACTGCACAATGAAGAGGAATTCTCTCATCCCGATCTTTTTTGATGCAAAGTTCTCTAACAATTGAGTTTTGGTGTCCGAAATCCAGGAATAGCTTGGCCATCTCTTTATGACCGTTGGAAGAAGCCAAGTGCAAACAGCTATAGCCATCTTAATTGAGTTGTTAAGAATAGACTGGATACAATCTTAAAATTTCTCCGGCAAAATCTGCATGCCTGAGTAGGCTAGCAACATGCAATGGCGTGTCAGCGCACCCTGGCGAGATTCTTGCTAAAATAAGGGAATCCTGTTGTAGCAAAGCCTGCAGGGCTGCCACATCCCCTGTACAAGCTGCGTGAAACAACCGTCCATCCATATGCTCTACTCTAGTGTTGGGCAATTCTTGGTTTAGTTAGATTAGAAGGCTCCAGACTTGCTAGGCCTCGATTATGTGGCCTTTAACAGAAGACGGATGGAAATTTCCGGGGAATATGAGTAAACAAGTTGCATGGCCTCATGAGGCCTTCGAACGTCAAAAGGCGGGTCCGTGTTTTTTTTTTTCTCTTTTTCTTTTATTTGACTCAAGTCTCATATTTTACAATTAAACTAACTATGCATTAAATTACTTACAAAAATTACACTCTAAAAATTAGATATTGAACTAAGAGATTTCAAGTCTATATAAACTTCACATTGAATTTATTTATTTATTTTTAATATAAAACTCGAATCTCATACTTGGCAATTAGATCTTAACACATATCTTTCTCCTTTTTTCTTACTTGCGGCAGGTTGGATCATCTCCCTCACCCAGTTGACATTTGGCTCCCCAATTCACGGTCTTTCAACTTTAATTACTAGAGGATCAGAACTTGACATCATCTGTGAGACATACATAGACACGGAAGGGATGATGGACTTATGATTATCCTTGCAAGTCATACGCAAAATATTGTAAATAAGTGACACCGATACAAAGCTCTCATGAAACAGATCAAATTATGTTGCATGAAGGATCATTTGATATATCGTGTAGTATTTCATGGCCAAGATAGTGAAAAAATTCCGCGTAAAAATTCAAGTGTCGCTTTCCCACTTAGAATGTTCAACAAACATGGATATACACGAATGGACAACCTACATTAGTTTCTTTCCGATCAGGATAGAGACAGGCAAGTGGCAGACTAAGTAGCTCTAGAATAATTAACCGGCTTTATTATATAGACACGGACGCAAGGAAAAATGGAGGGTTCACGTTACACTATCATAAATAGTAATTACATATTTAATTTGTAGTTAATGGTTATAATAGCCTGATGCATGAAATCTTGTCTAGCTAACATTTCGGGTTATTAATAAGAATGAATGTCCCTCTCATGGGTTTTATACCCGCAATTGTATGACCCTCTACTTCATACATGCCAATTTTTGGCTTATATGTTGATAATTCGAACATTGATGGCATAAACACATATCTACAGATGTCCTCCTCTAACTTGAATATGCTTTTGATTCGGTTGGCCCACAAGAAAAAAAACGGAATCATTTCACTGGGGAAAGGGACGAGGAAGCTGCCGATGTTCGATCAATCTAGCAAAAGGAATCTTGGACTTGGTAATTGTACGGGCAGATATTTAAGAAACTTGATTGTAACTAATGATATTATCCATACAGCCTCCTTTTACCTTTGTTTAATAAGAGGGCAACGAAAACCAGAGAACCAAGAATGGCTAATACGCTGGACTGTTAGCACAAAGTCTGTCATTTAGGAAAATAGACAAAAAGAAGGCATATAGAAATGGCAAGAGAAATAACCCGGGGGGACCTTGAACAATGGAATTGTAAGACATAAACATGTTAATATGATCTAGTATTATACTTGTGTAATACAGGAATTTATCGTATTTATTAAAAATTATACTTTTATTTGTATTTTATCTAAATAAAAAAATTTAATTATGAATATTTAAAAACAATAATAAATTTGAGAATATTGTTTTATTCTACTATTTGAAAAACCCACCACGTTAATAAAAGCCGCAGCTTTTTCTCAATTTCAACCACATATATTTACATATAAACAATAGATCAAAAGATAATAGCAAAATTAATAGATTGCTTGACGATGTTACTTTCGCTTTTAAATATGCAAACAGCCAGAAAATGACTGGGTGCACAAGATTCTTATCTTTGATGGACCACAAGACAAAAGTCACAAAGTTGCCATGAGTTGGGAAAAAAGTAGTGCAATACATTTTTCTTTTTCTTTTTTCTTTTTCAAAAAGAAATAATGGGTCTTCGGTTAAGCAACAATATGCAAAAGATCATTATACAAGAACAAGCCATGCGATTGTAATGCTCGTACATTAATAATGGAGATCTTTGCATGGCTCCTATATCCAGCAACTGGATTTGTATTAAAGCAACACTAGGGGCCTTTCTACAACATAATCTACACGATTGCATTTCGCTAAGGTGAAAACTAAACTGGGTATTAAAGCACGGCATTGGCAGGTTATGGTAAACTAAGCTAAGAGCTAGCATATGTATACCAGACAGACCGGGCATGCCAAACCAGGCTCTGCATGTCTCTCGGAAATATTTAAAGTCTGGAATACGGTTCGGTCTCTCTTCATCTCCCAAAACAATTTCTGAATTTTCTGTACATAGCTGTAGACAGTTCGGCCTTTCGGATGCCTTGTCTTGCATGACTTATATCAGATGCATAGCATAAATGGAGGTGTATACTGTACAGGATATCGTGGAAGTCTATGAGCAACAATATCTGAAATTGATCGTCACTCCCAACCCATTAACATCTTCCAAACCCCTTCTTCTATCTTGCATTTTGGAACAGACAGCCCTTCCTCTTCACCTAGCAGGACTCTATACACTTCAAATTCTCGATCTCCAATTATGCACCTTCTAACTTCAGCCTGAAAGAGCAACAGGTGAACACCTTTTACCATAGGAAAAAAGAAAAAAAAATAAACTTTGATGCCATTTCTGCAAGCATGTCTCCCCATACTTCCAACCTATAATGCACTGTGAAGCTCAAAACCCTAATGTGGCAAAGTCAACTAATTTTGATTAATTGATACCCACAGGACATGCATGAAAAATCAAAATTTTCGAGATAAAAACTTTACGTTCTTATTTAGTAAGTAAACAAATACTCACCGAAAATATGCAAATGTTGAGCATCTTGAGAGCAAGGGTGATATCATGAAAAACAAGTGGCCGACCCTTGCCAGACAACTCCACAGGGTTTGCAACTAAAAGCTCTGTATCGGGGCCACGACCGACAACAGCTACTCTAAGAGGACGCATTACCTCCCTCTCCAGGCAAGAGCATAGGGATTTCTGTATGCAAGGATCAACTATCTTTTTCCCATCAGCTTGAATGATAAACAAGTCAATCTCACAGTTTCTTCTTTGTTTTATAAAGGAGCGTCCATAAGAAATCTGGTTAAATGAGAAGAAAAACAGTCAAACAATGCATCTATTGATTTCATCCACAAGATTCAATGCAAAGAATGAAGAATAGTGATCAAAGCAATCTTCACCTTAAAAAGGACAAGATGCATATTCTACATACTTGGAATAAACAGAGATGAACCTCATTACCTAATATTTGCATACAACAAAAAGCTATGTTTCATCCATCTACCTGTATATTGTAATCCTTCAGAGTTCTCATTATGTCAAAAAGAAGACCTTTATGATCTTGGCACACAATTTGAACAAGAGTGTGAACAGGGCTCAGTAAGTTGTCCATTGTAACAGAGACGCTAGAGGAAGTTAGCAAACTTGGGAGTTCATCAGGTATTTCCAAGTGAAGCATATCTTCTGTAATTGTAGTTGGAAGAAATGAAGATTCCTGTGAACATGCAGTAATTTCGGGACCAACCATTTCTATAGCACAGCTTATCATGGCATCTCCCATAACAGCTTTTAAATGATCATATGTGTCCTCCTTTCTTTTCGTTGTATGTAGAAGCTCCCTGATAAAGGCAAGTCATTTCAAAACATCAATTACATAATAATTACAAAAAAGTGTACACAAAAAAATTTGACATCATATATGAAAGGAATCTAAGAAAATTTTTCATGGTCCCTCAAGTTGTTTGAGAATCAAAAATCAAATATCATCAAAATTAGTACAAAAAATGGACTAAGCACATACATCTCTATCAATAATTCAGTCCCAAGCTATTCCCTACATGTCCTCCATAAAAGGCAAAAGAAAGAATTTGCTAAGTCACTGCTGCTTCAGTTTTTATGTAAATTCATCATTCGGTCACAATGCATCTGCCAAAGTAGACTTCCAAGTCATATATTAGCAAAATTCTAGAAGTGAAACTAACAAAATTCTATTGGAATTGACAACTCAACAAGAGAAAATTCCTAAGATGTAAAGACCACAGACAACCATACTATAATGATGAGGCACAGCTCCAAGAAACGGTTAATCATGACTAACCCAGGTCATCCACCATGGAACATTTTGATCTTTTAAGATACTTAACATTTTGTCCTCAAAGAGAGGGGCATGAAAGAGATGCAAATTATAAAAAATCTGAACTTGAATGATATTGCATTTCACTTGGTTCTGCAGTCATGTCAATGTAAAACCCTAAATGCTACTTAATGAACCACACATATGACACAGATAATACTAAAGGATTATCAACTCCGTCCACCGTGAAGCCAGCACCAGAGAAATCGCAAAATAAGCAATGTGAAATTGAAAATGAAAATTTCAGATGGAGAACCTGATGTCTGTGACAAAGAACAGGTCCACCACTCGCCCGTCTGGTGTCGTAGATACTTTAACCTTCTTGATAGTTAGTTCGAGCTCACAAAGCACAGCTGTCACATCTGCCAGAAAAAGAGTGAAAAAAAAAAAATGCAAAGCTCAATAATTATTCCTTTTCTGTCAATTCCTCACACGAACTGGGTAACAATTCTAGTAGACAAAGATTCGATCGGAAAACCAGACAATTGTGGAAACATGACTAGCAAGTCAAATCCACAAACAAGGCAGACATAATATGCAAGAAATGATTCTAAAGTTAAGGTTTCAAAGTAATTACCGTGTAAAAGTCCTCTTCTGTCATGACAGCACATCTTCAAGAGAAAGACATCAGGAGGCCTTGGAGGCTGCAAGTCTGCCCGGTAGTAAGAAATCCCTGATGCTGAAGCGCAAGAAGGGCATGCCTCCACTAGTCTCTTCTTCAACAAACTCCATCGAGTTGTTAACTTGCCAACCACCCAAAAAACCAAATAGCACCATTTTCCATCAGTGGATACATCTGCACCATATGAGAAACCCCCCCCCCCCCAAAAAAAGAAAAAGATTTAAATATCTTAAATAAAAAAAATACAAACTTGAGGTAAAATATATTTTAAAATGGCTAAATGTGAAGGAGGACGGAGAAAAAAAAAAAGTGGCTCAATTTTCTTAAATTTCATGTACTCTTAAAGCAACAAAACACAAAACAGAGTCATAAATAACTTCATAGGCTCACCTCCTCTAACGATGCTAAGACCAAAGAAGAGCATGATACGACACAAATCACAACCCAGACCAGTCTTGTCAGGGCAATTCACAACGATTACAGTCGGGTCTCCTTCTTTCTCTGATTGCCTGATTATCACAACGTCGTCGTAGAGGATACCCATCTCTCCCCTCTTCTTCTTCTTCTAGTTCTGGCCGCTGTTTTTCACTTGAAGTTGCCTTTCAATTCTTGAACAAAGCTTGAATCTTTGCTACACAACCATATAGAGAGAGAGAGATAAGCACGTGTAAATGTTCTTTGCTTGGTGGGCTCTGCCTCTGCTGCTGGTATAGATATATGAGACCAGAGATTTTTGGACAGATAAAGCTAGAAAGGTACGGAGAGAGCGTCTCTCTTTCATCTTAGTTCTCTCTTGCCTTTGCTTCACTTGATGATTTTGTAGCAGTTGTCGTTTCATTGTCCAATTTTCCTTTTCTTTTTCTTTTAGCTTCAATACAAAAACCGTTCCATTAATTTTATTTTTTTATTCTTCGTTTTTCTTGATTTAATATAAAATTTAATTTAATTGAATCAACATTAATCGATATTTTGTCAGATTAAAAATCATATTATATACTTAAAATTAAAATTTAAAATGATTTTATCTCTAAATTTAATGATTAATGACAACATTGATTAATGCTGATGCGTCCTTTTTTAGAAAGAAAGAAAGAAAAGAAAAAAAAAAAGCAAGCAAACAAGGATTTGTTCTCAAAATTTTATTTGATTTTTTGAAGTTCAGACAAAAAGATGATCAAAGGTTAAATAGTGTCGACCTACAACCTCATAATTCGTGAAATTTTCATTTTCATGTGTGCTCTGGCACTCCCAACTTACATGTCATTTATAGTCATGCATCAAATGTGGTTTTTGCCTTGGAATATAAGCAAAGTTGCTCCTCTCTTCACAATTAGGAAAAGAAAAGGGATGAATGAAAGCACCACTGGTAAATCGAAATGGAAGTGAACCACCCAAATAAGAATTCGTTGCGTGTGGCTCAAAACAGTACTAAAAGTTTTTCAATAATAATAAAAAAAAAACAAAAACATGAAAAGGACTCCTCATAGAAAATATATTTTTTTGCTTACCACACAGCTTCGCGTGGCAGATTTCTCGCTGAAACATTATTGGATTTTGTTAGGAGGAAAAATAATAATAATAATAATAATAAAAAGTTAACTTTTTGCCGTACCAAAAACAAACGACTAGGCGGTCGACTCTTGACAGCCTTGCCAGATTTATATTCATTTAAAGAGCACGTTTGAAATTATGATTGCAATTTGTAAGTCTATACCTTAAGTTAAATGTAAATTTATTAATATTTAATAAATTTAAAAAATTTGCTGTTGACTATTGGTAGAAATTTAAGTTTAAGTTTCGAAATTGCATTATTTTAATGAAATATAAAAAAAAAACTGCAAAGAAAAAACCCCCTATGATTTTGTAATATTTTAAGGACAAAATTACTTACTATTTATATATTACTTTTAATTTAACCATATAAAAATTTTATTATTATATTTGTAAATGCCAAAAGCCATAATTTAAAAATTAATTATATTTATTGACAATATATTTCAAAGCTATCAATTTACCAGCCGTAATAATAAAATTCAATCACAATATCAAACAAATTCAAAGACAATTTTGAGCCCCAAAGTGATGCATAGAGCCGGGTGACGAGAATGAACGAGTGTTAATTAGCTGGGTGGGGGTTAAATCCTCACCCGTATTCAAATTTTAAATTAAAATTTTGTTGAATTACGTTCCTAACTTTTTTACTTATTTTTAATTTTGTTGTTTGCACTTTATTGTGACCATTTTTTTTTACTACTAATATTTTTATTCTTAACAAGATTTTTATCAAAAGAGAACAAGAATAGAAAATGATTAAAGAGAAAATTGATAAAAAAACAAAATAGAGAAAAATAATATAGAGTGAGATAAAGAGAAAAAGGATAGATAAAGAAAGAGTAGAGAGAGAAAGAGTATAAAAGAGAAGAGAGAAAAAAATAATCAAAAGAGAATGAGTGGATAAAAATTTGAAAAAAAAAAAAAAAGAAAGAGTTGATAATGTAGAGCAAGAAATGCCGACTAATCATGGAAAGTCCTAAAAAGAAAAAAAAAAACCAAACATATTTAGAAAACTTAGGTTTTCTTAACTTCTTGTTTTTTCTAAAAGTATATTTTCAACTTTTAACATAAAATAAAAAATAAAAAAACAACCAAATATTTTTTAAATTTAAAAAAATTAAAAAAATCACCAACCACAATAAACAAGTCCTAAATTATTAGTGATGCTTTTGCTAATTCTAAAACTGCATCTAACTAATAAAAGACTTTAAAATCAATTAAACTAACATATTGGGTCGATTTGGCAACGTTGAGCGGCTTGACCATAAGCACGGAAAACAAAAGTTACAATAATAAGTATACAATAATAATGAAAAATAAAAATAGCAAGTATAGATCTTGAAATTGTAATAAATACAATATTAATATCAACCATTTTCAGTATAAAATATCATATTACACGAAGATTAATAGTGTTCTGATTTAATTTGACTTCATATTAAATTCTTAAATTCAAAATCAAACTGTCCTTTTTTTAAAGAAAATTTTTCTTATAACAATACAATAAAAACAACTTGACAGAAGCAAACTGATATAACAGAATTCAATAAATAATCAAACTGTCCTTTTTTTTAAAGAAGAATTTTTCTTATAACAATGCAATAAAAACAACTTCACAGAAGTAAACTGATATAACAGAATTCAATAAATAATTTGTTAAATTAATATATATATATATATATATATATATATACATACATACATACACACCCACCGTTGAACAGAGAGTGTCCTTTCCTATATCACCCTCTCGACACCAAATTTATTTTCCAGCGATCAGAGTTGGGCGCTTAAACAAATGCCAGCCGCCATCACCTGACCTTTATGTTTTGGATTGGGGTACCTCTCTCACGTGCCTTGCTGACGGGGTTTGCAACGAAAACGCACTTGTCAATTGGCGCCGTTTCTGGTTCGATTTCACGCTTCTTTCCCAACAACGTAGGCGCGCCTCCATCTTTAATCTATGTCATTCCCCGTCCAATCACCCGTCTCTTTCTAACACATTGTCATTGCCTTGGATTTGTGCGGTAATGCCGAATTCATAAAAACTGATCAGCATCAGCAATGTGATCCATATGATAATTCTAGTCATGCATTGCCTGCGAAAGTGATTAAATTTTCTTATTTGATATTATAGCGTATGTTTATCAGTTAATTCGATAATATAGATCATGTCAATATGTAGTATGAAGACATTGTTTTTTTTTTTTCAACGATTATTTCTGGTCTTTTATTTCATTGGCCTAAAAGCAAAACGATTAGCACTTTATTGGGTTCTACTTGAAGGAACGAGATAATATATTTAATCGGAAATTTCATGTCAAAAGCCATTTGATACGCCATTGTCTTATTAAAATAAAAAATAAAAAAGAGCCCATATTCGAAACTCACCTTTTCTTCTGCAAAATTAGTGTTTGTAACGAGTCATTCCATTCAATTGATGGGGAAGAGGAAATGGAGTCATGGGGGGTTCTACGTCAGCAAAGCATTATGGACCGTATAGTTTGGATAGTATAGAAGTTTCCAATTGAAAATCGCGATTCGTTACCTTTATCACTAAAGTGAAAATTTTACAGTTACTAAATTTAACTATTAAACATCAACTCAATCCAACATGTCCTTAATTAGTCAGGCCAATGCCATTTTGAATTTTTGGAAAAAGGTCTGGGTTTGAATAACGAGATTTTTGAGTGTGTGTGTGAGAGAGAGAGAGAGGGAGGGGGGGGGGGATGTCGTTTGTTACTACCCGAATACCATTATCTCATTATTTCCCAACTCCATTTAACTTCCCTAAATTTCAAATTCCAACTACTTCCCCTCAAAGAGACCAACCCAAATTATAATCAAGCGAAATCACCATGCATTAGAGGAATAGATCATTGCAATATGGGGGATCGACATGGATGTTTATGTCTATCATTCTGTGTATACCTATGATTTTTATTTAATTTAGCGATTATCAATTAGTTATGATTAAAACTTTAAACTATACGGGCCAAAAAGAAAAAAACTTTAAACTATCACTATTGAATACTATTCAACACCACTGAGTTTTTTTTTTTTTTTTTAAATTATGATTCCTTCTGGATTAGTCTGTGTTGGCCTTTTGCCACAACGTATGGGATGATTTAAGAACCATGATTATCTTTTTATATTTGAACCCCCCCCAAAAAAAAAACCCCAACTTGTTACGCTATGGTTAAAAAAAAAAATAGCAGCATTTAAGAAATGATGTAAATGTAATAAAAATTATGAATCAATCACATTTTATTTAATTATATATATAAATAAAATTACACATTAAAATTATTTTATTATTTTTTATATTTATCATATTATTCAATAAATATTACTAATAATTGCGTTCAGAATTTATTAATTTATTTATTGTTTGTGGTCTCCCTCAGCCGCCATGAACCATGGTCGACTTTTCGTGGTCCCTTTCATTTCAATTTTCAGGTGTCGGCATCGGCCAAATTTGAATTTAGGCGTTTAAAAGGATTACCAAGCAGAATTTCGGCACTCCAATTAGGTGAGACCACAATTGGGCAGATGGCTTATATAGTAAGGCTATTTTTCTATTCATCTGGCGTTTTTTCCTGTGGCGAATTAAGCGTGGTTGTTCATTTTTCTGAATTTAGTTTGTCGCTACAGCGAGAAGCAAACAGCTACAATATAGCCACGTGTCACCCAACCAGGATCTTTTGAATTTAATGGTCAATACAAGAGTTATGGAAGGAAGTCGCTAAGGCAGAGACAAAGACAACAACATTAAATTAAGCGAGCTTAAATTTTAACCAGTGGACGTGGAAATCGTTAGGGTTCGTGTCCGCTTTTAGAGCGGCAAATTGAGACAAGGCAACAAACAAGTGGATCTAAAAAGAAGTTGATAATTAGACGGAGAAATGCAGATGGGGTTGCTTTTCTAATTTACCCTTCAACCATTAGTGTCCACACGAGATTCGAGAGGATTATAGTAACAGCATGTGCATGACGCCATACCCATGACGCCATGCCTGGCCCTTTCATTACCACTGGCACATCAGATATATTGATAAATCCAGCCTGCCAATTCCATATTGACACGGAACCAACTACATCACTTTCTCCTTTGGACAAAGTGAACAACTGCATCCATCGCGCTTTACACGAGTTTATTTTTGAGTGATGCCGGCAACGGTAGTAATAAAAAGCATTAAAAAAAAAAAAAAACAAAACAAAAAGTCAGCTTTCAGCAAAAGTTTTCAAGTCGGCTAATGAAAAAAAAAAAAGGCAAAATTTTATTATAGTCATGGGAGGATTAAATAGACTCGAATTTATATTTTGTATTATTATTATAATTATATGTTTAAAATTTAGTAATATATAATTTTAATTAAAATGGCAATCATTAGCATCCAATTATTTCACATTAAATTATACGCATCTAACAGAGCTCGATAATAAAAATGGGATTTAATAAGAATTTATGTGCAAGGCAATTGCTATTTTTCCTTATCATAATTTAGAGTATAAATATTATTTAGTTAGGTCGTTAAGTTTCTCTTTTAAATACAATTGTATTAAACAATAAATTAACCAAACCATTTAGTCGGGGGAAAAGGAGGAACATGAAGCAGTGTGACCTAACAACATCCTAAGCTAGTTGATAAAATCCTAACGCGATAAATGGCCGTTGAACCGGATTTTTATTTTTATTTTTTATTTTTGGGTTTGTCTGTCCAGAACTCACTCGAAGGAAAGATCCTGATTCCTTCTCTGTCAGTTCTTCGTCTTTTTGTAAAGTCCAAAGTAAATTTCAACAAAGAATATTCTCTATCATACAAAGTCCTCATGCGTATTAAAATTGGCATTTTTAGATCACTGCATTTTAATGATGAAATTTCACGTTAAAAAAGAAAAATAAATTTTTAAATTTTATAAATATGGATACGATATATCTTAATAAGTTAATTTTTTAAAAATATTATAATAATTTCATAATAAATAATAATAAAACTAATTTAATTTGAATTTAATATCCTTTATTAAATGTTTTAAATTCAAGAGGAGAGTCCTCGTCTACAACAAAAATATCGATAAATTTGATGAAAAAAAATAGGATAGAGTTTACGTCTAAAAAAATAATAATTTTTAAAATTTATAAATATAATTATTATATATTTTAATCAGTTAATTTTTTTAAAAAATTATAATAATATATATATTTTTTAAGTCACTAAAAATCAATTGGGCCGTCAATTAATGGCACACGAAGGTTGCCTGTTATTCAGCGAAGCAGAGACATTAGTGGGTCAGCCATAATTGTCTGATTTCTTGCAAGCAAATGCGCCAGCATTCCATGATTCAAGTCCAAGTGTTCCGCGTGTCCTTTTTGAGCAATTTACCTGCAATTGATGGCGATATATCACCAGAACAGGGACCTAACTTTGAACAAAGAAAATCAGCAACCCAATTGCAAGTACTAAAATACAGAAATGTGCAGACATGCTGGTGTGCTTGGTTAGGTTCACCTACCTTCTCTGGTCAAGCCTCCCTTAGAAAATTCAGCTTTGGCTAGTCAATCGAACAGGCATCAAAACCAACCCCGTGTTATTGAATTGTCAAGTAAATCACTCCAACGTCTTTTATGTTAGGAATACTGTTACACTCGTACATTAATTACTGAATTTTGCAAATAAATCACAGGACCACATGTAGATAATTAGGACTCCACACCCTCTCGATTCCCCCCTCACATGTGTATTCATGAATCACTGTATAGTATTATTGATAAAAGGAAAAAAAAAAAACACTTGAAAATGCATAGGAAAACACCTTGTAATAGCAGTGCACATTGAGTGAGTGAGAGAGAGAGAACCGAGGACATGTTAGAATATTTTTAAAATAAAAAATACATTAAAAAAGTATATCTATTAATATTTGGAGTTATTTTTTGACCAAATAATTCTTAAATTATTGTATATACGATGATGATTCTTTTTTTAATCAAAAGGAAAAAATACATAGAAAATGTTGTTTTAAAATAATACATTAATTTTTATACTATTTAATTTTAATAATATAAATTTATTTTATTTTGTAAAAAAATTATTGTGAATCAATTATATCGTTGTAAAAATAAATTTTATTTTAAAACATTTATAGAAAGAATATAAATAATAATAATTTTTAATATGTAAATTAATTAAAAAGTATAATATTTTATAATTATTTATATGAATTGATTTTATAATTTAATAGTTAAAATAATAAATTAAAATTTTATTTATCATATTATTTCAATTTATTACAATATATATTTTATTATGTAAATATGTAATATGTAAAATATCTTCACTTATATTTTTATTTTTTAAAAAATTATTTAAATATCTTTAAAATAAAAATTAAATACATTTATTAGTTTAATTAGTGTTTGTAAAAAAATTTATTTTATTTAAAAACACGTTAAAAGAGTTATATTTATTAGTATTAAAAGATATTTTATATATATAACATATATAATGGTTGAACTTTGATTAAAATAAAAAAAAACATATAAAAATATTATTTTTACATAAAATAATTTTAAATAATATATTAACTTTTGATAATTTAATTTTAGTAATAAAAATTATAATGAATCGTATTTTAATTTATTCTAACAAATTTTCATTATAATTTGACTATACTATTATAAAAAATAAAATTTATTTTTAGAAAATAATTTTATATCCACAATTTAAAATCATTTTTTCATTTTCATTGTAACCTGATTTTCGTTGCAAGAGGACATAATAATCAACGATTTCCAAACTGCCGATACATTTTAAAACATACCATTTAAAGGTGTAATTGTCGAGAATTATTTGTAAAGAATTCAGATTAAATTGCAAAGGTATCTAAAGAACATACTATGCTAAGGTGGTTTTTTTTTTTTTTTTTTTTTTTTCAATGAAGCAACTGCACTAACAGATAATACAACATTTTTTTATTTTTATTTTCTCTTCGTTAAGTCACATTTCACATCATAAAATATTTAAATTAGTTTATTCATGTGTTTTATTTTTACGGAAGAACTGTACGGCATTGAGTGCCCTACATGCCGATGATCAACTCTTAATTTAATTTACACATCCCATCCCCGCCCAAGGAATCATTTGTTTTAATCAAATAGTGATCCTGATTCATGAGGTCTGAACTGTTGCACATTGGCATCTAGCATTGGTCGTCTCATTGAATGAAAAAAAAAATATTAAAAAATTCTGATTAAAAAAAAAAAAAACTGAACGATTGGCGGGCCGGTACTATTATATTGATAATTGAGCAAGCGTTGATTTTTCTTCTGTTCTTTTATTTTTGTTGATTTGAAATTAATTGAAGGGATATTGTTACAATAATAACTCCGAGTGAGATGCAGAGCAGCTATCATAAATGTCGTGGAAAACTTTCCTACTTCAGATTAAAGCTAAATTTGTCAAACACGTGGTAATTGACCAAACATCGCCCACCTCTGGATCCGAATAGCATACGGCACAGAAATGTTCAATTCCGGACCATACCCGTATAACACAATTTAATCTGCTTGACACTCGTCTTAACCCTATTTATTTTGATTGAAAATTTAATAACCCATATTTGAAACGGCTTGAAACCTGAATAATTTAAAATTCAAATAACACAAATTTAAAATTACTTAAATTCAAGATAATTTAAAACTTAAAACTCCTAATAATTTAAATCATACAACAACTTGAGTTAAGTAACTCTATCTTGAATTAGACTCAAAACCAATTCAACCTATTCCTTTACTGCCTCTAATTGCACGACACGCCCTTAGGGCATTTGGTGGACATACTAATTAACTTTATTATTATTATTATTATTATTTGATTATAAAATTTGAATGAATTTTAAAGCTTGAGCCATATAAATACAGTAGATTATGTTAGGACTTACTTCAGAGGAGTTTGATTAGATCCTCATTTCAAAGATTTACGTTTCTCTATCACATAAAACCTTTGCTATTTGTCAGTATCATGAGAACTTTGTGACTGTAATGTCTCAATAAGAGCATAAATTGAGACGTGTTAGTCATGCTCTTCCCACCCACCCTATCGACTAGTTCACTACGAACTTCAATTAAAATCAATGCGTGCTCACTTATAGTGCCAGCCACTGAAATACCAGGTGCTGACCATATTTGTTTCAGCGTTCGTTTGGAACTTGGAAATGGAAGAACTGTTTTAATTACTTTTGGCAATTTGATTCGGAGCTTGCGGCCAAGGCCATCAGTCAAGTTCCCCTCTAAACGTTTCCCAACACATCATCATCTCCCGCTCTTGCTAAAGTGGATAAAGGCATCGAGTCATGCGTACTAAGAACAGGTACACTTGTCTTGTTTGAAATTCTTTTTGGTGCATATAGTCTGCCACTACTTTGATGACAATGAAAAGATGCATACTTCCATTTGCATCACATTCAATGAGTTTCATTCACATAAAGACAGTTTCATGAAAATTCTTGAGTCTTTACGGTACTAGATCGTACCAATTCTCAGTATCATGCACCTCACAAAAGAGTTTGTCAATAGCGTGAGACGAAAGGGGGGAGAGCAGGAGGACCAGGCGGTATGAGCATAAGTTACCATTCCTCTGAAGCTGTAACGAGAAACATCATGACCGTCTAAAAACAAATCTACTTCAGTCCTGCTTACCATCTCCCACTGCCACAGGTTTTGGAGCAGGAGCCTGCTTGCTGGGTTCACCTATTCCCTGCGCCTGCAAAACATGAGCTCTGCATAAGCACAAACCAAAAAGAAGAACAAGCCCACCAACACTCCATCTTCTCCAGCCAAAGGGCACTTGGGCGAGTAAATGAAATTGTGAAAAGAAGATGGTACCAGAAACCACCCTTGCAGCATGAAACAAATGAACTGCATACAGATAAAAAGGAAAGCTAACTACACCAGCATCATGAAGACCTACATGACCTTCACGTTTGAGGGGAAAAGGCACTAAGGCTGTCAAAAACCATCAGGGAATCATTTGCAGTTAGCCTACTGCATTTTCCTCACTAACAGTCTGATGGGTGAAAAAAACAATAATAGGATATTAAGGTGCAACATCCAGCTTTCAAGGGTAGTCATCGTTGCACCCTGTCCTACTACTGGCTAATACTCTTCTACTCATTCCTTATCAAGTACAACTATCACAGTGACGGGAAAAATGTGTCTACAAGTACTTTTTTTTGCCTCCAGGAAATAACAAAAGGAAGAGATTTACTTTCTATCACATGAAATGATAAGCAGTGCGGTTCTAGGACATAGGCACCAGCAGATAAATCAGTCATCAATCTCATTCTTACAACTCAAGTATTCTTATAACTGAAATAATCTTGATAGAATTCACAAATGAAGACAGCAAGGAAGATGATAACAAGACATATGATAAGTAGAATGACAAATTTGGTGTTTGCCGTCAGATGGCTGGCTGAACTGAATTGAGGGCATGTTCATGTTGAGGAACAATCCTGCTAAGGCAGGAGCAGGAAATACACTAGTGTGCAAAATCCATCTATCATGAACCTAATTTGCATTACTCCCAATATTGTGGGCTCCAACGTAGGGATGAAATTGGCAGGGCAAAAAATCTAATGCTCACGATGGAGATAGCTGTATGGGAAGAAGCTTATAAAGTGGGGATAACCTTTCATACCGATGCATGTAAAAAATGATGTAAATCTGCAAGAAATCAATTGACACAGTATAACTAAGGCTCTTCTTCATCAGGTCTTTGCCACCCCTCCTAGAGGTCCACGTACAATGGTACTCAACCCTCTCCATTCAACACCATAATAGGGATAGGATATTGGTTTAATCAAAACAAACTTGGTGTCTATTGTTTACTTTCACATAATCCCAACTTTAGAGTAGTTCCATTTCTAAAACAAAACCCTAAATTCACCTCATTTAAAATAATGCACTAAAAAGTTTTTCCCAACTTTGAACCCCCAAAAGAAGCAAATTCTTAGAGCCGACTACAGATGGGTTATTTTTCACCCACAGTAGCACGAGAAACCAATTTTGATCAATAAAATTAGAGTTGGACTACATAAAGCATACAGGAAGCATGCAATCCTACCGATGGCTCATATGCTATTATAATTTTTTTTTTTTTTGGAATTCAATGGTTCTTCCACTACATTTCGCCACATAAAGGTCCCACTGCATTGCCACCGAATCTTTCTCATAAAAATATTACTTAGTCAAGCTCTAATCAAAATAATTCACTCACATTGGTAGCGCCGCCGTCCTTCTTAGCCGCCGGCTTGTAGGGGCACGCGGGAGGAGACCTCTCTGGTTTCCTGTATTCCCATCCAAAAAGAGCGTAAACTTTGCCCTAAAAATTTCAAATGAAATATAAAAGACAAAGAAAGGGTTAGCAAAATCAAATTTCAACAAATTTTGCAATTGAATCCATATCCATGGAACAAATTGAATCATCAATTAGCAAGCGCGCATTTAAAGAAGACTCTCTTACCATGAAGAAATCAAAGAGAAGAGGCAAAGCGTTTACGACTGGGATGAGGAAGAGAGGCAACAAGCACGCTATGCAAACCTAAAGACCCTCATGGATTCCCAAGGTCAATCAAGAACGATGAAATAAAACAAAACGAATCGGAAAAGATCAACGAGTATCAATAACCTAAAACCGAAACTGGAAAATTAATAATAATTTTTTTTTCTAAAAAACAAAAAGAAGAAGAAGAAGAAGAAACTTTACCATCTTCTCTTATTCGTGATGATGGGTCGGTCCTTGCAATTCCGATGCTTCTTCTGTCGGGAAGATCAGGGGCAAAGGCCAACGGAGAAACGGTTGACTTCTGTGAAGTCAAGACGGTTTTTATTTGGTGCGGCAATTTCTGAACAGAGGATCGTGATCGTGTGGTTCTGCTGATCCGATGATTTGCCAACTGGCCTTAGCTTCTAAATTAATAGTAATATTCTAGATTGAATTAATATACGTAAGATTCTTAACAAATCTAGGATTTAGAATATGAAAAAAAAAATTCATATTTTCCCCCACTTAATATTCTAATTAAATTACAAGAACATCTTTTTAATTAATATTACATTCGTACAATTTAACCAAAAACTTAGTGAAAAAAATTCTTTACTTCATGATTTATTCTATTCTAATTAATTTAGATTTTGTTAGGAACGGGCCCCGTCATTCCTAAAAACATTTGGATGGTAATTTTTTGGATCTACATGTGGATCCAGAAAATAAAGTGGCATGCAAGACTGTTTATGGATCTTCCGTGATTCCTATGTACATCCATCCCCCTGTCCATTTGATAATTTTAAAAAAAAAATTCCTCCACTTTTCTATTTCTTTTTTTTTTTAAACGAAAAGAAATTTAATAAGGGGGTTGATAACATAAGCCTGAAGTGGCCATACTGTTCATTCAGATTCAGTAATAACCCATCTAGTGTTATGAGACTCAAATCAATTCGTTGCATATCGTCTGATGTCTCCGGGAAAAGGCACCATTCTTTGATTACCTGCATCCACCCTTGGCTTTACTTTCTGCAATAAATTACTTCATTGAGATGACCTCATTAGGACATTGAAGTTCTGCTTTCCCTATCATCCATCCATAGCATACCATAAAACAAACTGGGACAAGCATATTACATCGTCTAAAAATTAAGTTAAGTGGAAATCCCCCTTCACACTGGCGGACATGCTTTAATCGACTACTGTCTGTTTTCACCCTTGCAGGGGACGTCAGTGCAACGACAAATAGGCCTACCAGCAGCTTCCCACCCATTGAAGCCATGCTCCAAAACCATGATGTTTTTAATTCCCGCATCATCTTTCATCTCCTCAAGATATTGGGCAAACCTTCGAGCACAGGTTGGACCGCGAACCTGCCAAAAGAATTGTTCATTTGTTCTCAAGTGAACAGCAAGTCATTGTGAAAAGCTTCTACAAAAGTCACAATAATGGAGATAAGCCGAGGACTATTTGGCACAGTTTCCAAATTCACCATACAGCAAGTCCTAATAATTAATGCCTTGTGCTAAAACAAGCTATTGATAGAATGAAATGATAACAACAAATTCATAGAGCTTGGGATTAAGACTTTGTTGTTATCATTGTTATTGCTGCAAGATTAGCTATTAAGCCTAGACATAGGATATGGTGAGAAAATGCCCCTGAAATAAACTGGCCATCCTGTCTGCAAAAGACTTGTGATTTACATGAGTTAAGCAGTCAAATGAAATCCCTTTGGGTCCAAATAAGTCGAACTTCCAAGCAAAGTCTGACTCTTTTAGGGTCATGTCATTATAAGATGACATCATTTTCAAACCATTCATCTAAAGCTTTGAGAGGATAGAGACATCAATAGGCTCGTGGGAATTTTAGTAGAAGGGCAAATTTACAGCTTATTGTAACGGGTGCACACTACCAACTCCTACATTGTCGAGGGAGAGGGGGATCTTGGGTTATATAAACGTGGACACTACACACCCCAACAGATTGCCATTTGGGAAGAAGGTAATAGCCTCGTGACAAGTAGTATCAAAAGTTACCCCTGTCTGTCGTGGGACCCTTGATTTGGTGCGGAATGCCGAGAACCCCTAGTTTCACCGACTCAGTGTATGTCCAAGAACATCGACGAGGACATCAATGAATTCAGTGTGGGAGAATGTAACGGGTACACACTACCCAACTCCCACATTATCAAAAAAGAGAAGGATCTCGAACTATATAAACATGGATACTACACACTTTAACAGGTTGCTTTTTGGGGAGAAGATAATGACCCAATGACATTATGGTCTAAAAGTACCACAAAGTGTCCAAGGCTATTACATTTCAGTTTTGTGAAAAAGACGAAAAAAAAAACCTTGACTTTCCCGAGAAAATATGCATACCAGTTTTTTGACAAGTTATTACTTGTACCTTCGAATCATCTTAAGCATAAGGGAGCATCCCTTCCTAATAATTTCCACCAAAACAACCTGGCAACAAGTACATTAGCTTGAATCGCAAATGCTAGACAGGTCACGATTCATGAGATTCCCCTTCTATACTCTCATGCAGGAGAATTTCATTTCCATGCTGCACTTTAATTAGCAATTTGGTATATTTTCTGTACCACAACCTCTTCACACACCCAACCACCAGACCAATGCCATCCCAAACCCAAATGTTCCACGAACAAACTTATTGCTTAGCACAAATTGCCAACGAAACAACACACAAGCCAAGAGTGCAATGTTAAATAACGTCTGAAACTATCAAGCAGTTCTAAAATTGGTCCCATGATGAAATGAAATAGATGTTTCCAGCTCTGGAGCTCCACAAATAAAGAAAATAAAAATAAAAATAAAATAAAATCAAAACCCAATCATTCCTCCTCCTTAAAAAGAGACCTTTACAGCATACAATTGCAGGAACCATTGGCTCAAGCAGCCAGGGCAAACTAACAAAAGTTTCCTAAAACATAGTATACAACAGTATGCGCAAAATGGATTAAATGCGTGTGCGTGTGCGTGTGTGTAGAGGAATATCTAAAATAGCCCTCTCTCAGAGGCAAACTGCCAACAAAAATCATTTTCTTGCTTGCAGGTACATTTCATGGTAAATATAAATCAAACAATTAAAATAACTCAATCCTCCAGATCACAGTATTCAAAAAAAAAAAAAAGACCCAAATAATTCAAAAGGAGAGAACAGCAAAAAAATAAAATAAATAAATAAATATATATGTATGTATGTATAAAAAAACCTGGCTTAAAGCGCAATGGAAAACAAGGGTGTCTTTCCCTTTGATTTCTTGAAGAAGATTAGAGATCTTATCAGTGAAGGTGCTGCTGGCATAGTGCAGTGACCCAGCTATGTGCCCATCGTAGCTCCTCTCATCGTCCCTTTTTAAAATTACATTAAAAAGAAACAAGAAGGGGAAAAAATTCAAGAAAAGGAAAGTTCAATTAATCAAAGAGTGAGTGAGACGTTTCAGAATTTGGAACCAAAAACAAAAAAAAAAAAACAAAAAAAAGGGGAAGGGTGGGAATTTTTGGGACCTGACATCAATAATGGCGATGTTTGGGCGGCGTTTCTGAAAGAGCAGCTGAGAGCCCGTTACGTACGTTATGCTTCGAGACATGAATGGATGGATGGATGGATGCCTGCTGCTTCAATTCAATGCTTTCCTTTCTCTTGATTCCTTCTTCTCTTTCTATGATTTTTCCTTTTTTTGGTTGGTGGGTCTTCTTGTTCGTCTTGGGACTGGCCATCCGTCCGGCCAGCGAAAGCGGATTGTATAAAGCGGGTGATCATGAGATCCAACGGTCCACGTCGTAGGAAGTTGGCATATTCTTTTTCATTAATTTAAGTGGCGTCGGTTTTAGAGCCCTTTCTTTTTGTCTCCTTTTTCAGGTGAAAGAAGTTTTAGAACGTAAATGTCCGATGTTTAATTTCTCTCTTCCTTAATCTGACTGACGGTCACCGGAGACGCCGCGAGTCTTGACTATGATTTGCACCGTTCGATTTCCCCTACTATTTTATCCCGAAAAGCAAAATAAAAAAAGAAAGCCAAAAATCCGACCTGCCGGATTCGAACCAGCGACCTAAGGATTTAACTGCTGTTTCAACTACAGTCCTCCGCTCTGCCAACTGAGCTAAGGTCGGTGTGGCAAATCTAGCCCAAATCAACATATTACAATTTTATAACCAAATAATTTCTACACTTGTATGTACACATATTTTTAAGAGGCTTATCCTTGTCCTTGTCGCGAACCTTTGTGCCACAGATGCATGGGGATGGAATTCGTGACGGCAAAAGAAATTGAAGATCATATTTAAACCTTTAAAGAATTTCTAAATTTGATTCATTAAAAATATAAGTTAAATTAATTTAACTTTAAATAAAAGTGAAAATTTTTTTTCAGTTGGTCTAATTAAAATAAAAAATAATTACATAAATTTATAATGATATAAAATTATTTGTATATTGTATTCTTAATATATGTGAATAAAAATAACAAATAATTTTATTCAACTATAAGAGAGAAGTACATATGAAAAAGTGGGCCGTTAACTGTAGCCTGTCGACACAACTCTGAAATCCTATGACAGCCACACTTTCTTAGGAGCGACATTCTTTCCAACGAAACAAAGGGAAAATTGCCAAAAAAAAAAAAAAAGAGGGAAGAATACGGTTGAGGGATGAAAAGGATTTGGATTTGGACTTATTCCTTATATTTATGTTCTGAGAAATTCTTTCGATGGTTCTATTCATATGCACACCCACACCACCTCACTGAAAATTTAATAATAATTTAATGCATTTCTCTTTTCCTAATTTAAATTTAAATTTTCTTACAATTTTTAAAAAAATTACCGTAGTATGTATTGTATGGATTTCAAATGCAATTTGCCCCAATTAAATGTGAAGAAATTTTGTTTGTAATTATTATTATTCTATTGATATTTTTAATAAAAAATTAGATCAGATAATAATAAATAAAATTTGATCTAAACTCTCAATAATGATAATCATATTTAAGAAGTTTCATTTATTATTATTAAAAAAATTATATATGCACACCACTCCAATCCATTTTTTAAAAGTTCAAAAGCTCCCCACTCGCGACTCCCTTTTAATAAATAGTATTGTTTATTTTTCATATGCGCGTCAGGGATGGCCTTATTCCGTGTTTCTTGCATCATTGTTGCCCGAAGGCATCTATAGAAAGCATCGCGATCAAAACCATGTGCTTTGTTTTTTTTTTTTTTTAAATCGATTTTGACTGGCAGAAGTACTTTGGTTTTCAATCAGGTCTGAAATTTGGTTATGTTCGTATCTTTTTTCTTGCTTGTTTTGCCACTTCCGATCCGATCTCTTGTTTTCCGTTCTCTTGTGATACGGGCAAAAACGCATCAGGTACCCACAAAAAGCATCCTGAAACGGTGGAAAAAAAAAAAAAGTACCGAACTCAATTCAAACACTGCAGATTTTCGAATTAAATTAGAAATAGAAAATTCATTAAATATGAGGTAATGGGTCTAATAACTTCTTGATACCACGTAAATTAACTCTTAACTCATCTTTTAGATTCAAAGTGGCTCCGACCCATTTTACAGGACCACAAAGGGCATCGCATTTGATAAATATAAAAAAAAAGAGACCCAGAGGGAATATAATAAATTGAAGAACAAGAACTTTTTCTTTATTCAGGAATAATGAAATGGAGGTTAAATCACCTACCCCCCCCCCCCCCCACACACACACACGCACACAAGGACTGTGGATTCCCATGACCTAAAATACCCATCCCTCCACCCCCTTTCGGCCCCAACCATTGGCCCCCCTTCTCATTTATTATTTCTCACCAAACCTTCCCCGTCTCACTTTCTCGTGCTTTGTGTTTCTCTAGCTATTTATAGTTTACAACATGTCCATTAGCCTTGCACCCCACCTTCACCAAAATGAGATATACACCAAATTTCCCAATTCTTGTCTTCTTTTAGGAGCCTTGTACTCTCAATTTCCCCTTGGCATGATTTAATTTGACTGCAAGTGGGTTACCCATCTCAGGACCCCCATGAAGAAAAAGAATAATAAGACAAAAGAAAAAAAAAACACACAAAAGGGCGAGAATGACCGAAAATGAAATGGAGTGGCTATGGGTACTTTAGTGTCCCCACCTCACCGAGTTCAGGAACACTAGGTTTCAGCCCCGGCACTCAGGAGTCAAGGAATGGTCTCGCTTGGGGTCCAAACAATAGTTGTAGACCATGTGATGACTTTGGACCCAATTCATGGCCCTGTGTTGCTGTCTTGTAAGCCCACCGGACGGGTACGGAGAGGCGGAGACTGGGCGGCACCACCGTGGTGCATGGGCCGAACAACCACTTGCCTTGAAATTGGTGTACCTTGCCATAAATGGTTGGTACCTATAATCCACCTTGTATTTTCCGTCTTCGGTGGCCCAAGATGAGGCATCCCATATTGAGCCGTATACCCACATTGACCTCAGTGGAAATGTCTTGACACTTTTCCTCGCGTACCTCCTTATGGGCACGTCATCAACAAGGAATCTGTGAAAATAACACAAAATAAACAGTTATGATTTATTCATATTTACAAAATAAATATAATAATGAACAAGATAAACCCTTTTAAGAAAACAAAAACAGCCAATAAATCACAATCTAGTACAGCCACATTCAGTTTTGTCTGCCGTGGCATGTCATTAGCATTTACAGAAATCCAATCCACACGTGTGATGCCTATAGATTATGCTTGATAGTTCAATCCCAAGAAAATAGCTTTTGCCATTTCCTATACGGTCTTGTGATTTCAATGACATAAAGTTGCCAATGTCATCAATTATTTAAAGATTGCCTAACCCTCAAAAAAGTAGCTAGTGCAATGCTAGGTGACCAAAGAGAATAGGACTTCCAAAAATGATAATGCTAAGCCCTTATCATCCATCCCTTACAGATGTTCATGATTCTTGGATTGCAGGCTGGTGTATTGATAATTAATCTCGTTCATTAATTGCAAACCCAGGAATTGATATTTGCTTTGCCTCTGAACTCAGTATTAATTCACAACCAAGTTCTACCAAGTAGGCGTCCAACAATGTGTTATGGGAAACAGAGTGAATTACATGATCTCTCTGGGACTCCAAAGGATGGCATAGTGATGGAAGTCCTGGGTTGGATCAAACCACAAATGAAATTTCATCTCTCTGCCAATGATTCTTCCATCCCCGCTTCCTCTTACGTAAACATTTGTCTGCAAAGTGTAGGGCTTCCCAAATGTTGTCCCCAAAAATTCTATGTCCACTTCATCATGGTGCCCTGGGTGGGCTTCGTTGTTTGACAGCTGCCATACACCATTAAGTTGAACTTGTTAGAACTCGCTGCAGAGGATACAAATTTACTTAATCATGTATTAATGACTCCGTGAAGAGATGAAGAAAAGGGAGTGGATATTATAATTTCAAGCTTAATTGCAGCAGCCATTTGGTTAATGTTTAATGAGCTCATTGACTGGCACTTCTCACATAGAAAGCTGTTATGACTCCTGCGGTGTAGCCTGGCTGGAGCTTAATGGAAGCTCCAAAGTACCCAGATCGAAATGGCTTGACTGACTTGAATCCGCTTCCTGTTTTGAAAGTATGCGCAGAACATGAGAACAAAATCAATTCATAGATGTATTTTGCGAGTGCTACAGTGACTAATAAGTGCACATTTCATTTAATTAACATGAGCTATGATCGCTTCTAAGGCATGACCTGAGGTGCTATCTAGCCAGATTGTTAATGCATTTTGGTCTGCTCTTTGATGTGTATAGCCCCAGAGATTTCTATATCCCTGAGAAAAGCTCATTGACTTGAACCCGGAACTTGGCCAGTAACCTGGTGATGGTGGCCATACAGCATTGCTTGATGAGGGGGTCAAAAGAATGAGGAGTAGTAAGAGAAAGAAAGCCATGAATGAGGAAGCAAGATGTGTAGAAGCTATGTTTGAGGAGAAGATAGAATGATTATATGTAAATAAGTTCAGGGTGTGTGTCTGTGTATTATTGTCTGTGTGTGTGTGTGTGTTTATTTGAGAGAGGGAAGGGGGGGGGGGCTTGAAGTTATGGCACTCCACTCATGGAGAGGCAGCACGTAACCTGCACAATTTGTTGATCAAGATTAGATAAAATAAGGTTGCGGATTGTGACGGGCATCTGGTACTTTAACCAAGGCAGGTATCTGGTAAAAAATAATTGGTAAATATTTATTATCCCATGCATCCAACTACTTCTTTCCAATTATTTATGAGAAACTTGTTTCCTGTAGCTTCATGGACCGGAAAAGTCAGGAAAAGGTAGAGGGGGTAGATAGCCTTGTCTTAAATGTGCTTTCTGTGAGCACCAGCAAGGAGCAGCAGAATAATGATCAGTTTCTGTGACACCTTACAAACTTAAAACTTGGTAATAGCTGGCTTTCTTTCTCATTGAAAGCTACGTCCATTTTTGTTACTGCATTTACATTAACATTTTTAGTTGCAATAACCCACCTGTGTGATTCATTACCACTCTACTTTCTTTTCCCTTTTTTTTCTTTCTTGCCTGTCATTTCCCAGACAGCAGAGGGTGAAAAGTGGGGCAGATTCTCATTTAGTCAAATTCTGTAAATCTAATCTGAGCTAATAACCCGTTTTGAACCTCTACATTAATGGAATGGGCCATATGGTGTAAAAAATGGGGGCCCATTTTTGATTTGATTGTTTGTGAATTGTAATCAGGAAATCCCATTTTATTCCATATATTAGTTTATATTATATTATTATGATTATTATATATATACATACATGATTATGACTATAAATACATCATTGAGACACGTATCGCATAATTTTTCTTGCATAAAGAAGAATGCTTAAAAATTGATAGTCCGCACGTGTAGCCCACTCGGTGCGATCGGAGGTCTCTTCTTGCATGTTATTTCTACAGCTGCGCTCTATCAAAGGTATAAATCAATTGGATTTTCCCAACTCGCATCACTGCTTCGGATCGATCGTGAAAAGACCCATTCGTTTATTTCAATTTACGAGTGGCTATTTTCTTACAAAAATTTAGAAGGATAGAAAACATTGTTTATTTCAAGAAACAAATATCGAAACATTCTGGTGATGGATTCCATTGCCAATTGTGTGCATGTTATGCTTACTCTGATCATAATCGAGAAAACCATACGTCATAACTTAGTACGTAAATAGCGGCATACGCCAAAGGGCATTCTTCTCAAATCGTTCTTTGGATAATTTGTCAACTTCAATGAAAATATTTAACCGATCAAGCCCCAGGCCTTTAACAAAAAGGAAACGTATGTTTAGTTGTGTACATTTAATAAAATAAGGTATATATCATTCTAATAATTAAAAAAAAAAAGAGAGTGAACGTGGGAAAAAAAAAAGTGAAAATTTTGTTGATTTTACTAGTTGGGTATAGGTGTGTTCTGCCAAAATCATGACAGGATTTGTAGGGTATCATGATCAAAGCCTGAATTCTCAACGCATGAGAAACCACGTAGCAGCATCTGTCATTACATGACTTGTATGTAAACGATGATTTAGAAGGTTACCACTTTAATTTACGTGGAATAACTTCCAAATGATCTCACCTAAGCTGTACTGCTCATGTGGCAGCAGAGAGCCTCAAATTATTGACCAAAATATGGACAAAAGCTGCAGCCATTGCTGATTGCAGAGCTGCACTATTGTGTCGGTCAGGGAGGAAGCGGTCTTGCACGGTGGATGTGCGGGTTGAAAATCGGGTCGGGCCCATTTTTGCCCACAAATGAACCTTATAAACAGTTACAATCTTTAAAGTACACAAAATAAAATAATTTTTAATCCCTTTCCACCCCCACAAAAAAAAAACAAAAACAGGTTCTTTCGAAAAGTTTGCTAATAAAATAACAATTTCGGCTTATACCTACACCTACCTTTATGAATGGATTATTAGAGTTGTTTACCATAGCTTATATTTTTTTTGAATTAATCTCTTTCGTCTCTCTTTCTAAATTAAAACTCTTTCGTTTTTCCCATTTTTCTGAGTTTCCCAGAAAGCTGGGACGCATAAGATGTAACGGGGTTTGGTGTTGTTTCATATGCTATATCAATCAATCAATCAATCCTAGTTTTTTTTTTTTTTTAATTTCACGAGAAAATCCAGTAACGTGAAGACAAAGGATTTGGATGCGAGTGTATTTCAATCCTCATATACTTTTCTGATTTCTACCTAAAAATTTATTAAATAAAGATTAAGATGTTTAGAATTCTTTATTTAATTAAAAAGAGAAAAAGGACATTGCCGCACAAAAGGGGTTAACACAAAGACAAGCAATTATGTGCCAAAAATGCCTAGATTGTCCAAAAAAAAAAAAAAAACTCAGCAATAATGCAAAGTAATACTCAATTTATGATTGAACTTTTCAAAAAAGAAGTATCTGGCACACTGTTTGCAATAGCTGGATGACAATGGAATCATAAATCTAATTACATTTCATAAATTCCTCGCAAAATTATAGGGAAATTTATACCGGGCTTAGGCAAGGATACAAGCCTATGACTTTGCCTCTTTCTCTTCGGGGAACTTCGTTATTTGGAGCCTGATGAATGGAGATCGCTTTTCAGAGACTTCACCATTTCTGTCGTGACACTAATCCCGGCGGATCAACCATCAGGTGGAACATACGATAATGCTTTCTAATTAGACGCTCGTCCACATTCCTAGGGAACATGATTCTAAATTGGGTTTTGTAAATCGTCGAATGATCATTATTAGGTCCTTATTAGAGGTGGGTGGGGGGGAATAATTTAATAAGCTGTACTCTCAGCCGACACCAAGCTAAATAATTTAAGCACCGTTTGCCCTCCTCGAACCTAACCATCTCTGTTTACCACAAGCACTACCGCTATTGCCTCGCCAGCTCCTATCAAAGCTGAAAGTAATAAATTGTTGTGTTAATGTCCTGCTTTAAAGCATTATTGTGTCAGAGGCCATTTCCTTTGAAACAGTCATTTATAATTCGTTACAGAAATACAATAAAAAGAGCCAACAGAGGGGCCGCTACCAAAAGGGAAAAGGTTGCCTTTTTCAGTTCCCTATCTACTCCAAAATTTTAACACAACATACAGCAGGAAATGCGCCACAAAGAGTGTAGTGCGCAGGAAGGACACGCGTGCAGTAGGGTCAAGGAGAGATGTTTGCCACATAATTTAGTACTCAAACAAAACTTTGACCCATATCACCTTGAATTGTAACAGATTGAATCTGCGGTGTCAGACCCTTAAATTACCACTGGAGTTTCATCAGAAAAAAGAAAATAAAAATACAAACACCCAATGATGGTGTCCATGGACAATAGCTAAACAACATATTCAGTGATTAGTGCTCTTACATGAGCAATGCTATCTTACCAATCATTAATAGTAGGCAGTGAAAAATTATCTTGCCAGTTACCATCGGAACTATCTTGAGACATGACAACGTCAATAATCAATGCATATAAATGAATTAAGCAATTATACCACTCCTCAACAGCAAGTCCCGAAAGATGTTCTCATTAAAGAATCCACAAATGGCATAACAACCCTTATACACTTTTCCTTCATCAAACTAGAACCAAATTTTCCTTTTGACCTCAGATTTGCTTACCAGAAGAAGCCAATTTATCGCATATATGCTTCTGTGTCAAAATTGTCCATATTCCCATTTCGAGTAAGGCGATTGTTATTCACACACAGCAAAATGCTGCATACACGAAAAGCAAAAGTGAGGCCCAAAATGCTTGGCATGTAAACAACTTCTTTAAACTAATCACCGCAGTCCTCATCTGCAAACAGTAATTGTGACTGTGAGACACCTTTGATCTCGTATGAATTTAAACCACCCAGACGGTCAGGGTTGCACTCCTACTCTATCTCACACTGACACCAAGACACAAAAGCAAAGCCTCAGACAACAGTCACAACCACCGCAGATGCATGTTGAGACATGCACAATGAAACACCTTACACACACAAACACATGTACACTCACATAGTCATGCACAATTATACACACTAGAATAGACTTGAAAAGGGTTATTTATATCCCTCCAAGAAACAGCCCTAGTTCCAGAAGAGCCTACATATTAGTTAAGAGGTCAAAGGCCCTCTGTTTTTCTATCTTGTGCTAGAATCTAATGTCAATGTCAGAGCATGAGGTAGAGAAAGAGAGGAAAGTGGTTGAGCAGTGAAGAGAGAGGGACAGAGATAGCCACACAGGCAGGTCAAAGAAAAGAAAAGGCAGAGTGGTTAAGGCATATCACTGGTTCAGGACAGAGGATAATTTTGGTATGAAAATCCTGCACCTTTTTCCACACAGTAGCATTTAAGATACCCTGTGAGATGCATACACTGCAGGGGCAAATGTATCTTCTGGGATTTCTCAACCTTACCTGCGAAAAATGAAAAAAGAAAAACCTCAAATCTAATGATTGACAAGAGGTGGAACTGAGACAAACACAGGAAAAAAGAAGTTTTGAAATAACCACTACTTTCATCTAAGGTGGAGAAAAAACCAAGCATGCTGCACCAGATTGCCATCTCTTCAACAGCCACAATAGCAAAGGCAATGGGCACAAACTATGGTGGACAGGCGAGCATAGGCTTAAATCATCCCTCCAGCCATAAAAAGATCAAACAAAAACAGAAGAAATTAAAAGGGGTACGAGACTCATGGAAATTGACAATGAATTTAAGATCCTTCAACCAATTTAAGAAGCTGCGAGGCATTAAATGCATGGGAGAAAGGATGAAATTAACACCAACAAACAGCAAAAGAAATACAAATAAAATCCTTCTGGCTTTGTGTAAGGTGTTTTTCCAAAAGCACAGGGATGATAGATTGAGGCATCTGATTTTGCAGCAGTCACAGATCAAAAAAAATGCATCCAATTTTGGAAAACAGTTCACTATCTAATGAACTGTTTTGCAAACCCTTCCCATCTTTAAAACAAAGCCAAATCCATATTTCTTCAAACGAACCAACTACCACCAATTTCAGACAAATAGCTGAAAATTCAACAAGTTGTCCCTCACAAGCCACGAGTGACCAGACAACCAAATATGCAAGCAAAAATAATCCAAAGAAAATATAATCCAAACTGAAAAGCTTCATCTCAAATCTGCATAAAGTAGAAGTCATTATCAGCCACACTAGAGAGTCAAACTGAATTGAATTTATAAATAACTAATTTAAGCAAGTTGCAATTGAGTTCTTACACTTATAGAACAGAATATCGGCCTGGTTGAGCCCCACCAGGAAGTGATAATGCTTGGTTTGTGATGTCTTCCAATACACGTTTTAATTCTGCTTTAGCTCTCTTGACAGACAGTTCGGTAGGACCCTCAATGAACAAGTAAAGCTTGCGTTCCCCAGGTCCCGTGATCCGGCCAGGTGGGATGAACTGTCCCCTCGTGGTTATGGCAGCTCCAGTCCATTCTGAAATTGGACCCAATGTTTCTTTGTGGGTAATTTTCCACCTAGCATTTTGGGGAAAGTCATTAATCTCTAACTCTGCTTCATAATGCTCAGGCATCACGTCAGCTTGAATCTTTGCAAGGTTATGCTGCAAGTTAATGGCTGCTGCCAGTGCTGCTGCCCTGGCAACCCCCTCATTTGGAACAACAGGCAGCACTGTCCCAGACAAATTTGTTGCTGTTCCAGGAAGAGTCAATGCCATGACACCTGGCAGAGGAACAGATAACCCATTGTTGGGTAGCAATTGAGGAGAAGAGATAGGAGTTGGCATGGCAGGTGTGGCAGCTTTTGAGGCAGCAGCAATTGCAGCTATTTGTTGAGCAAGGGCAGCCTGATGTGATAAGTCACCACCTGCTTTCCTGACCCCTTCATCTTCATCTTCTGAATCTGATTTGTCCTCCTCAAAGCCATATTCTTTTGCTTGTGCTTTTTTAGCTGCAATTCTCTTTTCATCCTCCTCTTCATTGAATTTAAAACCACTGCCACCATAGCCAGTTCCATGAGCTTGCTCAAGCCCCTTATTTACCTTTGCCATAAAACCATCGGCAAGAGCTTTCAGGTCCTCTGGAACAGATTGCTCAGACAGCTCCAAAGCTTTGACAAGATCCGGTGCATATCTTGCATCCTCCTTAGAGATAAATGTGATTGCACACCCTTTGCGGCCAGCTCGGCCTGTCCGACCAACACGGTGAACATAATCTTCATAGTGATTTGGAACATCAAAGTTTATCACCAGTTCAAGCTCCTTCACATCTAAGCCCCTCGCTGCAACACTTGTTGCAATCAATAAATTGCAGACATTGCTCTTGAAATCTGAAATAGTGGATTCCCGATCTGTCTGGTCCTTGGCCCCATGAAGTGAGAGGCAAGGGTAACCATGCTTGAGCAAGTCCCTAAAGAGCACATCGCATTTCTCCTGTGAGTGGACAAATATCAAAATTTTTCCTTTCTCATACCATTCACCAAGTAGTTCCAGCAGTCTTAAGAACCTTTCACTTTCTGGCCTTACCTCAACCAACTGTGTTATATCCTTGTTCACAACACTCCTCCCACCAACCTGTATCTCCACAGGTTTGATCAAAACTTTACGCGCCAAAATTTCAACTTGGCGTGGAAAGGTGGCTGAAAAAAGCACTGTTTGATGATCTGGACGAATATTTTGGATAATTCTAGTTATTTGAGGTTCAAAACCCATGTCAAACATACGATCAGCTTCATCCATAACCAAATAGGTAACTCTGCGCAGATTTGTAATTTTACCACTGCTTGTGCAAAGTATATCAATCATTCTGCCTGGAGTACAGACAACAATCTCGGTCCCCCGCTTCAATTCACTAATTTGCTGGGCAACCCCAGAACCTCCATATACAGGCACACATCTAATTCCAAGAGCCTTGGCAAACTTCTTTATATCACCATGGATCTGTTGGACAAGCTCCCTTGTAGGTGCCATTATGAGTCCAATTGGCCCATCTCCAGCTTCCACAGGTTGCTGGTCCTTGATGTGCCTCAGCATTGGCAGCACAAATGCTAGAGTTTTGCCAGAGCCAGTCTTCGCAATGCCTATGCAGTCTTGGCCACTCATTATTATTGGCAGCGCCTGAGCCTGAATTGGCAATGGCTTCTCATAATTGAGCTTCTTTATCATCTCCAATATTTTACTTGTGAGTCCAATTTGGTGCCATGTTTTAATGGGTTTTGACACATCCTTTCCATGAATCTTCAATTCTAGCTCTTTCCTGTAAGCAGCAACTTCTTCTGGAGTCATCCTCAAGATCTCCTTAACTTCAATATAGAAATTTTTCCGGAAAGGTTTGTAGTCAATCTTTGAGTGGTCAACGATGGATAGTTTCTCGGCTTTTGTTTTCTTCACCCTTTTCATGAACTCATCATCATCTTCATCTTCTAATGTATCTTCATTCTCAATGTCCCTGTAATCAGAATCAGAATCTTCACCAGGAATGATTCTACCAAGAGACCTGTTAGAATTTTTCTGTGAACGTTCTCCAATTATTTGTTCGTCCTTCCAATCCTTCTTCTTTGAGTCTACAACTTTATCATCATTCTGATTGACCACAGCACCATTAAGCTTTTCAACTTCAGGTAAGACCATAGAATTCATGAAAGCATCTAAGGGATCAATTTCCTCATCAGCAGTGTCACCCCCATTTTGAGAAGTGCCTGTTCCATTCTCAGAGTTTACCATCACCACATCTTCAATTTCTTTATCAGGTTTTACATTCTCATCCAAGTCCATTTCAGTGCCTGATTTCCCTGTGGGAGGCACTTCTTCATCATCAGATTCTCCCTCAAGGGTCCAAGTTTTACCAGTCTTGGTTTCATCAAAAGTTGCCATATCCCCCCGCCTCCCTCTGTCAGATTCTTCCTTCTTCCTCTTTAATTCTTGCCACTCCTGAACTCTTCTCCTCCTTTTTTCCATTTCCTCATCCAATTGCTTCTGTTCATCCTCTAATTCCTCTTCTCGGGTTTTTCCCTCTTTCTCACCTGAGTCATCCTCAACTGAGTCATCCTCACCATTTTTTCTTCTTGGGCTGTCTTCATCATCCCTTTTTCTTTTCAACCAGCTAACACTCTGTTCCCGTGACCTCTCCCTATAATCATCATCAGCTCTCCTCCGACGTTTTTTTCCATGCTCCTTGGCATCATCATCACTTTCATCGCTCCTGAGATCCAGACGCTTCTCCCTGTCCCTTATCTTCCTCTCCTTTTCCTTTTCTTTTTCCCTCTTTTCCATCCACCTGCCTTTCTCCTTCTTTCGTTCTTCTCTCTCATGCTCTCTTCTCTCCCTTGCTCTATCTTTCTCCCTTTGTCGTTCTTCTCTATCATGGCGTCTCTCCCTTTCTCTATCTTCCTCCCTCTCATGTTCTTCTCGGTCACGTTCTTTCTTTTCTATTTCCCTCCCCCTGTCTCTGTCCTTTTGCTTTGCCCTCTCCCTCTTCTCCTCTTTTTCTTTCTCTCTCTCGCTGTCCCTTTCTCTATCTCTATCTCTATCTCTATCCCTTTCCTATCACTCATTCTCTCTTTGTCCCTGTCCCAACTCCTGGTTCTATCCTTGTCCCTGTGCTTGTGTTTTCCTTTGTCCTTCTCCTTCTCTTTGGCCCTCTCCCTCTCATACCTATCATCAGAATCAACACTTTTTTCCCTGTCATAATTCCAGTTTTCATGTTCTTGCTTTTCTTTTACATGGTGCTTCTCGACATCACCAATTTTCTCCTTATTAAATTCCCTTTCTGTATGTTTGTCATGAATTTTCTTTGAATCCTCCTTCTTTCTCTCTGAATCTTCCTTCTTGGATTTATGGCGCACACCCTCCATTTTTCTTATTACTGTTAAATCAATCAAGATGAATTAAAACCTAAAATACACTAATAAATGAAGGATAAACCAGAAATTATGGTATTGTGGGGTTAATAAAATTGCCAAAAACAAATTGCTGAATGTAAGCACCCACGTGTAAATTGTAAACAACTTAATCCACTGTGATTCCCTCAAAATCTGATGTGTGCCAACAATAAGTTGTTGAATATAACCCAAAAGTTAGTAATCTTAAATCACAAGCACAAGTTATCAATAACTTGAGGAGTCATGCACAGAAGATTAGGGAATTCATGCAAATAATTGGTCGGAGGCTTTTTAAAGTTTAAAAATAAGAAAATTACTGAGAATATTCTTCTAGGAATGGTAATTAAAGAAATCCTTGAAGAAGAATGACCTGGAGGAATATCGGAACTCTGCCAAAGAGCCACTAAAATGGGCTAATGGTTAAAACACTAAAAAGCTGCTAAAATGAATTCAACAAATTAGAATGTTCTTCACGTACAATCATGAAAACAGAAAACATCGATCACCACATGCACATTCATGGAAGACAATGGCAATGAAATCAGAACAGATTATTCCCAGAAGAAACAGAACACTTTTTTCGGAAAGGTCTTCATTATATGGACGCAGGTTGTCTTGATGCATGGCAGACATGAGTGGTTGAAACTATCATAACCATTGATTTCACATTTGTGATCCCCATGGTCGTGATTCATCAAACTACTATAAATGTGCAACCAACAACCATGATAGTACAACATTAGTCTTTCTGTGGGCCCACATCTGACCCCCCACCCCGTCAAGAAACCCGGTTCTGTTTAACAATTCCATTTGGGAAATAAATAATTACTTATCGAGGGGAAAAAAAAACAGGTAAATGATTCACAAGCATCAGCCACTGGACATATGCCAGCAAACTAATATTGAAATCCAACCTGAGTGTAAGAAACAAATGAGTATGCACACATTTAGGGTTGACAAGGTGAGATTGGGAGGTCAGGATTCAGGATACTAAAAAGGAAAGAAATAAGAGAATGAAGCATTCACGAGCTAGCAGAAACAAACAATCTCGCTTGCAATAAACTAGTCCCAACAAAATCCGGAATTGAAATTTAGGTTCATTCTGTTTCTACAAAACAAACATTATATAAAAGAATTTTCAAAGATAACAAATTAAGAAAAGAAAAAACGCCGGGATGGAGGCTAAGGCGAAGAAGGCAAAGTCAAAGTCGAAGATGATTGAAAGGAATGCGATTGCAATAAAAAGAAATAGCAATTTCCACCCAAATAATTCCTTCAAAAAGTAAAAATAAAAGGGAAAATAAAACTGATAAACCCTAATAAAATTGGAGCAACCTAATCAGATCACCAAGCATAGATGGGGGCGGAAAATTCAAGTTCGGAAATCGAATCAATTATAATGAATTCAGGAACAAAGATTTGGGGTTTTAGATTGTATTACCTGAATTGGATGGAAAACGTTGTTGTTCTTGGAACTTGTCGGGGAGGTAGTTTTTGCATGCGGGAAATCTTAACGTTGGATCGGCGGCCGCTCTCAACAGTACCAAGAACGAATCTACAACTGTCCCAGCGATCCAATTTAGAGAATTTTTATTTTTATTTTTATTTTTATTTTTCGATAATTTCAACTGCAAAGCCGCCTTGTTTTGCCGTTGCCCCCGCGCTCCCTCCTCTTTCCCAAAACTGAAAATGTGAAGAATAAGATATTTTTCCTTGATTATTGACTTTTTTGCTAGAATAAAAAAATTAACGCAAAAATGTCATTATATATATAAATATATATATACGCACCGTCAATTGAATATATTGGTATATTGATATGTTAAAAAATTTGATTCAAAATAATATATAATGTCAATTGAATATTAAAAATAATAATAACGAAATGTCAATATTAAATTTAGTTTGGGGAGAATGCTTCATTTGAGGTATTATAATTAAGAATACCTGTGTGATAAAATGACATTAAAATTAGTTCTTTTTATCAAATTAATTTGAACAAAAAATAATTTATGAATAAATGTTAAATAATAATTTTAAAAAAATAATATGATAATAATAATATATAAATTAATTATATTTTATTTAAAGTTACAAATAAATAAAATAAAAATTTTAAAAATTATTATCTTATATTTGTATTATGTTTATGTTATTTTTTTATATATTTCTATTTAGTGTTCTAATTTATAATAAAAAAAATTTAACTAATTTTGTTTTGAAAATGCTTTTTTTTAATTATCAGGCAAATAAAGGAAATTAAAAAAAAAACAATAAAGAGGACAGGAGAAATAACAAAAAGGAAAAATTAGGGGTTAATTATAAAAAAAAACGAATTAGAGACTGCAACGTGTAGAGTTGTTCAATCAAATTGCAGGGATTTGGACCGTCAGATGACGTAACATCCATACCCGCAAAAAGGAGGGGGGAAATTTTCCTGCTCTTTTTCTTTTTCCGTTTAATAAATTCTCGATTCCACAGCAGCAGTTTACTATAATTTAAGCATTAAAAAAAAAAGAAAAGCAAATTTAAATTGAAAAGAGAAGCAAGCAAAACCAATACTGTACTGGAAATTCCAGAACCAAAGGCTTTAATAGCGTAAACGGCTCGGACTTGCGGCCAGGGTATTTGTCCTTCTCGTTGTTGTCTTGTCTGGAACTTGACATATTTGACATGGGTTTTCTGTTTTTTTTTTTAAAGGGAAATTCTTTTGTTTCTTATCGCTAAAATTTCGTTGCCTAGACATTTTGAATGATAATGGTTTTCCATTCTTTATTTTTTTGTTTGTTTGTGAGCAAACTGTCAGTTGTCAGGTCGCTAGCTATCGAATTTGTGTTGGCTGTTTTCTCTTTTTTTTTTTTTTTTTTGTGGGGGGGGGGGGGGTTCTTTTCCGGATGTTTTCTGTTTGCGTTAAATTATCATGAGCAATTGGTCTAATGGTCGCCAAAGTTCTATCTCCATATATGGAACGGTGGGTTGCATTTAGGTGAATTGTAGATAGAGCAAATAGACGAGATATTTACTCATCAGCAAGCGAAGGCGGCAGAAGCTAGTTTCGAATGTTTGAAGGAATGCGTTTCTGCTTTTGGCGCTATGTAGTTAAGCCAAGAGTGAGGAAAGTTTATCTGGTTTCAATTTTATGTTGTTTAGAATTTGGCATACGATTCTTCTGTTAGAAAAGAGGGTGTTATGTCTGTAGGCTGTAGCATTGTGTCCAAGCCATACATGCTCCTATAAATGATTCCATTTAATTCACCACCACAGGACTCAGCAGTTGCAAAGGACCCGTCTTGGCGTAATGATAAGATATCTATGGTGACCTAGAACAGGTTCGAGTCACGGTAAACAAACTCTCTGTAAAAACTTGGTTAGGGATGCCTATATTTAACCCTTCCCTAGATCCCATAGTGTAGGAGCCTCTTGCACTGGAGTACCCGTTTTATTCACGTCATGATGCATGAGCGCAGAAAAATCAGGGATAGCGTGTTAAGAACTTGTGCCATAGATCACAATCAGTGGTATTAGAAATTTTAGGGCAAACGTTAAATTTTGCTTACTGTTAGCTGGTTAGGTGCGTGATCTTAAGCAGAATTTGGGTTTTCAGTTAGCCAGATTATTCAATATTTTATAAATCTTTTGTCGAGATAACTTTTGAATAACTCTTTGTTTTGCATTCACCTTTATGAGGTGGTTGTAATTCCTGCACTGCTATGATTGTTTCTCGAATTCTTTAAATCGTGCGGTCCCTGTAATTGTTTATAATGTGATCTGTCATTGGACTTTACTTTTTGTGCAGACTTAACACCTTTTAGAGCAATGGTTGTTCAGACTGCCAAGAATGGAAACTAATGGTAGCATTTCCTGTTCCCATGAAAATGGTTGTTTGAAATGTTCAAATAATTCCAATAAAGAGAGCTCCATTGAGAAAGAAGTCTTTGTTAACCATGGTAGGCATTTGTTAAGAATGCTTTTCCAATATGCTAGTTTCAATAACTCTCGTTCTTTACATTTCTTCCTAGCTGCTTGGCCTGTAGTCGGTATCTGGTTCACTGCTTTAGGTATTAGCACTATGGCTTTCAACCTAAATGGTTTCAATTTTAACCAATCCGTAGTTGATAGTCAAGGTCGTGTAATTAATACCTGGGCGGATATTATTAACCGTGCTAACCTTGGTATGGAAGTTATGCATGAACGTAATGCTCATAACTTCCCTCTAGACCTAGCTGCTGTCGAAGCTCCATCTATAAATGGATAATACTTCGGACTTAGTTTGTACGAGTTTTTGAAAAAAAAAGCTAAAAAGGGGAGCAATACCAAGCTTCTTGATAGAACAAGAAATTGGGTATTGCTCCTTTATTTAATAATCTAAATAATCGAATATTTATTAACATTTATTTTACTTTAACATAAATTTAACTTTAACATAAATAAATTAACATAAATTAGTTTTTTTTCTTTACTTCAACATAAGAAAAAGTATTTTTAGATATTCGTTTCTGATTCAGTATTCTATTTTTTTATGTACTAATTTTGAATTTATATATCTTCTTTTCAATCTTTTGTTTTTTTAATCTTTTTTTTTGTAAAGTTATTATGTTAGATTAAAAAAAAATCTATAGAAAATATATATATAAACGATAAAGGAATAAAAGATAATGATAAAGGAATAAAAGATAGAACTTTCAATTTCATTTTTTGTCTTTTGTATTTTCTTTTTGTATTTCGTTTTTATAAGAAAGAAAAAATGGGATGGTAAATGCTAGAAATGCCAAATTTTTTTAATTTGTAAATAGATAAATTTAATTTGTAAATAGAGTATTAGGGGCGGATGTAGCCAAGTGGATCAAGGCAGTGGATTGTGAATCCACCATGTGCGGGTTCAATTCCCGTCGTTCGCCCGTAACCACTTCGCCCATAATCCCATTAATTAAAAAAAATAAAGAAAATTAATTAAATTAATTAAAATTAATTAAAAAAAATAAAGAAATATGAAATATAAATCAAAGTAATATAAATAATAAAATAAGTGAAATTTTATATAATTTCATTTTCTATAAAATTTTCTATATCTATAATCTATATCTATAATTTAATGTTATAATTAAATGTTATATAAACTATTTAAAAAACTATATTTAATATTAACTATATTGAATATTATAATATTTTTGAATATTAGAATATAGAATACTATATTCTATAATATAGTATTCTATATATATACGAATCGAATATATACGATCTGTTATATAAATGGGTACATGTTCCTTTCCATTATAGATAGCAATAGTATGGCCAATCATTGTGGGTATAATGGTAGATGCTCGAGACCACGTTACTAGTATTTCTTTTTCCGCCTTTGTGTTAAGTTTATTTATTTTTCTTAATAAATGATTTGCTACAAAAGGATTTTTTTTTAGTGAACGTGTCACAGTCAATTTCTCCTATTTTTTTTTTTTGAAAAGACGAAGAAACAAATTCTATTTTCTCTCCTATTTACTACGGCGACGAAGAATCAAATTATCACTATATTTATTCCTTTTTCTACTTCTTCTTCCAAGTGCAGGATAACCCCAAGGGGTTGCGGGTTTTTTTCTACCAATTGGGGCCCTCCCTTCACCACCCCCATGGGGATGGTCTACAGGGTTCATAACTACTCCTCTTATTACAGGACGCCTACCTAGCCAACATTTAGATCCGGCTCTACCCAAACTTTTCTGGTTCACCCCAGCATTCCCTACTTGTCCGACTGTTGCTGAGCAGTTTTTGGATATTAACCGAACCTCTCCAGAAGGTAATTTTAATGTGGCCGATTTCCCCTCTTTTGCAATCAGTTTTGCTACAGCACCTGCAGCTCTAGCTAATTGTCCACCCTTTCCAAGTGTGATTTCTATGTTATGTATGGCCGTGCCTAAGGGCATATCGGTTGAAGTAGATTCTTCTTTTTGATCAATCCAAACCTCTTCCCAAACTGTACAAGCTTCTTCCAAAGCATACGGCTTTCCGGGTGTAGATGATGATATCTATACAGATGGATATCGTATAATGAAGTAAAGTACTCCATGAGTGAATATATAGGAATCCAAATCTGCCCAATCACTCATGTTATGCTCTTCTACATCCTAGGTCTTCCCGTTCCTTCATCTGGCTTATGTTTTTCATGTAGCATTCAGACCGAATGACTCTATGAAATTACGTCGATACTTCCACATATTAGGGGTAACGTAGGAGACATCTCTATTTTTCCCCAGGGGAATCTTTAGAATTCCCACTGCTTAACTTTCAATTCGCCTCTGACCATCAAATGAAATGTGAATAACCCGTCCTCCTCTCTTTGAAACAAGGGGCGCTTCTGGTTCTGTCGGTGCTTGAAACAATTTTGTCTTCTCCATATTACTATATCTCTAGAGTCAATAATTTTATATGAGGAACTACTGAACTCAATCACTTGCTGCCGTTACTCTTCAGTTTTCTGTTGAGGTCTATCCTGTAGAGGTACTCAAATTGGATCAGTGATCGATTTCTAGGTTTCGTCGTAAACCTAATTGGTTACTTCCAATTACGTAAATCAATAGTTCAAACCGCACTCAAAGGGTATTCTCAAGCATCAGTTAAAATTGCTTGCCCATGGAATTTACTAATAAAACCCATGAATAAGTATGAATCATGTTTTAGGTATTTTGAACTGTCAATAAATTAAATTTACAAGTAAGTTTCCTACACAAGGTCAAAGTTTTAACAACCTCAGCATCCATGTCCTCAGGATTCTAACGAGTGTTAATTGGTAGTGAATTGTTAATGGAATAAATTAAAGTTGCTAATCACCGATTCCTTTTTACTGACTTAAGCATCCAGAACTCAAGATCTGACCACAAAGGGGATGAATATTCACAAGGTTTAGTTGTTCTGGGTAGACCATAGTATTGTGTACTTTGAATATGATCAGGTTCGAGACTTTGGGGCTTCAAAGCTATTCGAAGGCAATTTGATGCTCAATTTCTGGTGATTTTCAGCTTAATAATCTTTGGCCATATAAAAATTTTATAACCCGAGGAAGTACACAAATTTTGGTATCTCGACAAGTGCAACTTTTAAAAAACTTTTCCGCCTCACCATTTATCTGTTTGTGTTGAACAAATTCAAGCTTTACATAATAACTTGGGCCAGGTGTTATTGACCAAGAATGATCACTGACGTAGGAAGTTGTCTTTGATTTAGCACGTGGGTTTGGAGGACATCCTTTAGAACATAAAGGAACTGTTTGGTTCTGACATACTGATGGTGAATGCTATCCGTAGTTCGCTTTTTGCATCTTTTTTTATGTGACGTGGTTGGATTTACGATGCAGCCGAGACGGCCTGGAATGTAGAGACGGAACCTCCAAGTGAACCCTTGACTAACGCTCAAATTTTTTACCACTGAAATTGAGTTTCCAGATTAACTAACTTCATAGTTCTTTCTGCTCACATTTCCGATCTTTTTCATTGTATGTCCATGAACCCCGTCACTGTCATGGCAAAGTCCATATCTAGGTCATCAGTTTCGTTGCACTCTTGTATTTACCCGGTTTCGAACGCACTTGTCCTCTTACAAAAACCTGAGCGTGTAGTTTCGGTTCTACGGTGTCTGCCAATGCATTGCATGGAAAGGCCAGATGACGAGTAAAAGATGTCCAGCATTTCCGGGCAGCCATCAGTGGTTATTATAGGGGGATGCCATTAGAATCAAGCAGAACCCAGGTGCAGCCTCTTGGTTGTAGCCTTGTGGGGTTGTGAAATGGGATTTGTATTCTGCGGAGTAGGAGAATCAAGTGGGACGTTGCAGGTCGCAACTGGTAAACTGAAATGCTGCCGGCTTAATGTTTCTGTTCCTCTCTCTCTCTCTCTTCTTTTTTCTAAAGTTGGTGCCTTGGTGGGATGATACGCTAAACTATTCTAAAATTTGACTTGAACCCTTTTTAAGCCGTTTCAAAATGTTTTAAGAAAATGGTTTAGCGCGTAGCAGTGTCTGGTAGCCGTCAAGACGTAGTGGGATGAACTTTTCGCCGGCCAACTTACGTTGATCCAACCCAATAGGGAAGCAACATTGAAGGTTCAGCTTCCCTGAGGATTTACATTGCATTATTATATTTATTCCTCTTCGTTCTTCAATTTAAAATACGAAGCTTCAGGGCAAGCAGAAAACTCAACAAACCGTCTTTCCTTTTTTTTTTTTTTTTTTTTTTTGGTCTCGGTTAACCAGCTAAAGCATAAGAAGCGGTCTCTTTGTCTTTCTTGACGAGCGTACAAAAGTCATTGCAACGCAAATAGGCGGCAAAATCCATTTAACAATGAAATGCCGCTGGTCAAAGTCAATCCTCATCTTCCAACTGGGGTTGCTGAATTTTCTGTTTTTCAGACAGAACTATTCAATTCTTCCCCTTTTTTTTTTTAATTTTTTTTTATTTTGTGCGTTTATCGGAATGACGTTGACTGATGGGTCTCATCCTGTGAAGTTTGAAACTATAACGTTTTATTCTCCTCTTTGAATTGGATCGCCAGAAACGAGGGCGGCTCGGGGCAAAATGATTGTTTTCAAGAAACTTATCAATTGATTAAAAAAAAAATGTCATTTTTATCTATGATGACATTTAAAAATGATTCATTAATGGTTGTAAATCTGTGTTTGTTAAAAAATGATTGCAAATCTGTGCTATATGTGAGAACTATTTGATTACTTTCAAATAAGAGGAGATTCACAAAAGGAAAAACTTCCAAAAAGAGAGTAAAAAAAAAAAAACAATGTATTTAACTTTAATTTTTTTTAATTTGATTCATTTAAAATAAAAATCAAATTAATTTATATTATATGTAAAATAAAATAAAAAATTTTAAGTAAGGCTTCATAAAATAAAAAAATAAATAAATTTGTTATACTAGAATATATATATATATATATATAGACTCTAAATTGAGTAGCTTATCTGGACACTCAATTTCAGTTGTAAAAAATTGACTGAATTAAACGAATTTACTTAAATGGTCTGAGAACAATCCACTGGCGTTGTTAATAATTTTCTTTTCTTGCCTCTGTTTCTAACATCTTATATTGTTTGGTTTGCGTCCTTAATTCGTTGTTCGATTCCCGTTTCAACATACATTGCACAAAAGGACAGGCACCGAGGAGAAGACCCACCATATATATATATATATATATTTATATATTTTGATCTCTCTCAAGAATAGCTTCGGCTTAGATAAATTACCTGTGTGGCATTAAAAGGCACGTCTTTTGGGCTCTTTATATGTTTTCCCTTGCATTTGTTTTCTTTCTAACAAGGGAGCCCGGAAATTAAGAACCAAATAAGGAAAAAGAAGGAGAAGGCAAAGAGAGAAAAAGGTCCCTCACTTTGTAGGTTAGTTCTTCTGGGGAAGACTTTTGAGTCCAGTGCAATCAGAAAGGTGAATTTCACTTCAAATTTTGACGGAAAAATTGCAAAATCTCATCAATTTATAGGAACTCATTTGCTTAATTTGCCTGAAAACAAGTTCAATCGCAGCTTTCTCGCTTAGTATCGCTCGAAAAATTTAAATTTTCGTGTATTGGTAAAACCCCATTTGCCCAGATTACATGTTTGATCTTTTTGCATGTGATTTTGATTACCAGGGTAAATGGAGATCGATAAAGCAGTCAGAGAAAGTGATGATAGAAGGCTAAAGACCAAGTATAACAACGCCATCTACGTTATCAAGAGAGCTCTTGCTCTCTACTCGTGAGTTCTTCTCTCTTTGCTTCTGGGCTTTGGCTGATTCCTTGTAGTGTAGGATCCAGCATTCCTTTCCTGATTCATAGAATTGCGTTGGATTTTGGTTTCAAGGGCTTGGAATATAAGCAGCATTTGTTATGCTAGGAAATTTGAAATGGAGAACCAAACATAGAATCTCTATTGCTTGGGTTTGCTCTTTTTAAATGCCAGAATCTGTTGAAGCTAACCCAATCATGCGTTGGGTCAAGCTGAGATAAAGATACAGTTATTTCCATTTATTTTCGTTGGAAGCTTTCATGTATGCAAATATCTGATGTGCAAACAATACCTTTTGTCCTCCTTAGCTTGAAAAGTTTAGTGCCAATAGAGTTTCCTGGCACAAGTCAGAATTATTTGAATGTGACTTTGAGCACTTGCATTTTCTCCATTTTTATGTACTCTTTTTTGGCTGATTATGTGAAAATTATTGTAGTTCATCTTGTATTATTTGTCAAAATGGCAAATTGACATGTAGCTTGTACATAGTTGTTACTTTCATAGAAAAGTTGGACTATAATTACATTAAGGTATTTACCATTTCTTCTATTCTTTCCATGCAATGGTGATTTTGACACATTCTTTGTTGAAACTTGTCTGGAATCATAGCAGTCCCTTATAAGGTTTTATTCTTTAAGTTAAGCATGATTGTGTGCATGTTGCTTGAGAATTGGGCATTGCAAATGAGAACAGTTGGCATTTTCTATTGGGGGTGAGGGGTGAGCGTGGGGTGTCACTATGTAAGTATGACAGGTATGGCATATGCTGCTGGACTGGTGGAAGGCAACATTATGCATGCTAAATCAGCAACACAATTTTTTTTATGCACTTTGGACAGAATATCTTCACATATCAGAGGGATTTATATTTGTTGAAGAATATTTGGAGTTTAAGAGAGAAATAAAGCATGTCTCTAATTAATGATGACCTTTTCTTTTAAAATCCAACACATTGTGCTTGTGTAGAAATAGAGTTAATGGTAATATGCCAAGAAATTAATAGCATCGGTAGCCCATTTGGTGATGGCTATGCAAATTCAAAAAGGTTTAGAATGTTTTTCTATCCAAACTTTTCAAGAAAGTTGGAATTTCTTGCACAGAAGTGCTGAATTGATTAGGAATAAGTTTTGCAAGCATGATTGGCTGTGTAAAAATATTTCCCCTTATTAACCAATTACTGAGCTGGACAATCACATCTACGTTCCCCATCCACAGAGATGCCTGCTCTTGTCGTGACGACAGAGCAATTGTTCTGTGGACCCTTTGTACGAGGAAGAGAAGCATTCAATGTTTTGTCACATTCCTTAATGAGTGAATGCTTTTTTTTTTTTCCTGTTTATGACATTTATTATATGCTTTTATACATGTATTGTAGCAGATAAGGAAATAATTACTAATCTTTTAAGTGTTCTGCATGCATTTCTTGTAAAGTTCTGATGTTCTAATATTCTATCCTCAAGAGCAAATGCCTCCAACTATTGAATTGTCTTCATTTACAGGGTTGAAGAGGTTGCCTTCAGCTTCAATGGAGGGAAGGACTCAACTGTAAGTTGTCATCTATGATATCCTGGAACAACCGTGTTATTATTTGTTCATTGACACTTACCATAAACTTGGATATATAGGTTTTGTTACACCTGCTTAGGGCAGGCTATTTTCTGCATAAAGGTGAACAAGGTCTTTCTAATGGGAGTCTAACTAGCTTCCCCATTCGAACAATATATTTCGAAAGTAGATCTGCTTTTCCCGAAATCAACTCATTTACCCATGGTGCAGCCTCTTGGTGAGAAGCCATTTCTTTCTTTGTTCCTTTTCTTTTCTCCTACATGTTAATGAGGCATTGGTCAAAAAAGAGGGTGTGATTTTGTGCATTTTTTTTTCTTTTCCAAAAATATTGGGCCTATTGGAAGTTGGAAATCTAGTTATGTTACTCATCTATCCATTGAATTTGATAACCAAACTGCTTTCTATGAGTAGTTATGGTTTGCAGCTGGATATCATCAGCTCAGATTTCAAGTCTGGGTTGGAAAATTTACTGAAGGCTAATCCAATCAGAGCTATTTTTCTTGGTGTTCGAATTGGTGATCCTACTGCTGTACGTCAGCTGCTTGAACCAATATTTATGGGTTTCCTACCCACAGATATTTTTTCTGGAAGTTTGAATAGTTCTTTTTTGAAACACTGGAAAAAGAGATGCCTGACCTTTTGAGTTTTGTGACAATACTGCAGGTAGGTCAGGAACAGTTTTCCCCTAGTTCACCTGGATGGCCACCTTTCATGAGAGTGAATCCTATCCTGGATTGGTCCTACAGGTTTTGTCTTAGGCCCTCTCTTGTGGCTCTTATTCCTTTGAAAATTGGCAGGGGTTATCTAGGAACAAGTTTCTCCTAGTAGCTGCAAATTTTAAATTAAATCTCATCTATGGTTTTTTGGCAGAGATGTTTGGGCCTTTCTTTTGACTTGCAAGGTCAAGTACTGCAGTCTCTATGATCAGGGGTAATGCTTTCTCTATGTTGCATCAAATGTTGGAACCCTTTTGAAGGCCATCTAGGTTTTTGGCACAACTTTTATAGATGCAAGCTATGCTTCTTAGTTCATTAAGTTTAATGTTTATTAGGACTAATGTAAAATGCATACCCATTTGGCTTGCTATGTGATCCTATTCTTGTTCTCTAATAACTGAAAAATATATTGGATTTTTCATTTCTGCAGTTATACTTCCATAGGCAGCATACATGACACTGTACCAAATTCACTGCTGTGCATCAGTCACTCCTCCATTAACAAATTCAAGCCTGCATATTTACTTTCTGATGGAAGATTAGAAAGAGCAGGGAGAGTGAAAAAGTTTTCCCCTTCCATGTCTGGACTTCATCCTGCTGTTGGCCCAGATAATGCAGATTCACATAAAAGCAGCACACTCATGGCCTCTGTAATTGCTGTAGGGGATGAGATTCTGTAAGTCCATTGTTGCTTCAGCCATTATAACTTTCCATGCTAGTTTCCACCATTCTGGCTTGCTTGTTCTTTTTTAATACATGTCATTGACATTTGCAATGTTCTCACACACTTGTACTATCAAACTGTGGTTGGACTCCTGGTGTATTTGAATTAGTTTGGTTGTTGAGACTTTTTTGTGTTTTAGAGTTTTAACATTTTTGGTTTTCTCTACTTTTATTGTACCAAGTTTTTTTTTGCTCCTTTTTTTTGTGACATTTGTTTTTTTGGTGTCACATTGGGAGTGGGATGTTTGTCTTTTATATGCTATTTTTTATTTAATGGATTCAAAATTTAATTGGCTCAAATGATTGTTCTAAAATGATCCTGATATCTTTTTGAGGATACATGTTAGCATGTCAAATTAGTAAGTTGATCAACAGTGCTTTGTATGGATGACAAAGAAAATAATATTCCCAGATGTGATTGAAACATAAGCCTTCTCCTTTCCTAGCTTACAATGAGAGGCTTAACGGTCACAAGTTTAGTTTAGAGAAGTTTTGAAACATTGAGAATTTGAACTACTCATTTTGTCAAAACTGCAGCCAACAATATGGTATGCCTGTGCAATTTAAGCCATGCATGTTTATTTAGTTATCTTACCAGCGAATATTGGCTGAAATTTCTGGTACTTCTCTATTTTTTCCATAGCTCAGGTCTGGCACTGTTGAGGATCACCTGGGCCCTTCACTGTGTAGGAAGGTCCGTTCCATTGGTTGGTCAGTATCACAAACTGCAGTTATTCGTAATGATGTGAGTTTTTATATGTTAATCTTGATCTTTATATCAAACGTATATGTGTACTGTATTCATACATGGTTCAACTGAACTTGTGCTTAAAAGTAAATGTTAATGTTCTTTGTTTATTAATTAATATTTTCATGGTTTCTTCATAGGCTTCAATAATTGTCTTTGGCATTGTCATCTTAACCTTTGTGCTTTATAACCGTTTCTTTACACCAGATAGATTCTGTGGCTGAAGAAGTTGAACAGAAAAAATCGACCAATGATATGGTAAAGCTGTACCTTCTACAGGAATAGATCTTTTGTCAAATTTTGGATTGATTTGACACACCAAGGGCTTTATATCCTATTTTTGACACCTTGCTCTGCCCATAATTCACGCTTTTAGGTATTTGTGTATGGAGGGGTAGGCCCATTGCACTTTGATGTTACCTTAGCAGGTGTTGCAAAGGCCTTTGGCGTTCGCCTGGTGTGTTTGTTTATTATATCAACCCTCTCTCTCTCTCTCTCTCTCTCACACACACACACACACAAAGCAGGCCTTATATCTTTCCTTCATTGAATTATTGTATTGTCTGATTTTTTGTTTTCACTTTCTCATAGTTCACCACTTTACTGTGTGCAATGCAGGCTCCCGATGAAGAATTTGAAGAATACCTCCGACATCTTATAGGTGAACATTGCACCGGTGATCGAAATGAGGTAATGATTATCTTCTTATTTGTCCACTTCGCTGTATTTTGCTTCTGGTAGAAAGAGGGGACAACTTTTCTTATATGCTTGCCGTAACAAGCCATGCCTGAATCAGTGGTAGAATACTCTGAAGTGATTGAAATGTCAGTAGAGCACTAAATAAAAAACTCCATGGATTACAATGTATATACGGTGCCTTACTAAGAGTTCTTACTGCTTGAATTTGATCTCATCACGGCCTTCTTTTTTTCAGATGGCTCTATTGCCCGAAGGTATCACTGAGTTATTACATCATGAAAAGCTACCAGTGCCTTTGGTATGTGTTAGCTAAACTCAGACAAGTTTATTTGATTTGTGTATTCTGTTTAAAGAATTTATTTAACGATTTATGAGTCTGAGCATGTGTAGATAAAGTGCAAGAATGTAATTACCCTTGCTGCAACAAACAATGCTGAGCTGGAGAATGAGTGGGCATGTTGGACTGAGTTAGCAATTTCTTGTTACCAGCTACCAATGATGAAACCATTTATACTGAAGTCCTTGAAAACCAATCTTTCGGACGTAAGTGGGAAAATTACCTCTGCCATCAATGCTACACGGTTTTTCTTTTTGACAAACTAATTTGGTGCATGCATGGATGCCATTTGTTTATAGAGAGGATCTATAAGTCAATGCATTGACACTTGCAGTCGTACAGGGACTGCATGCTTTGAAAATGCTATCTTAGATTAGTCTAATGGATGACTGTTCAACTTGTCAATTGTTGGGATCCCTTCCTGGACATCTTGTAGGATTGGAATTTGTCAGATATTGGGGAATTTCCAGTCTTTATCTTAGCGTAAGAGGTTGAATTTGATATGTAAGGGTATTGATGTCATATTGTTTGTGGCATCATCTTAGTGTTTATGTTCCTGTAAATCTCAGGTAGAAGCTGCTCAACCTTTGTCAAAACTTTGTCTAGAGTTCCCAGATATTAGTATTGGTAAGATTCTTTGGGGCTAGCTTGAGTTGTTTTAGGTTGCAAATATATCAGTTCCTTTACTCATTGTGATTGTTTTTGTGTAACATTCAAGGTTCTTATCGTGAATCCAGACACGGGCCTCTTGTAATTACCTTTGAGGGCAAGGTAATGCTCAGTAGTGGGAATTCTCAGGTTGGTCTAACAAATTTACTTACGATAAATTTAATGCAGGACCAAGCTCGGATTGAATCCGGCGTGGCAGCATTGCAGAAAAAGTTCCATCCCGGGGCATTCTCCAATGTTGATTCTCCAACTACTTGAATCATTGCTTGCGAAGCTTCAAAACCTGACCAGTTGGGAACTTACATACAGAACAAGAAATTACGTTGCCGCACAATATTGGATCAAACAGGCACGGGAGGGTAGAGAGTAGGGGATCATGAGAAAAAGGGTTTAGGCGGTAGGCAAGAGGAAGATGGTGAATTCGTAATTAATAACCAGGCAAAGGCCTCGACAACTAGAACCAGGAAAAGAGCATTAAAGCTGTACATGTTGAACTGCTCAAAATGAGAAAAGGAACGTTTTTATCAACTTTTAAGGCAAGAGTTAGTTGAGTCCTTACAGCTTTATTGTACCCACTTGCCAGGCATATGGTCTTTGATTAATTGACAGTGATTTCCCAACTATCATCTCTTGTCCGGTAATTTTCGAGATCTTTTTCATGTTCATGATCAGCGCCGGAGCAATGGGGTTATTTCAGTTTCCCCCTTCTTAATGGGCCAAAAAAGAAATAAGAAAAACGTGGGCGCTGCATGTTAAGTTTTAACACTTTGCGCTCCGAATCCAGACTTTTTCATAGGCGAGACGTACAAATAGGAAGCGCATTGGTTGTGTTGGAGGGTTTAGGCGTAAGAAAATTGAGGATAATTATTTAATTGACCCCTCGAGATGGGAAAAAAAAGAAAGAGCTCAGAAGCGCATTTGTGATCTTATTTGTCAGTTGTTTGTCATGGAACCCACCATGACCATTCGCGCTTATATCCTCACAGCTCAGCTGCACCAGCCGGGAATCGAACCCGGGTCTGTACCGTGGCAGGGTACTATTCTACCACTAGACCACTGGTGCCTGTTGAGAGGATTTGAAATTTTAAACCTTTAAATCTTTTGTTACGTTACTTCCTATTTGTTCCACCACGTGATTCTCATGGTTTGTGGGCTGTTATTCACTACAGTGCATCATAGGAGGTGATTTCTCCTCTTTTAAAATGTCTCTCCATCTAATGCCTTTATTTGTGTTGGTTTCTAATGGGTGTCATCTAATTTGCATGGAAAATGTTTGATATGGAATCTCTCTTCAGTACTCACATATTTTTTCTTCGCAACCGATGGAAAGAACATGACAAACTTGGAAACGCCTAAGGCTAGCAATTAGGGGAGTAATTGTGTTTCTTAGCTGCAATCTTTTTAAAAACAGATAAAATTTGTGCTTCCAAAATTTGATGAAATTAAATAAACGACGTGCAAGGGGGTTCTCATCAACCAAACATGGTGGTTGCTGAGATCAATGTTTCCGAATGGACGAACATCAAGTCAATCTAATTGTAAAGAAAAGATGAATGGCAAGTACAATTACTGCCAATCCTAAATAAACTACCAACTCAATTCAAAGCACAAAATCTTGAATCCTGCCTCACAATTGAACCCCGCTTCAATATCAGATGCAAGTGCTGAAGCTTCTTTATTCTCCACAGCAGGCAGAACAACTAAGATGATAACCACTTTCCCGATATCAATGTAGCCAAGGCTATGCCCTCAGGCTTTGGGCTTCAGGTGCTTGACAGTCTCCCAGGTAAAATCTGGATCATCACGGCCAAAATGACCGTAAGCAGCAGTCTTCTGATACCTGAAGTTGCCTCCTCTCTTCAGGTCAAGATTAATTGCAATCATTCCAGGCCTGAAGTCAAAGTTTTCTTTAATCAATGCCAAGATATCCTTGTCTGGAATCTTCCCGGTCTTGTAAGTGTCCACGAATACTGATAATGGCTCTGGTACACCAATTGCATATGAAACCTGCACAATGCAGCGACGGGCAAGTCCAGATGCCACCACACTCTTTGCTGCCTGCCTAACAATATATGCACCACTTCTGTCCACCTTAGTGGGATCCTTCCCTGAGAAAGCACCTCCACCATGAGCTCCCCATCCACCATAAGTGTCAATAATAATCTTTCGGCCGGTAAGTCCAGCATCCCCATGGGGTCCACCAATGACAAAACGACCAGAAGGATTGAGGTGGAAGATGGTCTTATCATCAAGATATTGAGATGGGATAACAGGCTTAATCACATGTTCTTTCAAGTCTGCTGCAATCTGCTCATTCGTGACAGTCTCGTCATGTTGAGTTGAAATGAGAACAGTGTGAACCCTAATGGGTACCATAGCTCCACCTTCATTCCGGTATTCAACAGTAACTTGGGTCTTACCATCAGGCCTCAACCATGGACATGCCATGTTCTTCCTCACCTCAGTAAGCTTGGCACCAAGCTTAGTGGCAAGGACATGAGTTAGTGGCATGAGCTCCGGTGTTTCATCAGTGGCATAGCCAAACATATGGCCTTGGTCACCAGCTCCAATTTCCTCTGGCTTCTTGGTGAGATGGCCATGAACTCCTTGGGCAATATCGGGGCTCTGTTGCTCAATATTAACAAGAACCTTGCATTTGTCAGCGTCAAGGCCAACATCAGCTGATGTGAATCCAATGCCCCTGCAAGTGTCTCGAACTATTTTCTCATAGTCTACTTTGGCCTTGGTTGTGATCTCACCAAATACCATGACCATGTTAGTCTTGGTACAGGTCTCACAAGCAACTTTGCTCTCTTTGTCTTGTTCTATGCAGGCATCAAGGATGGCATCTGAGACCTGGTCACAGAGCTTGTCGGGATGGCCCTCATTGACAGACTCAGAAGTGAAGAGGAAGGTATCCATCTGTAGAGATAGTCACACCATTTGACAACAAAACCAATTAAAAGGTAATCCTAGGTCATTTGCCTTCAACTTGAGCAGCAAAGATGAACAAAACAAGTTTAACGAACGCAAAATACGTGTAATTATAAAATTCCTTTCAGTTTAAGATCAATCAGCCATGTCTGACTAGGAATCCAATCAAGTGGGATACCAATGCCTGTTTCATATAATAGTTTTAATAAAACCATTTCAGAATTGCAAACAATAAGTTTCAACAAATGTAATCAAGATTATAGATCCACACGAGAAACATTAAACACTTCGCTACAACGTAGGAGGGTCGCATAATGCAAATGATGATCCGTAACTGTCAATCGAAGTAATGCAAAAATTAAAGGCCAACAATCCACGGAGACAATAAACCATCCTCCACAACAATACTTGTCCGTTTATCACATACAGTTAAAACGTAAACCTACACCCGAATCATATAGATCAATTTTCTAACATGTGAGATAGATTTCATTGATTTTTCAAAGATGGATAACAATCATCATTGGCATGACCTCTTCGCCGTTGGATGAGATGACCGTCATCCGATCCGACGGCTGAGCGATCATGCCACTCCAATGCCGACATTTCCACTCACAATTAAGATACAAATCGATGCAAACAAATAAAACGGCACAGAATCTAATCAAATGAAAATAATTAATAATTAATAATAATAACAACATTATTAATAAAAAAAACAATAGAAATCGCAGATTCAAGAAAACGTCAAAATCTAGCTGATTGCGAACAAACAGATCCGGAAGATACGAACCTGAATCTACTGCGCCTATGCAGATCTCCAAAGAGAATAATAATTAAAAAAAAAAAAAACAGAGACAGAGACAGAGAGAAGAAGATAAGTGTGATATGCAGACGTCTATATAGAAAGGCGAAGAGAGAGAGAGAGAGAGAGAGAGAGAGAGAGAGAGAGAGAGAGAGAGAGAGAGAAGGATGCGGTGTCGTTTGACTCGCTCTGGCTTTTGCTTAGCTGAGCTTCACTTTCTGGACTTTGCTTGCCCGCCCTTTTCGCTTGCGCTTTCCCTCTCTCTCTGCCCTTTCTTTTTGCTCCATCCATTTTTATAGGCCACTTGGATGCTATCGTCTAGTGTTATGTATAGAGTTAAAATTGGATCTGGACCGTACAATATGCTTGCGCGATAAGATTTGTGTACGTGAACGGTTCGATGGGGTGACGATGTGCTGAGGTTTGCTGGGGATAAGGTTTTTCATAACTGCCAAACCAAGCGGTTGGTGGGCGTCTGGTGTGGGTTTGGTGGGGATAAGTTGTTTTTTTGGTTTTTTTTTTTTGGGCTTAACGACCTAGCCAGGCGGTTGGTGGGTGTCTGGTGTGGGTGGGCCCCTTCTGACACGTAATCAGGAGGTGGACCCTTCAAAGATCCAGTAGTGGAACCATTGAGAGTTTGAGAGGATTACATTTGTCAGTCCAAATCCGAATGTACATGCATTTCCTGCGTGGCCCAATCGTCTAATTTTACTGATCTGTAATAAGAATTCCCATAACAGGCCTTGGCTGTACTGTTAGGCCGCGGCGGCCCTAGTGGACCCAAGTAGCCATCTACCATTATGGCCCACTAATCTATACCATTATTAATCTTAGCCGAACAGGCCGAGAAAAAACATAAATGGAAAACACAGGCTCCGGGTTTTTCTTTCTTTCTTTCTTTCTTTCTTTTTTTTCTTTTGTTTTTTGGGAACATAGACGGCTGGGAACCGGTTGATAGAACTATCTACACCGGTGCTTTTCAGGGTCATTAGATCCTTACATTATTTGAGAGTAGCAACTGATCTTAAACTAAGAGGAGAGCTGTGAAAAACATGTATTCCCCATTATAGTATAGTATGTTTCCCAAATCAAAGATTTTGAGCAAATCGACAAAGCCAAAATGTGTTTTTTGTACAGCAAGCCTCCACCTCCTCTGTCCACCTTCTACATATGAGCTTAGATCCTTCTTAAGGCTTTTATTAAAAAAAAAACAAAACAAAACAAGAAAAAATCTTCTATTTGAATCCTATTGAATTGTTTAATGACATTAAAAATACACTTACAAAATTTACCACTGTTTTTTTTATTATTATTATTTTTGGTATCGAGCAAAAAGTTTTCTTCAGTTTTATCTTTGCAATTTATTCAATTGGACCCTTGGTTTCTACGTGATGGTTTTGTTAATATGACAAAATAATAATAATAATAATAATAATAATAATAATAATATGATGGGTTCTCCTTTTCCTTTGTTTTCGGGATTATAATATGGAATCCTGGCCTTATTGGAGGCAGGCACCTTTCAAACCGAGCATCAAATGTTAGCTCTGGAGAAAAAAAAAAAAAACCATTTGTAATTTCAATGCCTAACTAGGAGGCCAACTTTCAACCAGTTTTTGCCTAAATAATAGCTTTTTATAATCCATGCACGCAGACATGTTTTTAAGGAAAATAAAATAATAATAATAAAAGAAAAGGTAGAACGTCTAAAGTTGACAGAGTTTCTATTGAATTGATCCGAGTTAACCAGAATAATTGGCATGGACGGATGTACGGAGGGGCGAGATAGGGCAATTGCCTCCTGCCCACCCCTCCGCAGCAGCCCCCCATACGTGCCCTTAATATTATTTTACAAAGTCAAAATTTTCAAATTGCTCCCATAATATATCTCGTAATTTACCTATAACATCATTGATTTCAAAGTTAAGTTGCCTCACGATAGCTATATCTAGTCTAATATTAACGATTTTCGGCTATTAAAATATCCTCTCAATTTATTATAGGACATGAACTCTCAAATTGCCCCTCGTCTCAAATATAACTTACCCTTTCTTTAGTTTTTAAAATTACACCCCTCCCTATTATAACTAGCCACCCTCCTCCTTGCTCCACATGCTTTAGGTATAATTCTTAAAAAAATTGTTCATAAAAATTTATAATCATCTCCTCAAATGTATACATTTTTTTATATAATTCTCTCATAAATATTCTCAATATGCTCATTCTTTTTAAAAGTTGTTCTTACTAAAATTTCTTTGTTTTCTCCCTTAAAAATCTACCTTCCTAAATAATTTTTTTTTTTTTTTTAGATCCATCCCTGATTACTGAACATCGATATACACTCACACGCACATATATTACACAGAGATTTTGAGAGAAGAATATCGTGTCACTCATGACCTAAAATATTTCATTTGAGCAACTAGTTTTATTTTATTTTATTTTATTTATTTATTGGGTTTCATTCTAATATTCAACTGTTAGTTTTCCCTTTCACATGCATTGTTGAGTATTACATAAAACATCTTTCAACCAAAGTCAGTTTTGTGTTACATAATACAGGTGTCGTTCTAAAATAGTATGTTTGCGGTGGGATAATAATAAGCATTATTCATTCCATTTCAAAATCAATTTTTTTCTTAATAATCCTTTTCGTGGAAAATTATCTTTTCCTTGATCGTAATAGCAACAAGTAAAATCTTTGTTAATTTTACAAGTTCATAAATAACATGCCACAAATTTCGCCTTGTTTTATAAGCATCTTTTCAAACCTGTTAATCGGCCTTAAATCTAAGAATTTCTTTGTACTGTAATACTACAATTGTTTATGAAGTACCTAAAATCAAATAGAGATAGTCTAGAAGGATGAACTGAGCAAGAAGAAGAAGAATCTTATTGTGGGTTTTTATTAGTGTCAGATACCATTTAATCTCATGAACTTATAGTTTATTATTATTGTTTTTTAAAAAAAAAATTCTCAAAACTTGGGATTATTGCAGATTAAATTTGCTTTAGATATTTTTTTTTTCTTCTTTTCCATGGAGAAACCTTCAGAAGATGTATATTCTATTCCATCACGCCTATCAATTATCGATATACAGTATAGATGCCTTTCACATGTAAAATTGTGTGGAAGACAAACACATAAGATAAAAGCAAGAGGTTCTTTATTACTTAAAAAAATTAGTAATAAATTAAATTAATTAACACGGACGATCTTGCAACTTGCACGTTTCTTTTTCTATTCCTTGTTGTTCATCGCCTGGTCACAAAGTTTCCGCGTTTATATTACTCGTCAAAAGTACGTAGCTAGCTAGTGGTAGTTCAACCCCCCAGCCTCCTCTCACTTTCAACCCCGTGCTCCGGGTTGTGAGAATGGGACCCTCTCCGCAAGGGAAAAACGCGAGGCTATATGGACTACAGGTAAGATTGAAAGGGTGATTCGGCAGGACAACAAATGCTGAAGTTCCATATGATTGTATGTACGTGATCGTATCCTTGAAAGAGTCAAAACAAGCTCCTCCCCCCCCCCCCCCCACACACACACACACCTTTCTCTTCATCTCTGTTTTCACATACATAAAACCTGTCTCTTTAATAATTTTGCATGATATATATATATTTGACAAAATTAAATAGAACATCTTTTTTAGCTGTCGAGGTATGCAGCATTCAGAAGGAAAGAAAAATAGCAAAAAAGGAAATGAGGTGCTCGCTTAAGTTAAATTCACGAGGGAGGAAAAAACACTTCGGCTCATGAAGACATTGATGGGAAAGAAACAAATTAAATCTACTTTTTTAAAAAAAAAAAGAGGGTGAAGAATTAATATGCATAAAATATTAGTCAGTTCACCTAAAAACTTTTAATTTATTTATCGGCCTTATCCTAAAGTAGAAATGCTAGGACTTGGGTAAGAATACTGGTGACCAACCCTTAACGGAAATTTTATTACATGAGGCTTTGAGACCACTAAATGATTGTAGCGTTTGTTTTTGGTACTTCTCGGCCGAAGACTGATTATATGCTATGGGAATTGGAAAAGTAAAAAAAAAAAAAAAAAGGAAAAAAAGAAAAAAGAAAAAGGCTTTGCTCAAGGCCCCGGTATCCTCTCCACAATAATGAATAATTGGGGACAGTTTCTCAAGGAATATTTTTATTAGTATGAATTTCATTAATAATACACTCAACCAATCAAACCCTTGAATTTTGCTTTTAAGAAATTTATAATAAAATAATTTAGGATTGTAATTAAATTATATCTTGTTTTTTGGTTCAAGAAACCCAACCCATATGAACTCATTGCTGAATTCGGAACCTTGATTTAAGATTATTCTATTTTTTAAAGCTTATAAATATTGGTTGGTCCTGTTTTTCAGGAACATTTTAAGGATTATGAAAAATTATTTTTGTTATTTAATTTATTGTCTAATAATTTTTTAAATTAAAAAAAAAATTGCTCTGTCTCTAGTGCTATCTCGACAGATTGTGCTTATAACAGAAAAACAAAAAAGGAAAGAAATCAAAATTTCCATCGATGTTAGATTATTTATTTATTTATTTTCCGGATCAAATTTATTTTTGGTGCATAGATCATTTCATTACATTATTACGACAACGTTTATTCGTGGTCGTAATCAAACAAAGTCGTGACGGTAGCGGTGTTGTTGGTAGTAGTACGATATCGTATTTGTACTGGTTGCAAGTAAAAAAGTACTTTCCCGCTGCAAACAAAAAGGGTAATCCCAATAATGACTACTCTATCCCTTTCTTCCCTTACTTTTAAAAATTTTATCTCCACGACTTATTTCATCTGGAAAGCTTAATTAATTAATTAATTACATGTAGTTTCGTGGAAATGCATTGATTTGGCCAAATTGACGAAGATATTAAGGACAAAATTTTGTTTTAATTTAGTTAGATCACATAACCCTCTGATGATTAAAATTCAGATATTTATTTTTAAATTTTTAAGTATTATCTTTTATAAAATATAAGTTTTATATAAATAAAAATTTATCTTACTATATAATTCATAATTTAACACTTCTTTTTTTTAAGGAAAACAGTCTTTGAGGTATTGTCAATCTCGCTGGACAATGCTCAAAATGCAAGGCCGGAGAGGAAGCTGCGAGGACAGCAGAGCAACGATCACACTTTCAATGAAGATATTAATATCGTTGACGAAATTAGACAATGACATTTATTTTGAATATTATAGTTAGGTGTTATAATCGTGGATCAATTTTGTCCATAGCATACTAATTACTAGTTTGCCATCTTAGCTTTTTCTAAAATTGGTCAATTTGCTCCATTTTCACACTCCTTAAAAAAAAATCACAATTAATTATGTTTTTGCGTGTGTGTGTGCTTTTTTTTTTTTTTTTGAGCAGTTGAGAATGAATACGTGTTATTATATTTTCACTGTTATTTTCTAACAATTGGATGTTTTTCTAATCAATGAAAATTACAAAAATAAATCAATTTTTTCCACAATTATATAGCACGATAAATATTAAATAATTATTGACATTGTACAGATATATAATAGATTCCGATAACATTAATTCTCTTTTACGTAACATAAAATATTAATCATGTAATATAAATCTTAATTTGTACAAGAATATAATAATATCAATAATTATTTTTATTATGATCAATATCGACAAATTACTATAATCATACAAATATTTTGATTTCTTTTATATTTGCTCTCTCTCCCTCTCTTTTTTTCTGGTGTCACTAACAAATTTCATTTTTCAATACTAAATTTTGTGATATTAATAAGATTTTTTTTAATATACAAATAAATTGATGAAATTTGAATTAAAAACAAGTTTGAGGTTGGAACACGCGCTCATCTTTGCTCCGAAATCTTTTTATTTTATGTTATGTGCGTCAAAAGAAATAAATATGCGAATCGGTAGCGTATCCGCAAAGGGTCAGCAATGACGTCTGCCTTATGTGGGACCCGTATGGCAATAGTTCCCCCCCCCCCCCCCCCCGGCCGGCCCCTCGAAAAGCAAAAGTCTCCGGAGACACCAATAATTCAAACGTTCGTTCTTGTGTCCAAGCACAGCTTTAGACTTGATGATAACGCGTTGTCAACAATCAAACGGTTCGGACCGTCGCTTTCACAAACTGGAATTTTTTAGTACACAATATTTGCAGGAGCTTTGACCACGAGCTGGTCAAAAAAAAAATAAAAATTCGCATGAGTATGGCAATAATGGTGCCCTAAACATTAGGCTGGCATATGTTGTATGCCAACCTATATACATGCACATGGACACACTCTCTCTCTCTCTCTCTCTCTCTCTATATATATAGATAGATAGACAGGTATCCATCACTTAATTTAGTAGAATTGTACTATTTATAATTTAAAAAAGGGGGGGGGGGTTTCTGTTGATATTGATCTATTCAAGATGATCAAAGATTTCCTCTGAGCCATCTGGTGCAGTTTCTCTCCATTGCTATTAATTAGATTTATTTTATCTATTTATCTTCTTACAAAGTCTATGAGTTCCCGGTTGATTCTCTGATGCACACGAGAGTTCATACCATTATTTGACGATATGTTGCCAGTCGATTAAAATCCAAATAAATTAAAAATCCGCATGTGTCTACAGTTGAGGATATTATCTTAGTTAGACCAAAGATTGGTAGGTGGATGGGCGGGTGGGTGGGTGTAAAACCAGAGGACGGTTTTGAGTTTCCTCCACTCTTAACCGACTAAACGGCGGCACAGAAGGAGGAGTTTGGGCCCAAGTCAATACTCTAATTTCCGTGCCCATATATTAATCTCCAAAGGAAGAAGGATGAATAACACGGATTCAATTTTATTTGTTTTTTTTTTTCACAGCAAAAAATATGTTATTAATTCATCAATTAGTATACTTATAAATTAAAGTCAAAATCACTCATCCATATTTTTCATTTAATCTCTTTTATAAAAAAAATTCATTATTTTAACACTGTACTCAATCTCAATCTTAATGAAATAGAAATTTAAAACTATATATCTGATAAAAATTTTATTTTATATTTAAAAATAAGCCACAGGGAAGTGATGGGAAGGGGAAATGGTTTGACCGAATTGCATGAACCTCGATAAAAATAACTTTTAATTTAACGGGATCAATCAAGATTTGTTTAAAGTTAAAATCTCGAACCAAGCAAATTTCCTTACTTTTTGACATTTGCTTGGGTTGGGAGCCCCCATCGAATGGATCATTTTAGCCCAAAAGTGCCATTTATTACTTGATTGATTACCTTGACGAGAGGCAAGCGAAACAGAGCACGTTTCTTCTTTTTTACCGCAGCTCACGGGCACATCTTCTCTTCTCCAGCTTTGGACTGCAATTAACATATTAAATGTCCAGAATAAACGTTAGGAGCTGAATAATTGAATGGATAGGGACCATCTGGTGGTCGCGAGATGGTTCTTAAACCAGGTAGTACTTTTAGTTATACATGAAAGCCAAGTCCTAACAATTAGGGCCTATTTGTTTACAAATTGAAAGCCGGTTCCAATGAATGGGTGGGTGGGTCGACTGACTTCTAATAACTTTTTTCAACATCATTTGTTATGGCTAGCCGGGTAGGAAGCGGACTTGTCTGCCTTATTTCCGCCATCGCTATGCATTAAAAATTGTCTCATGATTTTGGTCCCCATGTTAACTTGTGCTCGCCGGCAAAAGATCACGCAGATTAAATTAATTTGCTTGCTTTGGTGCAACATGACGCGTGACCGTTTGAATGATGGAAGAGAAACAATCTAAATTAACCTTCTAATTTTGTGCGCGAGTCCAATCTCGTTCGGCCAAACTTCATCTTAATCAAATCGAGGCTTCTAGTGGCTGGAATTGGAAAACCTGGCCAGAAATTTGAAAACCTCAGCCACTACTTTGGTGTTTTTCTTTCTTCTTCTTCTTTTTTCTTTCCCCCCCCCCCCCCACCACCACCTTAATCTTTCCGTTTCAGCATCCCCCAAGTTATGACTTTTCCATCCATAGTCTGCACATGTTCAAATATAAAGGACAGCACTACAAAATTTGTGTGCAAAATTTTTCCTTTAATCCAACAAAAAATTGCTTGTAATCCCTAGATTAAAACCACCTAGAGGAGGAGGTGACATAAATGCTGTGATTCATGATAATCTTAATATAGTAGTAATCGAGCGAATCTCAGTCTTGATATCTGACAGCCGTGACATTAAATCTTTCTGAATCTTTTCTAATGGCTTCACGCAAAACATTTCCACCTCTTAGCATTGTTGTTGGTAACATGACTACGCGTGGTCCTCCACTCCAATTAGGCCATGCAAATGATTTCTTTTTTTTTTTTTTTTTGGCCAAAAAAGTTACATGTATATAGAAATTAAATACATAGATTAGATAATATATCTGATGCACATTAACATTATTAAATATTAAATATTAATTGTAATCGATATATTCTTTTAATAAATAATAAGCTAATTATATTTTACAATTGGAATTAAGTGATTTTAGCTTACGATTATTTAGCGAATTTATCTGATGGAACTTTTTTCTTTAAACGACCACGCAGTTACGCTTAGGCCCCAGCCTCTCTATACATTTATTCGTTTACATACACAAGAAGACAAAACAGTTGCAATAAATTTCCTAGATAAAGGAAAATCTAAGGCCAGTAGCTTTCTGCTGGAGCTTGGCTTCAGACTCGTCCTATAATTTGAAAACACTTTGCACATTTTTCTTTTGTTATGATCATCCACTTGCACATATTTGTCGCTCATTTAATTACTTGAGCAGACTTTGGATTCTTTTGTGTGACCAGGCAATAACGAGGGGTTGTATATGGCCATGGAAGGACCCCCCATTGTTGATTTCTTTTTATCATGGAAACTTCTCTTGGCAATTCAATAACTGAGAGCTACACTGATGATATTTGAAATTATAGAAGCCTGTACTTTGACTTGTGCCACCTCTCAATAAATATTATCCCTGTCGTCTAAAACCCAAGTCTTCTATAGAAACAAAGTCACCTTTCTCGCATCACATACATCATCCTTGTTGGTTTTCGAAGAACTTCCTAGTTTCGCCGAAGAAAATTCTCAGGGCGAGAAAGAGAGAGAGAGAGAGATAGACAGATGGGAAGGGCTCCTTGCTGTGATAAGACCAATGTGAAGAAAGGGCCATGGTCCCCTGAAGAAGATGCAAAGCTGAAGGAGTATATAGAGCAAAATGGGACCGGAGGCAATTGGATTGCTCTCCCACAGAAGGCTGGTAAATATTTCATCCTTACTTCTTCTTCTTTCTTTCGATGAATTTTAAAGTGATTGATATGACTACTCTTTAAGGCACACGATACCACCATCGTGAAAAAGATATTCACTTGCAAGATCCTTTCTTCTCTTTGCTTTTGTTTCAGGGCTTAAGAGGTGTGGGAAAAGCTGCAGATTAAGGTGGCTGAACTATCTCAGGCCCAACATTAGGCATGGAGAATTCTCTGACGAAGAGGACAGGATCATCTGTAGCCTCTATGCTAACATTGGAAGCAGGTATCATCAGCTTTCTTGTCCATCCATTCCAATTCATCTCTCTCTTATATTCTGTCATTCTATGATTAAATTTATGGATTTTAAGTTTTCACATATACCATTTTTTATAGATCTTTGATTTTTTTTTTCCTTCCCTTCTAATCCGTAGATACTGTGAAAAGTTTCGTACCTTTGCGTTAAGTAGAAGAACAGCTGCATAAGGATTCTCATAATGATTTACTTTTGTGGGGGAAAAAGGTGTAACTTCAAGAAATATTTGCCTACCCCATGAAAGTGCTAAATTTAGATAGCTTATTTATGATGCTGTGCATGCATGCCAAACTTGGATTTCTCTTCGAGTCTTTGGCCACAGTCTGAAATTTGAATCTCAATATGCTTCTTTCTCATGGAACCTGTCCACGTTAAAAATGCAGGTGGTCAATAATAGCAGCTCAGTTGTCAGGCAGGACAGACAATGATATAAAGAACTATTGGAACACCAAGCTCAAGAAGAAACTAATGGGCATGATTCCTGCATCTCAGAGAAAACCCCACCAAGCCACTAGTTTTTCGTCTCTTTTTCAGGCTTCATCGTTACAAGCATCACCATCCACCCAACTGTCATCGTCATCATCATACAAATGCAGCAATACTGCTTATTACCCCTTAGCTAGGTCTTTTACTGAGCCTACTTCATTTTCATCAAGTCCTTTGAGCAGTCACTCCTTTTCTACTGCTGCTTCTATGCTTCAACCCCAAGAAAGTTTTGTGGGTCCTATGAAAAGTTATTCAGTGAAAGACAGTCTGCTAATGTTTGGGGGGGAACCTAGCTGCAGTTCTTCTGATGGTAGTTGCAACAACCAGATTAGCCATGCCAAGGAATCAGAACATGAGTACGGATGTGTCGTTGGTACAAACAACACTGAACAAATTGGATTGCCAGGTTACTTGTACAATGGCCCTGAAGAGGATCAGAAGATAGTGCTTCCGCATGCTGGTGTTATTACTTATCAATGGAATGATCAGAAGCAAAATGGGTCATGGGAAGAGAACCCACTAGACTATGGCCTAGAGGAGATTAAGCAGCTTCTCAGCACCGGGAGTTGCAACAGCTTTTTGTTTGATGAAAACAAGACAGCGGAAGGATCATGTACTACTGATGCTGACTGTGTGTAAAATCACAAGATTTGTATGATAGGGAAGAGACGGGTTAAAGATTCAGATTTGGACTGAGTCTGTTGTTTGGGAAGGGGGGGGTGGTTAGGGATTACTTTTCTTTGACAGTCCATGGTGTCAAAAGTTCCCTTTGCGCGCATTGCTTTTTAGGGAATGATGTACGTGTTGGGTACAGTTAACTGCAATTTTCAGAAACATGTCATGGAAACTAGTGAATCTTTATGATTCAAGCATAAAACTCCAAATCTAAGGCATGAATATTATTTTATTTACTTTCGTTGGAATATTTCCCAGATCTAAAATTTAATGTGCTGTAGTGTTTTTTGAATCCTGTCGTTAATAATGATAATAATGTTTCCGGTCAATCTAGCCCAAGGTAATAAGAAATGAGAATACATATATATATTAGTCGATACCATCGAGATCAAATCTAAAAAAGACTTGATGCCAATGTCGCTCTTGGGCTTCTTAAAGAAGTATATTTATGTCAATAAATAAATTATTAAAAAAAAAAAAGTTATCTTCTCGGAATCAAGCTAGATTAGCTTGATGAGCTCTGAGATGACACGTGGGAACAGTGTGACAGAGTCTCAATTATTTGACAACCCTTTTTTTTTTTTTTTAAATATTAAGATTTGTACGGTGTCAAGTGCCAAAACGATAAACAAATAAACAGCGGGGAGAAAACTAAACCCCAAGACCTCTTCTGGTCATTTGCAATGCAAGTAACAGAGAATCCTTCTGGGGAAACAGTCCGATGCGACTTTAAAATTGTGTGATGTGTGGATAGATGATAATCTCGCGTCCGCCATTAATTGGTGGACTTGTTTCGTCAGAAATTGAGTTGTTTATTGTTTTTCCTTATAGCAAAGAAGCCAATATTGAAAGGTGGATGCATTGACCTTTTCACCGTTTTGTTTGCTCCTCAGGTTAAAAGGTTAGACAATTCGGTTTGCCAGCTATAGGCCCTTTTGAATACTGCTTAAAATATCAAATCGTCCCTAAAGGCTCTGGGACGAATTTTCTAGGAATGTCTTTTCCATTAGAGTGTAGAAAAGGTCAAAAAGGTTTGGCACCTGCCCATCCATGGCATTTCCAAGCTACTTCTAAGACCGCAGTTCCCACACTCGAATTGCTTTTCTCTTTTTCCATAAATGCATTTAACTTGGTTGCGACTTTGGCATGTCACAATCATACTGCAATTCAATTCTTTTACGCAAATGAATTTTAAAAGGTTATCAAATCATTTTAGTGGAAATATAGACCAACTGACTATACCAGTACAATTGAATGTGGCATTAAAAACTAAATCGTTGTCCGATCAGCAGTCCGGAATTGTGCAAGTGGTCGAAAGAATCAGAAGAACCAACAAAATATACTGGACAAAAAATGTGTTGGGCCAGTGGGGATCAGAAACATATTAGCGCACTATAGGGCCTTTCCACCGCCTTTTATGGTGGACAGACCGCGACAAGCTACGGCTCCACATGGGGTTTTTGTTTTTTTTTTTTTTTTTGTTTTTGTTTCCCATTTTTCCCTTCCGTTTTACATTTGAATTTCCATTGAGCTTGTTTCCTTGTACTAAAAATACTAATCCATTTCGGAAAAAAGGGCGGAAGAAACAGCCGGTGATTTTTTTTTTAAAGGAACAGATGAGATTAATGTTCTGGTTTATCGATTCATCGGTCTGACCACCTGAACTGAGCCGGTTTAAACACACAGGATCGAAGGATTCTAAAATTAAAATGTCATATTCTATTCTATTATAACCTTGCGAAAGCCCAATTCCCATGCTCGTCTAAGCCCAACTCACATATCATCAATTCTGGTTGCATACATGTTGTCCGTACTACATTAATTCTAGGCATTTCAATTCCTTGGTGAATTTACGGTCGTTAAAAGAGATCTTACATCTGGTTAATATGTGGCGTGTCAAGTTTTAAATGGGACATGGAGGCAAAGAGAAAAGCTAGTCTTGCGTTGCATGATGTTGATAATCTACCTAAGCATCAAAACAAGCTTCGGTTTTAGACTTCCCCGCAATCATTCTTATCTTTTGACCAAAGTATCCGCTTATGCATGTAAGCAAATCATTCTTGCCCTCTCTCCAGTATATTCATTCTGAACATAATGTTACGGAATTAGGCTTTGGACGTATTGGGCGGATGCATGTATCCTTGTCACACTAACCTTAAAAATAAACTCACTTTTGTGAAGCCTCCTAACACGTGCACGTCAACAATCACACACACACACACAATCCACAATCACCAAACTGTCATTTACCCCTAACATTCAATAATGAAAAATTGATGTGGACTGCTACGTGACAATCTTTCCGACACTAGGTGATAGTCCACTCCATCAGAGGAAAAGTAACATTTTAACAGGAATACGAGTCCAATGTTGCGAATGCTGAAAATTTTAAAAAGTTGGAGAGTGTATTTGCACAGCTTATGTGGCCGCCGGTGGAATCAGAATCCGGTTGCTATTTTGCCTGGAGCTACAACTTATGGCAAATGGTGCCTGCACTTTTCCCACGCCCTCGAGGTGCCTAACGAGCAGGGGCAGCAGCCTTGAGAGCTGTACATTTACATGCTCACATTTCTTGCCGTAGTGATTGTAACTGAGGTCGCAATCAACACTACTCCTATTCGTATCAAAATTCTAATTCAATCCATATCGACAGAGCAGAAGTATGCCAAAACAAGCTGAAAGGTATGTAGACGACAAATTAGCTTTCACATTTATCACATTAAAATTCATCATATTTTCTCTTCAATTTATTATATATATATATATATTATTATGGGAAATCCACCTCTAAAGGCAGAAACTCCCGCACTAGTAACTGCCAAATGTTCAGCCTTTGGGTTGGGCAACTTGCACAAGGACACAGAGAGCTCTCATGATCAATTTATATATGAGCTTACATTTTTCATTGATTGTCAATGATACAACATGAATTTTGCGCATTTGACCACAACAATTTTATGTACAGAATGCACAAATGAGGGTTAGAAGTTTTGAATAACAAAAACTTCATTTACAAAAAATCCCATTGCCAGTAGACCTTTTCTTCAATCCCTCCACCACTCCGAACAGCCAGCCTAAGAGTTTCGGAAGCAGGAGGAACACCCCAAAGATAAGGCACCGCCACTGTCATAGTCAGCTTTTCATGCAAACCACCTTTCACTGCCTTCTCCGCAGCAACAACCTGAAACATCAAGATGCTGAGCATCCCCAATAATAATGCTACTAGCTCTTGTAAACCAGACCTTTAACATTGGGCAAGCTACAAATCAAGATGACAGCATCCACATGCTAATTGTAGCAGAACTATGTTAAAATGCAAAGACCCATTTGATCAGAAGCATGAACCAGAAGGAGGATGCACCAGTTGGAGTTGTTCTCATTTATCAAGACATTGGCTTCATCAATACAAAGAAAATTAGAAGCATGAAAGATAGGTGTGCATTTTTTGGTTGGTTTTACAACATAACTAGACCATTCAATTAAAAATTTCACACCAGCCCAGAAAGATATATAAGTTGGGTCAGAGTTAGTAATAAAGAAGCAAATGTAAAGCTGATTGATGCTTTGTTCACTCAACTTCCATCCACTACAAATGCACTAAAACTTACCAACCCAATTTGCAATCCGACGGTTGCAGGATAGAAATCATGCAATGTGCATAAGCATTGTTTCCTCACTGTATCTTAATTTTGATTATGTTTCAATGCAAAAAAAAAAATAATGATTATGTATGCACTAAACAAAGACTAGCAGTTTTAAATTAGGACTGCGAATGGAAGAATATGCATACCTCCCCACCATGTTCCAAAACAGTGTCTTCCACAACATCACTTAGCATCTCAATTGAACGACAAAACCCAAAAATGCAGAGTCTTCTGCCCATATCAAGTCCCTAAAACCAGATCCCATACATGTGAGATAAAGAAATCTAAAGGAAGCAACCAAAATGGCAACATCATGATTCCTTACATTGGTTGCCGCAATGTCAAAGAGTGCACCCAAACATAACCCCTGCGTTGGGTCCATATAATCACTCTCTTGAAATCGTTGAGATCTTTGTGTAGATTTTGATCTCCCTTGCTTCCTCTGTCAAAAGATGCACTTTATTTGTTAAATGAACAATTTACTAGAAGAGCCAATTAAGATGTAAGAAATGAAAAACAATATGATTGTGTCACCTCAAGCATTTATAACATTTCACATTTTTCCCACACACATTCAATAAAAAAAGAGAAAAAAAAGGGAGGAAAATTTTGGTTTTAATAACTAATAAGAGAAGATGCTTTGAAGTTTAACAGGCATCAAGCTCAGTCATGTATCAAGCAAAAGAATCTGTCTCAAGAAATCAAGTGGTGCTAACCTACCTAACCTCAGAAAGTTAAAAGCTAAAGGTCAGAAAAAAAATGGAAAGCTAAAAAAAAAAAAGACCCGAAAGGAAAATAGCCATACATCTGAAGAACTAACAAGTTGGGGAACCACAGAGCCTCCAATCTGAATGAGCCCATCATCAGTGAATAGCGTGACTCTTTCCTCTTGAATCCATTCAATAGCTGTAAACAAACGCAAACGTGAACAAGCAGAAACAATAGAGCCAGAGAGATAAACAATGGCCTTGATTAAAACACCAAAAAAGGGCAACGAACTTGCTCACAGAAACACATATGTAATCTCAGTGAAAGTTTCAATAATAACCCTCAATGAGGTTAAGCAGCCCCTTGATTTCTTAGTTCACGTCCATTATGCTAAGTATGTTAGCCAATAGGCCATCTTTCATTTCGGTAACAACTCTACGGATGGTCACGAAAGAATCTAATTCATAGGTAACATTTTAAACTTAACTTCCATTTCGCGAAAAAAAAACGATTTTTTTAATCTTAATATAATGATTGAGCCAAAAAAAGATGGCTTTCTAAATCCCAATTTCCCATTCTAAATTTCTAATTGAACTATAAATCCTTTCGCGATAAAATTGAAACCACTAATAAGCGACATTGCTTCTCACAAAAAAAAAAAAAAAAAAAACACCTTTAGCTACCAAATCTTGGACATCAAACATGCAATTCTCCAATAGGGCCCACAAAAAGAAACAAGAAACGCACCTAAATCGCATAATTAGAAATAATATTGAAAAAAGGAAAATGGGAAAGTGAGGGAGGATTTACCGTTGTCTCCGTCGGACCACGGGAAGAAACCGAGAGGATCGTCTCCGAAGGAGCTACCAGAATCCGAGGAAGACGCTTTGGAAGAGAAGCGAAGGCTGTTCCGAGACGAAAGAGGATGGGAAAATGAGAAGAATCCGAAAGGAAGGGAAAGCGGTGATGCGGAGAGAGAGGAATTGGCTTCCCTCGACCGAGACACACTATGGACCGAACACACGGCCCAAAAGCATGGCGAAGACGCTTCCGCCATCAGAGGAAGAGAAACTTACAGATTCTACAGAGAGGAGGCGAACGTCCAAAAAAAGGAACAGAATTCCTTCTGGCGGTTATATATAAGACAAGGGGGGAAAGGAGGACACCGAGTGGAGAGCGCCACATATGTTGATGATCCACGTGGCAGGATCCGACGATTGATTGTGGTTCTTGGAATATTTTCCGGTCATTTCTTGCATCTTTCTTTCGATGGCACGTTCATTGAATCTTGCACAGCAAAAATCGATTCTTTTTGTTTCTGACGAAAATTTGACAGCAATTGCGTTTGTCTTAAAACTTGACACGGGAGTATTATATTATTTGCTTGCTTTTTTTTTTTTTTGTTTTCATTTTAAAGAACGTGATTTCCTAAAATTATTTCTCATTAAAGGAAAAATTCCTTTTTTTATTTTTTGATGGTAACGAAGTTTTCTTAGTTTTTAAAAAAGGCACCAAGAGAGATTCATTGTTTTTGAATCGAGATTTCCTCGGAATTCCAACTTGCTCTTGCTTATCGTAAAAAAATAAAAAAAATAAGTTGGATAGTTAATTAAGGCATGGTAATTTGTAAAGCTTTGCGCTCCTGGACGGAAAATTTGAGCCTGGAATCCTCGTATATCCCCCAAGTTTCCCGAGGAAATAAAAAACGATCCCCAATTTTTATTATTTTCCCTTCTTCCCAAGCACCCACATAAATATAGATATATATACATGTGTGTGTTGTTGGGGGCCCGGGGGGGGGGGGGGGAGGAATTCTCCCAATTCTATTGATTCAATCCTGAAAAGTTCTAAAATTTGGCAATATCCTTATTTGATAAAGCCAAATGACTTGCCCAAGAATGATGTGAAACAAACAAGAACTTTGTTTGCAACATGAATGGTGCTCCGGGCCGATCAAGATAGATTCAGAGATCCTAAAAAAAAAAGCGTTCTTGACGATTTTTCAGATATTCCACCAAGGGTGAGGAACAGGCACCCCCCTTCCAATGGTTGCGGGCAGTAGCCAGACCAATGTAAGTGCCCCACAATTTCGTTGTAAAAGGAGAGCAGATCCCAATTTTCTGGACAAACCCAAATTCCTACTTGCCCACATAGTCTTTAATGACTCCACCTGCAGCGGCTTCCCCAAAGCTCCTGCGGACCGCACCATCTGGCATGTATACTTCGATAAAATAGTTTCCTGTTTGGAAATTGTATCTTGAACTTTTGTCCACTTTGAGCAAAGACTGTTCCGTTCCTCGGCCCATGGCTCAACAATGTCGCCAAATTATGAAGATTCTGTTTCTATTAACGGGCCCATTGAGACTACACAGCAGAGATGACCGTTTATTGTCAAGACCTCCCCGCTCGAAGGTTGTCGCCGCAAAATGTCTCTTGTTCTGTTCCTGTTCTCGTGCTGGTTTCCTCGTGAAGAATTTGTTCTTGAGAATTTTATTATACAAATGTAAATTCATGTTACTTAATTTTAATTATTAATTGTAATTTGTTTTATTATTTATTTAAGAAATACGTTAACTATATTTAATATTTAATATTTAACTATGTTGACACGCGTTCAACTTCCACTTCCATATATATGATTTTGCTATCTCAACTTGGTGTTTCAGGACACAAATGCGGTGCCAAGTTGGCAATGCAACAATGCTATTGGGTTGTTTAATTGGTGAGGTGCACAGTATGCTGAAGCATATCACTCATCGCAATTCCACAATTTTCTTTGCGCCCTTCGCAGCTTGCACCGTAAAAGGGAATACGGAGAGCAACATTTACAAACAATGTCCCGAAATCGGCTTCACGGAAGATATTACGGAAAGAACCAACTGAAAGAGTTATTTAAGATACCAAGTTTTACAAATTATAAAGTTTAATAATAAAGCCGGTGCATAATCAGAAGGGTCAGAGGAACAATCCAATGAAAAGATAAAGCTGGTGAATGTGGGGATAGAGAGAAACAACCTATCTGCTATCACGCAGGAGCAATCCATTATTCTCTGACATTTTTGCTTAACCACCTCGGCCTCTGTCGTACACGTCAAGCGCGTTCAGCAGTGGCAGCTGCGTCCGACTGTGCAGAGTGAAGACCCGAGAAAGTTGTTTCTGATTTCAGGACCCATTAGAAAGCTAAACCCAAGTCACGTCTCTCAGACTTGTGTTCCTTTCTGTATCTTCGTGTGCTCTGAAGTACATGTAGGCCAAGCTTCAATTGCTTCTCTCTTTCACTGGCCTGCCTCTCTGCAATTATCTCTTTTTCTGTGCTTTTTTTTCTTTACTTTTCTTTTTTTGGTCAGGTTTTTCTGTGCTTTCTGAAATGTCCTCTTTTGTTTAATGATCCGTGCCATAATATGTATTGGTTGGCCGAAGGGGGGTTTCAAAGTAATAATTGAGCAACACAATGGTTTTAGTATACAAACTGGCTTCTTCCTCTGTGCGCGGGTGCGCGGATGCTCTTGCATGAGAAATTTGTTGAGAGAAAAATTTGATATGGATGAAAAAAGTAAAGCAATGAGCTTGGCACACCAACATATAAAATAGCAAGAGGACTATCTCTTTGACTAATCCAGCAGGACAAAAAATCAACTGCGTCTCTATACTCCCAACTATCTAACAACCCAATAAACACCAATAACCCAGTGAAGCGAACTAAGTATCTTATTCGCTTGTGTCTGCAATGCCTCCTAGGAAGCTGACACCTCCTAGGAAGAAACACTGTAACGACTGGAATAGATAACGCGGACACAACGTAGCAATTTCGGCCCATTTAGTTGGATCCTGTGGCCTATCTGCAACTCTTTTGCAATTCATTAAAGAGGGAAACATGCAACAATTTTTCACAAAACGTTATTGTCTTCCTTACGATGACTCACATACAAGAAACAGTCATTCTATCGTTAAGAAACTTGAGAATTTTCATGTTCCCACTTTTCAACCCATTGCAATTCTTCCTCTGCCGCCAAACCAAGTCGTGGCCACTAGAGAGAAGTCATAAAATATTCCTACTATCAGCCACTCCTTAAGACTGCAAGCGTTTTTTTTTTTCACTTTGTCCCGTAATCCTTCAAATTGCCATATTAAGCTCTCCATCATGTACAATTGTTAACACTGAGGGACTGCATTTATTGAATGTCTTTTGTGCAATTTGGGTCATTATGTTTAACCATGGTGTATGATAACATTATGTCACGGAATGACAACCATGCAAGAAAAGTAAATAAAACACCTTTGAAATCTCAAAATGATCCTCAAAAAATTCCAGTCATATCAATTTCACTTAAAATCTTGCAGGTTTCTGAAATTAACAGGGGTAATAATTATTAACTATTAAATTACATCTTTACCTTCCCGTTTCCAATATAGGTCACAATAATTGGGAGGCCGGAGAAACTGCATAACGTTCAAGATTATCGACACAGAATCAACATAGGTAACTCAGAGAAGAGGAATAATTAATTTCAATCTCACATAACATTTACAAATGTACCGAAAACTGAGATAGACAAATATAGAATAACTTCCATAAAGCAAGTTCTGAAACACCAGCTTTCCCAATTCGCCTCGCCTGTTCTACTGTATATGGAGAAGACTTTGTAGCGCAATCTCGGTGCTACAGGAGTGTCCAAGTTCCTCTTTAACGTCGTTAGAATCTGGTGGGAAAAGGCAAGAAGCGGAGCTTTCCAAACCAATTGCTCTACATGCAGCACCCGTATCCCCAATTATAGAAAAGAAACTAAAATCAACCACAATGGAGAGCAACTAAAATCTCATCCCCAGCCACAATCTTATCAATGAGTTCAATTTAAAAAGACCTTTCACCTGCCTTTATTTATTTCAAACTTACAGTGTTATTCATGACAATAGAATCTCAAAATTTTGCTAAAAACTTATTCTGTGCAGTTTCCTTTATTCAAGTAATACGGAGCAATTGCTCCTCCTTTCATTTATTTCACAGTGGAAATAACTCAATTTGAATAAGTGGCATAAGTCACGAAATGAGTTCTAAAGACAAATGACCTATGTGACATGCCAAAGTCTTCGTTATGAAAATAAATATATTATTTAGATTTGTTACGGTCAGAGCGCAAATGGTCGCCGCGGCTTTTCATGGTCCGGGCTTGCATCATTGCTTGCGGTGCTTCTGTTTGACAGGTCCTATTAGTTGATTGGGCTGGAAATTAGTGTAAGAAGCCAGCCCCAAGGCAATATTGCAGATGGACCGAAATTGAAGGCATCGCATTCATCAATTTCAGAGGTCTAACTAACTGGAAGCTTTAAAAAAATATAATAATAAATGATAGACTATATACTACAAAATGCGGATATGTAGTTTTTTATTATTTTTTTAATAAAATTTACACCCTCTTTTCAAGATTAAAATTCAAGAATATCTTTTGAAAGACTCACCGAAGGGATTCTAATAATTCGTAGACATTTAGTTCGCTAAAGCCCAAGCGGATGTAGTGTAAGGAACAACCCTTTATAGGTTGAGACATAAAAAACCAAGTCCCACACAAATTCTTAGTTCATAGCAGCATTCGCCAATTTCCTGTGCGCATTCAACTTCAAGGCGTACCCATTTCAGGCAGCAATTATGCAGCATAATATTTCTTAGCATATCAAACCATACACATAGATTGCATATATTTCCTATCGCTTCAAAGTAAAATCTAGACAGGTTATGAAAATAATGCTAGATTGAAGCAGATTGATTGGGTACAGAGTTGATATGCATGTGGGGGTAAGAATGGGTCCAAAAGGTTTTAATTCTCAAGTGGGCGATTTTTGATTTTTCCCTATCCTACTGGGATTTGGACCCAAGATGCTATGCATATAACTTCAATAATTCAGGAGCACATGCACCACCCATTTGGTTTCCCATTCATTGTGCCGCAAAAAATCTTATCTAAACTACAGCTGTTTTAATCCTTTCAGATTTTGAATCGTGGGTCCTAGTGTTTCTAATTAGACGTTGTATCTAGCTTCTTGAGCATAAGTCTGATTGAATTGCTCATTTTCTTTAACTAATTTGAGGAATTTATCACTAACAGCTTCATTGGTGTTTGGTAAATGTGGGCTCTATCATGTCCTGGTCTCTTTGAAAACTACTTTTGAGACTGTTGATAATCCCCCAACAGGCCATGGCTATATATCCATCCAATAGTAATCAAAATTCACAGTTTTTTTTTTTTTTTTTAAAAAAAAGATGAAATAATTAAGTATAGAGTCTCCACTAGTTAATCCAGTACAATGATTACCCAACCAACAAGGCTTCTCAAGTACTCTGACTTGTGTAAGAAGCCTCAAAAATAAATGAACTCTGATAATGATGGCATAAAAATTGTTCTTCCCCCCATCCCACTTCTCCTCTCTTTTCCGTCACTCAATTTGTTTCTTCAATTGGGGTTCCATCTTTATTTTATCTTGTGGTCAGATTGTTGTATTTCAATTTTCCCTGTTTTCATTTTTTTTTTGTTTCTTATGTTTGTGGTTTTCCCAGTTTTCATCCCCATTGAGGTGTACATTCCAATCAGGAACAACTTATCTTATTCGCACCCTTAAGCTTTTTTATGGACATTTTGGTCACCCTTGTACCGAAGGAAAACAATAATGCATGCTCAAATCAAATTTCCCGTCACTTGTCACTTAAAATGGGTTGAGTTTCTAATTGACATTTGGAGGAGGCTAATCCCATAATTGACTATTATATAAGTAAATTAGGGAAAAGCGGTTCGGTCCAATCCAACGATTGCCATCAGCAATTCTTCTTTTTTTTTTTTTTTTTTGGGAAATAAAATCTTTTTGATGCATAAAACCCCCCCGGGTTTTGGGCCCTCATTTTGTCACATCAGACACCAGGAACTCTCGTCTTCCTACAAACATCGTTTTCTTTAAGGAGCTTTCTTCCATCGTTCGCATCCTCTTCTCTTTTCACTTTCTTCATATTCATTCATTTTCAGTAGGAATTAATCCCACTCCGTTGGGGACTAGAAGCGCGCAATCTGCCACTAATTCTACCATCTCAGCCACAAGCAATTTCCCTCCCCACCCCCCCCCCCACCAAACCTTACCAAAATGCTAAATTAAAAAAAAAAAATCCCTCCCCCCAAATAAATAAATAAAAATTGAAAAAGAAAAATGTGGCTTCTTATTTCGTCGACTTTTGGTCGGTACACGCACATGTGCTGCCGTACGACAAAGTATTCTTTATCAAAGCCATGACTTTGACATTAATGTTACAATTGCCAATTTTTGTCGTAAGGCTATCTTTTTTTATTATCCAAAAAATTTATTACACCTTAAATTGTATAATAAAATATATTATTTTTATTTTTATGGATCTAAAACTCTTGTTTTTAATATTAGAATTCAAAATCTCTAAATAAATATATAAAGTAATAAATATGAGAAACTGCAATTATCTCTTTTCAGATACGAAAGTGAAGTGAAATTTAATTCTGACAATCGCTGTGCAATAGTTTATGGTAGTAGCATATATTTTGACCGGAATAGCTTAATATTGTAAAAAACTGAGAGCAGTTGGATCAAGGTGATTAAAATGCCGAATACTATGAAAAAGAAGGGGACACAAAAATTGGCCGCCAGTGGGAAGGCATTCTATTTTCACCTTTTTTGTTTTTCTAAGAAATTGGAGGAAAGAAAAAAGGTTTGATTTCCGTTTAATTAAAGAGAGAGAAAATTTCAGCGAAATACAGGAGTGGACAATGGCCGGGAGGGTAGGAAGAAGCAGGATGGATTTTGGACTTACTTATCGAGAAAAAGAACAGCAGAGGTACCAGGCCAACCTTTGACAAAAGCATGGCCATCTGATGGCCGTACAATCAACATTGGGGTGCCGTGATGGCTTGACAAAAAGAAGAGGGTAGCCACAATATTTCGATTAAAAAGGGTAAAACAATATATAAAAATTAGAAAGAAAAATAAAGGATAAAAATAAAATAATTGAAAGGGACAAATTAAAGAAAAAAACAAAACAGAAAAAAACCAGAGAGAGAGAGCATTAAAAAAAAAAAAAGAAAAAGGTGAGAGTGAGAAGGACAAAAAGGGCATGGGCCTCCAAAAGGATGGAAGATGCGAAAGTGGTCACCCTTCAGCACCCATCACAAGAAAACATGGACACATGCCAACCAAACTTCCACCGTATGTGAACCCTGTAATCATTCACTTTTTTTTTTTTTTTTGCTTAATTAGGATAAGAAAAAAAAAGGGGGTAATATTCTATAATATTATCAAGAAGAATTTTTTACCATCCAAAAATTCGATTAAAAGTTTGAATTTATAACAGAAACGCGACCTCCTCATCATTATTTATTGAGGCTATGACCTTTAGCCTGAAATCATTCACCGTTCAAAAGCACAAGCGCACTCCCCCTCCCTACCTTCCTCCCTCCCTCTCGTTTTGCCATGTCGGCCAATAAAGCTCAACCTTTGATCAACCCCACAATTGTTTGGTCCATTTATTTCATCGAACTTTTTCCCTGTCCTATTCGGATGGACACACATACCAAGCAAATTACCCCCCAGCCCTCTCTTGTTCATTTTGCCTTCGACTCTGTACCCTGTAATCATATTCATTCAACACGCAGCAAATTTGACCGAAACCACTTAAAACTAGCAAATAAGAATATCCTTAATTGAAAATTTGGTGCCGTTTGCTACCGTTAGGGACACCTGCTTCCAATTATGATTTATAAAAAAAAAAAAAAAGAATACCTGCTTTTAAAAGTTTCCCTTTTGATGCTCCCAAATCACATTTCCACTGTACCAAATACCGAATTGATAATGCCAAATCTCCATATAGATACCGGCCAACTTTTGGATCAAAAGCCGAATTTGAAGGAAATGGGCGCCAATCTTATCAAACCCACATTAAGAATCAAATCACATCAGCATAATCTAACGTACATAACTCTTTTCTTTTCTTTTCGTGTCTTTTTTTCTTTTCTTTTCTTTCTTTCTTTTTTTCCCCTTGGTTTAGATTAAATGTATGTTACATCAGATACTTGGATCGTGAGCTGGAATTTTCGTTGCTTGCTTTTGCCGTGCGCCCATCATATGACGAGCACAGAAAGATTCGCACTTCGACACAAATGGCTTTGCGAAATTACCTAATAAATATTTGGTCCAAATGAGTTGCTAATAATGTGGAGCTTTTTGGTGATGCTGATTCGTTTTTCTACCATTTGTATTATTGAAATCGAATACAGGTGGGGGCACGGAAGTCAAAAGAAAATGCGCATTTAAAAATCACCGTCTCCAACCCTAAAATCACCCGATCCTTCTATTCCACGGGCATAGTGGGAGGAATAATTAAGCATTGGGCTAATTAATTAGCTGCAACCTCGAGTTGTTAGGAAGATTCTTCTCCTGATCGCATGCTTCCTTGTGCTCCCAAGAATCAGATCCGTTCGTAACCTCTTTAAGATTGAGCTATTTGATGCGAAGAATTACTTTTAAGACATGGCTTTTGCGGAAGTCACCCCAAACGCGTCTCTAAGGCTAGTTGTTTTGGGACATTGACCCAATTAGTTTCATCTTTTCTAGGCAAAGAATTATGAAGTATTTATATATAATATATATATATATATTGTGCCAACGCGTATGAAGTCATAAAAATTTATTTCAATCCTTTCCCTCAGGTCAACTGATGAAATATATTGACTGAGATTTCAATCAATTAACTTCTGCACCTGATGGGGAAAAAAGAAAAGGCAGGCAGGCATGAACTTTTGCCTACCTAATTCTAAAAAAAAAAAAAAAAAAAGAAAGAACCCCTTTTCAGCGATTAAATATATTTACTTTGATTTCAGCCCACTGTCTCACGATTCGCCCACATTACGTTGCACTGTAAGCAATAGCCCGGTACGATAGTGGGCGATATGATACTGTCAAATTAATGAAGCCAATGAGACATACTAAAAATGCAAGTAAATTGTAAGGTCACAGACCCTATAGAGTTATAGGCTAGGGTCCGGGGGGGAGCTCCTAGTGCAGATGTGGGGACCAAGATGGGAGGGGCAAGGTCACATGAAATGGGCGCGTGCGGGGCAGGACATGATATTTACCTAGTGACTTTTCATTATTGTTGTGTTCTTTTCCAGTCAATGTATCCTCCTCGCTTACTTTTCTGACTTTCGCCTCCATTCCCATCGATTCAGGAAACGCAAGACATTGTGCTCATCGATGACTTGTTTGCACCGAATTATTTTCACGCGTTTAATTTTCTCAAAATAAAATGGCCTGGCATTGCTTGTTTCGTGCCGGTTGTACAGCTGTTGGTGATTCCTTGTTGCTCTCGGACGCATCGAGTGGATGTGCTTGTAGGCTGCAGGCTACGGCCCGCAGAATCATCGCGATTTGTGATTCTAAGATTGCCGGGATCCAATCGCCGATCAAGATCAATAACATGGCAGAATACACGATTAAAACTCCAAGAAAGACAACGGAATGGCATAATGAGTACCACATGCACCACACTTTCAACGAGTGTTCGTTGAGTGGCATTTGAGTGTTTTTGGTCATTCGATTATAAAACAAAGCAAACCCCCTACAGTGGACCAACACCCCCCCCCACCATTACCATGTAACTAAATAGATTACAGTCTCTCTCCGCGTAAGGATATTGAGATCCGTGAACGGAGATTTTGTAATTTTCTCTTCGCCCCTTTTGACTTCTTCAGAGTCATTCATTTCGCTCTCCCTTTCGACCCTCGAAATTTGGCTGCTTGCCTGCTCTTAAATTATGTACAGTACTCCCCATTTATTTATTTGTTAGTCAGCTTCCTTACATAAATTCGATCACCGACCCCCCCCCCCACCTATGGTACCCTAATGTCCAACCACCTTATCCATGTTCATTTGTCTGTTTTATTTCCTAGAAACCTCGTTGGCTGTTGCACGCCTTTCTTGTACATCAATCAATCTAGTGCTCATACCTAAGTTAAAGGCCCTTGTATTTTTCTTTTAAATTTTAAGAATTAAGAATCGAATTCTAAACTTAAGATTAAGAGTCAAATACTTTTATCATTAAATCTTATCACTAGTGACACTAATTTGTTTTTTTTTTTTTCTCTGATAGTTTACTACTGGGACAAGTAACCAAACCGTATATAGCGACTAAGAATTCGAGAGAGAGCTTCCATCTTTTTGTTTCCTGTTCTAATCCCAGTTCGAGGAAATCTTCACTTTATTTATAATGGGGTCAAAAAACTATTTATAGGGTCCTTAACTTAGAGTACATGGATGGGCACTATTGCCATTTTCCTATAGACGTGACTTCCACGTTTCCTATCCTGTGGCCAACTAACTGGTTTGGGCTGGTGAACAGAGAATATTGGGTTGCTTGACTTATCCTCGATTACCACTAGTTTTATTTTCAATATGATTTTCTGATCCGGAATCTAAATTGTTAGTGTGAATTAATTAAGTTTTGACTCAGTTTATGATTCGATCAAATTATTTGCGAAAGCAATTCTATAATTGTACACGTTCGAGATGAAGAAGCTTCATTATTTATATAAAAATGTCGCTATATGAAAAAAGAGGGAGAGAGAGAGAGAGAGGAAAACCCCAATTTATCGTTCAATAAAATAAAATTGGTCGATGTATGTATAAAGGCAATAAAACAAAGGCTTTCTGCCAAGAGAAAAATTATATAGTAAAATTTAGAGAGTAATATAGTAAAAACAATAAAAAAAAAACGTAAATCAATTTCATACCACTTAGCTTTATAAATAAATGCAAAATCATCATGTTACCCTTTTATTATTATCTTGTCATTTCTTATATATATATATAACGGTGCTCTTTCATTAAATACCGTCCGCAAAGATATTTTTCTTATGCTCATTATTAATTATCTGATGTGGTTGAGTTTGTTAATGGGGTGGCCAGCAATTGAATGGTGTTTTCACCCTGCACTGATCAACATAGTTGCAGGACAATACGTCCGTGACATTAAACACACAGACACCAGCGTGGTTCCAGAATTCCAGTCAGTTTTCCTTCACGCATGGTTTTTTAGTAGTTTCCTATGTATGTGATTTTATCGAATATGCATTCAATGCAGAGGCAGTAGTGGGGCTGGGACATTTACTTTGCTTAAGGTCTGGCAATATAAAATTATCGATAAAATAATATACTGCTTTTCCATAAACTACATAATTTCACATTTTTCATGGGTATTCCCTCAATCTTCACCACCCCTTTTTTTTTTTTTTTTTCATGAAAAGACCAATTGGTTATATCTAATACTTTTCTAACATTTTGTTTTGTTTTTTTTTCTTTTTAACAAAAACATGATTACAAGTTAGGAATGCGAGTTTTGGTACTATTATTCCATTATAATTTAAAGACCGTGGATAATTCATAACCATATGAATAAGTAATCATACTACAAGGTCTTCTTACCAAATTATTTTTCTACATCATATCCAATTTTCTTGCCTTTCAAATTTTCTCCTACATCTCCCACTACCAATTTGTGGCATATTTTGGGTAAGAAAATGCAAAGATATATATACTTTTAAGTAAAGCAAAGTACTTGCAGAGCAGACAGAAGTAGACAATTCCTCGTGGATAGAGAGCAAAGCAGCGTGACACTGGCCAAAGGAGAGACTTTGGTCCTTGCAGAGAACAAAAGCCAAAGGAAAAAAAAAAGAAACAAACAGACAGAGAACGGTATACTTGAAAAGAGAGAAAGAAATCCAACAGCTTCTCTTCCCCAGAAGAAAAAAGAAAGAAGAATTCACTTACTATTTTTTCTGACAAATATGAAAGGAAACCAATATACTTAAGTTTATTAAAGGAATTTAATCTCTCAGGTGTCGGTCTTTGTTTATTGTATTTTAAGTTTTCAAGCCAAGAAATAAAGAGAGAAGGCACTGAGGTTCCTGACTCACTGAGCAATAAAGCTCCAAAGGCATGAATAAAGGCAAGGCAGCCTCTCACCCCATCCCTGCATCTGCTGTGCGTAAAACAGGCTTAATATATGCTTCACCTTTGACAGCGCAAGGCACAGTGTTCTGACTGACCAAACCTCAGAATTTCAAAGCATCCAAATTTGTAGAGAACAAGATGGATGATATTTCAAAGAAACGGTTTAATCTGCTGACATCTTTGATAATGAATCAAATTTGGCTTTACAGGAATCTGAAGATTTTTCATGATTTCCTGACAGTTGCTTGGGATCTAATTTTATATAGTAAACATTATATGACATCTATTTTCACCAATTTACATCAGTCGTTTATGGGGCAAGGATGGTTGGACTTGAATGCATATTGGGATCTTAGCTGTTTGGTCTGACACAAAACTAAAATTCAACTCTGGGATGTATATATTTCAACTAGAATGTTGGAATTTTAATCACTTGAAGGACAAAAGAACCCTAAAGTCTCAGCCTTTATTGTATTTAATTAATAAAGGCTCCCCTACTTGCCCTCTGATAACCTAGGTAGAGAGAGAGAGAGAGAGAGAGAGAGAGAGAGAGAGAGAGAGTGTGTGTGTGTTTCTTTTTTTTTTTTAACGTCCGAAAGTAATTTAGCCAGAGTCTACATTTGACACTTTTAACTCACATTGAATAGCAGACAATTATTTAAAACAGAGCTAAAATAAACAAAATAATTGATCAGAAGAAGCTATCTATCGCTCTTCGCAACAAATAATAAAGGAAGAGAGTAGGATGAGAGGAAAGATTTGGTCAAAATTTGTAACCTGTTGATATGATAGACGTGAGTTTCACCTGAATTTTATATGTTTTTTAAATTGTTTAAAATATACGACGTGTATAAAATCAAAATAAAATATACGTATCATTATTAAAGAGAGTTGAATGCAGAAATTCGACATTTATTCACAAATTTAATTTAGTTGTATGTATATTATATTCAAAAAAAAAAAAAAAAGAGGCTGGGAATTGCGCGGAACTGACATTCGCCACGCCACCTCGTCAAGGGGTTTTGGCTAAGAACTCCGCCATGTAGGCTTAATGGTAATTTCGGAATGAGCATATCAAGGAGATTGTTTTGTCAACAAATCTTGGGAGGAAAGGTCGGCACTCTGGTTTCATTTTTTGACTGGCCATTAATATTTGACTTAGAAGTGATTGTTTTAATAAAATATCCTGGATACACTATTATGAATGCATGAATATAACACGACATACGAGTATCGCTGTTGTAACTATTTATTAAAAAAAATTTATTTACATATATATATATATATATATATATATATATATATATATATATATATATATATATATATATATATATATATATATATATATATATATGTAGACAAGAAAAATTGTTGCAATAATACCCAATTCCATATCTTCAATAAGGGAAGCAAAAATTCCGGGAGAGCCTTCCGTCTAGTTTACAGGTCAACAGAGGAGAGCCACTCCCTAATGGTGAGGCTTATTTGATGGTAATATAGTTTGGTACAGTTTGTAAGAAAGGACTCCCGGATTTGAAGGCGAGAAGAGACAGACAGACCAGACAAGGAAGCGAGGTGAAGTGGGGAGGAGGAGAGGAAAGGTCAAAAGCAACGAACGTGAAAATTTTTTCTTTCGTTTTCTTGTCCAGGGCTTTCTGTTTTGACAAACAACTTTACAGTCTAACGTCCACGACAAGCCACAGCTTACAAAAAAAAAAAAAAAATCCCCAACTGTACACACAACTAATTATTATCTAATTGGCATTTCCACCATTAAATGTGTTCTGGTCGAAAGCCCCATCTCCAAGTGTTTGTCACACAGTATTCTTTGTCGGGTGGGATCTCTGTGCTAAACTGAAGCAAAACTATTCCCACTCTTTCCCAGGTTCTTTCTTTTCTTTATTCCTGATTTTACTTCGCAAGTCTGTTACTCTTCACCGTGACATTGAAACCTCAGTCATATGTTCTCGTTTCTTGGAGTGAAAACCTTTTTTAAGGTGTGACTTAAGTAACTGTTTCTTATTTTAGAGGGGTGATAATCTTTTTTAAGGAGTGACTTAAGTAACTGTTTCTTATTTTAGAGGGGTGAAAAAAGCAAACTTGGAATAGAAACAGAAAAAACCACCAAAAAAGAGACTGAAAAAAGGAAGAAAGAAAAAAAAAACAAAGAAAAAAAAGAAAGAAACGTCAGCTCAAAAGGCAGATGGGGTGAGATAATAAAGAGAAGAGGGGGAGGGAAAGAGGGAAAGAGAGAGGAGTGCAAAGGTAATTTTGGTAGCTAAGCCAAAGGGAGAGAATTTTTTTGTTTTTTTGTTTTATTTTTTTTTAAGTTTCCGCAAATGTCACGAGAGTCTGAAGAAGAAATAAAGAAGATTGAGCACTGGAAATGGACAGAAATGCAAGGCCTTGAGCTCGTGTCTGCTTCTCTTCCCTCTGACCCTTACAAAAGCTACCCTTCTACTCCTCCCACACCAACTTTACAATAAACTCACACTCCCCAGGAGAAGAACAACTTGAAAACCTGACCCAAAATCACCAACAACAACGAGAACAAGTGGAAAGTTTCCAAGAAAGTGTAGTGGAGAGAAGAGAAATGGAGAGCGTGGAGCCAAAGAAAGATGGCAATGGTAGTAGTGGTGGTAATAATAATGGAGAGAAGTCAGGTGATGTGGCTGCTGTTGGGTTAGCAGAGCTATTCAGATTTGCTGATGGGTTGGACTACGTGTTGATGGCAATTGGGTCGATTGGTGCTCTTGTACATGGCTCTTCTTTGCCTCTCTTTCTCCGCTTCTTTGCTGACCTTGTTAACTCTTTCGGGTCTAATGCCAACAACATGGACAAGATGATGCAAGAAGTTTTGAAGGTGAAACCAAATTCCAAAATGTACATTTTTTTTCTTGGTTCTTTTTGGTGTTTTCATCTTACCTCAATTTCGTCTTTTTTTTTTTCAGTATGCATTATACTTTCTGGTCGTTGGTGCTGCAATATGGGCATCTTCATGGGCAGGTAAGAAGTTGGTTGGTTGGTTCTGGAACAGAGGACTCTCTTTCAGTTTCTTGGGCTTTGCGTTTTTTCTTTTGATGTCTATGCTTAGTTTTGTTCTGCTTTTATATAATTAAAAAGTAAAGCCCCGTATTGGATTAAGCAGAAATATCTTGTTGGATGTGGACTGGAGAAAGGCAATCTACCAAGATGAGAATCAAGTACTTGGAAGCCGCCCTTAACCAGGACATTCAGTACTTTGACACGGAGGTCCGGACCTCCGACGTCGTATTCGCCATTAACACCGATGCAGTGCTGGTCCAGGATGCCATTAGTGAAAAGGTGAAAGACGGAACATTAATTCTGTTTCCAGTACTAGGATGCCACTGACTTTTTGGCTAAAAAAATGTGATCTTTTGGTTAATTTGTTTTGCAGTTGGGTAATTTCATCCACTATGTAGCAACATTTGTGTCTGGATTTGTAGTGGGTTTCACTGCCGTGTGGCAATTGGCACTGGTCACCCTCGCAGTGGTTCCTCTCATAGCTGTAATTGCAGCCATTCACACCACCACATTAGCCAAACTCAACGGCAAGAGCCAAGGAGCTCTATCGGATGCAGGAAACATTGTAGAACAGGTAATGGAAGTTTTATTTTTTTCCCCGATTTTTTTGAGTCGATCGGAACTTAAGTTAGCCGTTGCCAAATATTGTAAATTTTGGCATCTGGGTATCTCTGATTTCAAGTCAAATTGCAGACAATAGTTCAAATTCGGGTTGTTCATGCATTTGTTGGGGAATCAAGAGCACTACGAGCCTACTCATCAGCACTGAAGGTCGCCCAGAGAATTGGTTACAAGAGTGGATTTGCAAAGGGAATGGGACTAGGTGCCACTTACTTCGTTGTTTTCTGTTGCTATGCTCTTCTTCTCTGGTATGGTGGCTATCTCGTAAGGCACCATTTCACCAATGGAGGGCTAGCGTTAGCCACCATGTTTGCAGTCATGGTTGGAGGACTGTAAGTGGTCTTTTCCCCTTAAATAAGCCATGGACCACTTTTTAGCACATCTCTTAAATTTGAATATTTTTGTCAATTTTTTGTTTGATTGGCAGGTCTTTGGGGCAGTCTGCTCCGAGCATGAGTGCATTGGCCAAAGCAAAAGTTGCTGCTGCTACAATTTTCCGCGTAATTGATCACAAGCCAGATATAGATCGGAACAATGAATCTGGGCTACAATTAGAGTCTGTTACAGGGCTTGTAGAGCTGAAAAATGTAGACTTCTCCTACCCATCAAGGCCAGATGTACGGATTCTTAGTAATTTCTCCCTTAATGTCCCTGCTGGCAAGACTATTGCTTTGGTTGGCAGCAGTGGCTCTGGCAAAAGCACCGTTGTCTCCCTCATTGAGAGATTCTATGATCCTAATGAAGGTAAATGGTGTTACATTCCGTTGCTTCTCTGGACAAACTTCGTATGCATCTGTGAACTGAATCAACATTGCTTCTTGAATTTGTTTAGTCCATGTGGGTATGATGTTTTGGAGTTATGAGAACTTCTTCTAAATTAAATTTGTGCAGGACAAGTTCTGCTAGATGGGCATGACATAAAGACCTTGAAGCTGAGATGGTTGAGGCAACAGATAGGCCTTGTAAGCCAAGAACCAGCTCTGTTTGCCGCCACCATTAAAGAAAATATACTGTTGGGAAGGCCTGATGCAGACCAAGTTGAGATTGAAGAGGCTGCCAGAGTTGCTAATGCTCACTCATTTATTATCAAGCTACCCGATGGTTTCGACACACAGGTAAGCTATTTTCAACACATTAGCAAGTGAATATAGGCTTGGATGTCTTTTTTTCCTTTATTTTTTAATTTTTGTCCCATCTTAATTGAAGTAGTTTAACAGATTCTTAAATTTGATGGTATGCTGGCTTGTCCTGATGTTACTTTTTTCATTTTAGAATTCAAAATCCCAATCAAGTGTAATAGAGTGGCAGCCTACTCCTTTAATATTTACCCATTATTCAAACCAAAAAGTAAAAAAATATTTATCCCTTACAAATAGGCTCTATGGTATGCAAATTATTATATTATAGTAGTCTGCTGGGGGGTGAGGTAGGAGAGTGGGGTAAGGTTGGTAGCTCTAGAAAATTAAAGGAAATGATGAATCTTGACTGATGGGAATCAATTTTTGTCGGCCATTTTAATAGGCTTATAATTGTTCCTTAAACAGGGAGTCTTGTTGAATGCAATAGTGCATTTGGTCAACAACTTACCTAACATTATTAATTTGTTTCCAAGAGTCAACATGGGTTTGTGTTCCGGTCTTCCTTGCATTTAAAATAATGTAAGATGCTTCAGTCAACAGTGCATGTGCTTATAAAATGGTGTAGCTTATTGTTAATGCAGAAATACGGATGAAATTTTCGGCTGAGGACATGCCATGGCAGATATCAAGAAAAGATGTTAAAATTTGGAGCATGACATGAAGTACATGAAGTAATCACTGCAGGCAAAAGTAAATAAATAAATAATATATGTACATTGGAAAATAGATACCCGATGAAGTCTTGACTCCTACTCAAAAGCTTGAAGGTTTTAGTTGTCTCAAGGTTGATGCATCTAGAAAATTTCTTGTAGGTTGCATAAATGGAAGGCTGAATGAATTATTGACATGGTCTGTGCTTATCACTGAAAATCAATTATCATTTGTTTGGTTTGTTGAAGTTATAACTAACCTACAATGTTTATACAATAAGAACAAAAGTACCTCTGTTACATCAAAATTATCCCAAAGATTTCAATTGCATAGAACAATCTGTAAATAGGTGCAAAAATGTGAAAGTTAATGAGACATCATACTCTATTTTTATTGTTGTTTGTTACTCTAGCTTGATGTTTTTCTTTCCTTTTCCATGTGTTATTTGAATTATTTCATTCATTAACAACAGGGAGTTTAAACGTTCAACCATTAAAATAAAATGGCAGGTTGGGGAAAGAGGACTGCAACTCTCAGGAGGGCAGAAGCAAAGAATAGCTATAGCAAGGGCAATGCTAAAAAACCCAGCAATTTTGCTCTTAGATGAGGCGACAAGTGCTTTAGACTCTGAATCAGAAAAACTTGTGCAAGAGGCCCTTGACAGATTCATGATTGGAAGGACAACTCTTGTGATTGCCCATCGGCTCTCCACTATTCGCAAAGCTGATCTTGTAGCGGTACTTCAGCAGGGCAGTGTTACTGAAATTGGAACCCATGATGAGCTCATTGCAAAAGGTGAAAATGGTGTTTATGCAAAGCTCATCAGAATGCAGGAGATGGCACATGAAACAGCTTTAAGCAATGCTCGAAAGAGTAGTGCAAGGTAGCTTCCTCTTGGGTCTTCAATTTTAATATGTCATTTCCATACTTAATATTTTCGATACTCCAGTTATTTCTGAATGCACCTGTATTCATCTGGACTAAGGAATTATTTTTTATTGATCTGCAGGCCTTCTAGTGCCAGGAACTCGGTGAGCTCACCAATAATTGCACGCAATTCCTCTTATGGCAGATCACCATACTCACGCAGACTGTCTGACTTTTCTACTTCAGATTTTAGTCTCTCCATTGATGCTTCACATCCTGGCTACCGCCTTGAAAAGCTTGCTTTCAAGGAGCAAGCAAGTTCCTTTTGGCGCCTTGCAAAAATGAATTCCCCTGAATGGGTTTATGCATTGGTTGGTTCTGTGGGTTCCATCATTTGTGGCTCCCTCAGTGCCTTCTTTGCTTATGTTCTGAGTGCTGTCCTCAGTGTTTACTATAATCAGAACCATGCTTACATGAGCAGAGAAATTGAAAAATACTGTTACTTGTTAATTGGGCTTTCATCGGCTGCACTAATATTCAATACGCTTCAGCATTTCTTCTGGGATATTGTTGGGGAAAATCTTACAAAACGAGTGAGGGAAAAAATGCTGGCTGCAGTGCTTAAAAATGAAATGGCATGGTTTGATCAGGAGGAAAATGAGAGTGCAAGGATTGCAGCAAGATTGGCCCTAGATGCAAACAACGTCAGATCAGCAATTGGAGACAGGATTTCTGTCATTGTTCAAAATACAGCACTCATGCTTGTTGCTTGCACTGCAGGGTTTGTTTTGCAGTGGCGCCTTGCCCTTGTCCTTATAGCTGTCTTCCCTTTGGTTGTTGCAGCCACTGTTCTACAGGTCTGTTTATCCAACCCATTTCTCGGATAGCAATTTGGTTGCCTTAGGAGAGTGTGGTCCAATTTTTAGGAAGGGTGTGTTGGACTAGTAGTTTTTAATGTGGACATACTTTGCTAAGAAACCCATCAGACTTCAGTAGAACAATTGGATGCAGCATATGAAAATGGTAGATAACTATACATGTCCTTGTGATCTTTAACCAAAAGTTCGATGGTTGAAAAGTGTGCATTACATTAAGCTTTATATAATTTGAACATTTTTGTTGCAGTAGATCTACAAACGTATGTACCACTAATGAATATTCATTTGGTTGTTTTTATTGTATTTGCTACAGAAAATGTTCATGAGTGGTTTCTCAGGAGATCTTGAGGCTGCCCATGCTAAGGGCACACAGCTGGCAGGGGAGGCCATAGCTAATGTAAGGACCGTTGCAGCCTTCAATTCAGAAGCAAAAATAGTTGGACTTTTCTCCACCAACCTTGAGATCCCTCTACGACGCTGCTTTTGGAAGGGACAAATTGCAGGAAGTGGATATGGAGTAGCACAGTTCGCACTTTATGCTTCATATGCGCTTGGTCTATGGTATGCTTCCTGGCTTGTGAAACATGGGATCTCCGATTTCTCAAAGACAATCCGAGTTTTCATGGTCCTTATGGTCTCGGCTAACGGTGCAGCTGAGACACTAACCTTGGCACCTGACTTCATCAAGGGTGGGCGGGCTATGCACTCAGTATTTGACTTACTTGACCGCAAAACAGAGATTGAACCTGATGATCCGGATGCCACCCTGGTACCTGACTGCATTCGTGGAGAGGTTGAACTAAAACATGTAGACTTTTCTTATCCAACTCGCCCTGATGTTCCTATTTTCCATGACCTTAATCTTCGTGGACGAGCTGGAAAAACTCTTGCCCTTGTGGGCCCTAGTGGGTGTGGTAAGAGCTCAGTCATTGCACTCATACAGCGATTTTATGACCCATCATCTGGACGGGTTATGATTGACGGAAAGGACATCAGAAAATACAACCTGAAGTCCCTCAGGAAGCACATGGCAATAGTCCCTCAGGAACCGTGTCTCTTTGCCACTAGCATCTATGAAAACATTGCCTATGGGAACGAGTCAGCAACTGAGGCCGAAATCATTGAAGCTGCTAATTTAGCCAATGCCCATAAGTTCATATCTGGATTGCCTGATGGATATAAGACATTTGTAGGGGAGAGGGGAGTTCAGTTATCTGGTGGACAAAAGCAGAGAATAGCCATTGCTCGTGCTTTGGTAAGGAAGGCAGAAGTTATGCTACTCGATGAGGCAACAAGTGCACTAGATGCTGAGTCGGAGAGATCCGTCCAGGAGGCCCTAGATCGTGCCTACTCGGGAAAGACCACAATTATTGTTGCACATAGGCTATCTACCATAAGAAATGCCCATATTATTGCTGTAATGGATGACGGGAAAGTGGCAGAGCAAGGATCACACTCACATCTGCTGAAAAATTATCCCGATGGGTGTTATGCCCGCATGATACAGTTACAAAGGTTCACTCATACCCAGGTCATTGGGATGACCTCAGGATCAAGTTCCTCAACTAGGGCAATGGATGATGAAGAAAGGTAGCCTAACGAGCTCAAAGAAAACAAAAGAGGAGTACATTGCATGATTACCCTTGTGAACCCCACTCTAGCGGTATAGTGTACTACGTAGCTTGTCTTACGCCAAGGCTTTGCCCTCCTGGTATATAGCTTGTCTATCATGCAATTTTTTACTGTATAACTACTAATGTGATGAATCATTTTAAGGAAATTACAATGTCAAATGCTTCAATGGGACTCAAGTATTGTCCTCTAAATGGATCTGCAAAGCTATTTAGCGTCAAATTGCCAAGGCATTCCTTTAATTTTGGACTTTGTCCAAATGTGTCCTGGCTTTGGTGACTGATCCACTAGCCGTGCAGTGTGGATTACAATGGCAATCAATGCAGGTTAGATTTCTTTCACTTTCAGACACCGACACGAAAATAATGGACCCAGTGGCCGTGGACGTAGACATAAAACGAATAACATGTTGGGCAACTATGCTTCGCAATCCAAACTTTTAAGGTGTTATGTTATTGGCAATTGGAAACAACCCTCTCGTGATCTCAATTGGTTTTCTCCCAATTAAAGACTCGGGCGTGTGGGGAACAAAATAATTGAGACTCAAACCTCAAATGGTGGTTGCACATGTGCACAAAGACAAGATGGCAACATGAGAAAACCGATTGAAAGCAACAGCAGCAGGAAAAGAGGAAAATAGGGAGGGAAGAAAAAAGAGGCAGACTTGGAAGGAAATCAACAAAATTATGAACATTGATGCAATATCTGGTGGTGGAGAAGCATAAGAAAAAAAGTTTAAAGATACAGGGCTGTGGAAAATGATGGTGTTGGATCATGGCCTCATGGGATGGCCGCCCTTTGTGTTTGCTTATGGGAGGGTTGTGGGGGAGGGGGGCACAGCATGATCTCTTTGTTGACAGAGAAACCAAAGGGCATTATTAGTGGCCCCAGTGAATCGGTGGTGTTACGCTTTTACTGCACAGAGCATCTACTTGTGGAGTGACATTTGGGTTTTAACTTTTGGAGTCAGATATCAGTGATGACACACTGCTTAAGTAGCCCTGCAGTTGTCCAGAATGGAAGTGGCAAATACTTGAAAACAGCAGGAGAGACAGGATTACCCGAAAGATATGACAGCATTGCTTTTTCCTGGCTCCGCAATAATGTACTGTATGTGAAGAGTTGAATGCAAGGGTCGCCTATTTATCAAATTCTTCCTTCATTTTCACTGTTTCTTCTTTTTAAATTGATCTTTCAAACCAAAAAAAAGAAAAGAAAAGAAAAAACATAAATTGAAAGGAAAGTCATCCCATGATGACGGCGATAGCCCTTTGTAGCTTCTATTTCCGGCGACAAATTCCGTGGCAAATTACTAATGAATACCAATCAACGACTATCCACATAGAAAGGCCCCGGGGGACTTCCGCCTTCTCCTCCGGATAAAGCTGATCAGTTGAAAATAAAACATCCCCTCCAACTAAGATTAGCGTGCAATTGACACAAGCGATACGCCATAGAATCCCGGGGCTTCTAAATCATGCATTTGTCATACGCCAATTTTAGAGCCCACCCAAAATTCGAAACAATCCGCGTTAATGTGCAGTTTCATTCTGACAATCTACTCCGTCTGCCTTCGTTTCCTATGCTAATACTCCTGTCGTATCAAAATTGTAATCTTAGAGAACTGGGGTGATCTGAGGGAATCTACAACTTATGCCTGCTTCTCTGGCCGGTACATTGCATTCAGGACGTAAACCAGAAGGCCGCTCATTCTGTCAATCTGACACGTACGTCGACAAATAAGACAGCTCGCCATTTAAAGAAGTAGATTAGCATTCCCACAGTTTCTTCCAAAATGAGTCAGTGCAAAATAGCGAGGTGGCTATTTATTCATCAATTGTAATTTAGAGTCCATGTCATTGCTCGGAGGTGTTGGTTGCGCTATTTCAAATCCCGCAGGACTGCGATGCAGTTAAATGACTACCTAACGAAAATCCTTCTACCTTGCACTGGGTTCCGTCAACAAGAACAAGAGCAAAATTCCTCAAGTATTAACTGCGCGATATCATTTTATGTTAAACAGAAATCACTCGTAACGTACAAGGCTAACTGGTTTTCCTCCAGCTTTGTGCAAGCAAATCTTGCATGATCCTCATACGTGCAAATTCCATAAAGAAATTGGAAATGCTAACTATGAAATCATTATATATTTCTCATCTCATCCCGTCTAAAACCATGGAAACAAACAATTATCTAGCTTCACAAAATCAAAATCACATATTTCTGACTTAAAACCAGGAAAAAGGCAATTTCTAGCATAGCACACCTGATTCCACAGTACATAGTGGATATCAGAAAGTGAATTACGTCCAGTAGTGAATTGCTCTTTTTGCAACACTAATTGGCCTGTCTTATACCAGCTTAAAAGACCAATATCCACTTAATATTATAATTTATATGTTTACACAATGATGCCAGCTGCGGCATCCAACAAGCAGAAAAAGAAATATACATGATAAGAGCTGCCATTACTTTTGCAGCAATTTAGGCAACTATTTCTATATAGAGAAGATCCTTACAAACATGTTTCTCAGAGAACTGTCTTCAATTGCACCTAAACATTCAATATTAATTAAGAAAGAAATCACAGATAAACAGCTTAAAAAGACATAAGCTTAGGGCCATTGTCTGGCATACCCATCCCAGCCGCTAACTCTGCATCAAGTTGGGTGTGTGGTGCAGGTCCCATCATTTGCTTCAAACTATACACAGAAAAATATAGATAGTATGAGACATCCTTTCTAGGTCCAAGATAAGCAACGACTAAGCGCTAGATCTTCGTGCAGCAACTACTGTGTCAAGATTGTCCACCCAGAAAATTTTAGCTTGACTCAGGCTCTTTGGGCATTGCAAAGAAAATTGTAAGACAACACTGGACTACACCAGTCAGGTTAGGGGAATCATAAGGTGAAATAACTCTTTTTGTACTAAAAATACCAGTGAAAAATAACAATGCATAGGAATTTTATTTTTCAAATGAAGATGGGGGCTCCCAAAATAAAATAAACAATAAATAGGCCATTAGGCAGAGGAAGAAGGATTAGGAAGTCATATACCGCTTCTTGTGGCGTTTAGTCTTAAAATGCTCATCCCTCACAGTCACATTAGCAAAGTATCGGCTGGAAGCAATAAAAGAAAACCCAATAAATTGAAAACTCAAATAGAGAAACAGAAATAATCAAATTCCGAGCTTTTTTTCTTTTTTGAAAAAAAAAAAACAAAGCTCCAAGAGACTAAACCCTTTCTGCTGCTTTTGCAAAATAATAATCAAACCCCTAAAAATAAAACACGCAAAATTGCCAAAAAAAAAAAAAAGAAGAACTCATTGACTTACTCGCAATGCAAGCAGTAATACTGGCCCATGCCAGGCAAATCTTCGTCATGGGGTAAGGGCCGCTTCTCGGAATCGGACTTCTGTAGCTCCTCATACAAGGCATCATCTCGTTATCAAACATTCTTGGTCAAGGAAAAATAAATTAATCTTTTCCGCGAGAGTGAAAAAAAAAAACTGAAAGGAAAAAGGAAAAAAAAAACAAAAGGATATCTTTGAGGAGAAACTTGGCGCGGCGAGCTGTCTTGTGAGAGTATCTTCTCTTCTTCACCTTCCTGCTCGGGCATTTGCCTCCCATTTTTTTCCTTTTGTTTTTTGAGGTAAAATTTCAGGGTTTTGGAATTTGAGAAAAACCCTAGATGTGGTTGGTCGCCCGAGACGAGCGAGCGAAGAGAAAAAAAGCAATCGGCGGTGGGGTTATTTATTTTTGGGCTGGCTTTTATTAACGAACACACCGCACCGACGTCGTTTTTATTAACTAGTGATAATGGGCTTCAATTAGTGAGCAGTGAAGTTACTGCGATGGACCTTTTTTGATCGCATTCTAAGCCCGAAAGTCGGTTGGGCTGGGTGGGCCCGTTTATCATGTCTATTTCCACACCTCCGCCCTTTTTGTTTTTCTTTAAAAAAAAAAAAAATTCCCCTACCAAGAAAGAGACTTTCACTAATTTAAATTTTAACATTGCAACTGATGATGCTCTGTAGCTTTGACCAAGAAACAAACACTACGTGGACCACCCAATTGTATAGTTTAATAATTAGGAAGTCATTTATTATTACGTTAAAAATTATGAGAATAAATTTAAATTCACAAAATTTGTTTTAAATATAATTTTATTTAATATGAGTTTAAGAGTTTTTTTTTTTTTTACTTTTTTGTTTTTTTTTTTTTTTTTTTTTAAAAAAAAAGCTAGGTGGGGTTTTGTGGGGGGGGGGGGGGGAGTTAGTAGTGGTGAATAATGGAGACTAACTACAACTTTCATGTGGTAAAAAGCAAGAGAAGAGAAAGAGAAGAGATGAGGTCTTAATTCGACTGCTCTTGATTTCCTTCCTATAAATAATTGACTCAAAATTCTGGATTGACCCACCTTCAATGGGCCCCGTCCAGGTGAAAAAAATAAAAGAAAAGGGCACCCAACTTTCAAAAAAGTCCTCAACGGCCGAAGCTTCCCGTTAAAAGGGAATCGGACGGATGATGATTATATAATTTTGTTTTCATGCGGGCGGGCGTTCACGATCACAATCTTCTTCTTCTTCTTCTTCTTCTTCTTTTTATGAACCAACAACAACTATCAACAACGTGGGCTACTCATCATCCAATGTGTCAAATATTAATAATATTCGCCTTCAAATTAATTTTATAAATTCATTTATTATGTTTGTTTTTTTTTTTATCATTTAAGAAACGAGTTTAGTCGTCGCTGGTAAAAACACGATAGCCAACCCCAATGCGATTTGATAGATAACTAAGAAATGAAATAAAATAAAATTAGTTTAGTTGGATTAAGCCAATCGATCCAGAACCACGAGCCGAACAACCGAAACAAAAAGCCTTCTATTATTATGATCTTTGTCCTCTCTCACCCTTACCAAAATATAAATTCACATTATTTTACTAATATTTATTTTAACAAAAATAAAATATATATATAAATTTGAGTATTTAAATGTGTGATCAGGTTTCAGATTATATTTTGTGAAGAAATTCTGTGAAATTCAATAATTTTATGATAATTTTTGTATAAAAAATAAATATAAATAACAAATAATAATTTAATTTACACTCAGATATATTCTTTAGGTGTTTTTTTTTTGTGGAAAAAAATTATTATTATTATTATCTAAATTAATCAATGGTTGAAAAAAAAGAAAGAAAAATAAATAAATTACACCTGCATAAATTTCCCTCTCTTTCTTTATTTACAGATTTGAAACCAACTCTTCAGTCCATCCCCTAATCCCTTCTCTTTCTCGGCACTCAGATCACACCCATACAACAACCGCCACTCTTACAAACTGCCCCAGGGCGCGCGCTTACACACAAGAGCAGCAGCAGCAGCAGCAGCAACGGCAACGACAACAACTACAAACAACAAACAATTGACCAAACACCTACAGTCATATATGATCATCAAACATCTGTCCGATGATAACCCAACACCCCTCGGCCCTCTAAATTTTTTTTTTTATTACAAAGTTTTAACAAAACTCACGCACAGTTTATATATTTAGATTTCTTTTTTTTTTTTTTCTCAGCTGTAAATTTTGGGGTTTTCTTTCTTGCTTTGTATTTTAATCTGTCAAATGGTAAAAACTGGTGGGGCTCACCAGCAAGATGGGGACAAAAACCCCCCGGCGAATGCTGCCTTGTCTAGAGGGTCGGGAGGCGGAGGAGCTAGCAGGTCGTGGGGCAACTCTACGGTGTCCGGCCAATCAGTGTCGACGAGTGGCAGCGTGGGCTCTCCGTCCAGCCGGAGCGAGCAGGCCATGGCCACGCCCGCCAGCGATAATACTTTCCTTAGGTTGAACCATCCCGACGTTCACGCCGACGACGCCGCCACCCATGATGCCGCCAGGTCGGCGTTCCTTAAATTATCCTTTTGTTTTTGTTTTTTTTTTGTCATAATAATTGTGTCGATTTTTGAAAGCGTTTATGCGTGCAATAAATCTATGGATTATAATCGAGAAGTCTCTGTTTTACAGCTTTATAGTCCCAATGGCTGCCTTTACATTTTCTCTGCAGCATTTGATAACATTCCTTATATCTTCATTGTTTCGTTCAATAGTATGGCTACATTCTGCTATATGTTCATTTGCTTATTGGTTTATAAACAGTCACAGGAAGAAAAAGAGAGTTCAACGGGCAGTTGGAGCTGATAAAACCGGTAGAGGACTCCGTCAGTTCAGTATGAAAGGTACTTATTATCGTTCCTTTGCATCCATTTAAACGCCAGAGCTTAAGAGATCCTGTGAAAACTGTTTTTGGTTGCCTAAGCTCTGCAAGGTGGCACCTCTCATTGTAGACGAACTTTTATTTCTGATTTCATGGTTTAACTGGTTTGGATTGTTTCCAGTGTGTGAAAAAGTGGAAAGCAAAGGAACAACCACATACAATGAGGTCAGGTGGTTTCTTGAAGTTGTTTTTTAGTCTGTTTTCCTCTTATTTTGGTCGGGTCTCTCAAATTCCTTTCAATGCTTGGTTCATAGTGAAGATGACATACTTGCTGTATGTTGTCTCTTGGTTAAAACATTGACAACCTCTTATAGTGGTTGTTTTTCGATATCATTGATGTCAGAAAGATGGATTGTTGCACACTGCTCTGGTTTAATTAGGCACGACTGAGAGTAAGTGTTTAACTGCTAAACAAATATTGATGAGTCAGATAGGGAAGCACAGAATAAATTAGCAATTGTTCATATGATTTGCCTGTCGAGCATTGGAAAAATAGAAATGAAAGCTCAAGATATCAAGATTCTTGAAGGTGAGATTGTGTTTAGTTCTGTTGGTAGTAGACTGAAATCTATAGCAAACACCATTTCTAGGGCTGCTAATTTAATTGTGGGTGCTGGATAAATTGACTCCGTCCATGTTAGATGATGGGAGTAGGGATAAAACAGGAGTATAGATGGTCATCATTTCTGCAGAGGATGAAAATTTGCCTATTTTGTCTTCTATTTGAATTTTTTTAATGTTTAAGCACTTTCAGGATTATCATGATTTATAACTAAAAATTAACTTTGATCTCCCTGTTATCATTTTAGATTGTCTTTAAATCTCTTCCTGGAGATCTTATTAAGGAACATGCCTTGATTTGCATTATTATAGTTGTCTACAAGAGTTTATTTTCATTGCATTTAATATGTAATTTCTAAGGCACACAGTTCATTTTCTAGATATGGCCTTGCCTGGTTTTACCTGGTTTGGTTAGCCATGTAAAATTTTCTAAATTTAATCAATCCTTTTGCTTTATGTATTAGTATCTTTCATGCTGTTGTTGTTCACTAAAATCACCTCTTTGCAAGTTGTATCTATTCCTATCTATATCTCTTTACTATTATGCTTTATGATGCCATGCCTGTATGTAAGAGTTGAAGCAATTGGCAGGTTGCCGATGAACTTGTGACAGAGTTTGCAGATCCAAGCAGCAGTGTGTCATCCCCTGATCAGGTCATCTATTCTTCAACCAAAAACAATAAATGTATTTTGTTTTGGGCCCAGTGTGTGTATTTGTGTAAGCAGACATGTGTATAAATGCCAATGTGAAACTTATCTGTTCAGTCCTTTGATTTTCTTGTTATTTACTTTGACAGCAACAATATGATGAGAAAAACATACGACGAAGGGTTTATGATGCCCTCAATGTTCTCATGGCATTGGATATTATATCCAAGGATAAAAAGGAAATACACTGGAAAGGTCTTCCCCGAACTAGCCTAAGTGATATTGAAGAGCTGAAGGTATGAAGTTTCTTTGGTAACATTTAGGGTTCTTATGTTAGTGTTTTTCTTTTTAACTCCTTGGATGTGACTTCAACAGACCGATCGTCATGAATTGAGAAGTAGGATTGAGAAGAAAGCTGCCTATTTGCAAGAACTGGAGGACCAAGTACATTTTGCGTTCTTCTACAGTTTGAGTGGCTTGTTGCTTGTTTCATGCACTTAGGCTGAGGCTTTTGTCAACTTCTGAAGCTGTAGCTGATTGGTTTTTGTTGACTGACATCTTGTTTCTCTTCATTTAGTTCAAAGGTCTTCAGAACCTGATTCAACAGAATGAGCAATTGTGCAACTCAGGAAACGCTCCTAGTGGGGGTGTCGCCTTACCCTTCATTCTGGTGCAGGTAAAAATCTCTGAATTTTACTGTTGTTTCAAGTGCTGATAGATGCTCAGCCTACACTCAGTAGGTAGAGGTTCATTTTTAAGAGCTTCCTCTAATGTGGACATGCAGAAGGGTAGTATTCTCTTTCTAGAATTAGATGCTTTGGGTCGTACTTCAACGTGAACATAACTGGGCAATAACAATTTAATGTTGTTAGCGTTATGACCAGTTTTCTTAAGCTATGTTATATAGCTGAGGTATAGTTGCCAAATCCATGCAGTGCTTCCTTTGTAAATTCTTGATAATATTTTGTTGCTCAAACAGCACTATTTAAAACATCCACAAACAAAAGTTGGCGTAGTATCCATTTTATATTTTCTACACACCCGTGGATTGGTTTTGCTCATCTCATTTTAATTGTTGATGCTGATGGTTGCTGGAAAGGCTGTTTTCTTCATGCATTCATCTGTATCTTGATTAATAAGTTTTGTTTTGTTTGTGTGATGAGATATGTATGTGTGTTGAAGTAAGGACAATGAAGGAATCTTTATGTCTCCCAGTGAAATTTTGGTTTCTTGGGGTGATCTACTGACTGAGCCTAGGAATGCTCTACTGTTTAACCAGAGAATTAGTATTTATTTTTGCAAATTTTTAGTCTACATCTCTCTGCCAACTGAATTCTACAATGGACCCTGGGCTATGATCTAGTATGAACACAAGTCGTATGTTCATTTTCCAATTCTGCTGGTGCCATACAAAGTTACAGCATGCTTCTGGTTTGTAATTGACATTTGGCAGAGGTGAATAGGAATTTTGATGTGAAGACGCTTCTTTCTGACATGTTGACATAATCTTGCTGTCCCTTGTTCCACCACCAGTTTCGGCACAATTTTCTGCTGGTGGCATGAGTTAGATTTTGATGGATGTTTGGATTTGAGAATGAGAATATCACGCCCCTGACTGCATACATTGTAATGAAGCTTTGTAGGGTGAGAAAATATAACTGATGCATAATTGATAACGTTTGAAGAGAATTTTAGTGAATTCCTCTGAACAGCTATAAAGAGCTAGGTAGAGACTGGTTCTGAAGAGGGCTCCTCCCTCCTTCAAAGAACCCTTATCTTAGAAGAAGCTACCTACTGTCAGATCCTTGTAAAACAATATTCAAAGTTGGAGCATCAGTCATGTTAATAAGACAGGTTGACCAAACTCTAGGTAAGGTTCTCTAGGCTAAATGAAGCTTGAGTTTGGTCGAGCCATAAAACCTTCTTATGCATCGAGTATCAATTGTTAGAAATCCCTACGCCTGACTGGATGGTCGAGAAAAAGTTAGTCCAAATTTATTTGGAAAGCCAAGGAAATGAAAAGCATCCAGTATTTCTACTTCGTATGGTAGTTGTCTGATAGGTGAATGGTGGAGCAGCATTTATGGCATTGCACTCTATTGCTAGTCTGCAGAATTCATGAACCATTACAGGGACTGGCCTTCACAAAGATATTGGGAATTTTACATTGTCGTAGAATTCATTTTTACATGTTTTTCTGTAATCAATTCATTTTTCTTTAAGTATCTACGCTCAAACCAAGGCATTTTACCTGTGATTTTGAATTGGAGCATTATGTTTCCCTTTTTTTTTTTTTTTTTTTGAGATATTACCTCATATCTTGGAAATAATTGTAGACGCGCCCTCATGCAATGGTTGAAGTGGAAATATCAGAAGATATGCAGCTTGTGCATTTTGACTTTAACAGGTAAAGACCCTTAAACTTGTCTGCTTTATATCATTAATGAACATATACTGTAGTGTGAAATCTTCTTTTTTATGCTTCTTGTGATGCACCATTTTTGTGGACCATTACCTTGTGACGTCCTGGAATAATGTGGTGGAAGGACCATCTATTTGTTGGTAGATATTTATTGTCCATATTAGGATACCATTCTTGAAACGTGGCAATTTCTGGAACCCTGTTGTTGCTGGGCTTGGCTTAGTAAATTATTATTTCAATTATTTCTTAAGCATTTCATTTCATACTCTACATGCAGCACACCTTTTGAGCTCCATGATGATAACTATGTTCTCAAGGCAATGAAAATTTGTCAGAGACCACGGAGTGATGATATGGTAACTGATCTTACTAATGATGGAGGTGAAGGTCCCAGCATGGCCAATTTGTACCAACCCCAAATCATTTCTCCCTCAAATACTAACACCCCGGCTAGGCATCCTGCTTCACCACCTCTCCCTGGGATTATAAAAGCACGTATCAAGCATGAGCACTAATAACTTGCCCTGGCCCTGGGATTATAAAAGCATGTATCAAGTATGAGCACTAATAAGCTAGTTATAAGCTTTGGTCATCTAATGATGGGCGATGAAATCAGCAGAATTTGTATATCCTCTAGAGTAAGCTTTCTAGATGGGTTCCTTCTCACGATCATCTTCACCTCCTTTTTGGTTGTTCTGGAAGAATTGAATTGACAAGCAGGTCATACTCGGCCCCTTGTTTTAAGCGGTCCACGGAATCTTGATTCCATTTAAGTTCCTCAGCTTCAGGTTGTGCTCCTGTAATTTCAAGATTATTATTGTAATCTAGCTTTTGTAATCTCTCCGGCGTAGTACAAACGTAGGAGCTTTTGTTGGTTTGTAGGCCACATAGGATATTCGAGCAGCATACAAAATCATAGAATGACATACTAATTATTGGCAATTGGATATTTGTCTTTTCTTTTATTTTCGCTTTTATGTGTACATGGGAAAGTACAATTCTCTAATCTTTCCATTGCACAATGCATTGTATTTCATTCTTGCTGAGACCCACAATGCTCTCGTTCGCATTTTTCCTTCTGGTTGTTCCTCGAGTTTTTCATGGTGTCATGGTTTGGGTACTCCTTTCTTATTCTTACGCAATCGGGAACACGAAGCCAGCCCACAAAAGGAACATTGAAAGCACGGTGTGCCTTTCCGCCAGCCTTGTGGAGGTCCTTGGTGTGACTCGTTCACGCCATCGTATTTTTTCTCAACCACATGGGTTTGGGACAAGTGAGAGAATAGAATAATTAGACATCATATAAATCGAATTGCAAGTTACAACGTAGCAGAAATTTAGACTCAAGAGGATGTTCAGATTCCATTGTTCATTTACATGAAAGCCAGAATTTATTCTTCTTTTGGACACAGATTTTAGCTCTTGGTGGAAGGGAATTTCAAAAGGAAAATAAATAATCTCTTCCTATATTTCCACAAAAACACATTCCCTAAACTGAGTTTGGCAGGTGGCAGCGGCTTGTGGGGTGGAAAGATTTGGGCCTTGAAAGTGGAAACGGAGGACTAACAACATTTACATCCTATTTCCTTTGAATTGCAGAGCAGCAGAGACGAGAGAGAGAGAGAGAGAGAGAGGAGGCCATGAGGGAAAGAAAAAAATTGCATTTGTTTTTCTCATGAAGTTATTTCTTATCATTAATAGAATTTTTCCCGCATCAGCTAAAGTTAATTTTAGAGGGTTTTATTCAATGATTCTGAAAAAAGTAAAAATAAAATTGAGATTACACAGGTACAATTAAGTTTCAAGTTTCCGCGTGTCAGAGACGCTCCTGACGAAAGTGACTCCCCCGCGTTGGCCAATCCCCAGAGCCCTATCAGTGATACAATCATACATTACAAATTAATATTTTGTATTGTAGATTGTCAAGGCAAAGAAAAAGTGAAAAGCTTGCATAAAAGGATTACTACTCGTTAATTGAATGGTAAATAATTACCATAGAGATTAAGTTGACAAATTTTATTTTTTTTTCCGTTCATACCAATATATACCTGCCAAAACTATTGCAATGGGACTGACCCAATCATTGCATACATAAATCGATTACAAGTTGACTTTGTTTGCAAGCTTCACCAAACAAGAAATAAGTCGATAAATTAATAAATAAGGTAACAAGACTAAAATAATTTGGCTTCTTGTCACCACCAAAAAATTATGCCAATAAATAAATTGAGTTTAAAAAAAAAAACAAATTGATAAATATCTAAATCTACCTTGAAGAATCCTGACATAAACGTTAATATTTCACTTCTAATCTACTCTAGCTCACCAAGTTTAATCTCGTACTGTTCGCCAGAAGAGAGGTTTTTAACACCAACCATCCCCCTTTGCCACTCTGTGTTTCCCACCAATATGAGCCTCTGTGCATTTACACGTGCCGCACGCTTAAATACCCTAAAATAAAATAGAAGAGGAACAGTAATACATTAAAAAAAAAAAACAAATGACCAAGACCCTTGAGTATAGGAGGATAGATTTCAATACCATTTAAGCGGTTTGCTTTCCAAGACCAAGTCAACACTCTGGCCCTTTTCCCTGAGTATGGTAGCAACCGAAGCAGCTGCTCCTTGAAGATCATGATCAAGAGCACACACAATGTTTTCTACTTGAAGGCTTAGTTCTGGTAGGAGACCCTTCTCTTTAAGGAGCTGTAAAGCAACCACCATCCAAAAAGAGAACTTGTTGGTCAGAAGACCTATATGAAATAAACGGGGCAAAAAGAAAATAGTTTCTTGCATGACAATCCCCGCGATAAAACTATGGCACCACATCAAATATAAAGTATGTTGTTTATGCCACATGTCAAAAAAAAAAAAATTCAAAGACAATGAGACAAACTGATAAATCTGAAACATTCTTCACCTGGCAAAGTGGCTACCCTACAATTCTTGTAGTCTCCATACATAACAAGACATGATGAGGAAAAAGCATGCAGGTAATGTGCTCTGAATAATATTTTGTTCAACCTAGCAAAATGAAAGGGAGAATAGAATTCCAACTTACTTCAATTATTACAGCATCACCAAATCCAAAGCCACAAGCCGGAATGTCATCACCACCAAATGTGGAGAGCAAGCGATCATATCGTCCACCACCACAGATGGCCCTTAGCTTTCGCTCTCTATCAAATGCCTGAAATCATAATGAAAAGAATCTCTGTAAACAAGTTGTTTATGGCCCCAAAAAAGGGAATGGCATTAGTCTGTGAAGATTTAAGTAACACTGATATTGGCCACTTTAGCAACCTTACTAGAGAAATTGTAGGAAACCTTTAGTTCCCCTGCACAAGGTATTTGCAGGACACAGTACCATGTTAGAGGGATTCCATTATCCCTCTATTAGTGCCTTGTTTCTTCATCTAGGTAAAAAAGACTGTCCTCATCACAAATAGAATTTTTTAACACAATTTATTCCATCAATTGACAAAACAACCATCTATTGTGCTGAATTTAAATATAGAAACCCATGCCAGATGTCTAACCTCAAAAACAATACCAGTATAGTAAGCAAGCCCACGAACAACTGATGCATCAAACTGAATCCACTCAGAATACCCAAACTTTTCAGCAAGCAAGAAAAGTTGTTTGAGATCAGCAATTGCTTCTCCTGCACCTCCAAGTATCTCTGCATTCTCACAAGTATAATGTATGCAGTCATAAATCAAGATTAGTCAGTTCAGACAAAACTAGTTTACATGTAACCTGTGTGTTGTTGCATTACAAACAAAAGCCTTGAAATCAATTGCAGCACTTCAAAATAAAACAGCAAGTCTTGAATCTGTATTTCGTGTGTTTGTGTTTATGTGTGTGTGTGTGTGTGTGTGTGACAGAGAGAGAGAGAGAGAGAGAGAGACAGAAAGACACAGAGAGAGAGAGCAGGGAAGGGAGGGACAGAGGAACAGAGAGAACACATAGGCCTTCTATCACTGCCCATAAGCTTCTTCTCCTTCCCTCTCTGGATTCTGCTAGCAAGCATGCAATTCAGAACTTCGCATGTGGCAGAAAATAACCTCAGTGCATGGCCAGCAAACAAAACAATTCATCCATAAACATGTCAACCTTCTAACTCTGTCAAAGACTTTATGGAAAGGACTTGCAGTAGCTCCTCAATAGCCTCTTTTGACATCCCAACAGAATTCAATTCCTTCTTAATTTCATCCATTGGTATCTTCTCAATCTGTTACAATACTAACAGCAACATCAGCAAATTCCCAAAGAGAAGAAGAAGGCAAGCTCCACATTGAAATTTACAACCATGTACAAATAATCACACAATTTCGTTTAGAAATGCAGTCAAGTATCCAACACCACAAAGAATGGAATGAAATCACATCTCAAAATATGAAGTCCTAGGCAACTAACCTTATCAATGATGATGCAGACCTTGCCAAATACGCTTTCAGATATGGAGTAAAATCTCAACACTTCCTGCAAAACCTGCAGAAAAGATTATAAGAACCCCAAAATATTAGCATGCAGTATGCAACAACTACTCTCTCAATGTCCAGTAGAGAAGCATCTTCAATCCATGTCTATTTGAAGCACAAAAAACAAAGGAAATACCTTCCGGCTAGAAACCTTGAATCCAACATCAGATGCAGTAATTCCAATTTGCTTGAAAAATGTGACAATAGAAGAAATAAGTTCTGCTTCAGCCTACACGATAAGATTGAAAATCAAAATGACAAGATAAGCTTGGTACAAAAAATTGGTGGACCTAACAAAACATGTTGAGAACAGCAATGCAAAAATTGTGTGTCACCATGATTTGTGACAACAGCATCCATGCACTCATATAAGCCAACTTAAGAACTATAGTTAAGTGGCAGCCACATGTTGAAGAGGAGCAGGAAGAGCAGCTAGTTGTGTGTGTATTGTTGGTGCTAGTTTGCAAGTGAACATAAATATATCCATGTTTGAGAGAAAAAGAAGGACAAGGGAAAACAGGAGAAATTTCTAAATCCTGGAAAGGGTTAAAGGTTATGATCAGATTGATAAGATTTTACAAAACACAATAGACAGTACATAGAAATCACAGCCACTTGATAAGTTGTGCTACGTCAATAAGATAATTGTTGACAAACGCTTGAAATTGGCAGCACTTACTGTGACTTCAGGTACACCAATAATATCCATGTTCCACTGATAGTGCTCACGCCGCCGACCCCTAGTCATTCTCTCATATCTCCAACATTGACCAACAGCAAACCATTTCAAGGGGAGAGACACGGATTTTCTAGAGGAAAAAAAAACATGGGAATCAAATTCTTGCATCGGTACCTGGATAAAAAATCATAAGCAAATAAATAAATGAACTCAGGAAGGGTTCTTTTGTTGAAACATAGAATCAGCAAAGCAGCAACAACAACAGAAAAAAGAAATACAAATGAAAACACATCATTTCAAAATCAAAGCAGCAGAATACCACTAAATCAGTACCCTTTCTGTATTACAAGCCTTGCCAAAGAAGGAGTGAGCTCGGGCCTCAATGCAACACGACGATTTCCACGATCTTCAAAACAATATAACTGCAAAAGAGAAGTTATTATAGGACTATATCGAAAAAACCATATCCAGTATGACACACGTAAAACAACAGACTTGCAATAAACACTAATCAATACGGGTAGGACAATCTCATTGCATAAAAATTTCATTTACTACGAAATGCACAAACCTGGTCTCTAATTTCCTCCCCGGCCTTTCTAATAAACAACGCTTCTGACTCCAATACAGGAAAATCAACTTCCTCAAATCCATATAGACGCGATACCTAGTAGAAGTAATATATTACGCAAGAAATAGCAACAAAAGCACGCAATTAAACTTATAAATTTGAAAAAAAAAATTAAGAACCTCTCTGAAATTGTTGAAGAGCCAGTTACGGAGGCGCATTTCTTCGGGAGGGAAATCTCTAGTCCCTTTAGGAGGATTGACGTCGATTCTCTGTACAGATTCTTCAAGCACCGGCGGAGCAGATAGTGCGCCGGACCTAACACCGCCGCCCCTGCTGCCACTTTCAGAAGGAGCATGTGCAGAGACTGAAGAAGATAAAGCTCTAGGGCTTGTAAGGATGCGTCGCTTGGAGAAACAGGATAGTGGAAAATTATAATGAAAAACGACGAGAGGTTTCAGGTAACCGCTAATGCGTGAGTAGGGGATGTGTAGCGGAAGCATCGTAATTGAGTGCGCTCCGCCGGCTGGCTGCTTCTGTTTGCTTGGACAGAGCGGAAAAATATCTGGGCTGGTCACAGCGTTTGCTTGCTGCCGGTCGCTGACTGAAGCGAAGAAGATTACGTTCATATGGGCTGAGCCTGAGCAGATAAAAGGGGATATATTTATAGTAACCTATTTTCCTGGATTTATTGAGAAGGCCCAAAATGTCCATTGAATGGGTCTAATTCAATTCAAGCAGATTTTATAAAGGCCTTTCACTTGGGCCTTTTCACCAATATGGGCCCATCATATAGAAATTGCCCATTTTAATATATCTATATATATCTTCAACCTTGAATTTGGACAGGTGGGTGTGGCGTAAAAAGTTAAAAAAAAAAAAAAAGAAGACAAACATTGATCCATCTAAGAATCATGTTACTTAATGGGGGGAACATGGGAAAGTGTTCAAAAACTTTTGATTGCAAGGAAATAAAGTCATTAATGCTCCATCTACTCAATAAAGTAATAATCAAGTGATGAAAATTGCTATAGTTTGATTGGGTGGTTGATAGTGACATGTAAATAGCCTAAGGTCTTCGACTTTAGGGCATGCCAGAGATAAACTAACTTATTTCGGCCGAAGACCACAGAAACAGAAACAGAAACAGCATGAATTTGAATCAGAATTGGAGACTTTTACTGAACAGTGCCGGTTGGTGACTCGACTGGTCCATCCCATATTCGGGCTGGACTTCTCTTCGAGATGCCTTTCTAACGACCGTTCGTTTTTGTGGTGGTAGTTGGGGTGGGGAGGTTCGAGCTGCTTCGGGAAGGGAAAAAGGGGGCAAACCATTGCTTTCGTTGGCATCCGGAGTGCCCCACAGTGGCAAGTCTGTCCCATTGGTAGGTTTTTATCGACTCATCATGTGTCAATCCCTTTCTCTCCTTTATCCCACAGTGCCATTGAAAAATATGATATTATGCAGTTGGCTTAAAAAAAAAAAAAGAAAGAAATGAAAAGAAAGAAAGAAAGAAAGAAGGCTACATCACCAGCGATGCGACGAAATAAGTTCAGAAAATGGTGAGAGTATCTTCCACCAGTACCATTACTCCAGAGAGTGAAATGAAAAATAAAAATAAACAAAAGGAAGAAGAAGGGAAGTTTGTTTATTTTTGTCTCGTGATAATATATAGTAAATTTTATTTTGCTGGGCTTCAAGATGCATGGTTCATATTTTAATTCTACTAGCTCACGTGTTGAGCGCAACAAGTCGTCCTTTTTCAGGTTGCTTCCGGACGATGATGCTTCTCAGAAATTTCCTGTGGGCACACGAGCCGCAATTTCTGGTTTTAAAACATTATTGCATAGATAAAATGACTAAATTCCGCCGCAGGGTTTTCCGGATGAATTGAGCATATTACCCATGTTGTAGATCATACTAAAAATAAATATATATAAAATTGTAGATGTGTCGTGGCAATAATACCAGACAAATGACTATTTGTCATTTGTGCCTTGGGGAATAATAATGGCATTTAGTGGCTAATAAATGTGTACAAACATTACAATTTTTTTTCTCAAAAAAAAATGTAGGGTTTTTTCAATTGTTTTTATCTCAATCTGACGTAACGCTAAAATTTTTTATTTGTTAGAATTCGGCTCATTTTAAAATTCCTTTTTTTTTTTTTTTTTTTGTTAACTGAATGCGGATCAGATTATGAAATCATGCTGTAATTGAAGAGCTCTAATGTTTCCTCCAAGGCTTCGCCCTCCTCAGATGTGGCATATGACCAGTCGCATCTTTCTCCATGTAACCCTGCCACCCTTTGGCCTGGAAACACTATTAGTTTTACATGTACACACCAACTCTGTAGCGGGACGTGTCTGGACAAAGCCGGATTCCCATTCGGGGGGCGAGCAAACTGACGGGGGCAAAACATCGACATTGCACCACTGTACCGTGGGCGTGAGCAAAATCGAAGAGTCAAAAGCGTGCTCTTGGCAAATCGCCTTTGCTTTAACTAGTCAAATCACCCCCACTTCGACTTTTAAGGCTTCGGATGAGTTTGGATTAGACCTTTACTTTGTAATGTGAACCAATAAATAGTCCTCCGTTAATCGTTGAGCGACGCAACACTGATTAATGTGCTAGGTGGTGTTGACAGCGGGATGGAAACAAAAATCAAATTGGATACGAACCAGAGCCTTCACACGAATTAAGTACATATGATGCTGTATTAATTAAAATTGTGCACACATCTAGAGACACAATTCTAGCTGGATACCATAAAAAAAAAAAAAAAAGGAAAAGGAAAAGACGCATACATTTCACCTACCTGGATCAAAAATCTCGATTAACCCAAAGAACAAAGGAATGGCAAGAAAAGGAAAACGGTAAAACAGAGGGGGGCAGCAATCAAGACAAAACACCAAATATTGGTTTCTGTGAATTGAGCCGTCCTAAGCCCAACCAATTGGTTTTTGACAAAATGGGGGAATATTTAAGTTTAATTCACGTGATAGAAAAGACGAGGCTTTTGACATTCGTGAGTGTAATTTTGTTGGCTAGGAATTTGGAAGGACCAACTGCCGCATAGACAAAATCTCCCAAATTAAGAACATAAGATGTGGTGGCAAAAAAAAACAAAAACAAAAAGATGTGGCAAGGAGATATTCTAAAAGGGCGACTTGAAATCTGAATTCGGAAAATATTTATTAGACACATAATTAATAGAATATTATTTTATTAGCCCCAAGAGAGGTAGGCCGGACGAGTTGGCACACAATTGTCCATGAAGTGCTCGAAAATTACCGGAGGGAGCAAACGTATGATTTCCGCATATTAGTCAGTTACCAAATTACATTGCTACCAATGCCTTTTAAACCTTTCGGGAAGTTTCGAGGAGGGTACTGGAGTCATTTGAATTGAGGGGTCAGAAGCAGAGCAGATGATTTGTCATCACGCCCGTCGTTTCATGGGCGACAATTTAGTCCAACGAGGCGGCACGGTCCCTCCCACCCATGCTGAAGTCATCCCATTTCTCAGCATTATGCATGCATCCATAGCCACATACCATCCATACCTTACAAGACTACCATACCCATAGGCATCCCCAAAAGCCACATCGGCCCCTTGTCTCTCTATATATTCCTTTTTTTCCTCCATTTCCCTCCCCCCCTTCAATAACAATCCCAGAAATTGCAGAGGAGGTGCATAGTCGGGGTTTGTATATTACATAAAACAAATGGGTGCTGAGGTTAGTATTCATACTGATTTACTTGTTTTTCCAATTTATCTTCGAGGAAAATTGTAGCAGTCTTTCTCAACTTGTATTTCTAGTCTGACTGTGGGGATATTTTTGTTGTTGGAGCAGAAAGAATCTGCAAAAGCCGAAGGCCAGAAGAAGCCTGCCGACGCCGGCGGCGACGGGAAAGCCGATGCCAAGCCTCCGGTCTGCGTTTTCAAGATGGACATGCATTGTGAAGGCTGTGCCAAGAAAGTTAGACGCGTCGTGAAAAACATTGATGGTAAGCTAGATGTGGGTTTTTGGCCCAATTCTCTATATTCATGCAAATTACTCAATTCTGCTGTTGAATCAATTGGTAAAAGTAACTTTAGATTTGCCATTCATTGCCCGTTTGCTTGCCGTGACAATTAACTGTTGAAGTTTTCTTTTTCTCTCTCTGTTTCTTTTTTTTTTCTTTTTGCCTAAAATAAAGTTCTAAACAGAGTCAATTTTTTTATATCTTAAATAAATATCAGGAGGTTTTTGATAAGATTTGAGCTTTGAGGTGTGTTTAACGTGGCCTAAGTTCGAAGTAAAGCGTTTTCTGACGCGGATCTCTCTCTCTGTGTTGGTTCTTGAAGGTGTGGAAGACGTGAAGGTAGACGCCGCCGGGAACAAACTAACGGTGATCGGGAAAGTTGACCCAACGGCGGTGAAGTCCAAAGTTGAAGGAAAAACCAAGAAAAAGGTCGACATCGTCTCTCCTCAGCCGAAGAAGGATGACGGCGGGGGCAAGAAGTCCGAGGAGAAATCTGACAAGAAGCCCGATGAAAAATCCGACAAGAAGTCCGAGGAGAAAAAGCCACCCAAAGAGGTAAATAAATTTAACTAATGGGTCAAATTTAATCAGCTCTGAGCTGTGAGCTGTTCATTAATTAATGAGCCTTTATTACCGAGGTTTGTCGTTCTCTCTAGCAATTCTAATCGAGTAATTAATTTAAGTTGTGGCTAATTATGGTTAAATTGTTTTGCGGTGACAGAGCACGGTCGTTTTGAAAATACGGCTTCACTGCGATGGTTGCATTGCGAAAATAAAGAGGATAATTTCCAAAAGCAAAGGTATAAAAAAAAAACGGGGGGGGGGGAATCAATTACCAAACTAACGCATTAAAATATATATATTTTTTGAATTTAAGACAGCGATACATGACGACAGTCTGACGTGGAATGATCAACTGTTAACAGGAGTTACAAACTTGTCTGTTGACAACGATAAGGAACTAGTGACGGTAACAGGGACAATGGACGTTAAGGATCTAGTACCCTATCTGAATGAGAAGCTCAAGAGGAACGTGGAGGTGGTTCCGGCCAAGAAAGAGGAGGAGAAGAAAGGAAAAGAAAAGGACGGCGGCGGCGGAGACAAAAAGGCGGAGAAGAAGGGCGGTGAGGGGAAGGCGGAGAAGAAGGGCGGTGAGGGGAAGGCGGAGAAGGAAGGAGATGGCGGAAAAAAGGAGGAGGCCCCTAAGGTTGAGGTGAACAAGATGGAATACAGTGGCTACCCACCGGCGGCTCCGATGTACTGGTCCGACCCGCGATACTCGGCGGGTTACATGGTGCAGCCTCATTATGCCCAGCCAGCGTACGCGATGAATTACAACGGATACCCGACGAATCAAGCGTACGGGGTGGACCACTACGGTTATGCTATGGATCATCGTAACTTGCATGATGCTCCTCAGATGTTCAGCGACGAGAATCCCAATGCTTGTTCGGTGATGTGAGGATCGAACGGTTTGAGAATGGACACCAGAACTGCGGCGAGAACTGTGAAAAGAAATTATACATGATTGTGATGTCTGGAGACCAAAGTAAATACATAAAAAATGCCAGAGAAGAAAGGGTTCGATTGAGACTTGTAGCACAACTTTGGAATCATCGTTTTAGGTTAGGAAGTTAGAGCTTGGACCGCCGCCCGGCCAGCCGATCGGCTGAATGGCTGGTAGAGTTGCTTCTGTTGTTCCTTCTTTTTGTCCCGTTCATAAATTACTTTGTTTTTCATTAGAAGATTGCAGAAATATTTTTGTTGTCTTTTAAGTGGAAGGCATAAAATAAATACAAAATCGATAATATGTTTAATTCTTCATAAGAAATCACATTCATGGTTTCTAAGAATCCAATCGGTGGCAATTGTTGAATTTTTAGATGCGAATTTGACTCATGTGATGGTTTTTGTTCGTCATTTTCTAGGCTCTATTATTCAAAAAGGTGTGCACAGGTTGGTGGGTCTAAAAATGCCAGGCCCTTCCAAAGTTGACAAAGGCTTTGCCTCTGAACTAAGAAATGCCCGTGGCTTGCCATGACGTACTGGGGCAGGTTATGTGCAGTACATTGGCCCTTCTCCGTCAATGCAAACCAAAATTCGGTTAATAAGAATAAGCTAATAATTAAAAAAAATCCTGAAAAGTATTTTTAGTGCTTTCAATATTCCATGTTGAGTCTGGGCGCAGCTTCTTGTATTAGATATTATAATTAGAGATTTGGGCAGGAAGACGTTGGGACGAACGGTTTGGAAATTAATGGGCAGAATCGTAATCCAATTGGCACTTCAACATAGAGTTGAAAATAACACCATTTATGACAATGAAAATTGTCAAGAGGTAGTTGGTTGCGTTTCTATTCATGCCTAGGGCCGGATATGAATAATGTGGTCCAGACGGCAGCATCTTCGGGATTACATTAAGTCTAGAATTTACTCTGGATGCCAGCATGTTTTTTCTCATAAGATATTTTTATTTGTTTTTACTAATGCAGGACGGATAAACAAAATAAATTTAAATTTTAATATTATTTGACGATTGGATGAAAGCGTAAAAAAATAAATAATAAAAATTAATATTTATAAAATTTATCCTATAAATTTACATGGTATTTATAATTAAAAAATATTTTAAGTTAAATTTAAAAATATTAAATTATTATAATATTCTTTATAAATAATTATATTAAAATTCTACAAAATAAGTAAATAAATTACAAAATATTAATTACAACATAATTTATAAGATGATAAAAATAATGCATGTCCTATGTCATTTATAGAAATTTTATTTAGGTTTAATTAATTTTTCGATGTTCCAATATTTTGGAAGTAATTGGAAAAACAAATATCAAGCAAAACGTTGCCTAATCTAAACACGGTGGTCAGGAATGCTCGGCAAAAAATAAAAATTGCGTAATCTGCAAACACACGGAGGGGTAAACCACATTCATTTGTGCATTTGTTTACATTGGTTTAAATTGCCTAATCTAAACGTATGCCAAGGTTACATTCGTTTAGAACTTTTTTAGATGGATTAGGCGGTTATGTCGCGCAAGACTTCACCAAATGCATTTAGCTAAAACGTGTATTAACATGAAAACGGGGCAAAGTCTAATTATGCATACGAATATGCATGCACGTATAAGCAAATATATCCTCGAGGGATCGAAGGATATTCCATTTTGAGAGACATAGATAGGACAGTGCGTGAGGTGTTGTTCTCCTTTTTTTTTCAGGTTTATATATTGTGGGAATTGACAATCACAGTACCAGATGGCCTTTTAAATTTTTGAAAGGTTGCAATTTCATGCAAACAATCCGACGTTTCTCTCTTAAAAACGACTTTGAAAATCGCTTCGCCTTTTCGTTTCAACAAAAAGCCCACAACAACTCCAATAACCTTGAAACGCATCCTTCCCGTTGTCGACTCTCATTGTTGTGAAGGAATTCCAAAATTTAATCTTGTCGAAGCCTCGTGTGAAACAATCGATTATGTTATATCAGAAAAATCAGATGGTAATATTTAAAAATGTCATAATAACAATGAAAAGACGTAAATTTACTATATTCTATTTAATTTTATAAATAAATGAAAATAAATATAGTAAAATGGGTGTATTATTTTCTTATTATTCTATATATTACTACATGGTAATACCATTTTCTTAATTAACTCTAAACTACTAAAGAAATGTGTTTTTTTTACCCCAAAAAAAAAAATCACCTGTAAGGATATCTTTATAGCAACTGTTAGGTTATTCCGAGGGACGGGAAGACACCTGTTAGATTTTCCCAGTAAAATCAAGCAGTAGCTTTCCATAAGGTTAGCGGCTGGGAGAAAAAGTTCAAATTGTTCCGTTCATACTTATAAGCATATTAATTATTACATAAGACCGTCCTTTGATTAGAATAGGTCTAGCATAGGTATTTCTTTTTGTTTGAAAAAATCTGTGTGGCTAATAATGGTTTTTATTTATTTATTTATTTATTTATTTTTAATGATAAATATATTATTTATAACTGTTTTAAATTGATATAACTTGTAAAATAATTACAATTAAAAAATTATTTATATCAAAAAAATGATAATAAGATAGAGTTTGCCCTACTTTACATAAAAAAAAGCACTTTTATAGCACTTTTATAGCCCTTTTAACTTAAAAAATGATCAAACTCATTTAGTATTTATGTTGACCTATTATTTTTAATTTCTATGTGTATTTTTTTTTTCTTTTATTTCGTCAATCAAAGGCTTAAATTAGTCATCTGCTATATAAGAGAGATAATCATATTCCTCTTTCATAATTTTTACATTTCAAATTCGTATCTTTGAAATAGGCACTTAAAACATTAAAATTATTTTTGATAAATAAATAAAAATCGATGTTATCGACCTTAAGAGATGTTTTTAAATGATATGGTCATCTTTGAATTTATGGCTAAATAAATCTTCTCATATATATCTACAACAGGCACACAACAAAAAAAAAAAAAAACTTGTTTCTTCATCCTAGTTTATGTCGTATACATCGTGGCAAATTAATATTTGTAGGATTGATACACAAACACCTTTTGGGGCAATTTAAAAAAAGAAATGCAAAATAAACTATACTAAGCAAATAAACCTATCCGTCATTGCCCTGCAGAGACGTGCAAGCTGCCTATAATATATCCTTATATCTAATATATATATATATATATATATATATATATATTCTGTATTTCTTTGATTCAGGCATTCAGTTTTGTGAATAATTAATACATGAGGTTCATCGGAACATTTTTGTCAATAAAATAAACAAAACGGAGTGCCTCCTTGTGCGACAAGCCTGCAAGTATTTGATTCTTAAATCCTTCACATAGTTCAGGACACCTATTAATTATCTATCTTAGGTAGGCATAAATGAGGACTACCATTGACTTTGCATTTAATTTTGGGGGAAACCCGTGAAAGTCTGTTACTTTTATAAGGCATATAACACGAATGACGGCTGCATTAGTTAATTAATACTCAGAAAGACAAACTCTTCGTACTGTGTGATTACCAACACAAAAGAAATACAGTTTTTAACTTTCCCCCCCCCCCCCCCCCCGGGGGCCTTTTGGGTTGAAAATGAAAGAAGAAACAAAATAAGAAAGGAAGAGAAAGAGGAAGATGACTTTATTTTTTGTTGACAATGACATGTACGCATTTATAGGTGGATAGATACTGATCCCATCAACCATAACACGAGTATGGTGCATCGTGACGTGCAAATGACGTATACATTGAGCATATTCTTGCGAGGTTGTAACAAGACAATCAGTTGTCTAATCATTGAAAGAGGATCGGAGAGCTACGCATTTGCTTGCGTCATCATCATAGAGTTGGCTGTAGCGACCCTTCAATACCCATTAACGGATGGAAAATGACGGGTTGACAGGATCAGGATATACCAAAAAAAAAAAAAAAAAAAAAGAACAAGGTTTGAATAACGCACACCATAATTTATAATTTATTGTATTGCCTTCTTCAAATTTTTAACTTATTGGTAGCTCGCACAAGATGACAATCAATTAATTCTTTGAAATTTCAGGAAGATATATATTGCAACAAACATGATAATAGGACTCCAATTCCACAAATTGTATAATTTTGCTCTTGAATGAATGCTTTCAAGACGGAAGTCATTGAATTTGTATAATTTGCATTAAATCATGTATTTCATTTATGTATTTTAGTGTATTAATATAATTATTTATAATTTTTATTATATTTTTCATGAAAATTTAAATTATTTTTCTTTAAACCTTCAAAAATATATATATTCATTTAGATCGACCTTCAAAAGCATATACAGCTACATGATGGAAATGGAATGGACCCAACAATTTGCCGTTTGAAACCATCGTTCCCGCTATGAAGCATCCAGCTCATTGATGTCGACTGGCAGCTGGTGGATAAATTCGTCAATCAAAAGAAGTGACATCCTCACCTCGCTGAGAGTTTTGGGGTATCAGATATTTCGTGAGGGAGATCTTTAAGGAGGGTGGAAGAGATACGAAAGAAACACTTTGTACTGAGTATTCGAGACATGATGAATACATAATGATTTTTCTTAGTGTCCATGTTGCCAATAACAATTGGAATTACTTAATAATTCCAATAGCCGAAGTTGTTGATAATAATAAGGAGTGCCTTCCTGTTAATTTCTCCGTCACGATTTTTAGCCTGGGGGATCAAACCGCAAAGAAATAATCATAATCTGAGCCTTTTCATTTTGCCTTTTGAAATTTCGTGGGCGTATTATTAATCACACTAAATTGTTAGATTCATGACCTCTACATGGTAACCGATTACTCCTTAATGCTGCTAGACTATAATTTTTTATATTAAACATATCTTTGGCTTTAACAATGCCGTAGAGATAAATTTTGTACAGTATAAAAAATCTTGCCCATGGCAACGCTGCCAATACCTCATATGGATTTGTTGGCTCTTACGAATAGTTTGAGAAAACTTGGGATGAACGTTCATTGATGCTTAGTTAGGGTTTTTTTTCAATAAGACCCGATCTAGCTCCAATGGTTAACAAGAAGGAGCTTGACAAAATGATTTACCGTCCGTAGATGGGTAAACAATGTCTGCCTGTAGGCATCGTTGACATGACCCCATAAACTTTTCTTCAGCAAAAGGGTTAGGCATATCTAGCAGTCCCATATGCAATAGTACGAGATCATGTGCAGATTAATAAAACCGGATTTGTACGTATGTAAATCAAATCATTTAGCTTTATGGTTCTGAATATCCTAAAAAATGGACGCGCGAGCGCGCGCACTCACATACACACACAAACGCCTCGCTATCGTCGGCATTTTGCTTGACCCCTTCTTATTTTTTGATTTTTTTGTTCTAAAATTTGATTGTACGGAAGGAGTACTATTGCTATGGGAATCCAGGTCAGCGCGTATGTCACGGCGCGGGCGTGGTTGGTCTGGAAGGTTAGCAAAGGGCGGGGAATGCTCCGGCGGTGAAATTAGCAAATGAGGTCACGCCTGAATGCCAAAATTAGCTATAATAATTGATTCTATTAGATTGTTCGCTAAAAGACAAGAACAGAAACTAAAGACAAAAAACGAGAGGAGGACAATGCTCCGTCCATGATCCCAAATCTCCACAAACTCAATTAGACAATGGGGGGAACCTAACAATTAGTTTAGAAATTGCTTGCATAAGCTTCAATAGCTGTACCATTAATTTTTCATCATCCTGTTGCCATGATCTCAGACTCAAGGATATATATATATATATATATATAATTTTTTTTCCTTAAAAAATTCTTGGTGGCAGGGCGAGCAAGGAATTTTTCGTGGATAGAATGCTTTACTGAAAAAATAGGATGTAAATACAAACATGGAATTGTCAAAGAAATGTATTATTAGGCGATAATGTGCAACATGATTAATGCAACTAATACGTTACTTTCTCTGTGTTATTAGAGTTCATTATGCAATAATTATCACTCTCCCACTAATGGAATTATTCTCTAACAAAAACAAAAATGGGTAGCCATAGGGGAAGTTTCCCTGAAATTGGTGTGTGTGTGTGTGTATATATATATATATATATATATATATATGTAGAATCTTGTAATTAAATTAAAATTTCATGCTTCACTAAATTGGGCGCCAAGAGTTGATGAAATGGTTGATTTGTCATGAGAGCTACGGCCAATTGGATTTTTTCTTCCTTTTTTAAGGGACGAAAAAGACAATTTATAGTAATATTAGTTATTATATTTATTAATTAACACAATATATCATCGTTAATAATTTTATTTAATTTTTAAAAATTATTATCTGAATACTATTCAATTAAAATAAATTTCCATTTTATCTGATTTTAATTTTAAATAATTTATAATTAACTAGCACTCTATCAACATGAATTTTAGTTTAACAAAAGAGGAACATTAATAAAGAGAGATTAATACAAAATAATAGACCGAATAATTGGCTTGTCCGCGAAGCGTTTCAACATTCACACTGACCAAGACAACAGAATCCGTAATAATATATTTTGAACTTTGGAATACCGCAAGTATGTTATATTTAACTTCTGCACGTAACTTTTGCTAATCAGGGGGCGCAGCGCATCGACAAAAACACAACGAGCACGAGAATCCTCGAGAAGAGAAGCCTCTCGCCCATGTGAATTTTGTTCTATGTGCAAATTAAGCAAAGGGGGTGGTCAGCAGGTTTCATTTTATCGCATTTTAAATTCTAATTCCTAATATATTAGTTTAGCTTAAAAGATAGCTACGTGATTAGAACCGATGTTTTTTTCTTTCTTATTTATTTATTTCACCGACAGATGACGATTTCGACCACGCACCTGTTTACCTATCGGTCCATTAATAATCGTTTAAGAAATGTGGAATAGAGCGGATGTTATTTATAAACTCGATGGCTGATTAGATTCCTCGTGTATTAACATTCAGTTTATTTGTCACTTGATTTGGGCGTATATCAATAGAATTAAAGATGCCATTGCTCGTCTTGCATGGATTGAAAAATGGGAGGCAAGACGGACGGTGGGGGAGGGAATCCAAGGTTCCTCAGGATTGATTCAATCATTCATGGTCACATGGTTCACAACACGCCAGATCAAACTGTATTAGAAAAAGAAAGAAAATTGAGACCCATCTCTTAATGAGTTTGGTGACGATTAGGAATGGAGCGATTAAGAGAGGCACTAAAATGCAGACTTTGGTTCAATACATTAGAATGCAATTGGTTTTTAATTTGGAATTGGTAGCTTGTGGGGCAAATTAGGAGGAGTAGAAGATGGCGAAGTTAGATGGAGAATGGGATTAGTTGGCATCATTACAAGGACCAAAGAAACTCTGAAAGTGGAAGTTGGGTCTTTGAATGAAAAAATGAACGAGGTCTCATTTTCAGACTCAGCCATGACTATGACTACCTCTTCTTCTTGTTTTTTTTTTCTAACTCAACAATATTGGCCGTGTTGAGGCCGTGCAGATAAATTCATATATATATTATGGGTGTGATGTATGGTATGGTGGAGCATGACAAGGATGGGATGGCACATGTCATGGATGCCCCATGTTCATTAAAAGGTAAAACGAGTCGCGCAGGGTATGAAAGGGGTTTGGTTTTGGGATCTTTCATGTAAAGTGGGGACCGCCCACTTTATAATAATAATAATGATATTTATCGTCATTCATATTTATTTATTTTTATCAATTGCATTACGTTAAAAATTAAAATTTCATTTCAATTTTATTTCTAACCCAATCCGTAGAATCCAACTCTGTTGAAGTTACTTTTCACGTAAAATAATTATTAAAAAACTGAATCGTGACTCATTCCTCCAACAATTAACATGTATTTGACCGGAAGGTGATTCTAGTTTGTTTTGCCACCTGACGTGAAAGGGACTTGGGTTTAATTTACTGAGCCGCGTGGGGCCCATCCACGTCAATTACACGTGGCGCCTTTGAGGGAACTGTTGGTTTACTCCAATTTGATTACGTCTCTATCATTTCGTCCGTCCGTGCGTGCGTGCGTGCCACGGCATTCCTGCCGGCTTTGCTCCTGGGCCTCATATTTTTCATTTAATTAAGAATAATATAATATTTCATACATGCCCCCAACCCACCCCACCTTTTTTTTTTTTTGAGCACAAATAAAACGAATACGAATTTCCCATTTTTGTGCCTGGAAATTGTCTCTTCTAGCTTTTGGTTTTTATTTTTATTTTTTATATCGTCTGGTATCCCTTTTAAACCTCAAGCTAATTGATGGAAAAAAATAATACGCATTCTCTTCTATATGGTAAATAAATAAAACTATGTGCGAATTGGGAAACTCTGAAGTTATTATTATTATTTTTGCCCGACTTCTTAAATCGGCAGTTACAGAGCGCACCCAACAGGCTCTTGTCACTTTTTACCTAACGATAGGTGGCAGAAAAATGAGACGTCTCACTTTGGTAACGACAAATGCGCACGCTACAGGCCTCCAACACGCCGCGCTTTTAGGACATTCCATTTTGCGCCGTATGTTTATGAAAAAACAAGCAGAAAAGACGATAAAATGATTATGAAAAATGGTTAATATTGTCGTGTAAATTTACCTGTGATTAATTTTAAACTATTTGCTGATCTCCAGTTTTAATTTTTTAATATATATATGTAATATTTCAAAATAAAAAAAAATTATGTTTGTTTTATAACTCACAAGTTTATAATAAAAAGAGAGTATGTTTTAATTTAGATAGTTAAATGCCTAATTCATGGTTGTAAACTTATGCAATGCTTAAAAGTTAATTTATTGCACAGGCCGGTCTGTCGGCTCGTTAGTTCAATATTACACTCGATGATATGACTATTCACTAAACCTTAACCTAACGATTGGTAGGAAATGCGTAATGTTAATTTCACATTCTTAATGAAGTAACCACAAACACCGACAACACGCAACACCCAATTAGCATTTCTTCTGTTTTTTCAGTGCCTAGTCGGAAGCTTTGGCCCTTTCTCTTTTGTTCAAAGCATGTGGCCCACGAGCTGATCGGGGATTTGATTATTGATACCTTGACCACGAGGAGGAAAAACTGAGGTGGTTCTATTTGAATTTGTCAAATTATATTAGATTTTGTTGATTTGCGTTTTCTTTGTTGTTTTTTCTTTTTTTGGTAAGATTTGTAACATTGAATACAGACGGCCCTTTTGATCTTCAAACTACGTAATAAAATTGTATAGTTACCGAAACGGGGTGCCTCTTGGAATTCAGGGTTCAAACTGGGCCCGCCCCCGCCGAGACTAATCAGCGCGTGTTAGAATTCCTTTGTTTCTAATCTCCACCTACAGAGATTAGAAATTTTCACTACTTCCACGCACGTGGCCCCACACACTTGGGCGAACGTGGATCTTGGATTGAAAACTTCGGAAGCAGGGTCCGGGACATTGGAAAACTGTTCCGCCCCTTTCGCCATTGAAAATGGGACAGATCCATTCCCATTTTCGAAAGTGACATGAGATGTGGATCGGCATACGTATGTCTAAATGGCTCGTGCTAAAAAAAAAAAAAAAGGGGGACGGGACGGAGCCGACGTAATGCTATACAACTATGTTAATTACGCTAGGAAGGAAAAATAAAAATTATTTCGAAGATATTTTAATTGTTAAAAATTTAGATTTTCATTTAGAAGTTTTGAAATTTAATATTGGGAGGGAATATAAAATTTGTAAGAATTGGATTGTGTAGTTTACGGAGTAATAATAATAATAACAACAAAAGCGTGCATATTGAAACGAAGCCCAACCATAATTTAAAAAAAAAAAAAAAAAAAAAAGAGAGAAGAGGGCAGGGCCGAAAGTGGGGAAATAGAGAAGATAAGCCAGCTACCTCTTAAGGATTGAGGATCGTTTAATTGGGCCAGGTGTCAAGTATTTTTCAAAAGACATAGAAGAATCTAAAAGTCTTACGGATCCACGTTTAAGCACATTGAAAAGCCTAGGCCGCCAGCTAAACATTTAGACTGACGACCCAAAAATGATGGGCAAATCTGAGCCCATATCATAAAAACAAGGCTGCCCTCCCCACCGGCCACCTGCGCAGATCTTTCGAGTTAATACGAAGATGCTGTGTTCAACCAGGAAAATCCGCCATCACCATGTGCCTGTGCGAACCTGAGTCGTTCCTCAGCTTCATACTGGACTGGACTGGACTGTTAAACTTTTTCCATAAAAAATGAAACGATCTCAAATTAGGTGCCTTTTGAGTTTGCACCAACAAATTAGTGTTTTTCATCAAGGAAATGTGTAACATTCTATCTACCCCATCAACAAAAATTCGATTTTAAAATAAAGTTATACAATACGATGGAATAATATTTTAATAAATAATAATAATAATAATAAGCCTCCGCTCCTACTTAATTTGGTACTATGTGGGGAAATTATATAAAATAGAATTTAAAATTTTGAGCATTAATAATTAGGAGGAAAGAAGCCCACAAATCGGTTTGGGTTCTTCTCCCCCTTTTTTTTTGTTGTTTTTTTTGGCAATTAGGATTGTTGGGTCAGGATTTATGTGAGATTTTGGGCGCTTATACGAGCTAGGCTCATCGAGTTGGACTTATCTTCCATTTTTTATGTGGACAATGAGCCATAATGGACTCTACTCTTGTGGTCTTACTTATTATTCCTTTCTCACAAAAATAAAAAAGATATGCGTAATCTTTCAAGCGGAGCTGCGGGCACTATTTTATTATTATTATTTTTTAAAATTATATATATATATATATATAAACGGCGTCAGAATCAGAAAGTCTAACCAGCGATGACAATGACCCTGAAGCCTGTGCCCTGCCACCTGAAGGGCACCAGGTTCCTATTATCTTGCAAGAATCTACGAGCCCAATGGACCCTCGATGACCCCAACAAGAATAATGGTACTAGTGTTTGTTCTGGACTCGCCATTCTCGCTTATCATCGCACTGATTCTCTTCATTCTCCTGGCACGCTTCGCTCTGGTTCTCTTCTTTCTTATCCTCCTCTTCGCTCTCTGTTCCAACCTTGTTCACCTCATCTTCGATCTCCTCTGTCCTCCATGATCTCCCCTGAGGCCAATCCCGACCACCGATCTTCTCAATCATCCTCCACCAAAACGGTACGTCTTATCCCTCTAGTTTTTGATTATATGAAATGGGTCTTGATTGTATGGCTACTCTTGGCTACTAAAGTTTAGGTTTTCATTGTTTGACTAATTGGTTTGAAGGGTTTCTCAAGATGTTTGGAAATTTTGTATGATGGGCCTTTTTGAAATTATGAATTGCATTTAAAGAATTTTTTTATTTATTAAGGTCCGTGTCTAAAGTAGTTATGGAATTTTTGGTATAATGGGTTGTCTGGGTTTTGGATGTTGCAGGTGAGGGTTATGATTAAGGGGATGGTGCAAGGGGTGTTCTATAGGAACTGGACTGTGGAGAATGCGACCCAATTGGGGTTGAAGGGCTGGGTGCGAAACAGGAGGGACGGTTCTGTGGAGGCCCTCTTCTCTGGAGATCCTGATAAAGTTCAGGAAATGGAGCAGAGGTGCCGCCGTGGCCCGCCGGCTGCCGTGGTTACTGGGCTACAGGTTTCCCTTGCAATGATGATACTGGAAATGGATTCGAGCGCAGGTCCACGGTTTGATCTGTATACGCAGATATTTTTGCACTATTTATAGCGTCTATAGTCATTTCCTCTTATGGGATGATAGGCTATCCTTTGTAGTTCTCTGTTATTATTGATAATCTTGTTAGATTACATTACTTTTTAATGATATGATCGGTTCTCATTACAGCCAAGCTTCATCCTCCATTCGGTTGTTGCTTGTACGCTAAGTTTTGTGTTAGGCATTTGAATCAGCTGTCATCATATGCTTGTCAAAGAGGGATCTATAGTAACCTTAATGGTTGTACCATCACGATCATTGTAATTAGGAGTCTAGTGTGTTCCTTTGCTGGAGAGGTTATAAGAAGAACTTTACTTTTCTGGTTAATGGAAACTTGTTAGTCGTTCTCAGAGAATTTTGCGCTGTGACTAAGCTTCCAAGTTGTGCATTGGAGCTGCATCATCCACTTGACAAGCAACACAGTGTATGCCATGCATGGCTTCAAAGATTGAACATGCAGATGGTAATGGAATGGTTAATTGGTTAAAACACTAAGCTCTGAAGAGCAACATGGGTGCTTAGTATTGGTGTATCAAAGTTGCCATTAAATTGCCTGTAATGAATACCTGTTTCTACTTTGGAAACTGAGTTCCTGAAGTATATTGCTGGTCCGTATAGTACAGTTATACTCCTGCTCCATTCCCGCATATTGCCATCCGTTTTGCTGGAACCGTGGCTGATACTACTTCTTTCCTAGCTGAGTGTCCTGATTAACATTTCACAGGTTTCTGTTTTCTAGTTGGAGTTCTGACATTCCGTTGCTTTTGTTAATATTCGTACATGCTGATCTCTAGTCTGGGTTCGTTCCCGGTAGAATCATCATGTTTTAGTTGGTTGTCCAAGTTTCAGTGAATTATCATTTTTTCGTCCGAATCTTTTCTTATAGTTCTGTGCGCTACGGAGGGCCCTGGACCCTATCAAATGTAATCCTCTCGTGCTTTTGGGCTAAAAGAAGGCTTGCTAAGGCATGGAGGTCTATCAAGCATCCAAAATTGAAAAGTGATTTACACATCCGAATTTCTGCTTCCTATGGGGCAACATTTACGCTTTGCAGCGGCTTTTTACGGGAATCGAGCGGTTAAAAGGGGGCTTTTGAGGTTGGTGTAAATAAATTTGGAAATTTTATGTCATATCTTATACGATTATGAGTTCGTCAATTTTTCTAGATGCCTCTAATCCTGGCAACCCCAGCTTATAAAATCCAGGATAAATCGCTCACCATTTAAGTTGGAAGATTCTTGTTAGCTCGTGTGTCGGAGCAAAATACGATTTTTTGCCCATAAATTGCAATGTGGAAAAGCATAAATAAAGTCATAGCCATACAAATCAGACATTTGTTTGACTCTTACCAAAAACCATTTGCTGGTTTAAACTGATTCTCACTTCACATGTCGACATGAAAGCAACCCATCTGTTTAACTTTCCCAGTCGTTAGGCACCATGCATCCAACAGCAACTTAATGGTTCGATGGTATCATAAGAACGGTAACAAACAAAATAAAGCTGATAAATGAACATACTAAATCCACGATGACAAGGAGAAAATCAAATGAGGGAGAGGGGATTGGTAAGGGATGCATAAGCTTGAGATTGCGACATGTCCCAAAATGTTCACGAGGATTCCACAGAGAGTAGGCTTTCTCAGGCAAAGACCTAAGGAAAGTAGACGGGCCAGTTGAAGTAATATGAGTCTCGGAGGTCTTTGTCCATGTACTCGTTCCACTGCAACAAAGTGAGGTTCCACATGAGTATTCATTTTTGACTTGACCGACATTGTAACTTAAGTATTAATGAAGCAAGGAAGTCCACTTATTCATTAAGCAACTTGAATAAGTCCTAAATATAAGTTGACATAAAACCTTAAATTTATACGGCTGCCCCTTCTTCATTGCTTTCTTCCAATGGTACTGCTCAAATAGAAATGCCTTGTCATGCCAACTGCAGATCAAAGTGCAGATACATAGCAAATGTTTTAGGGCTTTTAGTAGTAAAACAGCGAGCAGGATGTTGCATAAATGGCAACGACAGACCATAATGCTCTCAATCAAGTAAAAATCATGGTAGAATATGCAACAATGAGCCATAATCATAGTAGCTATGTCAAAGCATGTATTAGTAGCCACAACACAAAATCTACTTCCGTGCTAGCAATGACTTCTCATAACTCTACAGGACTCCGTAGAGCCAAAAAAAATTATCATATATGCTCCTTCTCAACCATAAGATGACTAAACAACCATCAAGTCCTGAAGTTCAGCTTCTCATATATAGTTTCCCCTAATAAGAGAGCAAAATTGAGTATCAAAGTTAGGCTTCAACTTCCCTGGAAATTCTGTCACGCAAAATTGTCTAGAACAGAAAACACGGGGTCGGGTAGTCATTGGCATAAATTCAGGCGAGCTATCCGGGCATACAGCAAAAAAGCTATATGCAACACTAGTATGTCTTAAGGGAACAAAATTCACAAGTTGGGTTTCTATAATTCCCTTCCCTCCTTTAACTGTGCAAAACCCTCTTTCGGTTTAAGTTCCTAATCATAAAATCGTTGCCTTCAACTTCAATTTCCCATCAAATCATACCCAATCAATTTCCCCCAAAACCCAAAACCTAAAATTCGAGCAATGAAACAGAGCAAGAAATTGCAAAATTAGAGAAAGAGGCATTATAAAAAGAAAAGGAAAAAAAGATTTGAGAGTGTACTTGAACTGATTGGTGAGGTGCCACATGTAGGGATTGAACCAAGTGAGCACAGAGAAAGCAGCTGACCCGATCCATATGTTCCAGAATCGGTCCTGATCCGCATGCGGCACTCCCGGGTCTCCCCTGTACGCATTTCCAAAGTACTTCTCCATCGTCGCCCTTTCTCTTTTCTCTCTTTCCGGCCTGCCCTGCACAGCATGCACACCCCTCATTTTAAGAGAGCCTTATCCTCTTCCTATCCCCGTTGGGAATGGGGATAAACTAATCTGTCCTCCAAACAGGCCAAAACCTGGCCCAGCCCACATCAGGTGTATACGCAGATCAGTTGGAATTAGTGGGTGGGACATAGATATTTAAACCAAACCGTTATAGGTTACTGAAATTAGACAAATTGCCATTGTCAATTGCAAATTAATTTGGTCATTAGGATAGTTTAAACCATGTTTACACAAAAAAAAAAACAATGAATTTAAATAGAAATATTTTATTTGAAGTAAATCATTAAAAATTAATTATATTTAAATACTAATATAAATATATCAAAATTTTAAATAGTGTAAAAATATTTATATTTTTCTTTGAATTACTTGTGTCTTTATAAAATATAATTTTATATTTTTTTTGTATTATTATACAATCAACTTAATGATAATCAATTCATGGTAAACAACCCGTTAAAGGGGTTGGCTGATTTCACGTGTATTCTTAGCCTACATGGATAGATGCGAGGGATTTAGAAGCCTAGCGAGTAAGTTTAATACTGTACTCGAGCGAATGGCGGTGGAAAATTTTGAAAGTAATGGCGGATGAACCGATCTTTCAGAGCCCTCTATAAATAAAACCAACCGGCGCCGGCTCCGGCTCTGGCTCCGGCTCCAGCTCCAGCTCCATGTACTCGCCGCTATCCTTCCTTTCGCTCTATAACTTTGTCACTCTTGCTTTAGGGACTTTCAATCCTCGATTTTCCCTCCAAAAATTTCCCAACTTCCAACCGTAAAACCCTGAAGTTTATTTCTTTTCATGAGCCAAAAGCCCTAGAATTTTTACTTGACTTGAGTTGTGTCTATTGAATCTCAGTAACAGTTTCTCTGTTTCGATCTTTGGAATCCTAATCTCCATTTCTTCTCCGTCAACGATCCAATTGAATTGGGGTTTTTGGATTACCGGTGATCTTCTAGTGTCTATTGTAACTAGCTTTAGTTCTTTGTCAAGGTTTCAAGAATAAACGGCCGAGGGTTTTAGATGATTCTTCGACTGTATTCCGACGACCCAAATAATTCTGGGTGTTGGGGATTTTGAGGAAAGTTTTGATTTTGACATGCGGGTTCAGATATGAGCAATGGAACTGTAAAGAATGCAACAGGAAGACCCAAGGGGGACGAGTTTGGCCTTGCGGTGTCCCGGATTGCAGTGGCACAGATATGTGAGAGCGTGGGGTTTGATGGGTTTAAGGAATCAGCTTTGGATTCCCTCACCGATATTGCAATCCGGTTTCTCTGTGAACTAGGCAAGACAGCAAGCTTCTACGCCAATCTATCAGGTAGGACCCAGTGTAATCTTTTTGACATAGTTCGAGGTTTCGAGGATTTAGGAATGTCACATGGGTTTTCGGGTGCTTCTAGTTCTGTTGATTGTCTTGTTAATTCTGGTATGGTTAAAGACGTAATTCAATATGTGGGTTCTAGTGAGGAAATTCCCTTTGTGCAAGCAGTGCCGCGGTTTCCAGTTGTTAGAGATGGGAAGTTGATTCCTAGCTTTATGAACATGGGTGAAACTCCAATTGGGAAGCATATTCCTTCATGGTTGCCCGCCTTGCCTGATCCTCACACGTATCTCAGCACGCCTATGTGGAATGAGAGGGTCTCTGATCCTCGGGCAGAGAATATTGAACAAGCCAGACAGAGAAGAAAGGCAGAGAGGGCTCTGTTGAGTTTGCAGCAGAGGCTGCTGACTAATGGCTCTGCGGATGCTTCATCCTCAGTAGCAAGGAATGACAAGGTTAAGGAATTGGGACTAGTTGAGAGCAACCCATTTCTTGTAATGCCTTTGAAGCCCGGGGAGAAGGATATTTCAACAGTCGCTTTGCCAGACAAGCTCAAAGATGATGTTTCTGTGATGGGGGCATTTGCACCTGCTATTGATGCGGTGAAGGAGGGTGGGCTAAATGGTGATGGAGACAGTGATATGAAGTTCCTTCCTGAAAAGAGGCCTGCTGTGAACTTCAAGTTAAAAAATAGGAAGAAATTGTTAGGTGAATCTTTGGATTTGAGTCTTTCGAGGAAGAGTACAGGGAGAACAGGGCACTGGTTAGGGCGGAACGAAGAAAGGGATGACAAGAAGAGGAGGGCAGAATATATACTTAGGCAGTCTGTGGAAAATCCACAAGAACTCATCCTGTTGTAAAATAATTAGTTCACTAACTCGCTTATTCAGAATTTGGTTGTTGTGGTAGGCCATGGGCACTCTTACCTTGGACCGGCTTATCCCTTATTCTTGCATGGATGTTATGAGATACTGTTTTGAGTCCCATGTAGTCCTACTTGAACAATTTGCAGAGGTATGTGAGTGTTTATTTCAAGTTTCCTTGGATTTAATGTTTACTGCACCAACTTTTGTTATAATCAATGCAATCTCTCTGATTCTGAGCATATTTTACTAATTTGTGTTAATAAGCTTCTATGTGAGAAATTATGGTGGTACGCAACAAACAACCATATAGCACTACAGAATTTTTGTGTATTGAATGTACTTTTAAGCTTTGTGGTAAAAACATGAATCATGTGAGTTTTGATATGGTAGTGCAGCAAAAAGGAAACAAAGAAAAAATTAATTGGATCTTTGTATTTTTTTAAATATGGCAATAGTTTTCAAGATGTAGTTTTAAGTACTTTTGTTTTGAGAATTTCAATTGCAGATTTGTGAGTTTTAATATGGTAGTGCACTAAAAAAAAAAAAAAACAAAGAAAAAATTCATGGAAACTTTGGATTATTGTAAATCTGGCAAGAGTTTCTAAGATTTAGTTTTAAGTACTGTTGTGAAGTTATAACTTTTAGGAATTAAACTGCTGATTTGTACCCAAATTCATACATGCATGTGCATGCAAAAACAATAAATAGATACACTCACAGATGGCGAGGCAGAGGGGTTGAAGGGACCCTTTTGTCACTACTTTTTCCTACTATTGTGTTTTGTGGTGCGGAAGCCAAAATTTGATCTCATCTGAATTTTTGTTTTACTGGATAAGCACAATTGTTTTGCTTTCTAATGAATTATCCAAGCGATAATTTCCCTCAAATGCTGAGCCCCAGCCTCCTTCACCCTGCACTCTGTATGCTGCCGTGTGATTCACCAAGCGTCTAATTTTGTAATGGGCTCTTTGGAGCTCGGTTACTTTGCACGTTGTAACTTGGATACCCTGCGGCTGAACCCAATTTTTTTTAGCTTCTGCATCTATTAGCCTCAGAAATAAATATTTGCCAATGCAGATAGTTTAATACATGTGGAAGTTTCTGAAGCTTGCTAGTGCTTAGAGTAAGAACCTTGATTTCTATTGTTGTAACTTATTGTGGGACCGATGATATGTTATACCATAGGCATACTTGAGCATAATGTTAACACTAGATCTTTTGTTATTCGAATGTTGAATACACCATGTCCACTGGGGAGTGATGCAGGATCACCGTGGTGTGTGGCTAGGAGGGTTTGCCCATGGTTGTTGCTGGAATTCTCTTGAGGGGTGAGAGCCGCAGCTGACATGGAAGAATAGCCATCGAAGCACTGGGGGCATGTATAAGAAACAAGATTCGAAATACATCTCACACTAATCTCATTCAATGCGGTAAGGAGCTAATTGTAAAGGAATGACATTCTTGTATATCATGTTTATAAGGAGGGTAACAAGGTAACAGATTTACTCTCCAACCGTACGTCCCGTCTAAATTTAGGCGTGCACAAATTAGCAACCCCCAACAGGAGTAATACGAGGTAACCGATTGACTCTCCAGTTTTGCTTTCTCCCTAAGTTGAGGCATGCACAGATTCTAGCAACCCCAAACAGTAATACCGATGGATTTTATAGGCCTTTGAACGGGCCAAGATGGTAGCTGAGTTTGAGTATTTCTTTCTTCCTTTTCTTTGGACTCTATCTGCCGGTTTTCCGTTCGCGGTTAATAGCACTTGTTCACAATTTGCGACAGGTGGCATCCTGGCATCGGATAGGCTCGCATTCGCATGGATGCCTCCCTTAGCTGGGAACTGCGAGTTCTCTGTGTGCCTTTTGCACTGCACTAGTCAAAATGCTACGAATGAAACAAAAACTACGATTTCATGTTTCTACCTGAGAAGAGCCAGAGGATTTCTCCCCTGCCCGAGGGAAATTACAAATTTTCCTTACAATCATGGCCAATGATCAGCTTTTTAATAAGTCAGGAGAGATGGAGGAATGAAAAAACATCCTCCACCACTTGCAACCAAGCTAACATTATCTTTTTCTTCGTTGGTTGCCCGTTAAAAAGATCCGACTCACCTTTGTGTCACATAAATGAATATCATATAGATAAATGGTTTCAAGGCGATGATTAATTTTTCATTTGTCACTGTTCATGTTTCAGATTCCAAAAGCAGGCAAAACTTTATCAAAGATAAAATACAAACGCCCGTCAAGCACCTTCAAGTTGAACTACTTGACCAAGGTGGGCAAACTGACACAAGATTACATGGCAAAAGGCAGCAAAAATAAAGGGAAAATAGTGGTTATAATATCCTAGATAATCTGTAACTAGCATATGTGGCCAAACGCCACCAATTTTCAGCTACTTTTTAATTTATCCAGGCAGCCATTGCTCTCTTGAGTGATTACCGAGGTAGATGTATTCTTCAATTGGAAGATAAAGACTTTCAATGTTTCAGTTTCATGTCAGTCTCCAAGGAAAATACTTTGCCACGATGATTGAAAATCATGAAATCCACGTTGGATGGTAAAGAGACAATCCTGCAGTTATAAAATGAAAAGGCAATACATCGTGAACTCTATGATGATACCACACAAGATAACTAACAATCATATTTGGCTTTCCATTTAACAGTTCTGATTTGCAAGTGCAAATACAATATGCAAACCAAAAAAGTGAGGCACTGAGGGAATAACCAAGAGAAATAACGTAGAGGAATTATGATGTGAAGTTTGATTGAAGTGGAAACTCATACAAGTGTGTCAATTAACCATGACTGTGGGAGGCTTGTGTAATGGTAAGGTACTTCATTGTGACTTAGAGAAAGTGTCTTTGTGAAAATAAGCATAAGGTTGTAGATCTAACCCTGCCTTAGACTCACAATGTGGAGGTCACGTGCATTGGGATGCCCTTTTTGATTGACACAACAAGTGTGCCAATCAGCCATGATCCGCAAGGCACATGAGTGTGACAGTGTCCAACTTTAGATTATACGTGTAACTCATAGTATCAGCAATTATACCAGCCAATAAGAGCCCAGCTCCAACTATAACCAAGAGCTCAATAGAAGCTCTTTGCCCACAATTATATTTTGTGCTCCAGCATACTAATACTTAAAAAATTGTGCTCTAGCAAGTACCAACCATAACCCTAATTGGAAGAAATTGAAGGTTGCAAGAAGGCCACAAATAACTGATAAAAATTGAAGGTGTCATACATACATAACCAAATTATTAAAAAAAAAAAAAAAACAGGTTGGTATAATGGGGTGCATTCTGAGCCTGTTGGTGGTCTACACGGGAGTTGATCATCCACACCATTTACAGAAGCAAAAGCCAAATCAGATTTCCCGTCACAGATTGCCTAGAATTTCTGTTCCCTTCAACCCCCCACCCGCCCGCCCCACATGGAAAAAAAAAAAAGTTTATTGACCAAGAAAGTTTTTGAATGAGACTACAGTGTTCAGCTAAATGGCGAAAAGGAGTTACCTTCTCAACCAAATATTCTTGATATGTTTAAGTCCAAAATCAATTGAAATGAAATCCCAATTGAGAAAAACAACGGAGGCATATAAACAGCATACCTATTCTCCTCAGAATGGGGATGGATGGAGAGTAACTTGCCAGGCACAGTTAAAGCTGCCCACATACAGAACACTAGTCCTAGCAGCAACTCCAAAACTACCTACATTACGCCACACCCCAGCAACAACAAAGGTTTTAAATAATATATACATATATAAAATAAAAATTCCAGAAGCCCATTAACAAAGAAAATCAAACTAAAACTCACATTCATTGGAGGCCCCGAGAACTCCTCTTCCATTATCTTCAACAAACCCCTATCTGCATCCCATATTACATAACCACCCCCCCCGCCCCAAAAAGGAAATTAGAGTAATTAAACTGAAGAAGTGAAAAAACCCCACTTAAAATTAAGTTGTAGAGCAAGTTCTAGGGTTACATTGAATGGTTGAATAAGCGGCATGAGCGAGAATTAGGACTCCAAATACCCCGACTACGAAGCCTATACCCATTCTTTTGACCGATAGTCCTTAGCTCCAATCACCGGCCGAAGAGGATTCAAAGATCGGGTTCTATTGAAGTTCGGCGAGATTCTGGCCAAGCCAGAGCAGAGAGAGAGAGAGAGGGAGAGAGAGGGAGGCTTTCCCCTAGATCTATCCTTTGTATCAAAAGCTTTCCTCTGTCAAGGTGGACTGATAGAATTCAGCAATTGACCTCTTATTACACGGTGCCGTTTTACAAGATGGTTGTACCGTGACACGACATATCGCACAAAATATAAGAGTTATGACTGGGCTTCGGGCTTTGCTGAATTGGGCCTGTTCTGCGTATGGTTTTGTAGCCGAAATTGAGCCGCTACACGTGAGCCCAAGACCCGAATTCGTGGTTGTTTGTTGCAACTTCCGCAGATTGCCTATGAGCGACATAGCTTGACACTGACTTCTTAGACAATTCATTTCTGTAAGGGAGATGAGTGAGCTTCTGACTCTACCAGAACTCGCTGTACCCATAAACAGACAAAGGCTGTATTATTACGGTTGTCCAACTCCAAGCAAAACACACACGTTACCACTACTTAGTGCCGCCGCCAAAACACGCTCCTTTGCTGACAAGAAAGGGCAATCTCCAAAGCTTCCCGGTGTTCAATCCTCCTTTCAAGGTTACTTTTATATCAGTTCAATTTGACTGACCGTCCCCCACCTTTATTTTTTTTTTTTAGTTTTTTGGGGTTTCCTTTTCTGCTCTTTGTGTTAGTGTCTAATCCTTGATGCTTTTGGCAGGTGGTTTGCACGTTGTGGACCATGTCACAAGCTCCCCTGACTATAAGGTTCTCTAATTTTGCTTTTGATGTACAGTTCTTGTTGTTGGCCTTGCTTCTTGCTGTGTTACTAATTATTAGTGTGCTCTGTACTTGCAATTGGGTTTTTGGTTTTGCCTATAGGCTGCATGTTGCAATGAAGGAGGGTCAGAGGCCATCCCATATATTCAAACTCTAAGGAAATTCCCTAAGGAGAAGCTTATGTCAAAGGTTGTCATGGTCAGATTTGATTCCACCGTTTTGCTTGGAGAAGAATTGGGCCCTTGCTCTTACTCATTTTGCAATTCAGTTTACACCATCCGGTATTTACGCGAAGCTGGGGCCAGGGTTGTTCTTGTGAGTGACTGGAGCAATAGAACCCGTTTGAAACTTGTTGATGCGCAGTCCATTGCAAGTATGATAAATATAAATAGTTCCATGTTTCTAGTGTTAATTTCATAATTGATTTCGAGATGGATCTTAGAGACATTCACTTGAAATGCTTTTTACTGGGAGTTATTTATAAGTAATCGGAAAAGGGTCTCTTTGTATCAGATGTTTTATCATCAGTTCTCCAACTCAAAGTTGTTGCAGTACCATGTATGTCCTCAGCTGGGCCATTGAAGGCAGAAGCACTTGAAAGAGCAGACGTTTTTCTCCTCAAGAATCTTTCTGAGTTCAAAGAGGAAGTTGCTAACTGTCAAAAATTTGCTGAGCTATTGTCATCAGGGGTTGATATTTTTGTTAATGACTCCTTTTTCATCTCATAAAGTTCTTGCATCGACTGTTGGCATCGCTCGCTCTTGCTATGCTTCTGTGGCAGGTTTTCACTTTGAAAAGGACTTGTGTAAACTGAAGGAAGTTGCAAAAGCTGACAAAAAACCATATGTTGCAATTGTATGTGTCTGCCATGGAGTACAGACAAAACCTAGTTTCTCTGATTGCACATCCTCTTTGACTGAATGTTCTGTTCTTCACTTTTCATATGTGTTCTGCATACAGGTTGGAGGGGGTAATCTCCACGACAAAGCAGCTGCCTTGTATTTTTTGGCTTCTAGATGTGATGGACTGGTCTTCGTTGGAATGATGTTATTTCAAATACTACATGCCTTGGGACACTATGTCCCTTCAAATCTGATAGAAAGTGGGGCATGTAAAGCAGCATTGCACATAATTCAGATAGCACACAATCGAAATATTCCCATTCTATATCCAAAAGATTTTTGGTGCATGAATGATCACCATTCCACACAAGTCGAAGTCATTCCTGCTCATTCTATGAGGGATGGTGAGGTTTTAACCTTGGATCATGGCACATCTTATGTTCTTTTGGAGCTTTGCATTTTTGTTTGGCAAAAAGTGCTATTATTTCCTTGTACAGTTAACATTCTTGTCTAGAGCGCAGGAGTTGGCTATAGGTCTTCATGCTTTTCAGTAATTATTGGGGCTCAAATGTTGTGTGGCATGTAGGAAGATAATGAGTAACTGATACTGATAAATGATCCTTCTTCTTTAGTTACATGTGCATATCTTCTGCAGCTTTCATCATCATTGTCTTTAAGTCTTCCAGCAAAATTCCTATTTATCAATTTTGAGGTCAGGATAAATAGATCTTATTAATTGGCATGCATGTGCAAAAGGGGCTAAGGAAAGATCATCATGCAACAAATGATCTAAAGTAAAGGGAATGCATGAAAAATTTAACTTAGTTCTTTTGGTTTTAGGTTGTCAACCTTTTGATATTGGGCCTAGATCACTGGAGGAAGTGAGATCCTTGCTTAAGCAATGCCAGGTGAAGGAAAAGGACATTTTGCCTTTTTTTTTTTCTTTTTTTGAGCTGATTTTAGTTCCATATTCAAGTTTGTTCATGGAAATCATTAATATTGAGTTGTAGATGTAATGCAGTGATTATGGCATTCATTCACTTTATATATGTGAGTCTTTTCATGCGAATGGATGGCTGTTGAGCTTTTATCCGGCAATTTTAAATTGTTTATTTCCATTTCCTGTTTATTCAGATGCATTCTACGTTTTTTCTTAATGCCAATAACATTGTGGGTGTAGGGGAATCTGTGTGCAAACATTATATGTCATATTATGTCATAAATAATTGTTATAATGTCATAAGCCTGCAGTATCTATTCCTCTATTTTTTTTTTCAGGCAATATGTTATGTTTCGTTATTTCATTTGGGTCATAACCCTCGATGGCAGTTGCATTTATTTCTACTGGGTTCTGGTTGTGGTTTTCCTGTGCTCAAACATGCCTTACTTTTTTTTATCTAATGTATTACAGGGGATCATATGGATTGGTCCAACAAGGTTCATGTTCACAAGTCAATGTACAAATGGAGCATCCAAGATGGTTGAAATGCTTGATGAACTAAGTCAAAGACACTGCAATGTGACTGTTGTGGGGAAAATGGCATGCAATGCAGTGATGAAGGATTCAGTTTCTGTGATGTCTTATCATATGATTGCAAATGCTGCAGTTGTATGGGAATTTTTCAAAGACAGGAAACTCCCAGGGGTCATGGCCTTAGACAGAGTATGCTTGCAACTTCCATCTTTGTTTATGTTTGGCTGCTGCTAGTTCAATTGAGGAATTGGTTGAATGAAATTGTCAAATAAATTCAGCTGCTGCTTTCTTGCTGTCATGTACATGTTACAACTATCAGTTCTTGGTTTCCATTGAATACATTTTACCATTGAGGTGTCCAGAAGCCAACAGAGCCTTAATCCCAAATTCAACTGGAGTTGGTTACATAAATCTTTCCCCGTCATTCTGTTCTATTATAGCCTTAATTCCAAATTTGAGGTTCCAGAATTCTATAAATCAATAATGCCTGTAACTTTATGCAATTGGTTTAAGCCACGATCATGAACATGTCAAAATTGTTACTTGGAGTAAATAAGAGATCCATCTTACCCATTCATGCTTGAAGAGTTTGGAGGTAATAAGATTTCCAGCATTACCTTGCAATTTTTTTTATGTTGTTCATTTCATCCTTTGTGCAGGCATACCCATTTGAGATTAATTGGAGCATTGCCTATCAAAATCCAGTTCAACAATTGGTAGTCGATATAGGAAGTGGTATTCTTACCCTTTTTCTCTTAACTGTTGCTCCCCAGGGTTATATTGGAGATTCATGATTAATAGTTGATATTGTGGTACCCCTTTGTTGCCTTCTCCTGATATTTTTCCCTCTAAATCAGTTCAACCATTGGTAGTCGATATAGTAAGCAGTGTTCTAGTGGTGATCTTCCCTTTTTTCCTTGTTTAGTTTTGATTTGCTCTTAACTGTTACAGATGAGAGAAACACAGACACAGAAATTACAATTTTATTCCTTTTCTTACATTGGGTGAAATATGGCAGGTAACGGGTTGTTTCTTCTTGGGATGGCTAAAAGAAGAAAGGATCTAAATTTTCTTGGTTTAGAGATTAACCAAAAGGTTTTCTGCTTTCTTGGTGGATTGGCTAACCTTGTATTCTTTTAAATAACCTTCGTCTTGCTGAAGCTTTTGACATATTTCATTGACAAATTCTTTCAGCTTGTAAGGCGTTGTCTGGATTCTGCTCATCAGTCTGGCATTTGGAATGGGTAACTATATTTTCATGCAGTGCTTATCCACTTTTTTGCAACATCATTATGCATTTGAGCTAGACTGTGTTTCTGTTTTGAACTAGTTTTTTGAATCACTATTGAACTTGGGCCTGATGGGCAATTTATGATTGTAGCTGACAACTTGTGAGTGCTTAATATTATGCTAGACTTGTTGCCAAATAAATGAAATTCTAGCACTGCTCTCTACCGGAGACAATAAGATGTGCATCGTATCTTAAGTAATTATTTTCAAAGTGAACTACATTCCATAATATGTGTGCACACTTGTTTGGAGAAGGTTGACTTTCATTTACTGAACTTCCAAGAGAGAAGGATATGATTTCAAGAACATGGGAATGATCCAGTTTGCACTAGTCACTTGGTTTATCTTTTTTCTTGATTATGTTGTGCGGCATGCCTTTGCATATTCTTCGTGATTATTAACATTCAACTTTTCATGCTGGTTTCCATGGCCTTTGGCCAATCCAGAATGTCTGAACTGGAGATAGGCTACTCAATATTTCCATAACAGGGTCCAAAAAAAAAAAAGAAAAAGAAAAAAGAAGAAGAAATTCAAGCATCTTAAAGGCATTTAAAAATATCTATTTATGCCATTTTTGTCCCCTTTTCTTTTGAGGTTCCTCAAGGTAAGTATACTTTTATTTGACTGTATTAGGTACTTTATTGCAGCAAATGCAACCTCAACGTTCCATTCCATAGTTTCTAGCTATCCAGGGGAGTTGATGCTCGTTTCAATACAGGTAGAGGAGCCTATTTTCTGTAAAATTAGTTTCTAAAAGTCCATTCTTTTTTCTAAGGTGTGTGTAATTCTGTGGTTTATAGTTGCCCCCACCCCTGCAGATATTGGAAAAAGATTATATAAGAATTAGCATTGATTTTTCATGGCTTTAGTCTCATTTTATTATAGGTACTTGGAAAGTTGTGCTTCTGTTCAATTTGCCCTCTTCGGTGAGATATGGAACCTGATGTCATGTTTACCCCAATATTTCCTTGTAATGATTTATCTCTGCCATGCAACGAGATTGTTTTAGTTGCAGTTCCTTTCTGGTGTTTAGACGTTACATCCTGAGCTCCACAATTATCTCCTTTTAATTGATATCAAATAATAGCAAAGTGAATGTGAAAAGTGATCACCTTTACCCTGATTCCTCTTGAGTATGATGCCGAAGGTGGACAATAATCCATTGTGATGACTTCTAAAATTAATTGACTTGTGGTTTCATTTCCTCATCTGCATCAACTGGGCAAAGTCCAGCACTAAGAAATACTTGTTATCTTGTGTTCAGTGTCCAAACCCTGATTTCAGTAACCCAGAGTATAGATGGAGAATGCTGCAAAGGTCATTGGTTGAAGCAGTGGCAGATCTCCTTGCACATGGTGGGCAGGTAACGTAGTGCGTCTTCATTTGTCAGGAACTTCAATTATTGTCTCCACGGCAATGCATTTTCAGGCTTTTTTATGGGTTATCTTTGGAGTAGTTTTATTTCCCTAGGTATTTCTGCAATCTGATGTAGAAGAAGTTGTGTTGAGAATCGAAAAGCTGTTTCTGAAATATGGAAAGGGGAAGCTGACTCAAGGAGTGTGGGTAAAGGAGAATCCTTTTGGTGTGAGGTCAGACTGGGAGCAACATGTTATAGATCGTGGGGATCCCATGTACCGCCTGTTACTTTCAAAATCATCTAGTTTGAATGATTTCTGAATGGCTGGTGTGTGAATTTTTGCTGTACATCAAACCGGTTGCTAATCAGGAAAGAGCATTCACGCAGAAGTCCAGTGGAGGCAGCAAATTGTTCCTGCTGGGCAATTAAGCTTATGCCCTGCATAACTACAAGTTGGGTGCAGCACTTACCGTAGTTTCAATTTGTTTATAAGGAGATAGTGTTGCACGGGACTTGCAGCCTTTCTCTACGTTAAAATAGATGAGGGGAATGCATGTTGTCAATGGCAAGCAGATTTCTACCTTTCCAGAAAGTTATCACAACTGTTTCAGAAGGAATGGAAACAATGAGATGCGGCTGACGATTACCATCTCCTGAATTCTTAATCCAAGTACGAGAAAAAGCAGTTAAGAAAGGGCAGCTCATAACTGCGGTTCCATTGCCACTTGCTGAGGAATGGAAGGAGTAGAAAAAAGGCATGGGAAACACCTCTATCCTAAGCTCTGATCATTTCTCTCTGCCTTTTACTTTTTCGTTTGAACAGGAAACGAAGAATTAATTCACATTGGACCCTGCAGGTCGGAATATTCAATCTTTCCACCTAGATGAGGGGAATGCATGTTGTCAATGGCAAGCAGATTTCTACCTTTCCATAAAGTTAAGGAATGGAAACAATGAGATGCAGCTGACGATTACCATCTCCTGAATTCTTAATCCAAGTACGAGAAAAAGCAAGGGCAGCTCATAACTGCGGTTCCATTGCCACTTGCTAAGGAATGGAAGGAGTTGAAAAAAGGCGTGGGAAACACCTCTATTTTAAGCTGATCATTTCTATCTGCCCTTTTCTCTTTCGTTTGAACAGGAAACGAAGAATTAATTCACTTTGGACACTGCCAAGTCGGAATAATCAATATATTTCCTCTATTTTATGTACACGTTGACCAACGAGTCTTAATATAACGATAAAATAATTTTATCTCATTAAATATATATTATAAATTTTAATCGCGTCCAAGCTTGTTTTTATATTTTTTTAATATCTCGTTGATAATTGGTATAACTCGGTCATGTTTTTAAATTGCCGTACCAAACAAGTTACCGTATTTCAATTTTCCCCCCTGTTTTTTTTTTTTTTTTTTTTTTTTGTTTTCAATCACGCAAAATGGATTTCGATCGGAGACAAATTCTCTTTGTGTAGAAACAAAGAAACTTCGTGGAGACACCAATTTTATATCAAAATGGGAAGTAATTTTATAAAGAGAAATAGTGTTATGAATAATATTAATTATTTACATAATTTCAATAAATTCTCAATAAATATCATTACATAATACTCTTTATTTAACAATATGGTAAATACAAAATAATAATAAAGTTTTTCCATTTAATTTTATTTATTTGTAAAGTTAAATAAAATGTCATTGATTTAGAAATTTTATTACTTTTAAATGGTTTTTTGTCATGTAATTTTTTATTTATAATATTAATTATATTATGAATAAAAAAATGTATATTGTTTGATTTGCAAGTAGAAACCAAATATTCTTAATCCAACAAGGATTTCCTGTTTTCTTTTTCTTTTTTTTTTTCCCTTTGAAATTAACTACAGGTATTAACTCTCTCTTAATTGTTTTTTTTTTTTTGGAAAAAGAAAAAATAAAATAAAAATTCTTTCCCTGCCTTTTGCGCCAACGGTAAACGGAAGATTCCGTCCAGTTTCGATTGCTCTGTTCGAATTTCTCGAAGCCGATGCTTGCAGTTCTAGGGTTTGCTTGCCTTTTTCGAATTCTCGCTCCTGCTTTTTCTCTCAGGTATTTCAATTTTAACTTCAATTTCTGATATTCATGTCTTCAATTTTTATGTATAGGACCGAATTGATTTATAGGAAAGTGGAAACCCTAGTTCTTGTTCGGCTTCTGAGAAATGGGGGAAGTCGAGGAAACGAAAATTTAAAGATTTTTGAGAATTCTGATGTGCCGTTTTTGAGCAATTCATTGATTTTAGCTTGGTCAATTGGATTGGATTTGGTGCAATTCGGTTAGGTTCATTAATTGGTAACTCAGTAAATTGGAAACGAGATGTATTGTTCGAAATTGCCTTTAAAAAGAAAAAAGGAAATTCTTGCATTTTCATTTGGCTCCTGTTATTAAATATTCTCTTGCGTTTTCTTTGAATCTTCAAGTTTTCAAGTCAGAGTCTTGCTTCCGAAGCCCTTTTGTTTCATTGATGAGGAAAAAAGGTAGAGAATTTGATGGAGAGTAATGTTATCAAAGGCTTTTTTTTTTAAAGTTCATTTGAGATAATGGGAAAGATAAAACTATATAGATTGGAATGACTCATTTTCTTGGCCTACATTCTTGTAGAAAACAGGAGGAATTAGAGCTTTCAATTTTTTGCTCATCTTTTGATTATCACAGCTAGGTTGACTTCTTTGGAGCTTACATTGGGTCACAGGTCAAAAGGAGCGTTGCATTGAAACATTTGAAGTTTGTAGTGAATGAGTATCTAGTATCGAGATGGAGCCACAAGCCTCCTTGGTCCCCGAAGTACACGTTGATCCTGAGAATGCCTCAGTTCAGGATGGGTATTTTGGTGTGACATCATCAACTGTAGATCATGCTGAGCCACAACAACCTCGTGTGTCTCTGTTCAATATTTTCTTTATTTTTGCTGTCACCATTTTGGATGCTGTAGTGAGCACACCATATGAGGGATGTAACATTTGTGCCTTAAATTAATTTATAAATTCTTGATGCAGCCAAAAAACCAACACGGCAATGGGCTGCTTGGACACGCCAAGAGGAAGAAAATTTCTTCGCTGCCTTACGGCAAGTTGGCAAGGCATGAGGCTCCTGGCATTCACTTTTCAGTTGAAAGTTTTTCAATCTGTTATATTCCTCAACTTTTCATGCTCTGATTGCAGAACTTTGAGAAGATAACTCATCGTGTTCAGAGTAAAAATAAGGATCAGGTAATTGATGCAAATTTCAAAGATTCCATGCCGTGACATCGTCATGTCCTTACTCAACTGATATTTTTGTCCAAATTTTCAGGTCAGACATTATTACTACCGTCTTGTGAGGCGTATGAACAAATTGCTAGGACCAGCATTGTATCTAGATGCAAAGAACTCCAAAGATACAAATGCTGCAATGCTGCGATGGTAAAATCTACTGTGGATTAATTGATTGCATTTCTTTGAATGTCAGGATTATATATTTGGAGTGGCACTTAACCTTCACATTACATCATGTGAATGGAATTTCACTTCTTGTCATTGTTCCTTTTGGTATCATTGTTCAGACTATAGGCCATAATGGCATGATAATTTAGGCTATTGTATTGTGTTACTTCCTGTTAATGATGAGGATTCAGCATTGCACCTTCTAAAATTCATATTTTCCATGAACTTCCTTCATCAGGCATGAGCTTGACTGGTTTGTTTCTTTCTGAAATTTTCACTTCTTTTACAGGTGGTCTTTGTTGGAAAAATACAGCTGCAAAGCCTCAAAGCTCCATCTGAAGCCACGAAGGTTAAAGATATTTATAGAGGCCCTGGTTAGTCAAGATTCTCAATATTTTCAAAAATTAATGCCTTAGATGTCATGATTCTGATTATTGTGCATGATATGCTGAACTTCATTATATAAATTTTCCTCATGAAGGAGAGCCAACTGTTGAAAGACCGAAAGAAGAATGTAAGGAAACGGCCCTTGCAGGGGGAAAATGGGTCTTCCACAGCTGCAAGCACTGTCACAAACCAGAGTAGAGCATCTGGACAAGATACTCGAACTCTTAAACTATTTCTGGTGGATGGTCAAAACATACAAAAATTAGGAACTGGAAGGGGGACATTGAAACACAATATTAATATAGGTGTTATTCCTGGCAACAACAAAGGAGATTCAACTGTACTGAAACCTGTAAGGCGAAGGCGTAAACCAGGTGATGATTTACTTGTACTTTTTCTATTCATGAGGCAGCAATCCTTTTTCTTTTTTCATGCATTGGAGATGAGATTCTTTTGAAAATTGATTTAAATGACTATTAATCTCTCAGTTCCTTTCTTTATGGGCATCTGATGGAAAGTTTTTTAATCTTTGCTAACTCCTTAAGCTCACAGTAGCTATTCTTGTATGCTAGCACCTGTAAGAATGTATCACTGTTTAAGCTATGTTTCTTTAAATTTTTGTTACTGCTTGATTTTTCAAATGGCAATATGTGAATCTGTTAGTTCATTTAAAATTTGTTATATACATGACAATATTATATCAATATTAATAGGTGCAATCTCGTCAACTGCATATAAAAGATGGGAAAGAGCTGCAATTGCTGGGGTTTCTTTAGTTGCTGATGCTGCTGAGCATTTAGAGCGAGCAGCCGTTGATAAAGAGGCTGAACATGTCGAGGGTAGATCAGGTGAGCTTGATCACACCAATTTTTGTTCCTCGTGATCTTCCAGAAGACCACTATTGTATTTCCATGACCACTTGTTCTTTGAATTTAAGTTTCAGCACAAAAGGTTCCTTGTGATCTTTGAGAAGACCACTATTGTATTTCTATGACTAATTGTTCTTTGAATTTAATTTTCAGCACAAAAGGTTCTTGACCCCATTGAAAAAGTCATCTCTCCTTTGGATGCTTCCTTCCAGTACAGTTCTGTTGATGGTAACATTCACACTAGTATGAAACTTAAGCTCCAATTGTTCCCAATTGATGACAGTACTCGAAGAGCCTTAGAAATGGTAAGCAAAAGGGAAAATTATGTTGTAACTTCAGGTTAGTTGTTTCAGCAGCTTAGTCATATTCAGAACACTAAAGCAAATGGTTGTCTTTTCATTTTTTTGCAGGATCAACATAATCCACATCTGGAGCTCACCCTTAGTTCTCGTAAGAAGATAGCATCTGTGCTAGAACATTTAAATCGAAAATGGGGGAATTCAAGTGTAGCATCTGGAGAGCTGATGCTTTTCCCTTACAGTGTCCATAGAGAAAACCTGGTGGGTAGTCAAAGATGGATGCAGGAGTCCATTGCCACTGCAGCCGATGTGCATGCTTCGATTGGAAGTCCTGCTGTGTTTCGCTTGAGGTTTATTTTCTTTCCTTCATCTTGAGTGTAATTCATCTACTGGTTGGTTCTAAATGCCTGTGAACTGATTTATACATTCTCAATGAAGGTATGGCTGGTTTTTGAACACCGAGTTCATGCCTGTGAGAGTGCAGAAACCTCTTGTATCTACTTGCACTCCTGTTGGGGATAGTGCCACGGGGAACGGAATGCAAAATATTGTGGATCCTTTATCCTTAGATGGGTCTTCAGCCAATGATCAAGCTGAAAAAATTGAGAACCCCTGTGACAATCAGCCAACTGCTGTGAACAAGATTTGTGCCTCTGCCTCTCCGGGCAGGCACAATTCTGCAGTAACCAGAAATAATCTTGTTGAGTTTTCTGATCCTGTAGTAAATACATCATGGCATAGGAAGGAGATTAGCAATGGGGCTAACCCAAAACAACCAACAGATTCTGTAAGTGTACTGAGCATGTTTGTGCTTTTACATTTATTAGATGCTATCTGTTTCATGCACAATTACAGGTTCCATTGAGCATGGATCTTGAAACCTAAAACGTTTGTCATTTGTCTTGTCATTGCAATTCGTGGCACCATATGTCAAGCTCTTTTTTCTGGTCACATGTATGAGACTCTTAGGCTGGCACTCTTTTTCCAATGCGATTTTTGCTGTATCATATGTCCTTCAGGCTCACTTTAAGTACCGTGCCTAATTTATTGCTTACCAAATAAAATTTATGTTAAATGTTTCTACCAATGTGTCAGAGACAGGCTATTACCAAAATGTAAATGTGCAAGAACAACACTACTGAGGTGATTTTATTGCAAGTACAAAATGATACTTTGTTGGATGTGGATGGCATCTTGTTTAATTTCTATTTCAGTGTAGCTTGTGTTTGTTATTGAAGACACTGCAGAACTTTCTCATCATGAAAAATTCCCTTATATGTTACAAAATTCTCTAAACTTGTACTTCAATCTGTTTACCCATAGGATTACTTGAGACTAAGCAACAGCAGTGCACTGCCCGCTGGGGAGTTGGCAGATAGCCCTACCAATATTAGTGTTGGAGATTTACTTGCAGAAGTCCCTCACGATGAAAATCATGACTGTAATGATGCTCCAATTGTTCAAAGCAATCAATGCGTTCAGATGCCATTCAGCTGCGATTCCTTTGATGCTGCCATTGCTGCTCATATGTCAATGCACCAAAAATTCTTTTCCACAGTTGTGCCCCACACACGCTCAATTTGGGATGCTGAAGAAACATGTGATGCCTTCTCATTTCAAAAGAGCCATGGTCTTTGTCAAGAAGCTCCTATATCTTCCTCTGGTGCTTCTCCAAGCACTTGCAAACAGATGCAAGGAACAAACTCCAGGCCTTCTAATGCCATTGTTGAGGTATTTTGCACATGTTCTATGTTCAACAAATTCAGCATCAGAAAGAAGCTTTGGTTGACAAGAGTTGTTTTCTTCTTCTCTTATGGCAGGAATTACCTGATGCAGAGGACCTTGTGGAAAGGCCTGATGTAGAACCTATAAATGAATGCCAGTCTGATGCTCAAATGGTGGACGATTCAGCAAATGATTTCTCTGGCTTAGCAGATATATATTGGGTATGTTCCCTTTCTTTATTACTTTCTGTAGAGCCACTCATCTACGTGCTCTTTAAGTTTGATTTGAGTTAGTATCCTGAATATTGATGCCATCATTTTGCTCAAAGAATATGGGCTGTTTTGTAATCAATTTTTCTTTTATGCTAGAGAAAATTTGCAGTGAATTTTTGATAGTAGACCAGATTCTGTCACCCAATGCATGCTGACTCTTCTTTTTACCTTTGCACTTCTTTTTCTGTGCAGCCGGACTCCTTAGGACCATTAGATCTGGACATACATTCCTCTAAATACCATAGCGATTTGATTTTAAGTGATGGCCTTAGCGGTTTGAACCGACTTATATCAAGCAGCCTGGACGCATTTCAAAATTTCTCCCTTTTTGGTCTTGACAAGAAAGACTCAACATCTACAGTTGAAACCCAAGAAACTATTTCGTTCTCGGGATTCAAAATTGGCAGTGGCGTTTGAATTTGCATAAAAGCTAGGTCCAGCAGAGGAGATGCGGTTGTGGGAAGCATGAACTTCGCTTTTAAGGGTATGATGACTAATCTTTTTTTTTTTTTTTAACGGCTGACTTGAGTGTGCTGAAGGGACTCGTGCAAGCCAAGCAAACGCTGGATGTGCTGATAAAGTTCCCCGATTCCACTGTCCAGCATTTGTACAAAAATAGACGTGGAATAATACTTCACACATTTCTCTTCACTGACGTGTACTTTTTGTTATCCTGTACATTGTGATCCAGAACTCTTGCAAACATGTAACGTCCGATAGACAAAAGCATCTTTTTATCTGAACTGACATATTTCCAAGTCCGATCCTATTTTAGCCCTCTGGGAACACCCTTTTTGTGTGGTTTTGTCTATGCAATTCCTTCAAAGTCTGCCAGAGTGCATTCCTTACACGCCTATGAAGGTTTTATAAATTGAAAGTTATATATATAACAAAAATAGAAATTAGTTAGCTACTAGTTATTAGAGAAAATCTGTGATTCCTTGCACGCCAAAGGAAGAGACACGCAAGGGGGGGCGGGGTGCTTTGCTTCGGATGAAATCTCACATATCGTGGGTTTTGAGTACGTGTGAGTATTTGATCCCTTGCCTCCCACCAAGTCGGGAATCTAAGGCTTCTTGACCGACTTGGCCCATCCAAGTTTGGTTAGTTTGGTTCATCTTGAGTAACTGAACCAGTGGCCAATGGTTCACTTTTCTAAGGGTAAACAAGCAGAATTTCATACTCCTAAATTCCCACAATTCAAAGAATATGAGGCTTCACGTGAAAAAGGAAAATCAAAAGAAAAGGAAATTCTCTTCCAAGAGAATATCTACCGGTTGAAGGTGAGCAATGAAAGAAATGACCTTTCTTGGACTAACCATTAATAAATAATCTTCCCTACTTCTATGGCCACCCCATCCAAGGACGCCCATAATGGTATCACCGAGAGTCCAGCCATTGTTTTTAATTTTTTATTTTTCTAATTATTATTATTATTATTTCCTTAAAATGGGCTGTACAATATACAAGGACTTTCAAGGCATTCCCATAATAATTTTTAAGGTCTGCTAGAAAGCTCTGACGGGCCCAGACTTGTGCAGCCCAGATTCGGCAAAGAATGACAGATCCGGCTATCGCATGAGTTGCAGGAAGACAACAAAATTGCTGATTGGTTGGCAAATTATACTTTTTCAGCTATTTTGGGGAGTACATACTTTTCAGAACCCTCCTCTTGCTCTGGATTTAATTATTGCTCTCAGATAATGTAAAGATTTAATGACACATAAGCAACAATATAGTTATTTTTATTAACATGACTCGAGCTATTTATGTTGGACCTTTTTTTTATTATTTTTTGAAAAAAAAAAAAAAAAGGAAGAAGAAGAAGAACTGCCAACGATATCATCAATGTATTGACTTGATGGTTGACGGGAACGTAGGAAATGTGTCCTGGTACCGTGCTATTAATCAGTTGGGTAGCCGGCACATGGAACATTCTAGACCATTAACTTTATCAAGAGAAGAAAGAAAATCAAAATTTGATAATTAGGTAAAAAAAAGAAAAAAGAAGAAAAGACAATGGTTCAATTTATTTCCACGCAATCGGCAACAATTTTTATTTTTATTTGTCTTATTTATTGGTCTATTATCAAATAATTAGCTAATCTAAAATTGAAAAGTGATAGCATCCATAAAATAAATAAATAAATAAAAATCCATTATTTCTTAAAAAAAAAAAAAAGCAAGCACACGTACATAAATTATATACCGTACAATTGTATGATGATTGGTAATTCATACACAACAGAGATTAATTTGGGATCAGAAACAAACTCAATTAATTAATATGCTTAACCAAAGTATCCAAGGAGATCGAGAAAATTAAAATTTATTTTTTTAAAAAAAAGGCATATAAAATCTTTTCTTTAGAAACAAGAAACGGAGCAAAAAAAAAAAAAACCCTATTAAATCCCCTAAAACCACCGTTGCATCATATTCCGATTTGGCTTTATTGAAATTTGCAATCTCTCTCTGTTTCTGTCTCTGACTACCTCAAGCTCTCTCGTCTCTCTTCGAACGCGCGGGATCATGTCGAACCAAGCCGAATCCTCGGACTCGTAAGGGAGATCTATCTCTTGATTTCGCTATGTTGTCTGTCTCTTTCGATTTTGATTATTTTTCGGTTTCTTGTTTCTGTAATGGGTGGTTTCGTTTTTGTTTTTTTTTTTTTTTTTTGTTGCAGTAAGGGAACGAAGAGGGACTTTAGCACTGCGATTTTGGAGCGCAAGAAGTCGCCGAATCGGCTTGTTGTCGATGAGGCTATCAACGATGATAACTCGGTGGTTTCCCTCCATACCGAGACCATGGAGAAGCTCCAGCTCTTCCGCGGCGACACCATCTTGATTAAGGTTCTTGTTTTGATTTAGTTTTCAGTTTGGTTTCTTGGTCGATTTCTTGATTAGGGAGGGTCGGAAATTGCGTTCTTGGATAGCATGCCACTGTTTTTATCTCTTTATTTTTATTTTATTTCCATGTTCTCTGGGTGTGGCCCTTATGCTCTGTTCTTAGGGATCTGAATTGGGTGTATCTTATGTATTGACTAAGAAAATCTCTTACATACGCCATGGATAATAAAAGTTTTTGCTCTAGTTATTCGAGGGTTTAATAGATTCCCAGTCGGGGAGTTTGTGTTTTGCATCATCCATCTATGATGAAATTGAGTAATTTTTGCATCCCGTTTTTTATATTTTGTTTTCAAACTTTGATTTATTCTCTGGGCATAGTTTTTATCCATCTATGATGAAATTGAGTAATTTTTGCATCCCGTTTTTTATATTTTGTTTTCAAACTTTGATTTATTCTCTGGGAATAGTTTTTATCCATCTATGATGAAATTGAGTAATTTTTGCATCCTGTTTTTTATATTTTGTTTTCAAACTTTGATTCATTCTCTGGGCTTAGTTTTTTCCTCTTTTTTGTTAGCTTGCATTCACCATACAATGATATCTACACTTTCTTGAGAAGTCAATTAATGTATTGAACTAACTTCTGTGCATATTATATGTTGCTCGTGGTCCTTAGGGAAAGAAAAGGAGAGATACCATCTGCATTGCTCTTGCAGATGATACTTGTGATGAACCAAAAATCAGAATGAACAAGGTGGTCAGAGCAAACCTCAGAGTTAGGCTGGGAGATGTTGTTTCTGTGCATCAGTGTCCTGATGTCAAATATGGGAAGCGTGTCCACATACTGCCCATAGATGACACCATTGAAGGAGTCACTGGAAATCTTTTTGATGCATACTTGAAACGTGAGTTTATTCTTAACCTTTTGTATAATGATGAAGTACATTAGTGATTGTTTTATTATGTAAGATTTTGACTCGCCTTTGGATTGCATTGCCCTTTTGGCTATGTCTTTCATGTTGCACTTTAGAAACTCATCATGGGGAATAACATCTTTAATCCTGTGCTGTTTTAGACCCGTAGCAGTGGCTTTATCTGCTATGATTGGGGCCTCTTGTATATGTTTGAAGGCAATCTCTCTCCCTCCAAGCATGTGCATCTTACCATGTTTCTTTGTTTATAAAAAACACTTAGTGCCTTTACCTGTGGTATTTATGTTCTGTTACTCTCACATACATCTGAGATGGTGCTAGTGATACACAATGTATCATAAGTTGAGTAATAGGAATAATTGAATGACCTATTGTGAGATAGCTCTTGCTGGTGTGGAATTTTGAAGCTATTAAAGACAATCAATTAGCATATAAAGTGCATTAGGTTTTTGAGCCTTGTGTATCATGCTTTCATGTCATGGTATGAACTTTGCTGGAAGGGAAAGAGGTTTTGACATGCTTCAGCTTGTCAGTTTCGTTTTATGGTCTACTCATCCCACACCATTTTTGCACGACATTCTGATGTCGACTGACTTGAAAATTGCAGCTTATTTCCTTGAGGCTTATCGCCCAGTCAGGAAGGGTGACCTCTTCCTTGTCAGAGGTGGAATGAGAAGTGTGGAATTCAAGGTTATTGAGACAGACCCAGCCGAGTATTGTGTGGTTGCCCCAGATACTGAGATATTCTGTGAGGGAGAGCCTGTGAGAAGGGAGGATGAGAATAGGCTGGATGAAGTTGGTTATGATGATGTTGGTGGTGTTAGAAAACAGATGGCTCAGATTCGGGAATTGGTTGAGCTCCCATTGAGACATCCTCAGCTGTTCAAGTCAATAGGGGTGAAGCCACCAAAGGGAATTCTGCTGTATGGACCTCCTGGATCTGGAAAGACTCTAATTGCTCGAGCTGTTGCTAATGAAACTGGTGCTTTCTTCTTCTGTATAAATGGACCAGAAATTATGTCAAAATTGGCTGGAGAGAGTGAAAGCAATCTCAGAAAGGCATTTGAGGAAGCAGAGAAGAATGCACCCTCCATTATTTTTATTGATGAGATTGATTCAATTGCCCCCAAGCGAGAGAAGACACATGGAGAAGTCGAGAGGAGGATTGTCTCCCAGCTTCTAACCCTTATGGATGGCCTTAAATCCCGTGCACATGTTATTGTCATTGGCGCTACAAATCGTCCCAATAGCGTTGACCCAGCTCTTAGAAGGTTTGGCAGATTTGATAGGGAAATTGACATTGGGGTGCCTGATGAGGTGGGACGTCTTGAGGTTCTTCGGATCCATACAAAGAACATGAAGCTTGCTGAGGATGTAAATAACAAACTTCTCTCTCTCTCCCTCTCTCTCTCTCTCTCTCTCTCTCTCTATATATATATATATATATATATATATATATATATATATCTTTTATGTGCTTTTTTCTTTTTCAGGAAAAATGTGATATCTTGTTTCGTTAAGATAACCTTTTAACCATACCCTATTTGTTGATTTTATAATACAGGTTGATTTGGAAAGAATTGCAAAGGATACTCATGGTTATGTTGGTGCTGACTTAGCAGCACTTTGCACTGAAGCTGCATTACAATGCATCAGGGAAAAAATGGATGTAATTGACTTGGAAGATGAGTCCATAGATGCTGAAATACTTAACTCCATGGCAGTGACAAATGAACACTTCAAGACTGCTCTTGGAACAAGCAATCCATCTGCCTTGCGTGAGACGGTATATATTTTGTGACCCTGCATTGCTTCTGGTTATCCTTCACTGTTCAATCTCTAACTCCATAATTTCTGGATCAGGTTGTTGAAGTGCCTAATGTCAGTTGGGAGGATATTGGAGGCCTTGAAAATGTTAAGAGGGAGCTTCAAGAGGTAATTATTGTCTGCTTTTTTGGGCCGATGTGTCATTTGTTTTCCTCCTTGTCTAAGTAGTACTCTTCAGAGTTTTCTGACTATTTTTGTGGTTTAGACGGTGCAATACCCAGTGGAGCATCCTGAGAAATTTGAGAAGTTTGGAATGTCACCCTCAAAGGGAGTTCTTTTCTATGGCCCTCCCGGATGTGGGAAAACTCTTCTGGCTAAAGCCATTGCCAATGAATGCCAGGCAAACTTCATCAGTGTCAAGGGTCCTGAATTGCTTACAATGTGGTTTGGCGAAAGTGAGGCAAATGTACGAGAAATTTTTGACAAGGCTCGGCAATCAGCTCCTTGCGTCCTATTCTTTGATGAACTGGACTCAATTGCCACTCAGGTTTGTTTTACCGTCTAGGACATTGCATTGCCGTTTCCAGTCTCTCTGGGATTGTTGGAACTTGCCAACTTACCTCAGTGATATGCATAGAGACATTTTTACTTATGAATGCATCCATGAGATCCAGTTTATGTTTAGGTTAGTGCTTAAACAGTTTGTTGCCAATCTTGCAGAGAGGAAGCAGCGTAGGAGATGCTGGTGGTGCTGCTGATAGAGTTTTGAATCAGCTCCTGACGGAGATGGATGGCATGTCAGCTAAGAAAACAGTTTTTATAATTGGGGCCACTAACAGACCTGATATCATAGACCCTGCCCTTCTGCGACCTGGCCGTCTTGATCAATTGATCTACATTCCTCTTCCCGACGAGGAATCTCGCCATCAAATTTTCAAGGCTTGCTTGAGGAAATCACCGGTCTCTAAAGATGTTGACCTTAGAGCACTTGCTAAGTACACTCAGGGCTTCAGTGGGGCTGATATTACGGAAATTTGTCAGCGTGCATGCAAATATGCCATAAGGGAGAACATAGAGAAAGTAAGTTTTAGTTATAATCAAGTTAGTATGTTAGCCCTGTTATGCGAGCGTACAAAATTGGTATTATGGTATGTAATTGAATGCTTCCTTGTGCTTTGTTTCTTGAAGGATATCGAGAGGGAGAGGCGGCGGAGTGAGAACCCTGAGGCAATGGAGGAGGATGTTGAGGATGAATTGGCAGAGATAAAGGCGGCACATTTTGAGGAATCAATGAAGTATGCTCGTAGAAGTGTAAGTGATGCTGACATCCGGAAATACCAGGCATTTGCTCAGACCTTGCAGCAATCAAGAGGGTTTGGAACTGAATTCAGGTTCCCTGAAGCTAGTGGGGGGGCCACTGGTTCTGATCCTTTCGTGGCTTCTGGAGGTGGGGCTGAAGAAGATGATCTTTACGGTTAAATTATCCTCAAATATGTTTTTTAGCCTCTCTCTATTTATGTTGGCCTTATACATGTATTTGGTTACTTTTGCTGGATGTTCTGGTAAAGGCTTCTGAGATGACCTTGAAGCCTTGGCCATTGAACCTTACCAAAACATGTTTCCGTTCTTTTGATGGCTATGATGGATAGCCTTAAAACTCCTGTAATCTCCTGAAGTCGGATTTCAAAGTAATCTTGGTTAATGGCTGTCTCCTTAAAACGGGGTGAGTGTCATGTTATGGTGGATAAGCTGAGGCGTGGTCGCCTTGATTCGGATATGCCTTTTGTTGACTTGAAAAGATTCCTACAAATCTACCAGTTTCAGAAAAGCGGTGGCGAGATGACAGGTTATTGACAGGAAAAGGATTAGAACAAATTTTTTTTTTTTAACCAAGTTTATTTAACAATATAATGAAATGACAAGAAAATATTCATATAAATACCCCAATTATATATGGGCTACGGTCATTTAAAAAGCAACTTGGGATTTAATTTCTACCTCTTTGCAAGTTGACTCGGTATCTTTACATGGATTTTGTGGCTTCGCATGTCTAGTTTCATCTGTCTGGGGATGTCATAGGTTGTCTAGAAGAGGGCCGAAATTTGCGTTAATATGGTTTTCGAGGGATTTGTTGTCCGTCAACGTCTTACCCTTTTAAGTGGAAAGTGGGAAGGGAGGACTGTCGATGAGGCTAAGATACGGAGTTTTTGTGGAAAAATTATCATTTGAATCAGGAGATGCTCCTACACGCGTGTGTGTGTGTGTGTGTGTGTGTGTTTAATTCGTACCTTAGTTTAATCAGCACATGCGACACGATAAAATAATATCAAATAAATTAATCTTATCTTATTACGTAGACGGATAAAATAAATGTCAAATTAAGCATGACCTATCATAAATTTTAATTGCAATTAAAGCACTTATATATATATACACAATAATCTGCTACAATTGGTAATGATAATAAATTATATTTAATTATAGGTCTATTTCGTGTATATATATATATATATATATATATATATATATGTAAAACCAATTTTGGTACGTTCAACTGAGGGGCATACGCGTGGTTCAACAATGGTACAGGTGGACGGCCGATGGGAAGATGGCGTATATTGACGGTAACAAAGGCCATAAAATGTCAAATACCGTACGAATGTGCAGTGCCGAAATTTGAAAAATGTTGGGAAATCTTTACGGGGTAAATTGCACGCACACATAAAAATTGTTTTATAATATACAAATAATAAATAAAAAAAAGTATAATAAAACAATATAACAATATAAAAAAATTTATATAGTATAAAAGTTATCGATATCATATAAAATTATTTTATATTTAGTTATGTAAATAAAATATTATGTCCATTTCTCGTGAAAGTTTGCCCTGTGCTTATATTTGCTGGTTGGCAACAAATGATTTCGGTTGTTCGGCAGTATAACATTAAAAATGGTAAAACAGATTTCACCTTTCAGGGGCAGGTATGATCAGGGTTAAAATTAAAGGAAGGGCATGGGGGAAGTCACGGATGGGTCCATTTTGTCCCTCTCAACTCAACTCAACTCAACTCAACCTAGCCTCGTATGTGAAATTTGAAAACCAGAATTGATTCCAACGATGAACTATCACCAGTACCCCCCCCCCATCATGACAAGCATCATTTCACGGTGAAATCCCAGTATGTAAATTTTCAAAATATATACATATATATATGTATATATTCCCCCCCCCCACCCCAGCCAAAAAAAAAAAAAAAAAAAGCAAAGTACTTTGCCAGAATGCAACTCATGAGCATGGTAATGAATGAATGTCCGGTCAAAATTCAATTGTCGGGGTTGGACCGCACCACAGAGAAGTTGCAATTATTCAAGATCTCTTCCTCTCTTGTAACAGTCGTATCCATTGGGATTGCCGCAGATTTTCCTTTTGACTCGATTATTATTAATATTAATATTATCATCCATACCTTAATTAGTTAATAATTTAATATATGCTTCTAGAAGGGGAATGCTGCGATATCAGTCTACATGTACGTATTCGGTAATTGATTATCAATTTGTTTTTTTTTGGGGGGGGGGGGTTTATTTTGCATTCTAGGTTTTCTTCACTCAAAATTAGCGAATGTTTACCTGGCAGAAAAAAAAAAAATATATATATATATATATATTATATGAATGGTTCCAGCCATATATCAACCCAAAATCCGGTAGCAAGAGAATGAATTAACTGATATGCTTAGAAATCTCTCTTGTATACAATCAGTGGATTATAGGCATAAATGTGATTATCAGACCCAAATCAGAACTATACCTGAGAGGCCCTATGACGGGGCAACCAGGCGACCTACGGATTTCATATCAGTCTCAAATCATTATTAAAATTTACTCACCGGAGTGCTCCATGAGCTTATAAATAAATTCACACCATCCGTCATTCAAAGTTAAAGGTCCTTGTGCTATCTTAGTTCTTGATTGATCGATGTATTGACTTAATCGTTAGAGCGTTGGCGTTACAAAATGCTTCTGTTAACCTTTGGCCGCGCGTTTTCTTTCAAGTTTCAGATCCCATCGCAAAGCCAAGTATCCACCTCGGTGAACAACACCACCCCCCCCCCCCCCACTCCCCCGGCGTCAAGTCACAAGTCCTGTTTCTTACAGCCTAGCAAGGTTAACAAGAACTCTTAAGATGAACGACTGCCATATATAATGCAGACGTCAGGAATTCGTTGCAAATTTGACAAAGTGGGACGGTACAACTTGCACTGACACAAATCATCTGTCCTAGTTCAGCCATTGACTATACCTCTCGTTAGGTTCACCAGCTAGCATGTGTAAAGTTTGAAAACAATAGCTGGTTTTGGCTAGTAATTGCGGGTTGTAGCTCAATTTCGATATTCTCAGTAATTCGAAATAATTAAATAGTGTTACAAATTAAAGTTAAAATTGATTTTCCAAAACTACTCTGTTGTTCTGTACTATATTTATTTCAATTCAATGTTTAAATTTTAGTTGTTTGTTATATATTCACTCATTTTTATTTTTTGTGAGAGTAATAAATATTTTTTATGTTATAGAATTATTTTTACTCAAAAAAATTTTTAGCTGAGTCTCATTTAATTTTTTTTTCTTATTTATATTTGGTTTTGATTAACTTGACTCTCCTACAAGAAGAATCAAATTTTTATATAATATATATAATAAAAAAAGCACCAAAATTTCAATCCTTAAACAAATAGATGCATGTACTGTCTCTTGTTTATATTCCTTATATTGATTTTTCTATATTTCTAGCATAGTATCCTACTAATGGCATTCTAGGACAAAAAATGTTATCCATTTTGGTCGGTCCAATCCAACAGACAGGATCGCATACTAGCCAAGTTTTACCGAATGTGGGGCATGGGGAGTCATGTCTCTAAAATCTAAGCAAAGGCAATAAAATGAACCAGCAGGAGGGGATGGACGATAAAGAACTAAGATATATGCATTTCGAACAAATAGTTTGATGACAAGGTACCGATTAGGCTAAGTCACTTTTTTTTTTGCGTGTGTGTTTGGTGGGGGGGGGGGAGAGGAGAGGAGGGGCAAAAACCCGTATCAAATACCAGGAATTAATGAGTGCACGTTGGCTAATTATATATAATTGTACGCATTTGAACTTCCTGTAATCGACCTTTGTAATCTGTGGGTTTGTCGAACGATTATGAGTGTGATCTCCGGCTCATATCCCATTTTTGTTTTTATATTCTCTATCGTTTTCTAAGCATTCAAGGACTTAAAATTTAAAGCTGGGGTTATGCTTTCATGAACATGATTACCAAATGACAATTTGATGTGCAGGCAAATCATAAAGATTCAATCTCGTGTTGAGAGTACTGTACTCACTTCACTGTCAATGTATAATAAGAAAGCTAGCTTCCAACTGTAAAGTTGTCCATCAAAAAGAAACCCTCAATAACTCATAAGGGAACACTCGGGGGCCGGACTTGAAGTTCTTCATCATGCTTTGTATTCTCTCTTCCATGATTTTAAAATCATTATGTTAAAAGAGATCCCTCAAAGGAATAACCGAGTTAGTTTACATATTTTAATTATAGCAAGGCATTTAACCCACATAGAAAGAACACAAACTGGCGTTTCTGAAAATGGCGAAGACTTTCAATCATCAAAATGCATTGGATATGGTATTATGGTAGAACAAACAAGTATCTAATCAAATCATGTCTATATATCTATATATTATACTAATTCCATGACATAGGTTTGTCAGGCCTTTCCTTCTCTTTAACCTTTTTTCTACATCCTCGCTATTTGGTCACGGCTCACTACTCCACTATCAACTTCCAAACTCTTCAGCTCTCAGCTATATAAATAACAATTACTTAAAAGTGAGTTTTAATTGACTTAATGAAATTGAATAATTATTACATGAGGACACCATATGGTAAAGAAGATGAAGGGTCGTGTGTAGTGATTATGTTACAACTAAAAACATAATTAGTTAACATTATGTGAAAGTATATATTATAACTACAAATGTCGTGGAAGGAGAAGAATTATGTGATAATTATGGTTGAAACTCTCAGTATATTAGAATATATCTTTATTTTATCATCATCAGAAGTTCAATTTCTGATTATATCGTTTCTAATTATGGCTTACTTATATAGAACAATATGTGTCTTTCTCTATTTCTTCATTATGAATTAAAGGAGAAAATTTTATTGGTTGATTTTTTATTTTTTTTATTTTTTTACACAAGACAATTAAAGAAGCAAGTAGAGTCTGACAACAATGATATCAGACATAAATTTTAAGAATCCAATCTAATGGATATATAAGAGAAATCTTAGGAACGTCAGTCAATTCTTGTGTAAAGAAAACTTTCAACGCAAAACAATAATATTAGAACATCCTTTCATAATGCAGGTAAGATCACTAGTATCAAAATAATGGTAACAGCTGGGGAGCACATCATATCATATCATACACCTAGACATGTATCCATCATGTCTAGGGGCAAATAGGACTAGTATGCACATATATATATATATATGTGTATGTATGTATGTATGTAAATTACCCCACCCCCATTGCTCCTTTTCTTCTTTCCCTGTAATTAAATATCTAATCGAAGGACTCCCATATTTACTATGCGGGTCCCAACCAAATCATCATGTGCTTCCGATTAATTGCATGAATTTGCCTCTCTCTCTTGTTTGACTCCAACAAATTGCTGATGAGAGAGACGAACAAGTTATGATGGTTTAAAGCCGCAAACTGTTATTGATCAACAACTAAATGTTATTACTATTACAGATTATTACAATTACAAATGTTTAGCGATAACCATAAATTGTTAGTCCTCGACCAAATAAGTTCGAAATTTCAAGAGTTGAAAGAAAAACCATGTTGATGGGATCGGATGCTCAGACTCCCCATCAATGTTAATTTTCCATAATTCCTGCCTTAATGGCAGGATAGGCTCCAATATTTAGTTAAACCGTGAACTGGGTGTGCTACTCAAACTAGCTTTGCATATATATATATATATGGAGGTCAGATCCTGAGACAATCACTCAAAGATACCTTAAATTCGATGAAAGAAGAGAAAATGAGAGAGCATGTTTAAGTGTGATACATGAAGAAATCATTTTGGAATTCCGAAAATTTGATGAAGGGGAAAATAATCAATGACAAACATAAGAGAGGCAAGAGTGGGACCCGACGGGTAGGCCAACACGTGCATTCCTGACATTTATGGAACATACTGGAGGTTTACCGTGACACGATGTTAGCAAAGAACCAATGGTTTCGTTCAAGTAGTAGGAGCCTATGGGAGCGACCCTTCCGCTCGGGAGGATGCACGTGTTGGTGTCAATGGTACTAGAGGCTGCCGAAGCCTCCTATTCTCGGTCTTCATTAATTTGTCGAAAATGTTTCTTACGCTTGATAGATTGAGGATATCGATTAACTACTCAATCTGCAAAATATATTAGTGGCCTTTTATTTTATTTTTTTTTTTGAATGAAGGAGATAGAGTCGTTCTATTGAATGCAAATAACATTGTCCATCAAAGTTAAGGGGCCAAAAATCTATTTTGGAGGTCTCAAATTGAACTTTTGGAAGAAGAAATAAGAAATTTATGGAAAATTAAAGAGTTGCTCTTGTTCTCATCACCCAATTAGCCTCCCGTCTTGATAGATAGGTAGACCAAATAAAGTTCAACACACATGAACAATTTTTATAACTTTTTAAAAGCTCAATATACCTGCTCTACCCCTACTAAACACATGATACTGACTTTAAACAATGTTTTTTTTTTTTTAATAGTCTCATTTGGGTTATCTTCTTACCACTTTGTCAGTTGTCCCATAATATTAGATTCTCATGTAAAAAATTGAGAGATTTTAAATTTATTTTATTTAAAAGTGAATTAAATCAACCTAATATCATATGTAAGAGAAAATAAAAATTTTAAGTAAAATTCAACTGAAATAAGAAAAAGATGTGTAATTCAAGATGATTGAATTTGTTATACTCACAAAATAGATGAATAAATATAATAAATATTGTAAAATGACATCAATTACAACAAGTAAAATCCCACATAGCAAAAGTATATGTCATCCTTATTGAAGATGGATTTTCCTTGTGAGTTGAAAAAACATAAAAAAAAAAAAGCTATGAACAATTTTCTTTCTTTATTTTTTTATTAGAGATTACGATATTAAGAATTTATACTTATTTTAACATATTTTTTGTAAATGTTTTGGCGATTCCCATTGCATTGACTAATTTTAAATAATTTTTTGTATATTAAAAAAATTATTGGAATCATGGGTAGTCCAATAGGAATACAACTTTATCTCATAAACTTCTCTTCTTAGTCGCTTCAACAAATACAAAAACACACACACACACACACATATATATATGAGAGTGTATTTACTTTTTATAAGTTGGAAAGTTACCACACGGAATTAGTACGTAAAAGCAATCAACGCGACATCAACAAGAAAATGTAAAATTACCATAAGGTCGAAAATAAGCAGGTGGGACATAGGAGGACTGAAAGTCTGAAACCCACTAGGAGGGCCGCACGAGGGGACACTGAGTGTAGGGGTCGCTGCAGAGGGGGCGTTGTACAATTCTCCTTCCCATCGCTCACGTTCTCTTCTTATTACGATTCTCGCTGTCGCTGCTGACATTTCCATGTACCCCACTGCCCACACCTACTTGCACACATCTTTTCTACTTTTCACATGATACCTCAGGGACAGTTTCACCCACGTCTCATTGACTAGGATATATTTTCTTTCATTCTTTCTTTCTTTGTCCATGAAAAGAACAGGAAAACGAAGGGATTGCTTTTCCTTGTTCATTTCAAGAGGAACCTTTATTATTATTATTATTATTAAAAAAAAAATCCAATCTACGAGACTTCATGTCGTGGGAGTTTAGAAAAGAAGAAGAAAAAAAAATCAAATATACATATATTTTTAGACAATTTATTTTCGCGACTTCAACAGTATAAAACGTGGGATAAGATTTAGTTTTAATTTTCATACCTCACTCATAATGAACCTCTCCTCTCCCAATTTAACTAGATAAAAAGACCCATCTTATATTCCCTTTCTTGGATGCGTCCGGATCAAGATGTAGTAGCCAACAGATATGTGGGCTAATTGTCACTTAGGTCTCCGGTGAAATGAGAGGTTAAGGAATCGTACCACAAAAAAAAAAATAAAAAAAATAAAAAAAAATTGATGGCATCTTGTCAATCAGATCAATTGTAAAAGCTTTGCAATGGAATTTTATACTGTTTAGTAGCCGGAAATGGCGACAGTTGCATGTTCTTGTGCGACCTTCCTTTCTAATATCGTTCCATTATCATCCTCGTCGACAAAGGTCAAATAAAGGTTTATTTCCTCCGAAGACAAGAATGTGTATGCCAAAAACTGTATGATTGTCTCTATAAAATGACTGGCAGGATAGCCAAATTTTCATATATGGCGCAATCAATTCCTTGTAGGCTTTTTGGTAAATTATGTGGGGACTCCTGCTGTCAATTCGGTAGAGAAATGTGAGAAACTTTAACGAAATAATTTAAGGAAGGAAAATTTTCAGTGGACAAAAAGGTAAATATAAATAATATATATATATTAGTTACAAAATAATTTATATCATATTAATTTTTTTTTACTCGTAACATAAAATATCTTATATATTACATAAAAACTTTTTATATCTATTTAAATACACTATTTTTGTATCCATATAATCGGACACTTCAAGCAAAACAGCCTTCCTAAGAGGAGCCGACAGCAGGGTGTAAAACTCTCAGCAAAACATTTCATGCGAGGAGTCTTTCCTTCTGTCGTGCTTTTTTTTTTTTTTTTTAAAAAGTTGAATATCTCTATTGGTTCTATTACAGATATAAAAAAATACAAAATATAGATGGATTTATTATAATAATTAGTTATAATTAATACAATTTATCATATATAAATAATTATAATAAATTAGTATTTATTTTGCTTCTTTTTTTTTTTTTGGTTCTCCACTTAATCTGTTGCCTGTGGTTTGTTTACTCTAGCGTGAAAGCCATGCATGCACCGTGCGCGCATCAATATCACATAAAGTTGTTGATAATGCTTTGAGTCACGTCAGAACAGAGAGCTTTACTTTCGGTGTGACATTTGATCCCCGCGAGCCCTCGAGCCATCAATGCACGTTGATTCCAATTTTGAGTTGTAATTAATTTAAGTGATAACACTTTCAAAAAATAATATAATAATAAGAATATGAATTAATTAAAATTTATTTGATTTTACGAATTAATAAAATTGAAGATTAAAAAATTATTATTATATTATTTTGGTGTTACAATCTGTGTATTGCTGACGCTCTTGTTTTAATTTCATTTTCTGTTAGGCAGCTGCATACAATCTAAGCATCCAGAAGTAAGCATGACAGTCCCATTCCATTCCCCCAACCGTGGATCTTTTTTGCACGCAGAGAAACTATTGCCCCAAGATTTGGTGGGTTTTCAGAAGACACGACCATAGAAAACTAAAATTAAAGTATGGTCCAATGAATGTGATTCGAGATCATGTTTGCTCATGTCTGATGTTCCCTTAACATCGAGCCTGGTGATTCTATATATATATACACACACACTTCGAATTGCCCAATCATATTATATTTTGAGGGTGGGGATGATCATATATATATAATGGTTTAGTATCCACACTGTACCCTTCTGTCGGTTAAGGGTACGGGTTAAACCAGACTCGTTCGCTCAACAATTGTTTACTATTGAAAAGAAAAGAAAAAAAAATATCGATGTAAACCAACCAAATAAAGTGAAAAATATGGCTCGTTTGCTCTTCTATTATTATTATTATGCGAAGTTATAACTCTTTTGCTAATTTATTCTTTTTAATTTTTACCCCAACCAAAATAACTCATTGCATGTTAGCTTGAGAGAAGTTGGAAAATACATTCATTATCCCATATTGATTTTTGTGCTTGAAATAGAGAAACGAAGAAGAAAAGCATCCGCCGTAGTTATTATGATTATGCAAGTATATTATAAAGAATCCCACATGAATGTATTCTATTTCTAGCCAGTGTGTTTGTCAGAGAAAATTAAAATAATAATAATAATAATAATAGAGAGAGAGAGAGAGAGAGAGAGAGGAGGAATTGACAGAGCTTGAAATCTGACCAACGATATCTACAGAGACAATACTTAAGAGATGAACAGATCTAAATAAAGAGCTACATCAATTCTGAACATACGAAAGAGTTCCTATTAATTACAACCATACGCCGGACTGGCGGTTCTCTGAGAGAGAGAGAGAGAGAGAGAGAGAGGTTTGAAATTATAAGGGCAATAACAAAAACTAAAACAAAAACCAAAAAAACTAAGCAGCTTCTGAACTTCAGGTATCGGCGGACTCGCGCTCATGCCAGCAAATAAGCATGGCTATGCAACGGCGGAGGATGTAGAATTTCGCCCGCTGCTTCTTTACCAGCTGGCTGCATTTCTTGCCGAACGATTTGCAGGGACTATGCACGTGCTGCTCATCATTAGTGCTTGTGCCCTTTTCTTCGTCTGCCATGAATGATGTGAAACTAGCAAGCTAGAGCTGCCTATATCTTAACTACTACAACTGTACTGGTACTGATGGCAGTAAATATTAAAGAGATGAGAGGGTAGCTTAGGTTGATGTATTTATAGATGAAATATTGGAGACCTTACTTATTTCTGAGTTGGGCTTTCCAATATATATTGAGCCTTGTCGGCCTCCTGCTTTTTTTTTTTTTAATTATTTTTTTATTTATTAAAGTCTTTTTGGGTCTTCGACCTTTTTTAGTCCACGAGTCACCACCTCCCGTGGATCAACCAATTTAATGTCATATTTGTTAATCTTTCATTTCTCTAATTCAATTTGGGACTAAAACTTTGTTGTATTGTTAAATCTTATTCGGTTAGTCTGAAACAATTTATTATACATCCGTCACTTTCTAGTCTATACCTCAGGGCCCTGTGCAGTTAGGCCTTGTCGTCATCAACAAAGACGGTCCATCTAATTTAATCCCTGCCAGAATTTGACCTTGACCTTCAAATATGTACTTGGTTTTGCAATTTTCTTTTCTTTTCTTTTTTCTTTTTTTACTGGGGAGAGGGGTGCGGGCTCTAAATTACACCAAAAAGTTAGAGCTGCACAATCTCAATTCTCAAACGTAATTTAGAAGGATAATCGATACAAAATACTCATCATAACAGATATAATAAGACATTGAAGGACCAATTCGTACATTGAAGAAGGAATTACAATTGTGCAGCAAAATTGGCAAGGCCAATGCGCATTGTCTGTACCACCAACTTAATAAGGATTGTGCGTTATGGAGGATGTTTGAACTTTAAGAGATTATTTTATTTTATTAAATTATAAATTGCACAATAAAGGTACATCTTTTTTATTTCTCTAGAATTCGTTCCCCGCGTCTCAGATTTAGAACCCAAAATCTCTGAGTCTCTCGGGAATATTTTATTTCATTTTATGCATGTAAGAGTCCACGAAACAGGACGAATGGGCCTACTAGGTATGAAGTTATCCGACAAATACGTGATGGGTTAGCCCATACATAAATTGCCCCGGCAAATATGAATGCCGGGCCTCTTTGGACCCGACCTATTCGGGTAAGGCACAAAATTCAAAACATAGGAGGCTTTCCAACACCCATTATTCCGTTGAAGCGTTTTGGTTTTCGGTGGATTTTCTTTCATTTTGAAGAAGGAAAAGGATCCCCTACATTCGTCGAAACCTTGGGTGACTGCATCTGCCGCCCGACCCCGTTGATATTCAGCGATACAACTTCTCGAACCCTCAGATTAGCCTACTTTTTTCGTGGCAGAAGCACATTGGCATGCGTAATCACGGTCACCCTTTGGGCGGCGAAGGGGATGATGCAAAAAGTGGCGCCGCAAGCCGCTCGGCGCGCCTAGAGAGAAGGGAATCATGAAAAGGATAGACAGAGGAAGAGAGTTGGCACGGCAAGGCACCGATGCAGATTATGCCTCCGAGCGTCCGAAGGATTCCAGAGGCGGCCGCGCATGCCAAAACGGCTGGCGGCAATGTCTGACATGAGACCTCAGGCTGGGCGGGAGGCCGAATTTGGCCTCTACAGTGCCGGCCGTGTTGAGCTCGAGATTAAACCTAATCCACGTTCGTGATTAAGCACACGGTCCCTAAAAACAAAAAAAAAAAAACATTTTATGTTTTGAAATTTGGACATTTATGCCCGAATTCTGATTAATAAAGGTTGATAATAAATAACAATAGGATAATAATAATAAGAAGAAGAAAGACGATGAAGAAGAAGATGAAGAATTTGTGTTTTCACATTTAAACAAGCAAATCTGCATAAGCCTCAAGACCATGGTTATCAAGGCATTTCTTGAGCTTGCACAATGCTCGGCTTTCCAATTGTCGCACCCTCTCCCTAGACAACCCAAACTTGCTACCAACTTCCGACAGCGATCTCTGCTTCCCATCGCCAATGCCATATCTTAGCCTGATTATCCGACTCTCTTTGGGATTAAGAATGTTTAGGAGCCCTCGGACATGCTTTCTCATTAGCTGCTTTGCAACACTGATGTCTGGGATCTCAATTTCGGTGTCTGCAGTTATCTCCTGCAAGTGTGAAGAGGGTAACCCTTTATGGTTCCAATGCTTTTCCTATAAACAAGGGAAATGAGTGGAAATGGCAATATCACATCCCACACACCCAGAGGACACATACGGGAGATTTCAAAGGTTTTAAAGTTCGGGATACTTTCCTCACATCCTTTTGCTTTGCTGAGTCACAATTTTATAAGTTGGATCAAAACAAAAATCAAAATAACAAGGAAATATTTACCTGAAAGGTAATATCTTGGTCCGTCCATACAGTTCGTTGCATTGAAAGTGGTTGCCTTGTCATGTATAGCAGCTTTTCCAACTTTTTAACCGTGATTCCAACATGTCTGGCCAAATTTTCTTTAGTTGGATTATGGTCTCCCTCTTGGGCAAATGATCTCTTTGCTTCCAATACCCTTCCCAAGAGGGTATAGACATTCTCCTATAAGCAAAACAATATGGGTGTTAAAATTCTGCTGACACTTCCATTGAAATTCATTTGTTTATGGGATAACAAAATTAAATCAGTTACCAAAACAATTATGCAAAAAGAAAGTCAAGAAAAGAAGTTAATATATACCGGTAAACGGATTGTCCTAGAATGTCGAAACAAAGCCTTCCTAACAGCTTGCCTTACCCACCAATAAGCATAGGTAGCAAATCGGCAACCAGCTTGGGGCTTGAATTTCTCTACACTTTTCATAAGACCCATGCTTCCCTCCTACAACATTACCTCAAAGATATAAAAACATACCAACTGAAAATAAAATTTTAAACTTCCAGGAGCAATACATTCCAAACTAGTGTGCTATCCTTTTCTCTTCAAGAGAGAAAAGAAAAAAAAAATTCAGATGCCACAAACTATGCAAATCAAACCAAAACCAGGCCATCACTTCTTTCCCAGAGTTGAATAAGAATTCAAACAGGGGGATGTTTGATAAAGATAGTAAAGGATTTGTAAAATGACTGCTCAAATCAATCAAACAGAATTATAGTATTTTCCACAAGAGTAAAGGTGTGTACAACAGCCAACTGCCACCGTGAACAACCTAAAGCGAAGCAAACAAACTTTCAAGAAGTTCGAACATACTTTGGCAATAGGTAAGGTCAATTTATTTGGTAAAAATCTCAATGCAGCCTACCCATGTGCCCATGGGCATCTGAAATTGATTTCTTTTATAAAATGTTCAGATATCAGAGCCAAAATAACCTGCCTGTTTATGTTAGCAAGGGATCATTGTCCTTAATTTGTCTGATAACTTCAACCTGATTATCTTTGTGTACCTTGATTTCTCTCTTCCAATAATTGTATCACATTTCTCAATGTTGCATGCAAAAGTCTATGTTGCAGATGGTCAAACCCATCTCCAAGAGTCTTAACTTGCCTCAGTGGCATGGAAAATCTCTACAGAGGCAATCAAAAGTAAAAGTAATACAGACACAATGTGCAAGCAAGAACCCTTTATCTCTGGTGCCATAAAAACATGCCACAAGCAAAAAACAGCAGCAAGTGTGGGTTGATAACCTATCAAGAAGCCAATTTTATTGTCCTTGAATCATGGAGGGCAAAAGAAGTGCACCAGCAAGGCTTGGTGGTTTTCACCTGTAGCAAGTCCTGAAGGCTTAAACCACGACCCCGATATTGCTTAGCAATGTGAACTACCATCCGCAAATTTGCATAAATCAGCTTCTCCCGGCTGCTGTTACCAGAGTGAAGTTGTGACTGCAATACTGGACAACTAATCCCAACAGCTTTAGCCCATTCAACCAGGGTTGGTTCACGGCCAAACTGAGACTGAAGCCTACTCTTCATTGCCTCCAACCTCAGTAACTCCTGTTTTCATATTTCCAAATTTTGGCAGGGTTAAGTAGGGGAAGAAATTCTACCAAGTCAAGCATTCTCCATTATCAAATAGTAGACACAAATTTGTACAATATACCTGTACTTGGGAAATCAACTCGTACTCCTGCTTAACAGTCAGCAGTTGTTTTGTTTCATGACCCCCTAAAAACAATCGAAGGGGGTCAGTTGGATCAAATACTTCACTTTTCTTTCTCTGGACATCAGTTCTCAAGTTGCAGGGCTCATGAAACATATCTTTTGGTTTTGGCAATCTTCGAGTTTTCGACTGCCTCTCTAATCGCCTTGTTGACCTCACAGTTATCACCTCCTCAAGTGAAAAATTAGAACATGTAGATCCCAAGCTGCACAAGGTATTAAAAGCTGTCTTAAAATCGAAAGTGTAGGGATCAGGAAAATTGTGAGGAAGAGGTGTTACATTACTAGAAACAAACCTCGTAGAAGCCAGATTGTCAAGACTAGTGGCATTCATAGCTAGTGATGATGCTTCTCTTGAGGCTAAAAAAGCATTTTTGGCAACATCAACCACATCAGTTGGCTCAACATCCATAGACTTATCAGTATCAGTAGCAACAGACTGCATCATTGAGGACAATGATAGACCTTGGACCATTTGTACAGATGACAGTCTTCAATGGAAAATAGAGCACATATACAAAAACCACTCAGGACCAGAACAAAAAAACAGAAACCAAGCAAACAGTGGGAGCTGTGTCATCTTACAAATTGGAAAAGCATGGCCAATGAAGTGAATGACAACCATTCAAGTCATCACAGCTTTCTTGGTGAACAGAGACCTCGACATCCATCTGTCTCCTACCTAAGGCTTCCTTTAATGAGACAAACAATAATCATATCACTCTATGCATATCAGAAAGCTTCCATGATTTCCAGGAACAATCACCAAGTAGAATCACAAAAATGCATCATCTATTCTGACTTTGACTAGAACACATAAGGAGATCTATTAATTTGAACTCCATGAAATCCCAAAAATAGCACTCCAAAATGGCTCATCGTGCAACAAGGGAGGGAGTTGTGCCGGGTCCCCTTTTTTCTTTTTTTTATGGGTCGAGGCAGAGAAGAGGAAAAAGAAAAAAAAAAATGCAGAAATCACATTTTAATTTCAAGTTCTTAAGCAATCTAACCTGAGAAACTTGCTCTTCCCTAAAAATGTTGAGAATAGGCCTAAAGTCATCACGATGCTCTTGCAAAAGAACTGACGTAGGAAAATGTGGCGCTACAGAAGTGGTTGAGACAGAGGCAGATGCAGTTGCTGCTTGTTCATGGAGCACCAAAACTGACAAATTACAAGCAATAACAAATTGTTTATTAACCAAAAAGAAACACTGTACATACCAAATCACCTGTAAAAATATATACAATTTCTAACACTTCCCAACAGTACAACGATACAATCTACACATACATAGCAAATATATCAATTTCTATAAAAGTTAATCGAACTGGAGAGGCAGAGTCAAGAAGACAACATTGATATATCCTCCTAAAAGTAAATTGACCCAGAAAAAGTAATTTGGTAGGATGTCTAGTCCTAAAGAATCTCGGAACAACCAACATTTCATATTTGTACAGGGAATCGCCGTAGAATTAAGTGCAATCTCGCAAGACCAGAAAAAGATGGAATCTTCGAATTGTCTCGAGTGGCCAGGAGTTGGAAGGACTATCGTACAATTGAAAGCAACATAGATTTTTTTTTTAATTTTGTGAAATTTCGCCTTCTCCCATGATTCCTTCGGAACAAGAGGACAAGACAAAACAGGAATTTGAAGTAACTGTTGGTGAATTCAGACAATTTGAAATCTTACCTGAAGAAGAGATAGAATGCTTGAGGTGGGTTTTTGAAGGAAATGCTGGAGGTGACGAAAGCAAAGTCCTTCCAGCCTCCATTTGATGAAATTCTGACAACAAATTACTACAACAGACAAGAGTCCTTGGTACTGCAAGTTGTTCCTGTGAGACAAAAGGGGTTGAGTAGAATGTTTGCAGATAAAGGGGCAGATAGAGAGTGAGTGGGTAAGAGGCGTTGCAAGCTTCCCATTCTCACCTCAAAAATGGGCAACCCAGCTGGCTGACAAGAAGAGGATCCAGGTTGTGTGAGTCGACTATTATTAACTTGGACCAAATCATAGTCATTCAGGGTGTCCCAGCCCAAATGTAATGGTTGGGCTTGCCTGAGTTCTTATTAAAAGTTGCTTTTGCTTTTAATTTTATTTTTTGGTGATAATGTTGATAGTCCATGTAACTTCTTCTTCTTCTTCTTTTGCATAAGACAAAAAATAAAAAAATAAAATATAACTATATCTAAGGAAAACAACACCGTATCTATCTCTTTTCAGTAGCAGTCTCACACTCTCTACTAATTCCGCATTACATCTAGTGTGTACGTCGAGGACTGACACAATCTCCGTCGCATTCTTTCCACGTTTGAAAGCAAACCTGCCCTTAAAAGGACTAGCCTTTCCTTAACAAATGTCTTGAAGCTCTACGAAATTTTTATACATATCCAATGCCACTGCGTTCTGCATCTCATTAACTGGTTCCCCTAAACAACCACTTGATACCCCACTTTTGCGGTATAAACGCCATTTGAACTCGTTAGTCATGTCAATATATCTACTCCAGAAGAATGCCTTGCTGAGTAAAACGCATGCCATCCAACCCCGCGAAACTAAAGACAGCCTACGTAATGACGTGGGTGGGAAAAAGTTTCATTAGAAGGAAAATCGAGTATATTTGAGGAAAGAAAAAAAAAATTATGTAAAATTTTGATATACGAGGGCAATTTGTAAAGGTTATTGGAATAATTTCTTTCTCTTTTTCTTTATATTTTTTAATTTTTTTATTTTTGGCTCACACTATTTCCAGATTGTTGGTTACTTCCTACCATAATACGCAAACAGCAATTATAGCCACAAAGCAAAATATTCTTATTTTTAGGACAGTATTTATATTTATTAGTCATTAGGAACCTAATAAATTAAACGTTTTAGTATATTAAACCCTGATAGGATGCAGTAAAAATATCACGCATTGCAGCCTATGAGCTCTATCTACTTAACTGAGCAGTTTTTCTTTTTTCTTTTTGGAACAATTTTTTGCATCATTTTAACTTACTTGTTTTACAAGATGAATGTATTCCGTATGGTTAACGTGATTATAAAAAAAAATAAAATAAAATAAAATAAGTGGGGGCGGGGTGGGAATCGTATTCAGATAACGACACACCAAACCTGATGGGCTCAACAGTTGCCACATATTAGATATAAAATAAAATTCTTTGATTGTGGGGTCCAGTTCAATAGCTTTGTCGTCTTCTTTAAGCCATTTATTTCAAAACCTAAATTGCCACTTAAAACGACCCCTACTTTTCTTTTATGGTTTTTCTTTCCAATCCGCCTGGCTGGAAATTCAATGAGCCTGAACATGGGTTCCGAAATGATTCTCCCCAACTTCTCCGCCTCGGGCCGAGACAACCGCCGAGAAGAACCGAAGCCTAACCTCAACCTAGAGGCTCCCGTCGCCGATTCCGCACAACTCATCTTTAGCCGGAGGCCCACCAGCTCAGTGTCCAAAGACCGCCACGTCAAGGTGAACGGTAGGGGCAGGAGGGTCCGGATGCCCGCCTTGTGCGCCGCCCGGATATTCCAGCTGACCCGAGAACTCGGGTTGCGTTCCGACGGCGAGACAGTAGAGTGGTTGCTCCACCAGGCAGAGCCTGCCATCATTGCAGCCACTGGAACCGGCACTCAACCCGCCGGTCCAGTCTCCACCTCTTCCAGCGCGACCCCGGCGTCCACCTCTCTGGCCTCCGTTTCATGTAGGGTCCACCCCCTGACAGCCAACGCAGGGCAAGCGATTTTCTCTCTCGCAGCGGCGCCAAGCTGTCGACTAGACTTGGACTATCGCCATATGCCCTTCACTGCTTTGTTGATGCAGCCACCAGTTGCGGCGGCGGGAGTGGAGACGGAGCAAGGGGACAAGGATGAAGCAATTGAGAACAGAGATCAGCAGGATCAAGCATAAGACATGTGTCCCAATTTTTATGGGTTCTGGGAGTTTTGATTAGAGTGATGGGGCCTGAGATGCTTGTCTGTCGGTCTTTTATGTTCGATTTGTCGCCTGTCGTTCAAGCTTTGGTCTTTTTCCTATGTGGTCGAATGTATTTGGTGAGGTTAAGGTTTGACGGGTTTAAGAAGCTGGAAATTATTTTCTGGCAGCCCCATGATCATCAGGATTCAGTAATGGAATTCGTTCATAAGGAGAACATCGAAACATTCTGAAAGCCGGAATTGGCATACCGTTACTTGCTTGTAGAATTGACGTTCTCCTTTTTGCTTGTGAGGTGTGGTCCACAACTCCTGGCATGAATTTGGACCCACCGTTGAATTTAAACTAGTCAATGATCTGCCAGGACAAAATTAATCTCATCCATCAATCTTATCCAACACCCATCGGGCCGTTGTGAACTTCGTGGAAGACGCTTACTTTACTGGACCCAATTTCTTTTCTCTCTTTCTTTTTTTCCAACAAAAAATTTCTTTCTCAGCAAAGTTTTAGTTTTTAGTTTTGCCACCCTATTGTCACGACCCTCGCCTCAAAACATGGCATGCCCTTGAGTAGATTCTACACGTAATCCACAATAGACTTGGACAAATTTCTCATCAGGATGCCAGGCCTAATGCAACGATCACAGTTCTGTTTCTTATTGGAAAATGGGCTTGCTTTACATCTAGCCGTACAGACACAACTATCCCTGAAATCCTAATTAGAAAGCAGGACTCTTCACCTGCACAGCAATGCCGATTCGATTAGCTCTAATGGAAAGCCGAACGGACTTAAACACTTGCGTTTCTTTCTGCCTCCTGCAGTCCCTATTTCTTGTTAACTTCTTTCTTATATTCTAGGTGTGGATGTAAGACTTCTCCCCCCGAAAGGTATTTCTTTACGGGCAATCTCTCACCGAGTGAGATCTAGCCAAGTAACAGCTATGACTAGCTAGTACTGCTTAGTCAACTCAAGTTGCTTGTCTTCTGCAATTAAAAGTATTGTATACGTCATCATTAACTCATCTGATGTGCTTCTCTCTGTATCATATAAATTTGAACTTCTTTTTGGCTTTCGCCGAATTGGGGACTTCGGTTCATAAAGCAAGTGTCAGAGTAAAAGCAGTGGACGATATCGTTTTGAAGAATTAATCATATCCAATGGATTAGTCGAAGAACGTTGCAACAATTGATGTGCAAATTGTTCTCAAAAGGAGTATGGTTAGAAAAAACGCATTACAATAGGGTAAGACGCATATCCCATCGTACAGAATTTACAATTGTTAAACACCGTTGAATTGTATCGGTAACAAATCTTAGCAATGTCTGATGTCTAATCACCTCCAATACACCAATCATTGTCTCTGAACCAACAAACTATACTGCGAAACTCATTTTCAATAGCTCAATTTCCTGTGTTCTCTGATTTCAACAATAAGTAGTCCACATGAAAGCACTGGCATCATCTTGGTTGTCATAAACACCTTGAGTTTCGGGAGGCTTGTCCAATGCAAATCCATTACCCAAAAGACCTACCAACCTTAGTTTGCTCAGGTTTATTGCAATCAGCATGTTCTAACAACTTTTCTAGTCCACTTCCTGACAAACCAACCACTCACTCCAAGTTTCGGATCTGCATTTCTTTGGTTTTTGGCTGAACTTTCCACTGATTTCAGACTGCTGAAGGATGGTTGGGGACTTCGTGTCTCTGTCGAAGAATCTACGAGTTGATTTAACATTTCCAACACCTGACTCATCTTTGGACGTGATTTTGGATTTCTGCCTAAGCATCGGTTGGCTATAATTGCCAGCTTTCGGGCTGACTTGAGGTTATATTTCCCCTTAAGCCTTGGGTCCAATATTTGCCCGAATTTCTTTGCATCTGATAGGAATGGCTTGACCCATTCCAAGAGCTTCTGCTCACCCCTGGGCCTGTTTCGATCCAAGGGGCGCCTACCAGTTATGAGTTCATAAAGGAAGACACCAAAGCTCCATACGTCATTCTTTGATGTGAGGTGTCCAGTCCGAACATATTCGGGAGCCGCGTATCCCCAGGTTCCTACAACCTGAAAAAAGAAGAATTACCACTCGCACGTCTATAAATAGCTTAAAGATAGACATAGATGGTTTTATATAATTGCACCATTTTTTTGAACAGCATTATTCTAAAAGAAAAAAATGATGAAATGATGACTAATTTGTTTCTTCAGAACTTCTATAAGATAAAACTATTTCTTCCGTCTCAATCTAAGATGCAATGCGATGCATGTTTTCTAGTTTATTCTTCATCCTTCTACAGCATATCAAAACTTGACAAAAGAGTTACTAGGTGGATTTTGACTGCAAGCAACAGTAAAAAATAATTAAAAAAAAAAGAGAACAAGCATGCAAAAATCTCAAACACTGCGAGAAGCCTGTGCAGTGACCACTACAGAAAAAACAATTAGACACTGCCAAAATATGACCACAAGTGCTCGATGTCTAACTGTTCAAGTTCACATTGGTCCAAGTTTTCCCAAATAGTTCAGCATGGCCAGCTTGAAAACTGCTTTTCACTAAACCACAGACCACAGACCAGTCACAAAGCAAGGTACTCAAATGTACATAATTCACATCTTGCAGGGAGACTGTCATGACAGAACAATCCATGAGTCCGTCAGAAACATGCGTGTTAAGTACTAGGACAAAACTGCACACATCTGTCTTCAGTAAGGAGGAGAAAAAAAAAGGAAAGACAAGCCTGCGAGAATGCAAAAAAGATCTTTTTTTTTCCTCTCCACTTCCGTTGCTTTCTTCACGTCAAAGTGTACTCCAATATACGGTAAAATGCAAACTAGCCAACACATTGTTTTTTATGACAGTCAACTAACCAGAAAAACCTTTGGGAGGTTTGAAGGGCAATAACCCTTCCAGACTTCAGTGGAGCGTTGGATCCTAAGTGAGTCATATGATACATTAATTCATTTAAGGCATAATTCCAGTCAGATTTAAATAAAGTTCTGATCATTTAGTAAGCTGCGTCATACATCGGTGTATTTAAAGTAGAAATTGCTGGAATGAATATGCATCAAGTGGTATTCAAATTACTTTGCAAGACATACCGCAGTTGAGACATGGGTGCCCTCCAAAGGGCCCAACCTAGCCAATCCAAAGTCTGATAGTTTTGCATTCCACTGCCCATCTAGAAGAATATTTGACGATTTGAAATCCCGAAAGATGATCTATGGAATTTTTTTTTTAAAAGAACAAATGAAAGAAATTCAGAATTGTGCACAAGTTTTGGTCAATGCAACAAGCTACAATAAGTTTCCTATAAGCAAAAGCAAACCCTCTGGCCTTGAAATTCTTTTATCTTTCGTTTCTCCCAAAATTTTCATATATATTATCAAGAGCTAAAAATATAGCAGAAAAACAGGGCATTTTTCAAAAGAGAGGGGGCTACTTTGGCCTTTGGAAGGTTAAAATGCAATGCTGGGAAACCTTAAATATGCAAAAGAAAAATAGAGTTAAGTACTTGAAACTCCATTTCTTCGTGCAGGTATGTCAAACCACGGGCGGCATCTTGGGCTATTTTCAATCTCACGGTCCATGGGAGAGGCTTATCTGATTGAGTGGATAAATGGTCATCTACACTTCCATTAGGCATAAATTCATATATCAGAAGCCGCTGAATTCCTCTTTCACCATCTTCGGCGCAGTAACCAAGCAACTTGACGAGATTTGGATGCTCCGACACACCAAGGAAATTCACTTCCGTGATCCATTCTTTGTGCCCCTGCTAACCACCAGTTGGCATCTCAATAAGGTCAGATAGCTTAAGGCAGAAGGAAAAATTGACAAACTATCATAATGAGCCAGAATGGGCATCTTATCCGACAATAGCAGCTAATGCAACAACCTAGTCGTCCCTCAACTCTAATGAGTAATCCTGAAAGATCTATGCCTTCAAGAACTTATTTTTATTATCAACATTCCTTCTTCTGTCCGAATTTATGCTTTAATATACCTTATGACATCATGAATTTCATAGCACATGCAGCACCCATACTAATTGAGTTTAAATTATTTCCCTCAATTCCTTGGAGAACATGATAACTCTAAATTCCTGAAGAAAAAATTGCATGAAACCAACTTCTCCGTGTGTCTTCGGCAACAGGATAAACCCTTTGTCAGATCAGTTTACTAAATGAAGACATGGGAGGGTAAAGGCAATATGGCAATGGGAACAACGAACAAGTAGTTGAGACAAGGAGGAAGATTCACCTGCTTTCCTCTTTGACAAAGCTGTTTAACTGCAACTTCAAGCTTTTTGGTTGGGTCCTCTGTGCTCTTTATGGACCCTTTATAGACACGACCAAACCCGCCTTCTCCAACTACGAGAGAGCGGCTGAAATTCTTGGTAGCTGTATTCAGCTCAGCAACCGTGAACTCTCTGACAGTACTGTGTCTAGGAGACCCACTAGGGGGTAAGGGGTGCCTCCCCATGGACTCTGAGCTGCTGCCTGACATGTTTTGAGAATTTAACTCAGAATTATGTTCGATTGACTGAGAGTTTGCTGGCTGAGTCGTGCCTCCCCATGGACTCTAAATCCTCAACTCGTGATTAAATGACTCAGAATAAATTGACTGAACATGGATCAAATTCTTGGTCTTTGACTGACCCTCTTCTCGCATAACTTACATTTTTCATCCAAATTACCATTTATTTTTATTTTTATCACTCAATTTAATTTATTATAATTAAATTACTTAATTTTAATTTTATTTTAATTTAATCATTACATCACCCAATTAAATAAAATTTAAAAAATTTATTTTTATAAAATAAATTTTCATGTAATTAAATTTACTAATTAATATATTATTATTATTGTATTTAAAATTTTACCTACTTTATATATGACTTTGTGCTAGGGCCCACGATATATAATACATCGCTTAAGGATAAAAAAAGTATATATATATAATTTAATATTTATGTAAACTTCTAAAAATAATTAAAATTTTAATAAAAAAATATTCCTTTAAAAATAAAAAAATATAAATTTTTTTCGTTGTATAGTGTATCAAATATTGTGTGACATATCATTTTTTTAACTGTAAAATCTTATTTTAGATTAAATCATTTTTAATATGATAAATTGTTAAACAAAAAAAAGATAATTGTTAATATTTTTAAACTCTTTAACTTTATTGTCAATTGTATTATTTTAATTTAAAAAAATAATCTAATTTTGTCAATATATTAGTTAATAATATTAATTATTTCAAATTAAATATTTTTAAAATAAAATTTATAAAATTTTACATAAAAGAGTGATATATTAATTAATTTAAGTTAAAAATAATATTAAATTATTTAATTTTAAAATTTTTAATTTAAATAATAAAATAAAAATAATCAATAAATTTAATAATACAAATATATAAATTATTCCTCGCCTTTCCTTAACAATATTTCTTTTCATTGGAAGATGAAAACCACGTGGCAGAGGAGTAAGGGCCTAAGGCCCACAAAGGACACCGAAGCTACGTGGGGACAGGGTAATGTGGGACGTCGGCCAGGACGGACGGACCGTCGACTCTGACGTTGATCTTGGAGCCCACTTGCGGCAACAGGTTGGACGGGTGAGTCAACTTTTGTCGAAAGTGCCCAGAAAACACTGATATCTGCCTGACGTCCAAAGTCCGGACGTCAACCTTTCCGGTCCATATAATTATTCTGATGCCAATTATTGAAGCTCACCCGAGGAGACACGCAATTAGGAATCATAAAGACAATCTGTGTACCAGACTGGCAAAACATTTTCTTTAATCTACAACGACATTAATCTTTTTTTCTTCTAGACTTACTGGCAGCATGCCGTGACCTCAATTCAAATCAAGAAACAAAATTGACTTTAACCTTGGGGCTTTGAAAAATGTTTTGTTAGTATTTTAAGTGTGAATTAATTGATTAAAAAATTATATTTAAAATAAATAAATATATATATATATATATAATTTGTTTGGAGTTGATATACAATATTGAATTAATAAAAACTCTTTGTTATTATTATTATTATTTTCTATAATATGCTTGTTTTCTTAGCTGGCTGGCTGTTTGATATCATAAATTGATTGCAAGACAGAAATACTTATTTGAGTCAAATAGTTTAAATCACCCTGAAATGGTAATAAATTCAAGCAGCATTTATGCTAACTGTGTCTGGAAAAAGATGTAAAAAGGCATTTCAATGATTCAAATATTTCATCCCTTATATGGCACAAGATTTGCCTAAAGGATTTAATAAAAAGGCAGTGCTCCGTTTTTGGTTTCTAAAAGAAAAACTCGGGTGGACATAATACCAAGCTGATTATAGTATCATGGGAGCTTTCGAATTCCGTATTCAATAACTAGAAATTGCAACGTTTTAACCCAAAAATGTTAGATTTGCTACTCCATGTCTGCTGAACAAAAGCAAAATTCAAATCGAATAGCTCTACTGCCGCCACGAAGCATTTACCAAAAGAAAATTCAAAAAGGAAAAAGAAAAAAAAATAAAACGGAAGAAATAAAAAATATAAAAAAATATGAAATCGTCGTTTCGGAACGCCTCACTCACCCTCTACCGCTCTGTAAACCCCAACCCTAGCCCCTCTCTTGTATCCATTTTTCGCTCTCTTCCTCCAAGAACGGCTTCCTTTCCGCTTCCTCTCCTCGTTTCGCACTCTCAAAAGGACGCGTTCGCTTCTTTTGTTCAACTATCTGCTTCTCTTCGTCAATGGCGGGCAGTGACTCTCACGCGCTCAGCTCTGCACATTCTCTGGAAGACCAGTTTAAGGGTCTCCGTGAAATGCTGGAGGTCTCTGGAAGCTTGCGGGATAGGATCCGAGCGGTGGTGGTGGGGATCGAGTCCACCGTCAGACTCATGCAGGCTAGTCTCCTTCTCGTCCACCAGTCTCGGCCTGTTGCCGGTAACCGAATTCGACTACTTTTTTTTTTTTAGTATTATTTATTTTCCCGATGTTTTTTATTTGCTTTTTCTTTCTTTTCCTTTTTTACTGTATTTTAGTGATGATTGCTATTCTCTGTTTCGGGTAAGGACTGATGGTTACTGTTTTGTTTGTTTCTGATTTGAAGCAGAGGTTTTGGAAGAGTCTAATTCTCAAATTGGAGTGCTGAAGGAACGTTACAAACAACTTGTTGACATTGTTCGTGAGTGCCCCGGCCAATATTACAGGTTAGCTTTATCTTATATTTCGATGTCGATGTTAGTCGTATTTGTTTACTGGGCTTCCTTTTTTTTTTTTTTTTTATCTTCCTTAATATTTTTGGTTCATTTAGGTATCATGGTGATTGGAGGAGTGAAACACAGAATGTTGTGTCGCTTCTTGCGTTTGTGCACTGGTTAGAGACGGGAAATCTACTTTTGCACTCTGAAGCTGAGGAAAAACTCGGATGTATGTTCAAAGTCCATATTGTTTTCTTTTAGCTTTATGCTTCCATAATTGTGATCCTGTGAGAGGGCGCATAAGTTGGTCACATTACTGCAAGAAAGGAATTTTTATCCATAACAAGAGAAATATGCTTCAATGCTGCATTTAAATTCTTTCAGATGTTTCCTGAAGGAATTTTCACTCCAAGATGATTTATGAGTTGGGCATAATGTTTAACTGCCCTTGATGTGCCTTATCTCTGCTGATGTTTATGTAAATTGTTTGGATTTTTCTTTGGTATTCTCTGATCCGATGCTATCCTTCTGTGCAGTGAACAATTCAGAGTTTTGTTTGGACATTGAGGACTATCTTATTGGTTCGTAAACATTAATTTAACAGTTTTTTTTTTTAATCTATTGAGTATTTAGTTTTGTGAGGATATGCTTAATTATGCAAGGCCTAATTTTCTCGAAGTTTTGCCCCTATATTGACGGTGGAAGTGGCATGGTTGACAAAACAAAATGCATTCTTAGTAGCATACTCATATCCTATGCAACAAATGTAATGCCCAGAGACAATCTGAGGTTTGCATGACTAGATGACAAGATATATAGTGACACATCTTCACTGATGGGAATGACATTTCTGCTTCATTTAAACGTTCGTTGACCTTTCTCTTATCGGTTCAGATGTATGTTGAGGTCTAAATAAACAGGTCGCTTTGTTCGGCTGGTAATGGAACTCAGTTCAATTCTTGTGTGCTGCAATCTGATACCACATAACCATATAGCCTAGATGGCAAACTTACTCCACAAATTTTTAGGAATATCTATGAGATTGAACAATCTTCAATTGGTAGTCCAAGCATATACAGACATCTCATTGTGCTGTTTTCTCTGAGATCATTCTCTTGTTGTATGTCACGATGCAACAAGAAAACAGTTCTGTGATTGTTGTGTGTGAAACATTAATCATTGTTTATCATTGTGTGTTTTATGCTCACTGATTTTGTCCTTGTATTTATGTAGGCGTTTGCTTCATGTCCAATGAAATGGTAAGAGCCAATTCTGTGGAACCTTGAAATTTTACATGCTGATAAAATTGCTCGTGTTTGTTTTTAGACCAATCTTGATAGTGGATTTCTTGACAAAATATTAGGAAACTTAATAAATTGTATAACTGTGATTTAGCAAATTCCCTTTTCAAGACCTGTGAAGGATGGTAAGAAGATGAAAAGGAAAAATACAAACTCATGGAGTGAAATTGTCACAGATCTTTGTATTTTGCAGCCTAGATATGTGGTGAATCGAGTGACTGCTGGGGACTATGATTGTCCAAGAAGGGTATTAAAGTTTTTGACAGATCTTAACACAGCCTTCCACAGTCTTAATCTCCGGAATGATTTTCTGCGTAAAAAGTTTGATGGTATAAATTTTATTTGCCTCAGTTATTGTCGTATTTGGCTCTCTGTTGTCCTTGAAGTTCTGTATTATGGCATGTGTGAATCAAATTAAAAAATCTCTATTCATCTGTTGCAGGATTGAAGTATGACCAACGAAGAGTAGAAGAAGTTTATTATGATGTGAAGATCCGAGGTTTGTTTTCCACTGGTGATACAACCAAAGACCAAAATGTTGTAGGTCAATCATAGTATGGGAAAACGGCATATTGCTTGTAATCTCTCACTCACTGGTTTGGCTTGACACATCTTTACATTTGCATTTCTAAGGAACCTAGATGGCCCAATGGGTTTGCATTTTAATCCCTGACCGGATAGCTTTGTGCATAATTTTGTATCCTGAAGTGAAAAGGCTAAATATTTGATCAAATGAGTCTTCCTGTTCTTCAAAGATTTATTGACTCGCCAACTCACAAACAGGATTACCTTGAAGCCGCAGAGCTCATTGGTGTTGGTTTACTGATATTCTTGTTTATGCCAGATGAAGCGATTTCATTTAGATCATAGAAGCACATCCTACAAAGGGCGCAGTTATTGAGTAAGTTTTTCTTCTTTTTTTGGGTGGGTGGTGATTTTTATTTGGATGTCCTGGGTTGCATCAATATGATGAATGCTTCCTTAAAAAGGCCGTGATATTATCCATTTGCGAACAAATCAATGTACGGGCATCAATGTCATCTTATCTACCTGCCATCAATTGTCTTTGCGCCTAGCCAGCCAATTTTGCTTGGTACCAAGGAGGTGTAGGCCCTATGGCTGTGGATCATGTTTAAATATAGCCCGTTCTGTTTTGAAACCAGAGCTTTGGGCCTTGTTGTACGACTTTGCTGAATAAAGGCAATTGAGGCGTGCACGTCAATAAAGCTGCTTCCCTAAAAGTCCTTTTTTTTTTTTCAAATCAACGGTGGTTAGTCATTTGCCAATGCGATTAAATTAATTGTCGTCAACAAGACAATGAAAGACAGTAACTCAAGTCCAAGTCTAAGCCAATGATGGAGAATTAAATAATTCCTAGTTCCATTGCCTTAATTTATAGGATATGCTGAACTTGTCTAACCAATGGGCCATACCAACCAAACCAGTTAAAAGTTAAAGCACACCACCTCCCAACCGGAAAGCCGCCGTTTTTTTTTTTTAGGGGTTTCCGGTGCCTCGAGAAACGCAATTACGAACGAAATGCTCTTGGCCTAGCTGGCAGCCTGGCAAGCACAGTCTCATTGTCATAAGCCTCCAGGGTTGGGGTCCGCCTGGCCAGGACGTACAAGAGGCGGACAACTCAAGTCAAAAATTTGTCAAATGTCATCCACCTGTCCGAGAGCCGCAACACCGGACGTGAAAGACAAATTATAAAACGTATCGATTCCGTCGAATAAAAGTATAATTTATTACCAAAAAAGAAAAAAAAGAAAATGCCCAACGCCATGGCACACTAACGCGAGAGCACATCTTTTACTCTCTAGTTCTCACTTAGTGTACCTTTTCGGCCGTTTAAGCTTTTGCGGTTTCGAACATTCGCTCGATTTTCTCTTACTTGCACGCTCTCTCTCTCTCTCTCTCTCTCTGTGGTAAGGACCTCTTTCTTTTGTTTCTCTGTGGCAATTTTTCTGTGTTAGATCTTGGTTTTTATTTTTATTTTCATATTTATTTCGGTTTTATATTGTTAGAGAGCTTGACGTTCAGTGGATCGTAGTTTTGAGATAGTTGGAGCTTCTTCGTCGATGGATGAGGTTTGTTTGTGGTTTTCAGTCTGCATTTCTTTTATCATTTTTATTAGTCGCTTTACTGGTACAGCATGTTTGGTTCCCAAGAAAAACAGAGGAAAAAAAGGAAATCTCTCTCTCTCTCTCCTTTTTTTTTCCTAGAGAAAATTTTGTATTTTCTTTCTTTTCTTTTCTTTTTTCTAATTTCTGACTGATAGGCTCGGTTGGGCCCTTTTTGATAATTTTTTTTTAGGGAAGGAAAAAAGTTGATGAGTTTTAAAGGTTCATATCCATCAATGGTACTTATGATCATTGACGTGCATTTTTTCAGTAGCCAAACAAGCAAACCACAAGCTATTCCTTGATTATCAAGAATTTCCTGATATATCAAACATTGTTTGTCTTCATTTTTTTTTCTTTTTTAATTAACTTTTTCGGTTTGAGTGGAAACATAGGTTTCTGGTGGCATTTGTCAAGTATGGAGGAGGAAATATTTCAAAAAATAGCAAAAAGGAAACACAATTAGCACGTTTAACCTATGAGTGATGTGATTGAAAGAAGAGGCCCTAGAAGTACTCGAACATGAACATGAAGTCTTGAAAAACCATGATGCAGAACGAGTTTTCTGGTTACAATTATGTACTTGGGTGAGACTACTTGTCTGTGGAGTTGTTTGGAAGAATCTAAGCTTGTAGATACCCATACTATATTTTAAGAGAATTTCATTTTCAGTATCAGAAAGGTGAATCACTAAATGATATTTCTGCAGCCACACTATCTTCATGCTGTAATAAGACTATGAATATGTTCATAATATGTGATTGGCATGGAAATTTTAATGCAAATGTCTATCTAGGTATCTGCTTCAACCTTTCTTAAATTTTGTTGGCTAAAATACTTTCAGTTGTTGTTTTGTCTTTTCATTCCTATTGTTGGAACAATGAACACAGTGAGATGTGTTTGACTTAATGGGTTCAAGCTTAGGACCGCAGGATGAAATGGATAGTGAACAGCATCGTCAACATAAAAAGTTTAACACTATGAAATCTCAAATGGTAATTTTTCTGAGTATTCTTTAATACTATGTATTTGCTTTTTGAGAGTTTTTTTTTAGAACTGTGGATAAATTATTACATTATTCTGCTGCGTTAGGTGTGGATTAATTTGTAGAAACCCCTGTGATGGTTTTTTCCAGGCTGTGTTAGGTCCTTATGTTTTTATTATCCATTGTTGGAGTAATCATTATGGGAAAAAACAAAAAGAATCTTTCATCCCTGTTGTCTATCTTCTCTTATGACTTCTCTCAGTGTTTTGATATCTGCTCCCATGTAATCTGTTTTTTATACCAATCTAATAAAATCTCACCATCTTCCTGAATTTCCTTTTTTTTTTGGGGACTGCTGCCATCCTCTGCTAATCCCTTCTAGTTCTGACATTTTGACCATCTTTGAGATTGTTTTCTGCGTGTCTGAAGGAGAACTTTAATAGTTGAGCAGTTGCAAATGATATTTTGTTACACTTTCATCATTTTTTGCAGTTGCTAATTTAAATTTTCTGATTTTAACTCAAGGAACTCATTGTATCCCATATGAGCTTTAATTGATGATCTCATCTGTAAGCTATAGATAGCCTTCTCGAACATCATTGATGTCTCAAATCAATGGTTTTGTTTATGCATCATAGGTAAAGGTGGAAGAACCCTTTGCTTCTGCATTTGAAGATGAAGGAACAGAAGTGCAACACCTGCTTGCAGAACCTAAAGCTGAGCATGTTTCAGTAGATGGTGTATTATGTTTTGATAAGGAGAGTTCAGGGAAATGCTCAGGCATTGGGGATTTCTCCTACGGATTTGATTGTGACCCAAAAAGGATTTGTGGTAATTTTCTGAGAGCTTGCTTCTTGTTTTGTTTATGGAGCTTTTACATGCGACATAAATACTTTGGGTGGTTGTGTTTTATTGTGGGTGAGGTAGGGGGGAGAGAGAGAGAGAGAGAGGGGAGAGAAGGGGGTGGAGGGAGGGAGAGATGGCAAAATGTTAAGAGCATAGATTGACATACTTTCTTATTTGAAGTGCCCAAATCAGTGTCAGAATAATTTTTGCATCTTTTTCTATGGGCTTATGGGCCCATGATCTAATATTCCTGTGGCCTGCATGTCAGAAAATGTCTAGTGATATGGAAATTAAAATATTCTAAGGTGATATATGGGCAGACATTTATCCTTTTCAGAACTTCCCCAAATACTTGATGAACACTATAACAGCACTATGACTCTGGTTTATTCCTGTACTCACATGGTGCACTTGAGGGCATTTCCAACTTTGAAAGATGCATTTTCTGTCCCAAGTTTTTATGTTATGCAATACCTTGTATGCAAATTTATATAAGACATGCCTGAACTGGACACTTGTGCCTCAAACCGTGCAAAATTATGCAATACTGCAGGTGCCTCTTAGGTTTTCTGACATTGATACTCTTTTTCCCAGAATATCTGGAACATTGGAAATGATTTACTCTTTTGTCCTTTTATAAGGTGGGCTGGATTCTGTTTATGCTCAAGGACAAGATGAATTCGAGCTTGGAGTATGTGAATTCTGCTTGCCCATCTTTCTCTTATTGAAGTTCATATTATCCTGCAGTTTTCCTCTCACAAGAGTTCATCTGTTTCTTCATGCTAGACCCAGTTAAAAGTCATCTTCCTCATACAGTATATAATATAGATGCCAGCATGTTTCATCTGTGCCACTTGATTTTCAAGTGTTTGGCCTTGTTTGAGAATCTTTGTGTGTAAATTTTGTTATGATCAACTGACAAAGTATTGTTTCCATAGGTTCTTGATGGTTTGCTGGATGAAGTTGATGAAGTGGATGATATTTATGCAGCAAATGATATATCTGGTGCATGCCAAGATTTTCTTCTGGGTAGACCAGTGGGCCAGTGGCTCCCCTGTGTGATTTTAAGCCTGATATGTCAAGTTTTAAGTGATTAGACATTTCTAAGCCTATAGTTTATGTATTCTGCATGCAGATATGGAACTGGCTGAGAAGGTTTCTGATCAGGATTCCATTCCATTTGGAGGATCACATGTAGTTAACTCAAGTTCAGAAAGTCAATCTCCAGGATTCAGTGGAAGTAGCAATGGCACCTTTGTACGTTCTGAATCATCAACAATAGCTATTCCTGAATCTGAATGCAAAAATGATTCATGTCAGAAGACAGTTATAAACAAGTATGACTCTTGGGAACAATGCAAAGATGAAGCATCAGAACATAGCCAATTCTCCAGATTGCTAGATCTAGATAACCTTGATCAGTTTAGTAATGATGCAAAATGCTTTATAAGTGGTACATCATCTGATTTGTATGAAAATGAGGTTCAGGTAACTAAAATTAGCACACTTCTCAGACAGAAAAGATTGCGTAGGCCTACTAAAAGGTACACTGAGGATATTTTCAGTCCAAAGTCAAAACAGGATATGGAAAGACACACAGTTCCTTCAGCTGTTCCAAAGGATAAGCGCTGGAAGGTCAAATCTAGCTTTGAACTTCATCATGTGAATGCATTGACATGTCCTCCCAAGGAGAAAAGTTTTGGTGGTGTCACTACTGAGGTAGACCCCGAAGATTATGAAAAGCTTTCGGACCTTAGGTCAAGGTGTCTAATTAAAAGAAAAAAAGCCTCATGCTTAATTGAAAGACAGCAGGGTTCACTTTCTGTGCCAATGGGAAGACACTTGAAGACCAAATCCAGCAATGAACATCATTTGAGAGTATTAAGATCTACCCTCAAAGAAGAGTCTTTGACCACCCAAACACCATCTGAATCTCGGCCACGGAGGGACGTCCACAAAAACGTGTTATTTTGGTAGGGAAACAATTCTTAGATATTTTAAGTCAAGTCAACCACATCTGTAATTGAAGATTGGAACTCCATCTCTGTGGCATTTCAATTGGGTTACAATTCTTAAGACATTTTAATTTTTTCCATCATTCCATCAGTCTCTCTTTCACTCACTCCCATGCACATGCACCCCCACACACGCTCTCATCTCACAGTTCTTTTCTTTTTCCTTTTTGTTTGTACCCCCAAAAAATAAAAAATTTTGGCTTTGGATATATTACTGCTATTCAATGCTTGTCTTTGCATATGATATTTTTCCATGTTCACACCAAGGCTTTTTGTCCAACTATATTTTAAACATATAGCAAAAGAATCAGAAATTGAATGAAAATTTACATTAAGGTTTTCATTTGTTGCCACCACTCCTAAATTTGGTTGGAAAGAGTGTTTTCCTCTCCTCTTCGGTAGGAGAGAATTTTTCTGCCTTTAACCCTTCAATTTCATGGTAGCTTTTCCTAGGTCAAAAATTTTTGAAGTTTTTTTTTTTGAATTATTTTTTGGTTTTTTCCTGTATGCCTTTTGCAGTCAGATGATGAGTATATTGCATCTGAGCCTGAAGACAATCGTGTGAAGAAAAGTTCCAAAAAGCATCATGATCGGCGGAAGCATCAAAGAATGTGGACTCTTTCCGAGGTGACAAAGCTGGTTGATGGTATTGCTCTGTATGGAACGGGAAGATGGACTGATATAAAGAAGCATCTGTTTTCATCATCTGCTTACCGGACACCCATAGATCTGAGGGTACATACCATCACCTCATTGATTAGCTTGGATGTTTTCAATGTAAAATTTGCTAATGATTAACTATGCAGGATAAATGGCGAAATCTCCTAAGAACTAGCTGTCCACGAAAACAGAAACAGAAAAAGAACAAGAAAGAGGTTAGCTTCTAATATCTCATCTGCAATAAAATTTATTCTTGTGAGTGGGGTTAATTTCATCACCAGTTGAAACGGGGGTTTGTTGGAAAAAGAATTCTAAAATTAGAGCACTGTAGACACAAATATTTCTTGATTGATACCTTGCTTCTGGCGGTTGCATAATTGGTAGGACTACTTATGATATCTGAAAATGATTAGTATGTAGAGTTCTCTATTTTCCAGTATGTGGAAGGGTGATAGTATCATGTTATCATGCAGAACATTTGGGCTGCCGAGATTTATGTTCTAGATAAAAACTGTTCCATGATTTGAACGCTTGGGTTCTAGATAAGATCAAATTTCAGAGTCTTGGGGTCCTTTGGAGTTCTTTTGGATATTTCTATCCCTTGCATTTGAGCATGCATCAACAATTATTATTGACTACACCTTATTTTGTTGAGAGGAAATATGAGTATCAACCTTGATCCAACTGGCTCCATGAGCATGCTTTTTCAATATATAAAACATTCAACTTTTCTCCTCGGGACATGAGAAGTGATTGAAGTGTTTGATGATAATGCATCCAAAAGAAGGAATTAATGTGTTTGATGCAGGTGGAGCACAAGCTGAAGCATGGTATTTGTTCCTTACCAAAATCTGTTATACATCGCATCTGTGAGCTGGCCTCAATCCATCCTTACCCAAGATTTACTCCTGGAGGGAGATACATACGCAGGAAGAATTGAACTGAACTTGAATAACCATTCATCAGTCGGGCAGTAAAACCATGGTAGGGAATTTTAGCTGTATAAAAAGCGTTGGTTTAACGGAGTCTTTGTCCCCTTGAGCACATGACTTCGTGTTCTCACATCTTCAGAAATAATTGGTCACAAGATGGGATGAATGCTGCAGAGTGTCGTAGTGGCCCTGAACTTCCAATTGTAAGAAACGGGGATATAGCTAACAGATGTTTAAACTACCTCAGCTTTGTTTTTGCGTTTACATCTCGCAGATTACTAATTTTCTTCTAACTTGTGGCTTTTCTACGTCAGTTTGTTTTGTTGAGATCTGAATTTTCGTTTTGGGCTTATGAGGACAATGTAAAGGGAACGTATTGCCAACAGTTCGGCGTCACCTTGCAGGGATTTGCACCACAATTCTCACGCTCAAGCCACCAAAACTCGGACAATTAAACCAGTAACGATTCTCATCACAAGCAAAAGCGTATGTAGCCAAAACAGTACCCAGACTGAATATGATTCCTTGAATGATGTATAATTGGGAAGTATAATAATGCATAATGTACCAAAAAGAAAAAGGGTAGAAAACGCATATTGGATTGTCTTCGGCTGTTGTCAAAAGCCCAATCTCACACACATAAGATAATGGAAAAGGAAATTTTGAGCCAGCGCCGCCTCAGAGGAAGAGCATGGGAGAGAGTTACAGGATTCTACGGCGGGTTCTCCGGCTAACAATAACCGAGAACTGCACTTGCAAGGCCTGCAAGAGAGAACTTAATATGACCCACCAACCCGTGAGCCCTTCGTGGCCCAACCTCCCGTGCTCTACATCCCTTGCTGTGAGCCCTGGTGTCCTACCACCTGTCACTTGTCACGTCACTCTTAACTTCCCAGCAAGAAGTTTCCCTTGGACAAGCAAATCAAGTCTTAGAGTTCAGAAAAACAACGTATGCAAGCAAAAAGAATCAAAGAAGAAGAAGAAAAAAAAAACAAAACAAAAAAGAAAGGAAAGGAAAGAAGAAACGTTCGAGGAAAAGTCATTGCAATAGTTGTGCTATTCCAATATTATGTAAATATGGTTCAAGGCTGTTATGATTTTCGAGTATCTTTCAAACACAATCATGTTGCACATGGCCTACTTTTGACGTCAGAGGAAAATGCAGAAATCCCGAATGTTACGGCTGGTACCATGGCACGAAATATGATGCGTACGATGGAGAATTATCACTTTTTCCCCTTTCATACCACCTTGAGAAGAAACACCTGAAAGAAACATGTTTCTTGCATTCATTAATTCAATTGTTTAGGCAAAATAAATTTTAAAATATTAAATGAGCTCGATAAATGAAACACAACAATTAATAATAATAAAAAAAAGAGTATTCAGTACTTCAGTGTTATTATAACTGCTAGTACTAAGAAGCACATAAAAGTCTATATGATTTGGTTGGTGAACACCAACCACGTTAAACAAGTACAAACTAATAAAACACGAATTGTTGTTGGGGCTGTATTGTGGTTGGAAAGATTCTAACTGAGATTCAAAGCGTGGATCTCCATACTCTCTCCCCTCGTCTCTCTCCAGCTTCGCAAAAAGAATAATCAAAGATAGCCCCTTTGCTTCTTTCTCTTTTCATTCCACTGTGCTAAATTGGGCCACAGCCCATCTCCTGCACAGTTGCCCCAGACTTATCCTGTACCCTTCTGTCATATGATTTCCGTATTCATCATCACCCCACTATACGGTAAGCACGCTATCTTGATTTCCATGAAAACTAAAAAAGAAAAGAAAAAAAAAACAGAATCTTTAAGATAAGTTCCACAACTAAGTTTGACCCCGAATAAGAAGATACGGGGCATGCAAAAGCATGAAGTGCAGTTTCTATCAGAAAAGATACCGGTGTGATTGTGTGGGTGCTGCCAGCGGCTGGCTCTGCAATAGCACATTGGGTGCATCAAAATGCAACGAATGAATTTCCCAGCTGAGCTAATATCCAACATCACGTAGTTAATGGATTAATAGGCTGATTATGAAACTCGGCAAATATCCACCATCCCTATTATTGGTAGTGAAAAGAACCATTTTCTTCCAAAGAATATGGACAATCCAGTTATACAGTTTTTTTTTTTTTTTTTTTGTGCTAAGTTATACGTTCCTTTATCGGCATTTGCATTTGTTTGAAAGGAAAAAGCTCGGTCTCTCCGTCACTGTTTAAGCTAAGCGGTGTAAGTAAGTTTAAACTATGTACATGAGATATATAGCAAATTAAGTGGGATCGCACTTTGCCCGAGAAGCTTATCCCTATGCCTCCATTATCTTATCTTTTACACTCTCAACTTTTGTGGGGCCTTTTAACTTCGAAAGATCGCTTGATTAATCTCCATATTCCCATTTAATATCGTGGAAAGGAGAGGCATAATGAGCTTTCCCTTTCTCAAATGGACATTACTTTACTAGTGCCAATTTTGTCTATCTAAAAGGCCGTGGCATTCGGGTCCATACGTTTTGGTATCAATAATACAAAAGCCAGGAAACATCATACAAATCTTCTTCTCCTCCTCTTTTTTTTTTTTAAAAAAAATTAATTTATTTAAATTTTATTTTCCTTATACTATGCACAGACACTCGGACGATCATTACTTGCACTTTGGCTCACCCTTTAGCTAATCGCTATGTCATCCAATAAATCAATACTTGTAATTATGCATTCAACGACTTTAAAATACTTAATAAATGTATAACTAAGAATAAGAGTAATGGTGATAAATATAAGTAGGCACATAAATTATTTTTATATATATATAGATACGCACTTTCTTAAAAGAAAAATACTAAATATAAAGTATACAACTATTGTTGACAAAAAATAAACGGAGATCCAACTATGTCGACTTCATCGAGTCTTTTCCCTCGTTCCACAGTTAAATAAATCTTTCTTCAACCGCCGTACCACCTCCACTTTTTCTTTTTCTTTCTTGGACAATTCAGCAAGGTTCACCTCCTCTCGTTTCTCTTTCTTTTTCTCTCTATTTTCCTCTGATTTATGCACATATACACATATGGAGAACATGAAGAAGAAGTTTCCGAGGGGATGCGCTAACAAGTGGAGAAAGATGGGAAGCAGAGTCATGCCCTGTGCAGGCTGTGACTACTGCAACCAATGGAGGCTGTGCCCTTCCAAGCAAGGAGAAAAATCAATTCCAAAAGATGTTCCTAAGGGCCATTTAGCAGTCTATGTAGGGGAGAATCACAATTACAAGCGGTTTGTGATCAAGGTCACATTGCTCAAGCACCCACTATTCAAGGCCTTGCTGGATCAAGCTCAGGATGAATATGATTTCACTGCTGACTCCAGACTCTGCATTCCTTGCCAGGAGAGCGTTTTCCTTGATGTTATTCGCTGTGCTAGCTCTCCATTGGATCCAAGGGCTTGTCTCTCTCTTTCATAATTCGCGCATGAAAATCTTGATTCGTGAGGCCTATCCTGATGCTAATATGTAACCATGATGTGCTGTATACCATGTCGAATTTGAAAATAAAGATCGTCCAGTCCTCTAAAGCAACTGAATCCAGGAGTGGTACATTTTGTCCTGCTTTAGTATCCTGCTTTTTGTAACAAATTGTGGACAGTTGTGCCTGGGACCTTGCACAGTACCAAATGTAGTAATCAGAGCTAAAAGCTCTGTACAGGAAATGACAATTTTTTCTCTATTCGTCGTCACGTGTTGGTGGAATTCCATCCTAGTATGAGTGGAATTCTATGTTGTGTTTTGAAAAGAATTCCAGTCCCCTTGTCGCTATCAATTCAGACCACTCATTTGATTGAATCTAACCACAATAAGAAATATTCAATTCCCATCGACTCGACGCAAGATACTTGTAGTAAAGATATAGCATGTCTAAATCTAAAAACTTTACTTGCCGTGTCTGGGATCTTGCTGACCAATGCATTACGCTAGTATGAGCATTCCCTGTAGGACATCCTCAGTGTGCAAGTAGAAAGCCGGGAATAACCTCAACCCTTTATCAAATCCGATGCACTTGATCTAACGATAATGTTCTCACACGGGATATATATTTTTTTTTTTTTTGGTTTTTCACAATCTTGCAATAAATAACTTTTCCCAGTATCCAGTCGCAAGCAAACTGATTTCCAGTGAACAGTAAATGCTCAGCCACCATGCGAGGAGAAGCTAACAAATCAGCTTTTCCTAAATACATTCTAACGCCAAGTGTGCAAGCAAGATTGAATTTGCGACTGTCTCCCGACTTCTCTCCCCCAAATGACCTTGATTAATTAACATTTAGAGATAAAAAGAGGAAATCAAGTACGGCACAGTTGCTGGGTAGCTGCAAATTGGCAGGTGTTGCATCATGCGCACACAAAACTTTGTGGGCCCTATCTTGCTTTGTTATTGTGCCCATATGAGACGAAATCGTTCCTGTAAAAAACAATTGCCTTGCAAACTTTTAAAGTAAGACGACGGCTTTTATTTATATTTCTTTTTTAAAAAAAAAAAATTGTTTACAACACTATCAATAGGGAGGATCAACCTTCACAGGTAACTAAACTCTGTGGACCACCGCTGTCCGAAACCACGAAGAAAAATCTCCGTTATAGTAAATTCCAGAGATGACTCGGCACACAAAGCAAGCCTAGCAATAGGGTATAATAGCAATAGAGTGAATAATGGCGGCAAGACCTGACATTCAAGAAGTAGATCCCGTACATTTTGGGTGGCCACAAGGGCGCCAAAAGGCACCTTCGTGCCTGACCTCTCTCACAAATACCGTAAAACAGTAACTCCTCCGACCTAAAAACATGTATTTCTACTTTGTAGACAGAATTTTTTCCCTTAGATGAAGGAGGCTATTGGAAATCACTCCTGTCGCTGCCCATCAACAGAAAACTAAATCTTTTCTTTCTTAAGCAAGACAAGGGAAGCTGTAAGGGCAACACAGCGCGAAATGTACCCAAAAATCAAGGCTCTGGTTTGGATGCACCCATTCAACAATGGAAGAGCGACTGTGGATGACATAATTCTCCATCGCAGATAAACAAGGGATTTCTCCAATCTAATCTGTCAGGTAAGGTATATTTTGGAGTGACAACAACTGGCAGATGCAACTTCAAATCATAGTCACAATTTTAAGAGGCTCAGCTACTATGATTAAGAGATGTAAACCTTTTATAAGGTAAACTTCTGCCCCTGCTCCGCGCAAAAACAAAACAGGCCTCCACCGCACAAAAATGTCAAAGACCAATATTGAATATGAAATAGACAGATTTGAAAGGGATTCCAGTCCCCTTATCACAAACGATTCAGACCGCTAATTAATTGAATGTAGCCACAACAAGAAAATATTAACTTCCATTGATTTGACACAAGATACTTGTAATAGAGATAAAAAGCATCTGAATCTAAAACCTTTTCTTGCCGTGCCTGTAGCATCAAAACCATAAATATTGGATTCCTCGGAATCCATGTGAAAAGCATACGGGAACTTGTGGACCAATGCATAAAGCACATAAAGCAAGTATGACCATCCCTAGGACATCCTCAGGAGTGCAAGGAGAACACGGGGAATAATCTCAACCCTTTATCAAATCTGATACACTTGTTCTGGAAAAATTGTGCCCACAGAGCTTTATTTTTTTTTCACAATCTTGCAACAAATAACTTTTCCTAGCATCCAAATTCTAATCAATCCTCAGGAGTAGCCGCAAGCAAACTATTCAAAGGAAGAGACTGCTCTTAACGTGCCACCTTTGCTTTCATGGCTCAAGTCTCCAACACTAAAATTTCTATGCTTCCAAACACCAATGGGCATAATCAAAAATCTCTTCAAAACAGCTAAAATCGCATATTTAAGTTATTCAGTGACTATGCAATAGTAACATATAGTCATCAAACATGTTTCTTCCCCATCTTCCTCCTTCCCCCACTCCAAAATTTAGGTTTCAAGCAATGTGATTAATGCATTTAGAATTTCAGCCAACAATAGGGACCACATGTGATGAGACAGAACAAATGCAAAAACTGAAACAAACCAAAGTTCTTCCAACAGTGTCTGCAATGCACAAGTCTGGAAAGGATATTATTACACCTGTTTTTACAAAGAAACATCTTTGCGGCTCAAACTTATGGACTCTAGGTCACAATAGAGTAACCATAATGTTACAGCAAGGCTTGCATTTCTCTTAAATGATACATATAACTTCGCATAAAAATCCCTCTTCTTCAGGAACCATGACATAATCAACAAAGCAAAAAACAATCCCAGACATACTCTTGAGTCTTAATTCATGTTGTTCCTACCAATTACTTCTTTATCCAGTTAAAAAATTTGCTGCAATAGACACACTGCTAAGATTGCTTCTCCAATAGGTAGGTGAGAAAACATCAAGCAAAAAGACACCCATACAGATGCAACACTCAACTCAGCTCCACCATGCTTGTTTAACCTTTTAACAATGTAAAAAGAAGACAATCACAAATGAATGGAAATGATATTATAGAAACATTACTCAGAGTGAGTAAAACCAATACCTTTTCCAATTTTACTGTGTCTAACAGAAGAGGTATTGCAAGGCATCTAAAACAATCATTGCAACAAAATATGCATGAGCATTCTCATATAAAATATACACAAGTAGTATATTGCCTCATGGTAAGAATACATACAACGCACTGCTGGTGACACCAGCAACCCATGGGAAAGTTGACTTGCTGGACTGCAAGAAGGCAAAAACACAAAGCACTGAGATTACTGCAACAAGCTATTTTAGTGTTACAGCTGAAGCAGCCTGCAAGTATAACTGTCAACCTAGCACCACTGATTATCATCTAAGACCATCAACCAAAACTTCCAATTCTCTCCTCCCAAGCCTTCTTCCTTCTACATGAGCCTCCTTGCACCTTGCAGCAAAATAGAATATCAACCAAGCAACCATAAAATAAACCTCTGCAGATGACTGAAAAGCTGCAGCCAAAACCTTTCCAAAAATCCGAGATAAAATCCATCTTGCTGCCGACCCACAAATTATAGCTTCAATACATTTAATTTGGACAGCCTGATTAAACATGGTTGATATCAAATAACAGCCTTCCCTCACAATCTCTCTCCCAGTCCGCCTTGAATCCACAATAGTAACCCAAGCATCCACCGCAAATATGAATCCCACAAAAGTGTCCAACAAAAACCAAGTGACCAGAAACCCAGAAATCTCCTTCTCAAACCCTCTCACCCACGGAGACATAATCGAGAATGGCATCAATTTCAACCTCACGAACAGCTTAAAAAAGGAGTATTGATCCTCAACTTCACCAAAATACCACAAACCCACGAGCTGAGTCAAGGCATCGCTAATAGCCCATCTCATGAGAATAAACCCAGTGAGCCTCTTAAGCCCCAATCTTGATCCATCCCAAACAACAACAACACATGAACTAAACCTCCCTAACAAATCATTAACGACAGCAACAAATACAATGCCTAATATCCAAGAATATATAGCAGTAAACCCTAAAATCGCCCACCCATATGCCGCGGACAAGAAACTCACCAAATAAAACAGCGTCACTGCGTCCCGCCGCCCAAGCTCCAATCCTTTAATGAAGAACTGAAAATCCATGACCCGGTCTAAATCCCGACCCGATCCACTTTCCTCTCCTTCTCCATTCTTATTATCCTCGTAATCACTGCTTTCTTTATCCTTGTCGGGGACAAAAATATCCCGAGCCTTGAATTGGACACCGGGACGGACGACTTCCGGGACTCTAATGCCATTATCGACAACAACATCGGAGAATCCAAACCTGGAATCGAAATCATTGAGAATCACGAAACTGCCATTGTGAGGCAGCATTCGGTGGGGGGCAAAGAGGGAGCGATCGGCGTCGTCGTCACCCGAAAGGAAGTCATCATCCAGGGCTCCGACGCGAGTGAGGTGGAGGAAAGGGCGTCGGCGGCGAGGGAGGCGGTGGTCTCGACCGTGGTGATGGAGGTGAAGCTGGTGGCCGCCGAGGTCGAGGCGGGAGAGGAGCGACTTAAGGGAGGGGTCGCGATCGATGAAGGAGGTGAGGAGGTGGGTCCCATTCTCGACAAAAGTGCGGAAGGAGAAGAGGAACAGTGAGAGGAAGAGGAAAGTGTAAACGCCGCCGGAGAAGGTGGCGGTGGTCTGCTTGAACAGCTGTTTGGTGGTCCGCAGATTACCGATGCCGAGGAGGTTTCGATCGCTCATCGCGAAGACGTAAATAGAAAAAATTTTTTGAGACAAAAAAAGGAACAAAGAAATCAAAAAGTGGATTTTCTTTGAGCTGTTCTTCCTTGGACAAGCTGCTTCGAGGATTTCTGCGATTTGCAATTTTTAAGATTTGGATTTTGTCTTTTCATTTTTTGTTTTTTTTTTGTTGCCCCTTCCAAATATAATCTTCCTGCTGTTGTTCGGTTTGCTTGGCTGTTAGAAATGGAATGAAATGACGACGTATGATGCTCTTTCACGCGAGTGGCTGCGATTGCGTGGGATTTGCATTTCATATTGATCTTGTCCCTCCGTTGGATTTTTCTGTTCATAATAAACGTTTTTTGGGGTCCCAGATTATTTACTCTTTACCCATAATAATGGGTCGGTAATTGTGCTCCACATGTGTGAATATGTAATTGATTAAATTAACCCTACCAAAGACTTAAATAATAATAAGAAAAAAAAAAACAATAAGGCTAAGAATACGTGCGTTGTTTACACTAAATTATTGCGTACGAAAAGATTATCAACTCGGCAACTTCGGGGGTCCTTCACAGAACACACGGGATTGGTTGTTTGCTAATTGGTCCTCCTGATTTTGGAAAAGTTAGAACAACTCTCTCCGACATAGACTGATCGTGACGGGGGGGTTGGAAAGTGGAAATTTTCAAGTTGCAGTTGGTTGGTTGGTTGTGCTTGTACTGCAACATATATGCTGTTATTGGATTTTCTGTTTAGTAGGCTATAAAATTGCAATCCCTTCACTATTTCAAACAATGAAAAACCATGCAAACACACAATGCCTGCAATCACGGATGCTGCCGGTTAGTTCCTTCACTTCATGGCTTGCCTTTTGCTCTCCACTTCCTTCTTCGTCATTTTAGGCACAAATGGATGTGTAACACATCCCCATCAATGTGCAATTTTACACTTCTTTCAGGGATACCATTTTATATGAGTTTTACTGATGAAGTGTGCAATGGACAGTGTTGGATGGCTGCTGATTTCTTGAAACATGAGATTGATCACAAGGAATCACTTATACTTGCAAGACTGCAGTTAAAGTTTGAACGTAAGGTACAAGAGGCAAATTATATTTCCTCCGGTTTACAGAATATTAAAAACTCATTTGCACTCCATCTGGGAAGTGTAGAAAAAGTTGAGGCCTCAAATCATGTTAAGAATTCAAAAGCAACGGCATCAGAACTGGAAGATATGGGATAGATGCAAATAAACACTAATGATGTGCAAATGACATCATGCAAGGAGCAAGATTTGGAAGCAGAACAAATACAAACTGGCTTTGAGAGCCAGAATCTTTTGCAGGAGCTGGAAGATTTGGAAGAGGGAGAGACACCACCAAGGTCATGTTGTACAAAAAGTTCCAAATTAACCGTGCTGGATTTGCAAGATTTTGAAGAGGGAGAGATACCAGCTGGCCCTCAAGGTAAGACTATTTCCGGGGAATCGGTGGATTTGGAAGAGAGAGGGATGCTGGAAAGATTTCAGAGTCCAAATCTTTTGGATCAGATGGTACCTACGATTTTGGAACAAAAGTTAGGTTCTAGAATAGGCGATAACTTCAAGGAAAATAATTACGATATTATTGTAATAGACTCTGATACGGAGAAGGATCATACGGAAATAGCTGCATCAAAAGGTGTGGAAGTGACCTGTATTGAGCAAAGCAATGGAGTTAAAAGTTCTGCCCCTGGTATCCAAGATGGTGTTCCTTTATCATCTCCTCTAGAAAAGCAGATCCCTGTTGGAAATATAGATACAAATGATGCTGTAGCAAGGCCTTCTGAAGTTCCTCAAACTCAACCACATGAGGCATTCATCGTTGATGAACTTATGGAGACTCCTACACGAGAGAAGGGTATCAACTCGGAAAGGGTAAATGCATCTGAGGTCAAGCAGGGCAGTCAAGTAGCCACTGCTGACACTCCCTTTGCTGCAGAGTCCTTTGATTTGGAATTTGCTGAAACTGACTCAGCAATGCTACAACAAGATAATAGTACCATCCAGGATGGTTCAAATGGATTACAACAGGTATCATATTTTGCATGAACAGCCTATTCTGCTCTATTAAAAATTTAGGACGGCAAGGTTCTTCAATCACAATTGATGCCAGCAAAGGCACACTTTGTAAATCCAAAAGGCAAAGCAAAAAACAACCTAGAAAATGGATTTAAAGGCTATCTGTAACAAAATACCTCAATGCACAGGTAAATTAGTGCAAAGGAACAGCCTCTTTGCTTGCTTCTCACTATCACTCTTTAGAATTAGTCAGGAATGCTAAAAGTTGCCGCTGGATACCAAAAGTTAGTTTGTGTGTCTTTGCAGATGCCAGTCTGCATGGTTCCATCAGCTAGAGTACAGGAATTACTTTCCATGCCAACTTTCTCTGAGATGCAATGTTTGCAAAACAACGAAAGGTTTGCCTTCAGTCAGGAAGTTCGTTTTTCTGGGCAACAGGACCAAATGCTATATTTCAACCCCCCTGGCAATGGCACATATTTGCCACAGCCAATAGCTATGCCTGCAGGAACATGTGCTCAGGATTGTACGAGCCACGCTGCTGTATCAGGATGTTATTCAGGCACTCTGAATTCTGATATCCCTCAGCTTTCTTCCGTAGACCCTCTTCAAATTGAGATTGAAAGATTGAGGAAAAATGATGAGCAAGACCTCGAGACACATAAAGATATGGTTTGCTCAAAATGCCTGAAGAAAAACAGTTGTTTGCTTAATTTTTCACATGGATATAGTTCTCTTAATTCCTTTTGGTTTGAAAGATAATTTCCTTCCTGACCAGATATTGCGCATCAAAGCACAGCGTGATGGAGACATGGAAAAGGTATGTGAAAGTATGAGGTGTTGCTTCAGGATGCAGAGATAGCCCTGATGCAGAGGAGGAATGAACGGAAAGCAAATATCCTTAAAGTTTATGTAAATAAGTTACTTGCTGAGGCTTCCAAAATTGATTTGAAAGCAGTATCCTCAGGCACTAGAAAAGGTTCATCCTCTGAAACAGCCTTTAAAATTTTTGTCTCATTTTGTGTCCATCCTACTTGGGTCTGTCTCGTAGATAGAGAAGTTGTTCTAGGCGCCCTGCTACAATAGTAAAATTTAGGCTTTCTACTGGTGGGCAAGAAATTCAGGTTTTTGAAACTTTTTTATTACCCAATTAATTAAGGCTTTTGTAAGGGAACCAACTAAATAACGAGATCCAGTTTTCAACTTTGATGATCACAGGCTAAAATCCAATCAGAATGGATTGTGGACGTGATCTTCACAAGTTTTAACTATAGGGATTTAGGGTATGATCTTTCATGTATTTTTCTATAAGGCCAGGATTTGTTTAGCTTCTTAACTCATTCGACTGGGTGCCCCACTTGTCTGGATTGGGTTCTCCACTTTTCTGGATGCAGTGGTTTTGTTTATTTATTTATTTATTTAACAATGCTGTTTCTGCGAACAAAAAGGACCAACTACTTCAGGAATGCTCCTAGTGCACTTTATTTTAGTTGCCCTTTGCTTTCATTTCATTATTTGTTATACTTGTTGATTTTAGGTCTCACGAAGGAGTTTGATTAATCCATCAAATCAACGAACAGCTCATTTAGCTGCCCCGAGGCTTGAACAATTTTTTTCAAGCCCAATGTTGGCCTCACTAACGGAGGTTTTTAACTGCTCAACAACTCTCTCGACTGCAGTCAGTTCCATGGCCTCTTTCACAAATAACCTTTGAAGTGGAATCCATTTATTGGCCTCAGCACCACACCTTCAAGCCTCCAGATCACATCCACCTGTGCTGGCATCCTATCTTCCTGCCATCTATCATTCTTCGTTGAATCAACAATTCTCCAATTCTTCAACCATTGCACCAGCGGTGGGAACTAACCCAGCACCAAGGCAGCTTGCAGGATCACATCACACTCATCTGCCACTACATGTGGATGATTTGCCCTTGCCAATTTATCGTGGCCTTTATCGTAATATGTTCTAGTAATGGGCGTTGAAAGCCATGAACCATTTTTGCACAGGTCTACCAGGTTAGATTCCCAAGTCCATGGAACTTGGCTTCATGTACAGATACGTACTGTCTTGTTAACTGTAGCGACCCAATATATTATGCTTTTAACTTCATGACTGATTCTGGAGATGAATCACAAACGTATGCTGGGGAGCTCAAGGCAAAAAGAAGTGTTTGGTCTAAATTTTCGTACTCCTCTCAGTCGTATGGTTGTTGTACAAGTCGCGATCGAAAAATATTGTCCCCGCAAATTACCTAAGCCCGTAAAAGAGTGCTTGCATTTGGGTTGTGGCCTTTGGGCTTTAGCCTTTTAACAATACGCATTATTTTCTAAACATGAAGCTGATGGTGTCTCGGGATGCTCATGCTCAAAAGAGCACCTCAATGAAATGCGACGTAAGAAGCCGATATGGTCTCATTTCCCTTCGTTACGAAAGAACTCGAAAGGTTTTCAAGAATGACACTAAAGAAACATCAATTCAATCAATTTCCCTTGAACTGAAAAGCAAATCTAAGGGATTCTTCATAGATGATCACAAATTGCCTTGGTAAAATCAGTTGTTGACGCCGTGCCACCAAGATCAGCTGTTCGGTGCTCTTCCTTAGCAAATGTCTTGAGGATAGCATCCTGGATCCCGTCAGACTTGCGATGGGGCTCCAAATGGCGCAACATTGTCATGGCACTTAAGCAGTGGGATTTGCCAAATTCCACACAAATTGAGCCACAGAAGTTCGGGACTTGCAAAAATAAAATGACAGCAATTAAAGAAACGCAGAAAGCAAGGAGTTAAATGAGAGACCAAATTCAGAGGATAAATTTCCCCCATGTTTCTTTAATTTGTATTCCATTCAATGGATCGATCAAATTCTATATAAGAAAAAAAAAGTACTAATTTAGAATCTTATCAAACTATTTTAAAAAATTAAAAAAAATTAAAATCCGATTGAAAAAATTTTTAAATAGTGACTTTTAAGAGTCTTATGTTCGCCACGTTAGAAAGGTGAAGAGGATGCATATATCTTATAAATATGAGTACTACATATTCTAATAGATTAGTTTTTAGGGAGAGAGTAATGGTCCCGTGATAAATGGTATTAAACTCAGCTCATTTCAAATTCGATGTTCACCACAAAACACTTTAGGCCCGAAATTAGGAGGAGTAGGTAGGAAGATCTATAAACCTTATAAATGTGAGCGCTATATATTAGTTTTTTTGAGAGAGTCTAATGGTCCGTTACACTTATCTCTCTTGCTCATCTTCCATTGTATACTAAAAAACAAGTAATTATTCACCAAATAAAATAAAAATGGAAATAAAAATACAAAAAATTTCCTTTTTGTTTTTTTTTTTTTAATTTATAAATTTGGCGTTGGGCCTACCGCTTGACTTTCCGCTAGTGAACCGGGCTTTGCAAAACAGAATTCCCAAGCTTTTAATTCTGCCCATATGAATAAGGAATTTCAAGTTCTTTTTTTTTTCCCCTCCCTTTTGAGTTACTTTAATTAACTGGCTCGCCCTTGTGAGTCTCCAAATTCAAGTTTATGCTTACGAACTCATAATTTCATTCATCGACTAGGGTTTCAAACTTTGAAGTTGGAGTTGATTCCCCCAAATTGAGTTTCCGAAACACTTAACAGTCAGCACAAATATGATTCAACAATTCAAATTTAGAACTATGGAAACAACGTTTTGATATTTAGGTAAGAAAGATATGGACAATAACGACCAAGATGTAAACACTTGGATGGATGGAGTTGGAAACAAGTTTCAAAAGCAACGAAATGGAAATGTGAACAACTTTTTTTAACAGATAGGAAGAGGAGCGCCATTCCAATCTCCCAGACAATCCAGCACTGGATCGATGAGCTTTCCCTGGCACATAGCCGTGAACACCTTGTCGAACTCCTCGCCAGGGGACCTGACCTTTTCCCCTGTAAGCAATCCCGTGCCCATAGCCTCCCTCACAAACTTGTACAGTGGATAAGACCTGCATCCCTTGATCCTGTTGGTAATTGCCGGATTCCCATTCTCATATGCTACTCTGGCACCCTCGACTTCTTTCGGAAGAAGGGCCTTCAGTTCTTCCTCAAAAGGTCCGATCTTTTGGAAGACTGAAATGTTTGCATTCTTCTCATTTTCACCATTTGCCAATGCATGGTCTACGAGAACTTGTCTTAGTTTTTGCAACAATGGATTGGTGGCGCTGCAGGGATCATCAATGTAGGTGAAAACATGTTCACGATCGACCACCATAAGTAATTCCTTCTCGCAGAACCTTGATGGGTGAAGTTCGCCATTAGCGCCTGTCGTCAAGACCCTCTTGGCTAGTTGGCTGACCGTGTTCTTGACTACATGCTTCAAATTCTCCTCCAAATGCCTCAAGTCAATAGCTTGGCAAAGTGCCACCAAGAAAGTTGAGGACATGAGTTTCAAGATATCAACGGCTTCTTCTGTCTTTCTTGAAGAAATCAGTCCCAAGGAATTCACATCTTGATTATGCTGCTCGGCGCTCTGCACATGGGTAGTGACTGGATTTGCAAGGTATTGGAGCTCAGAACAGTAAGAAGCCATTGCTATTTCTGCTCCCTTGAAGCCGTAATCCAGACTCGGATTCCTGCCACCGGTGAGATTGGATGGCAAACCGTTATTGTAGAAGTCATTTACAAGCTCACTGAACTGAGCAAACATGAGCTTTCCTATTGCTGCAATGGCCAGGCGGACATTATCCATTGAGACTCCAATGGGAGTACCCTGGAAATTGCCCCCATGTAAGGCCTTATTCCTTGAAACATCGATCAAAGGATTGTCATTCACTGAGTTAATCTCTCTTTCAATTGATTTGGTTGAGAAACGGATAACTTCAATCTGGGGGCCTAACCACTGTGGGGAAGTCCTTAGAGCATAACGATCTTGCTTTGGTTTCTGCAAGGGATCCATTTCATGGATCCTTTTAGCTTCTTTCATATAAGAGCTGCCATCTAAAATGTGCTCCATTATGGCTGCAGCCTCAATTTGGCCGGGATGGTGCTTCAATTTATGGGTCAAATGGTCCGTGAATTCAGGTTTGCCATTCATGACTTCTGCAAACATTGCGGATAAGATTTCTGCCAAGACAGCGAGATTGTTTGCCTCAAAAAGGACCATAGAAGCCAGACCAGAACCCACTGCAGTGCCATTTACAAGGGCAAGGCCTTCCTTAGGCTGCAGCTCAAAGAAACCAGATTCAATCCCGGCTAGGCGAAATGCTTCCCCAGCATTAAGGGATTGACCGTCTGGACCAATGGCCCTGGAATTAGGCCGGCCGGTTAACAATCCAGCGATGTAGGACAGCGGAATCAAATCGCCTGAGGCCGTGATTGTGCCGCGCAGTGGCAAGCAAGGAGTAATGTTGTGATTGAGGAGCTTAATAATAGCTTCCAAGATCTCAAACCTGATGCCAGAATAACCTTGGAGCAGAGTGTTGATCCTCACCAACATAGCTGCTCTTGTTGCTGACTGAGGCAGCTGGTGGCACGATTCTGTTCCATGTCCGAAAATCCCAGCATTCAAAAATCTAGACAACAGATGACCAAATGTAACAAATTAGTAACAGTTTTGAGTTCTTCCACTAGACAATGAATGAAAATAAATGCATTCTATTAACAAAATTTGAAGTTAAATGATTAATTCAGCCAAACATGCATTTATGCCATCAAGGACCACAAAATTTGTGTTGAAATTTTAATGCAGAAAATAAACATTTTATGGAAAACATGATGAATTTTGATGATTTGACAATTACCCATCAGCAAAATGACATGGTACATTTCGAAGTTCCAAAAGTGTACCGGAAAAACCTGGTAAAATTCCAGACGATAACGTCTCGCAGTTACCGAACGAAAACGACTAGGCAAAAACACTTGTATTAACTGTTAATAGTATTTATTAACTAATTAAAGTCACATTACTTACTCATTAAAGATTTTCCGTTTGAATCCATGTTGGCAGCTCCACGGTTTTAGAATAAGATTGTCCACACGTGATACTCAAGCCGACATAATTAATATTTATATTTTATATTTTATTAATATTTCATATATAATATAAAATATTTTCAAATAATATAAAAATTAATTACATTCATTTGCATCTCACTTTAAAATTTGTTATTAATTCGTTTGGGCCCTTCCATAGAGTTTAGCCGTTGTCCACGATCGTAACTCACAAAACTGACCATGGCTTTCCACTTCCACCCAAAAGCGAATAAATAAACAATAATAACAATAATTATTTATTATGGTTGTTGGCCAACCCTTGTGGCTCGGCCGAGTCAACCTGGTCCAACTCAGCACTTTTACGTGACGTGATAATTGAAATGTTCTGAAAATGATGACAATCTCAGAGTCCTACCAACACAATGTCTCAGGATTGACTCGAACCATTCGACACTGAATCAACTCGTGCAAGTTACCATGAGCCTCAGTAAAAAGAGAGAGAGAGAGAGAGAGAGAGAGAGAGAGAGAGAGAGAGAGATCATTGGATTAATTACCTGATGAGCTCCCTCTGTAGAGCAGCGCCTTGTTCCTTCTATGGGAAGTAGCCCCAAAACCTGTGGTGACGCCATAGCTATCTGTACCCTTTGTCATGCCATCCATGACCCAGTCACTGCTGGCCTTGACGCCGGCCCTGGCGGACTCTTCCAGCTCCACCGTGATCCCGCTGTCGAGCCCTCTGGAAACAGCCGCCACTTGGGCAATGGTCAGGGTCTCCCCACCGAGCTTGACCACCGGCTTCCTGTACTCCGTCACCATCCGCCTCACTTCATCCAAATGGCTTCCTTTCAACGACTCGGCGGCCACCCCCCAGTTCAGGGGATCATGGCTAGGAGGACTGGTCGTGCACAAGCTCTCCAAAGAACCGTTTTGGTGGTGATTCTCGGTAATATTTTCCATCTTGGCAGAGGAGAACGAAGAAGAAGCACCCTAAACGATATAATTAAAGAAGCTGAATTTAATTAAGGCGTTAAACTCTAAAGGCCTCAGTTATGATTTATGATATGACACACAATCAGGTAAAGAGGAAATCTTGGGAGTTAGATACCGATTTCCTGAAAGGTAAGGTTGAGAGTAATGCTCCTTAAATAGATGTCTTTGGAGGGGCTTGGCGGGTGGGTTTTGTCTTTATTTATTATTGCTATTAATGTCTGTGTGTTCTGCGTATGTATTGTTGTTGGTAGGTACGCATAAGGACTTGCCGAGGGCAGGCAGGGTGGGTTGGTTGAAAATTAATAATGGCCGTTGATTTGGGATAATCTAATGGTTGAGGCTAAGGAGCGTGGACTGCTTTTGCTTCATCAGAGGAACAGAAGGTTAAACTTCACTCGTGGTGGGTAGCGGTGCATGGTGAGACTCTTGCGGTTGGTGGATTGGGACTGGGTCCGGAAATTTGTTGCATTCATTAAATAATAATAAACGTTGGACCACCACTTGCTGTGTCTTAATAATAAGAAAATTTTATTTGTATTATATAATCATAAATTTAATTTTTTGTTAAAATATTTAATGAAATCAAAAATATATTTAATCTCATATAATTATGCACTACAAATTTAGTGTAATCCTTCCTAATTAAATTATAAGACATCATTTCTACTCTTTTTTTTTTTTCCTTGATGTCAAAGATATGATGATATTAATGTGATTATTTTTAATAGCAATAATATCTATTGTTATCACTTAAAAGGTAATCAAAAATATTATTATAATTTAAGTATATATTATTTAGATATCTTTTCATATTTATCAAAATTAAAAAAAATAATCTCAAATTTTCTTGAGTTATATTAATTTTTTCACATTATAATAATATCTATAATTATCTCTACTATAAATTAATTCTTTTCATTGAATATAATTATATAATTATTATGGATTATTTATTTATCTAATCATATACAATTTATCCTATAAATAAAATTTTTCAATAATATTATTGTACAATTGAATAATATAATTTTTACATTCCCAAATTATCTTTTATCATATTACCTTTATCTTAATACAGTCGAAGGAGGAGAGAGTCATCGGTTCAGTATTGCCAAAAAAAAGTCAGTCAAAGCCTATACATCAGCGACCCTGTGCTTGCCCCCATTGGTGGGCTCAGTTGCACCATAGCAATATTGGCAAACTTTTCGTTTTCGATAGTCATCCGTTTTTTTATTCTTTCTTTTTTTTTAAATTCAATTTAATGGACAATATATGTTATACAAGAAAGACATTAATTGATGTATATATACATGCATATGTATATATAAGAATCCAATTCTCTTGGAGAACTCACAACCAAATGGTTATACTACTTGCACCGTTCATCCAATTCCCTCAAGGCTATTACCTCAAAACTCCAACACAAAAACAATAAACCTGCCAATGATCAAAGCCATGTCATTCATCATATGAAAATTCGAAAATTCATCAGAATTTTACTCCTCACGATTTTTATTCTTTGAATAGAAAACAATTCATGAATGAACGTCCGGAATTGCAGGATGTTTCTTCGTGGCTTTACTTTCAGAACTCGATCTCCGTACATAAATAAGAACACCCCATTTGACTAAACTAGGTCGACGACCTTAACCAAAGAATAATATTTTTGGGTTGTGTTTTTAATTAGTTTGTTAAGGCAACAAGTAGCTTTGTGACATAACGATGTCCGAACGAAGAAGCCAAGAACCTGTTGGCCTAACACTGTCAAAACGTGGATTCAACGGGAAGGACCAAGTAGGCGTGATATTTTATGTCTCGGAAGTAGGTATATTTATACATAGTTTGGCGATAATTTCAGTTAGAAAGCTGCATTTTAACAAAAAAATTAAAAATAAAAATAGAAACATTAAAATTAGAGTGTTCCCATTTTGAAGTCGTCTATTATTAGTTGAATTTGCACAGAAACTTGTTTCGCATGCTTCTGCTGACTGAGACTCAATCGTTGGCTGCCAAGAAAGACTTTGTTTCTTGGTAGAACATAATTGACTATAAAGATCAATCAGATGCTCGTTTTGCGATCTATTTATAATTTCAACTTGCATAAGCTTGTTTTCTTCAACACGTATTTATATGTATTTGTTTAATTTTGATTTCCATATAGGGAATATCTTTAATTTTAAAACTAGCATTGTATCACATAAACAAACATCCTCCCCCCCCCCCTCTTCTTTATATTTCAAGAAACTGAAGATGATGAGGTAGAACAATTTTTTTTTTTTTTTTGTATTTGAAGAAACTAAGGGCCGTTTCAAAAAAACAGGGAATAAGATTCCCACGTATAACTACCTCAAAAAAAAAAAAAAAAAAACATAAGCCCGTCTCTCTTACACCTCGACGCTAGCCTTCGGCCGCCTTACGGCCTGCCATCGGCGACTCCACAATCCGCCGGCAGCCTGGCTTAGGAAGCACGGCGGAGGGAACAAAGCGTTGGGATTAAGAGCCAAGTTGGTGCAATTTGGTCAAAGTTTCGGGGGTTCATGCTTGTAAATACGATATGCTATTCTAAGGAGACATCTCCCAGTTGATCCTCGCATTCAAAACGATGGAAGTCGTTCACCAATGAATGTCTTGTTGTCGGCAATCCGCCCTAACAAAACCCAGATAACAGCTAACCACTGAATGTCTACCAATGACGTTGGTTACGATTGCCGCATTTGGCGATGAACTATGTTTTTAAGGCCTTTTCTCCTTCTTCTTCTTATTATTATTATTATGGATAAAGTTTTTCATATTTATTTTTAGGATGGAGTCTAAAGATTTGAACTTTCCTACTTTCTTTGCTTTATAATTAAACTAATGAACATATTATATTTTACATAATTGTGTTGCTTTCTGTTTTTTAATATTTTGTTGAGTTAAACAACTACAAAATAGAATTTGATTCTTATTCTGAATTGTATCAAACAAATATAAAGAGAAATCAATTTTGATTTCAAAGTAAATTATATATATTATAAAATTAATCATTTTATTTTTTATTCTGCTCTATTATGGTTCTAATTTTTAATAATAAATCAAACGGCCCCCGAGTCTTTCTAACTACAATTTTTTTTTAATGTATCTAACAAATTAATAATTAGTAATATTAATAAAATCCTATTTTAATTTACTTGGGATTTATTTATCCGTGAAACACCGTTGCGCAGAAGACACCCGCCCCACATGTACACGTACGATAAAGCCTCCATACATGCACATGTATCCATGCATTGCAATTATTAAGACTATTATCCATCTAGTAAACTAATATGATTAATCAAAAAGTGTTAATCCCAACAAAAGGGATTGACCAATGGCATTAAACCGGTCAACATTGTGAGGCGCAATTAGATGCACTTACGCAAACCCTTCCCCCTTTGCACGCTCAAGGCCAACCTTTTTCTCGAAAAATTTATAATCCATTGAGAGTTATATTGGCCTAATTACAACAAAATTGAATTGGACCTTCTTCACCCATGAAGACAAGTATCAATCCAATTATATTTAATAACCGAGAAAAGCCTGGAATGTACTTGGAGCCGCTATATTCTCGTGTGCATCGTGCATGTGAAAAATTCCCGGTCATTTATAAAAGTAAAAATGGAGATTTGATGTATACTTGGAAGTTGAAATGGAAAATTTACACTTCAAACCGTCAAAGATATTTCCCCTGACATTTATTGAAGTTATATTTCAAGCCTAGTGTCACGTATTTTCAAAAAACTAACCTACTTATGTTCATACGGAAGAATTTCTTACGTAGAATTTCATCGCATTCTTTTTCATCGAATCTATCGACGACCTTATCGTGGACCGGTTCCCCTACTTACTCCCAGGACTAAAACGCTTGGCAACAGATATCAGATTTAGAATGATCCGATTCTGATAACACTTATCACGATGTTATTATCTTCTTTCAAAAAAATTAACTTATCTGTGTGTACAATAAATACGTTTATAAGATACAATGATTTCATTCTCTTTTCCTAAGTGGATTCCGTCACACTAGGACCTATATTAATTAGTTGGAGCAGCTTACGTGCAGCTTCTAAGTCTCACATTCTCTTACAAGAGTCAAACGTAAGACTTTCAAGACAAACTATTTAAATTTATAACTTTCAAAATGTAAATTTTATATATGAATTATGGTGAGAATGAGAGTAATAGAAAAAAAAAAGAAAATAAATTAATATTTTATTTTATTGATAGTGTAAGACATAGAAAAAAGAAAATTAAATGGCCTATTTCTTCATTAACTTCTAGAAAAAGAAACATTACACTTTTCATATGGGGAAGCCGCGGGGGTCATTCTCGGCCCAAAAGTACAGAAAGCAGTCTCGCATTTGTCGATGTAGTTTCATTTGGTGAAGCTAAAAACGGTGGGCTCCATGTGGAAAGTCGGTTAGTCTGCCAACAATCTTTTTTTTTTTAATGGTTTCCCCAAACATGGAAAATTTTGATTTCCACGCCATTTTACTTCTCATTGTTTTTATTTTCCACCTTTTTTATCCACTAAAGCAGAATTACCAAATAGATTGTGAAGGCTTTTAACGACTAGGAGGAGATATTGTCTCCATTTTTTTGAGTTACAACTTGTGACCGACCAGGTTTGAAATTTTAACTCCATCGATTTTTTAATGCTTGCACCTATGCTTTTCTACACTACAACGTCTCTTTGCACCTCCACTGTTTTTGCAGACACGTAAAAATACTTTTGTGATGTCTATAGTACCAAAAGTCAGAAACCACAGCATGATGATTTGCCAGTTTAGTTTCCGTGGGCATCCCCCATTTCGGCCCCATTTCAAGGTCAAATTAGAACTCCTTGAAGAGAATCACTGATCACCATTGCCAACAACTTCTGTCCGCTTTCCTCTGCTAGACAAGTTGTAGCGGTAGGTGAGACTTGAAACACGAGAGAAATGATTTAAATATGTATAAGATAGTAAGACAAAATAATTTAGGTTATCAACTCAGTGAAAAAGTATCCTCAAATAAAAGTCGTGTTTTATTAATTGAAGAAAAAAGATAAAAATTTGTTACTTCATCCCATTACATTTGATTATGTGCAGTAAGTACCAAGGTAGATGTTGATATTATTTTGATACTCTGCCAACACAATTAAATGAAATTGAAAATAAGAGAATTATTTTAATATTTTAACAACCTTACGATCCATACCCAACTGAATTGATCAATGATGGCGTATGCTCAGAAGTTTGCATATACGCTCGCCACATATTGTTTCAAAGTGAATGGGAAGTGGGGTTTGAATGTTGGACAAAACTTTTGAAATGTGATTGATTGATTGATGGTTGAAATCTTTCCCTCTCAAATTCTCGTAAAAATGTGAAGTTGAATTTCCATGAATAAGATAGGCATTCTTGATCCCCGTATAAATTGAATTTTCCAATTAAATCATACTCTTTAAAGAAGAAGAAGAAGAAGAAAAAAACAATCACATTTGAGAGAGATGGTTACTAGAAAGGAAAGATGTTGGTGGTAGACTGCAATAACGTCGCGATAATCTTCCCATTGCAGATTTTGAACATGAGATTTCCAATTTAGAAATTTGAACTTTCAGCCGCTAATTGAAATGCTTTCAAACTGTGTCATTTTTGGACGGCATGCTAGATGATAGTATACTATTGATGACAGGTATGGCATTCGGGGAGCTTCCCCAGTCGATTAATTCCTGACCTAATTTTCCAAGAGTTCTCTCTTTCTCTCCGTGATTCCATGTAGGTACTATGCTGGAAGTTGTAATGGGAGCGTGTTGCGCCCAATTCCATTGTCAACAGCATTTATTTGGATAGAAGGAGCTCCAGCAGAACAGAAACCCAAGACCATGCCAAACCGAATTTCCACCCTTGGTCCACTACGTAGCAGTTCGTTCAGTGCATGCACATTCATTTACCAGTATTCGACAGCCTTGGTCACCGGCCACCCTCTAGTCTGTCTAGCTACCGCGCCATAGTAACAGTGTATAAGTCACAAGTTGACAGTTTCGCTTGTTCTAGGGACCAGCATCTTGAGTCAAAGAAGATTGAAATTTAGCGGCCTTCCATTTGCAAATATGCATGCTCAATGGCATGAAATTTCTTCAGGGAAAAAAAAGAGAGAGTTCAATAACATAAATACCTTAAACGACTGTGCACAAGTGACATGACACTTCCATATTATATATAAAGCATATATAAGTACATGCTAGACTTGAGGAAAGTTTTATGGCTTCACTTCAGGCGGAGGTTGAGCTTGAAGTGGGGGTGCAGGAGGAGCATAATACTGTGGAAATCTGGAAGTTTCGCTTCGCCCTCGAGCTCTACCAAGAAGGTAACAAGCAAGGCCCCCGATCAAGATGAACAATATCAACGGCAACGATACATATATTACATAACCCATCTGCTGCGGTGGTGCTAATTGATGCTTGGCAAGTGCAAACCTGCTCCCACTCTGTCACAAAAGAAAAAAAAAAAAGTGGGGGGTGGGGGCGTTGGTAAACTATTAATTGATATCTTGCCAAAGAGATAACACTTGGCTAAACATGAGCGACAAGGACCACCACCCCAGAATAATTTTACTTGATACAAGTAAAATTGGCTCCGACCGTCAAATCCAAATCAATTGTTAATTAAAGTGAGCAGGAAGTGTTGAGGTCCTGCCGCCTTCAGTTTGGTTTAGGTACTATTCTCTATTGGGCAGTCACGTAATGTGCACATTGGCAAGTGAATTCGCAAATGCCGACTTTTTATTTTTTTCCCCCCTAATTTACTTTCACTTATTTGCTTTTGTGGGTTATTTACTCAGCCATAGAACAACACCAAAGTTCAATGCCTCATAAAACTCGAAAAGTCTGTTCGGTGGAATACAAACAAACAAACAAACAAACCTCATCACGACAAGCTAAACTACCAGTCTACCACTGAATGACAAGTGGCGAGTTCTCCGTCTCTCTCTCTTTTAGCCGGAAAAATTTTAATTGAAGATCAGGTTCCCAGGATTGCTTTATACAATTATTATTTAATTGTATAGCTATTTTCCAGCAAAAGGTGGAAGAAGAAATTACCTTCAAGATTTAATTTCAAAGCAATTGAAATTATTATCTAAGCGAAAAACAATTAGGAAATAATACATACCTCTATCTGTATCAGACTAAAGAGAATTGAGCTCCGGTGGGAATCGTGACGGGGGAAGAGAGCGAGCGAGAGAGAGAGAGAGAGAGAGAGAGAGAGAGAGAGAGAGAGAGGAAAAGCGGATTTTGCAGCAATGATTATCGCCAGAGCAAACAGTCAAAGACAATGCGTAGAGAAACAAAGTCAACGAAGCTGTTCGTGGACGTTGTGGCTCATTGTACAGTTACTAGGGTTGAAAGCGATCCACGTGTCATGCTCATATCATAATAGTGACGTGGCAAGAGATAGAGAAATATAGCGACTTTACCAGGAAAATAAATAAATAAATAAATATATATTCATTTGTCAACCATGACTTTTCCGACCATTTTTTTCCCGAGAAAAAAATTTAAGTATATTGTAAATAAATATTATATATATATAAATCAATTACTGAGAATGCCCCGCAACAGTATGTATGGGGGGATGCGCTCGGCGAAGTTTACTCATCCGGCTTCTTGTACGCCAATTTCATCGAGGAAAGCAAGGGCGCGACTTCCTAACATGTGTTTTGGGAGCATGTACCTGCTGCTGCTGCTGCTGCATCATTATTGCAGGGTCTATTCAAAAGTGGCTACATTCCAGGGCAGGCTCACCCCAACAAGGCCGCGCAACTTTAAAAGGTTTAACAGCTACTCCAGCTATAGGGTCAACAAGAGACCCCAAGTTCCTCGTCTCGCATCCAATACAAGTCTCGAACGGGTTGATGTGTTCCACCCTTGTCCCAGAAAATTACCTTTCTCCCAACCTTTTGCCATTTACCTCATTGTACGATGGCGTGCGACACAAACAAAGTTGCATTGACCAACTTTCTCACTATACATCATTTTCTTTAATTCATCCACGAGTACAAATAGAGTAATTTTTTTGGTCCTATGTATACATAACATATAGAATTTTGCAGCATATATTTCTTTCTGTTCCAAGAGAGTGCGACAACGGCTGAGCATCCCCGAGTTGGACGATAATCTGCTTGTTAACATGAAAGAGTTCAGCATCGCTCGGTTTTGGGATGCAAGTATGCCAGAGACTTGCCTGATCCAGGCTTCTCACTTACAGTCAACTGCCCTGTTAGATAATCGGCGCTTATATCGTTTAAGAACAGAAACCAAATTCTCTTTTCCCTTCGGAAAAGCTACATCACCAGCAGCAGTACCAGATCGACCCTTACGACAAGATATGGCAATCTCAACATCCTTGATTAAATCCAGAAGTGTCGCTGCTGTTGTGCACTTCCCCCTGACTGGTTTAGGGACGGGGGGTAACATCCCATTTGAAACAGGTGAGCTTGACATATCATGTTGTGATGCGGGAACTTGGAGGCAGAGGCATGGGGACGTTGGACCACGGGGCTTTGAAAATGCCAGATCGATGATGCCCTATTGATCAGAAATTTTGCTTTAGCTAAAGGACAAAAAAAGGGTGTCCAATATAGGAAAGTAAAACATGGACATAATGTCATGGTCTCGGCTGTGCACATCATCAAACCATATTAGTACATACATGTCATGTGGAAATAATGTCGTACTCTAATAATAACCATTGAAGCGGAATATGAGTATTCTTTTGTATGGTAAAAAAGCAGTAAACAACTAGATGACTCAGAGCAGGGTCTTTCATAAGGTCTGTTGCCATGAAGCAAACAAGACCAAACTTCTTACGGGTAGATCAGTCACTTCATGCAGTCAAATACCTTGTGTGAGAAAGAGTTGAAGAAATATACCTGAAGGCGATTCAGAACGTATGTATATTTCCCCCACAACTCTGGTCGGCTTTCCATGATAGACAAATCAAGAATCCGGTGAATACACCAGACACCAAAGCTTACTATCAAATCCACTTTCCAGACACACTCTTCTCCACAATGAGGAACTGACGAAACTGAGATATTTGTTATACCAGCCTTGTCATTCTTCAATGCAGCCACAAGGTTAACATCTCTCATTTCAGCTTCTATTAAAAACTTTTCCCTTCCAGCTACACAATCAATTAGATCTTCATCAGCACCATCATTTTGCCTAAAGAGCCAATCAGATCCTTCCAATTTCAGAAGCTTCACAATACAGTGTCTAAAAGACTGAAGAAGCTGGGCCTCTGAATCCACAAGAGAAATACCTTCTTGAATAATTAAATTTGACCTACCACCTACTAGACTCCCAACCGCATGATTTTTATCAGCCATATGAAATTGCTCAAATGGTTGTTTGGACCAGAGGGATCCATTTTTTGCAGTCACATTATGGGACAAAGCATCTCCATGACCCCTTGATAAGTTGTCCAAAACTGAAACACCTCCTCCTGATCCCATATTAGAATATAATGATTGCTCATAAATTGACCTACCAACTGATGATCCAAAGCCCACAGAAGTGTCCCATTGCATACTCTTTTCAGACGTATATAGATCCCTATGAGGTCCAGAAAGTGCTGAAATGTCAGGCAAGCTATGGTACTTCTTTGTGTTAGCTGACATATTTCCATTATCAGCATATCCAGAATTGCAAACATCATAATATGGACTTTCAGATTTTAGGGGACTATTTCTAGATGATGTAAAATTCTGAAATCCTGAGACTTGTGGGGAGCCTAGTCCATTTTGCAATTGTTGGGTCAAAGCAAATGCATATGGGTCCTTATAGTTTCCAGAACCCAAGGAGGGTGACATTGGTGCTGGTGACTCCAGCCGACCACCTAAGCTATTGGAACTTTTGTCCTTAGCAATCTGATAACCATGGACAGTAGCTGGCAGATTATCCCAGCAATTGGAAGATGACAAAGTTCGCATACTGGAATAACGCCTCTCAGTAGAGTCCACAACATTGCGGCTTGGACCTTGTACATATGCATCCAGCAATTGCATGTGATTGGACCACAAAGAGGAAGATCCACTCTGACCTCCATAGGATGAGTCCATACTGTTTTGCACCCTCAGCTGCCTGGCCGGGTCACTTAAGCCAGAACTGACCCTGGAATCCAATCCTCTCCCTCCTACAGGTGCGAAATAGCTACTCGACTCTTTTCCAGAAAGTGTCCACTTTAAGCAAGAAAGATGCAAGCTCTGAATCACCCAGCAAGACATGCAACTTTTGGGCCTGTGCGTCTGGAGTTGCATGCCCATGGAAATCATACAACCGACCCCAAAATTCATCCAGAGTAGCAGCAAACTGGCGTCGTGCTGCACGCCCTAACCCAGCTAACCTTGAAAGACTTCCAGCACCATTTCCGCCCTCATCACTCTTTCCACTGACTCCTTAATGATCCTGGGCCATCAGATGTCAAAGATGAGGCATTTCCACTAAAAGCTTTGGACAAGTCTTCAGGCTCCCAAGCATCTACCTCATCATGTTTTTCAGTCTGCAAGTCTCCCTCTACAACCTGATTTTTTTCAATTATGTCAATGGGTTTACTCTTAATTTTCTTGGCATCCAGAAAATCACCATCAGCAACCTCTTTAACTGCAGCTGACACAGAAACAGTCTCTATTGTGGATGCTGAATCCTCTTGATAGTACACCACACTGCTGGGAAATGTACTTTCAGAATGATATTCCTCATTATTTGTTGGATGGAATTCCTGTTCAGACTCCATAATCGTCTCTGGCAGACCAAGATCAGCATCTGTAGCATTCCAGTCTGTGTAACTCTCTATGGATTTCCTGGCAGATGAAAATTTCTCTACCTTCTGAACAGGTTCTTCTCCAGTATATCTAGTTTCACCAAAGAACATCTCCCCTTTGCATTTAGATGGCTCAGGTATAGCATTTTGCACATTCCAGTTCCATGCCTGAGCATCCAACTGAGTTGTTGATTTCAATGGGGCAGCTACTAGCCAGAGCATCAAACAAAATGATAAACAGGCGGTGCTTAGAAGAACAAGGTAAGGGATAGATGAGCTACTACCCATGTTCCATCTCAAATTGCCTGCCCAATCACTATCTCCAAGTATCATTTCCACCACAAATATGATATTTAACCCTAGCATCCCCATAAATGTAATCAATGCCAAGAACTCCAAAAACTGAGAAATTTTATACACACTCATTATTTGTCTTGATGAAGCAACTCGGAAAAGGGGTATCACAGAGGATGGAAGCAGCAGAGCCACCATGACTTGTGTAAAAATAAGCAGTTGGTATACTCCTTCAACTCCTGCAGTCCATATGCAATAAAGGGCTGGAATAATGGCAATGATTCTAATTGTAGCACGTTGCAGCCAATTTGGTATGTCAAGTCTGAGGAACTCATTTAAGACTGCTCGACCACCAAGACTCCAGGTTAATGAGGTGAGCTGACTCGTGAGATACAGAATAAGTAAGAAGATTATGGGTGCCATTGGACTCCTGAAAGCCTGAATAATCATTTAGAGAAAAAAAAAAGTCCAAAATCCAATGAGCATGTGAAATACAATGAGAATAATATATTTCATGCCAAAAGGGACATCAGGACCACTTACTGAAGAAAGTTACCTGTTCCATTAGTGACAATGCATCGGGAAAAGTAAGCAACACTGTGCCATTACTATTAAACACATTTGCAGCTGAGTTCATAAGCAGGTAATTCACCAGATATATACCACTGAATATGCACAAGATGACCCAAAAATGGTTATGACACAAGGCACTCTTAGAAACATTGGATGGTCCTTGATGTTGCTGCAAGAATATTAAAGATACCAGAGTTTCAGAAACTTGACAAACAAAATTTTAAACATCATATCCAATATGCCAAAATATTCAAGTACCAAAATGGCAAATCACCCCAGCCCCCACACCCCAACCCACACACACAATCATTGACTTAAAAAATAACATCAATATAAGTAAGTAAAACAGGCAGCAACTAGACACGAGGGACAGGTCACAGTACACTGTAAGGAAAGCCAACAAAATAAGGTCACTAAGATGCAGTATGCACAGAGGCACCAGAAAGCAGAAACAGAGCATGACAACAATCAGTTTATAATTTGTCTCATCCCCAGATGTTTGACAAAAAGTAACAGGATTGATGCTAGATGTTAAGTTTGAACCTTGAAGAAACCAAGAAGACATGGTAGCCAAATAAAACCACAGTATGACCCCTTTAGAGTAGTTTATGCATAATCCCGTTCGAAACAAAAAAAAAAAAAAAAAACAAAAATCTGCCAGCAATATGTTTGGGTAAGTTCAGCACCATGCCACATACTTCCATCAGACATGAAAACATGAAACAGGCAAATCATGCAAAAGTTGGCCGCTACCAAACTCATAGATCAGTATGAATAATAATTCATATTTGTATGCAGTCAGACCAAGACAATTTTATGCAAACTAATCTAACAGTATGAATAATATTTCATATTTTCATGTGATTAGACCAAGACAGCTTTCATGTATGTTACGTCTTATCTCCTCACTCTTTTTGGCCAATTCCCAACTGAAAGGAATGAAGTACAAAGATCCTTTTAAGAGCAAGGCCAAACAAAGAGGGAAAAAGGAAGGTTTTCTTATACTCGTGCATCTAGATATTGCTGTAACAAGTAAACCCATATTCTGCTTAAGAAAATGGACTCAAATCAACATTGTAACAGTGCAAAAGAGGAAAACACAGAAATGGAACACCCTTCAACAGGCATCCAAAAACTCAAATATGCTTAAATTCCATGCCACACATCTCAAACAGCAGAAAATCATACAGCAGATATGAAGAATGAACAACATTTACAAGATATGAAACACAGTGCAACCTTCATATTTCATCAACCACAACAACAATAACAAAACTTTAATCCCAAATCTAATTGGGGTCAGCCAAATGAATCTTTTCTTGTCATTTTGTTCTATTATGAATTAAGTTGAGGGTGAGACTTAATTGTTATAAATCCTTCTTAAGTACAGGTTTCCAAGACAAAGTCATCATCTTCCTCTCCTCTCAACATATGCCAAGATTTGGTCAACGCTCTAAATTGGGGCATAGGTCTAAGTTGAACATGTTCAAACCAATGTAAACGTCACTCCTTCAAAATCTTACCAGAATTTGTGAAAATGATAAGGACCATACACACAAATTCCCAGACAAGCAGAAAGGATTCTGAAGGAGGAGGAAGGAAAGAGAAATACCAGCACAATAGATGAATGAAGGTAAAAATTGTGAGGCATGATATTTGCTCCAAGAATACTCATCAAGGCAAACACACCATCCTCGCTTAACTTTGTTAGCATGCCATTCATGGAAAGTGAGATTTCTGGTTGACTAATGAACACTCCAAGAATATAAAAAAGTAATATAAGCCCAGTGATGTGTACAAATAGAAGATTCTCCTTCCCTCTCTCCTAAAAAATGTAGTTAGAGATCATAAGGGAAAATCTTTATCAAAGGACAATAAAAAGAAATGTAAGCAATTATAACTTACCAGGAAGGTCAAAAAAAGGGGTGATAAAACAGCATCAAGGGCAGTCAAAAACGCCGGCAGACAAGTCCACCCCAAAGAGAAGGTTAAGACCATGTGCAATGCCAAGAATCTAGCAAAATCAAAACATTGGTCAGTTAGCAGCAAACAGTTGTGGAGGTTTGCAAAGAATAAACACACTTCACATGCTTTGGTTTGGTTATTTTTGGAATGGCAACCAGATGCATAAATTGACCAAAGATGAGAGAAGCTACCATCGTGAGATCCAACACAATCACTGAAATTGCTGCCTGAATTCCCAGGAGCATGCATGTGAACTTGTCATACTCATCACTACATATCTATGGCATCAATGAGAGAAAATGAGCATAAATCTAAACCCAAGGAAAATGTATACATGTATATACATATACATGCATGTGTGTACGTAGCGGAAAGAAAACCTTTCATAAGAGAACTGAAACAAATAAATAATACCTGGGCAAGGTCTTTTCCAGTGATCACACCGATACGAGCAGATAGGTACTGGCACAAAATAGCAGCAAAATTGAAAATGAGCATCGGCAATACCAGATCATACCCAAAGCGAGCACCTCCTTCAACAGTTGCTGCCCACTTTCCAGGATCAACATACGTGATTGAAATCAAAAGCACAGGACCAAGGGCAGGAAGCAGCCGATGAAGACCACCAGGCAGATGGTTAATACTACCCAGCTCACCTTCCATTTATAACCACTAATGTAAACAAAAATGGGACTGGGAATGCAACACAATAAAATACTTAAATAGAATCTCCAAGAAAATGAGCATCTCTAGGTGATTTTAGGCTGATTAAATTACATTTCTGCTTAAAGTTGAATCTCCTGAAAAGATGCTGTCACCTTCCAATAACCGTTCATTAGCAGCTGCTTTGATTAAACATTCTTTGGGTGAGCAAAGACAAGTTAAATTCCACCTTCTATTGAACTAAAAGGATAAGCAGTGATGCCAAATTACAACACTTTTTAATGCATTTGGACAGATCAAACCCAACACAACCCCCTTAAAGGAAAATTGGTTGCATGGTACTGCTAGCAACTTCTCCTACTAGCTGTGATCATCAGAAACCAACCCAATGTTTCTGTCTAACACAATCCCTTACTACTAGAGAGCTGTTGTGGAACATAAAATGGCCTACTCATTTCCTGATTGCGGTCAGCTGTTGAAGCCAATTCATGTGAACCCTGTACAAATTACTTGGATTTTACCCCTCCTGTGATTTCATTCCTGGTTCAAATGACAAAATAAGCACGCTGAAACCAATATCCAATATTTCATGACTACATTTAATTACATGTATATAAACATGCACATTGGAACAACCATTTTGTGTACAACGTAATATACCAACAAACCAGAATTTTGGTATCAACGTCTAAAAGAAAGATTGAGAATTAATCATCACCCTCATGAGATAAACATAGGGCAATTGAGTTTAGCAACATTTAATCGCCCTCGTATAACAATTTAACCTTTCAACTATTTGCAGCTTGTAATTAACTTATCAAAACCCACAAATCAAATCCTCTCTGTGCACAGCAAACTAACATGATCAGTTTCAAGCACCACTGCTATAGAAGAAGCAAACTACATATCATAGCACCACATCAAAATTCAAATACTAGAAACCAACTAAATGAAAAAAAAAAAAAAAAACCCACTTGGGATCTCACTACAACAGAATCCTTAAGCCAAAACAGATTCAAATAACAATAAAAAAAAAAAAAAGGATAGCAGCAATCAACAAAAACACATTCAACATAGGAACAAAACATAGTACCCTACAAAACACTCCCAGACAAAATCAGTAGCTCCAAACCCCAGAAACCATACAGAATTAGCGACCTCAAACATTGATCTGACTGATCAAAAAGCAAGGCCAAATATCAACTAAAGAGTAACTTAAACTTCCTTTCTACATACTTTCAAGGTCAATTTGCTAGAACCCAAAATAAATAACATTCCGTACAATAACAGCAAAGGGTCTTTAAATTAGGGTTACAAAAAGAAATTGCAAATGGGTTTTACCCTCTCTCTCTCTCTCTCTCCTCGTCCTTGCGGTCTGCAATCTCCATCTAGTGGCCTAAGATGTAAATCGCAGCGAAAGAGGGGTTTTAAGAGAAGGCCACGCAGTCAATAAAACAGATATTTTTATTACTTTCTCTTTCTCTTTTTTTCTGGGAATTTTATTTTTTATTTTCTGTTTTCTAAACAGAGAAAGCGGTCACAGTTCTCCGGAAATTTCATAGAGAGAGAGGAGAGAAAGCGGTCACAGAGAGTAAGACGGGAAGAGTCAATAAAGAAACGGTGTACGTTCCACTGCTGTTGGGTTAGTAACTTGTATTTATTGATGGATAATAATTATAAATAATAATAATAATTTTTTCTTAAAATATTTTTCAATAATTTAATAAAATAGAGCTTTTTTTCATAGCAAAAAATAGAGCCCTTAAAACACTAGAAGTTTTTTTTTTTGTAATTAATTAAAAAGTTGTAAAGGTGTTCAAAAGAAAAGACTGGTGGCGTTTTTCTCACTTGTACATTTATGAGATTCCTGCCTTTTGGCTTTAAAAAAAAACAAGTGAGAAATTAGAAGTAATACTCCTTCAACTGAACACAATGCAAGAAATGTCAGACCACTGTATTAAATTTGAAAAAAAAAAACAAATTTCAGTCGGTTCAACAAAAATTATTGATTTTATAGAATTAATTTATATTTAATTTTATTATATAAAATTAAATTTATTAAATATTTTGATAAAAAAATTAAATCTTACAAAACACCTGAACTTATAATTTATGAACTAAATCTTTTAATTACTAAACCATAACACATTGTAACGTGCCTGTTGCCTTTTTGCCTCTCGTTTTCTTCTTCATCTGTGCCTACCTGGTTTGAGTTTACTTTTCTTACTTTCATTTCCACTCCCCTCCCAAAATTTCTATGGCAAAATTATTTTTCTTATTGTCATGAATTTTTTTTCCCTGTTTTCTATAAATATTCTCATAGTAAACTCAGGGTTCACAATTCATATCAATTATCCACGTAATCATCCCTATTTTGCGGGGAAATCAGTTGGTAGTACATTGTTTTACGTCTTACTCATATATAGGAAAATATTAAATGATCGATCAATATATGGATGGACCAGCGATATTGGTGTTAACTTAAGATTGTGTTCTGTAGGCGTTGAAAACTCAATAGTGTTAAAAAAATATTAATATTTTACGTAATTAATTCTAGATATCGACGATAACAGCAATAATAAAAAAATAATCTCAAATATAAATGATTCACTTAATGTTTTTAATTCTATTTTATTTTAAACTGAATTAAAGTTACTAAATCACATATTTTCTAATCAATTTGCGTCACTCTGTTATTATTATTATTATGATTATTATTGTTATTTCAAATACCATCGTTTTCAAACAGCGTTAGTATAATTGGCCTCAAGGCCTCGAAATGGAAACTGAATGTCTCATTTGCGTCTGAATTACTAAGTATGGAATTAAAAGGCAAATAATTTTAGAAATGCAAAGGGAAGTGTAGTGCCACAAGAAAAGAGGGTGAGAACATTTATTAACATTTTTTTTTTGTTTTTCTCACACAGATTTTCTGGCATTAAAAGTGCTAAGAATTTTAAGCTTTCCTCCTTATATAGCTAATGGGGGCCTAAAACAGGGGTGCATGAACGGTCCAAAACAGGTACGTGCCAAAAGGGTGGCCTAACCTTTAGGATAAGCTTTCCAAAACTTGACAATAACATTAGATAATGGACTGGCCGCGGAGGGCACGGAATGCCTATGAATCACAGAACTGACAAGTTAGCTGATGTACAATTGTTTGACACTAACAGAACAGAAGAGAACAGAACAGGAGATGCTCGTCTTTGGAATTGTAGAAACCAACCAAGAAGTTAATGGAACTTGGTCCCATCTCTAAACCATTTTTTAAGGTCCATTTTTCTGTTTTGAATCTATTTTTATCTATGGAATTGCACATCTGTCTAATCATTTTCTAAATTACATGCCAGTCTATTTGTAAGTTTTGCATGTTTCTTCTTACATTTGCTGGCTGGCACACTTTTTTTTGTGAAAAATTTATTAATAGGAAATGACAAATACATGCCGACTTGCGCGCATCTTGATCGCCCGGACAAAAAAAACAAAAAAAAAAAAAAAAAAATCAAAATATTCTTATCATGCGTTCTTTTAATGTCGATGCCACCTTGATTGATTTGTATCACGTACGCACGGCTAAATTTCATACCCCTGCAGAAAGCGAGGACAGTACAGCGTAAAAAAAAAATTATTATTATTATTATTTATTATTCTATTTTTTTAATTGGAAAAAGATAGAGGAACGGGTCATGCACTTAACGAAATGGCATGTTACGTGCGCATCGGTAAAGATAGTATGTATAAGAGTTATAATAAAATGTAAACATAATATATATATTAAAAGGAAGATGGATATTTTTATTTTTATTTTTAAAAGTATAATATATTTATATTTTTACACCATATAATAAATTTAAAATAAAAAATAAAAAATAAATTTATATAATATAATATTACAAGTGAATTTACTCATAAAAAATAATAAAAAATATTTTTATTTTTATGCTGTCGGTTTGCACATCATGTACTGTTGCACATTAATGTTACGTATTAATGCATCATATAATCTGTTTAAATAAAAAATGAAAAAAAAAAAAAGGCACGAGGCTCTGGTGCCGTTCGGATCCCGTCTACATGGCACGGGTTATATGGCAGGGATCCTTCATTTATATATACATATAAGGTCAAAAAGAATACATTGATAATTAAACAAAGAAAATGAAAGGACGATATGATTGGAGGCTTTCCAATTGTGCTCAGACTTTTGGGGTGCGGGATCGCGTCGGCTTCCTCATCCGCCTCTGGGTATTGGGCAGCGGCTCTTGCGCGACACAAGCAAGTGGCATCGAATCCTCGTAGCATATTCAAGCTCTTTAGAAAAACCACACCCACACCCACACCCACACACACACACAAAAAAAAAAAAACAGAGAGAGAGAGAGAGAGAGAGGTCGGGCGTGGGAGAGGGAGAAGAGACGAATCTAATCATAAATAACTCGTGAAAATTAAGTAACTTTTTCTAAACGTCATCATTTCCATTTCTGAATGCCATGCTGAGCGTAGAAAAAAGGCAAAGAAAACAATGCATAATGCAATGCGTGGACAGAGAAAAAGGGAAGAAAATGACGGAAAATGTCCATTTCCTTCAATTAATGTATGTACAGTGACAGAGAGAAGCGAAAAAATGTGAATTGTTTTCAAGTTGGTTTGCTCGAAAAAAAAGAAAAATACAACCACACACAATAATGATGTTGATTGTCTTCTCAAGAGAAGCCAAAAAGAAAACATTGATTCTTGTCTTTAACTGATTAATCTTCTTTTTTTTTTTTTTTTGGGTCCTCCTTGATTTGAAAGAAGAACTTAAGAGCAACATAGGTGGTGAATAACAATAAAATAAAATGAAGGAAAAAAAAAACATTTCCATTTTATTTCATGAAATAAAGAAGCATTGCCTCTATTGTTTATCCATTTTAACCTTCGAAATCACAATATTGCTAAGACTTGAGTGTCTGCCCGCTTGAAGGTACTGCAATGCTAAAGTGTTACCTACGTGCCTTAAAAGTAATAAATCCAAATCTGAAGTGTATGGAGACTCTCTTCCCAACAGTATACTGAAATACCCCCCCCCCCACACACACACGCCATTAATTAGCCAAAAATGAAATTGGAAAAGAGGATTTAAACAAAAAAAAGAAAAGAAAAGAAATGGAGTGTCATTTTTGGGTGATTTTCGTCTAACGGGCTTGACTTCATTCTGAATTGGGGATATAAAAATTTTTATTTTATGCGACCTCCATCCGAGAAAAGTCGTAGGTGTAGATGACAGCTTTAATATAGTTATCTGGAAAGGGAGAATTATTCTCCATTAGTGCACCTTCTGATGAACTGTAAGAAATATAATATGTTAGCTAATTAAGAAAGATAAGTAAATTAATTAATTGTTGGTAATCCCAAGAAGTATTGTAATTAATGACTGCGGTATCCCAAGAGCAATAATGTGCATATGCATCTTTTGTCACGTAGGGTATACCAAAACGTAATACGTGGCTATAACCAAACCAACTAAAGTCAAATTTAACTATTGTTCTTCTCAAATGCCACACAAATTTATGCTTCAGAGATTGCTCGCCACCCACCTCCACATACACAGATACCAACTTCACGTGGGCATCAAAATGGTTAAGATTGCAACAAGGATTGAGATGATAGAGAAGAGGAGTGTAAGAAATTCTCACTTCCTCTCCAATTGCTTGATCTGTCTAATCGTTGGCAATTCAATGCATGAAACCGTAGTTTCTTTGCTCCACACGTGTCCTAGTCTTCATGTTATCCTGATTAACAAGCAATGTTATTCAAACAAACATTTTGCTTAATCGCTTGGAACATATTCATTGAACCCTAAGATCCTCCCATACTTTATTATTAGTAATTTTTTTAGAGAACCCGTAGTTAAGTATCGTTACTAACCTCTACACTAGTTTATGGTGCTTAACCGAAGTAATTACCTTCGGAATTGCATAAAAAAAGAAGAAGAAGAAGAAGAAGAAAAGGTTCGTTTAGCTCTTGGGCTGTTAATTAAATGACATCGAAGTTACACGGGAGAGACAAGTCCCCATGTCATGCCAACATGGCAGAAATCTCTAAGCTTCCAAGAATCTAGCCTTTTTCTTTCTTTTTTTTTTTGGGCTAGATTGAGATTTTTGGGGGATTGTGACATTGAGAACATTTTGCTAGGGATGAGGCAATGGTTCATTGTATCATTTCTAGCTCAAGGTACGTGACAAACATCAATATGGTTTTTACAAAAGATGTTGACTTGTCATTCTTTTGTTCAGTGTTCATGACAATATTAATTTGGCTTATAATTCGGGTTATATTATGATTCTTTTCAGTTTTTTAAAAGTGAAGTGTGCCTGAATGCATTGCAGAAGAGAAAATTATCTAGCAGTGGCCATGAGGACGCACATCCAAAAACCCAATGCAAGTGGAAATAACCCAATTATTTATGATTTTTTTTTTTTGGGATTTCATTTTGTTTTTCCAAATCAGGTTATGGGCTGTAAAGCTGTATGCCCATTTAAGTTGTGACATCACCCGATTCGGGCTTGAGCCACACTTTTTATGTGCCCCAAGCTCCTAATGATACGCTTTTGGTGAAGCTTTTTATAGAACACAGTCACGCACGATTAAGATAACGCCCCGTGAGTGCGTGTCAGCCTTTTGAGACATAATTGCTCAAAGCTCAAGCACTTGGCAATTGTCCGTAATTTCAAATTCACGTTTTGCTAAAGGAGACGTGGATAAGGATCACGAAAAGTGGATTCGGCCGTCTAACTCTAGACAAACGATCAATTCAAAAGTGCCTCACTTTAAAATCTTTGATTACAGAAACAAGTACATCTAATCAAAGTAAATTAGTGGGAAGTATTCATGATAATAATAATGAGAAACATTTCTGAGCTTATGATTTAGTGGTTATATATACGCTTATGAATAAAAATGCCCTTTAAAAATGACAAAAACTACAATAAATAATATAAAAAAACTCTAAATTAATTTGAATGTAATCATAATAGCACGTCGTGTAGCTGTATAAGTTCGCACGATCATCCACCCCATATAAATGTGGTAGTAAAATGACAATTGAAAAAATAAAAATTATATAATAAATTTATTTAGATATAAAAAAGTTTTTATTGAAAAAAATAACTTTTTAGTAATTAAGTAGCAACAATGTGTTGGAGGCAAGTACATGTGGTGTAAACTAATGAAAAATTTATTGAATTAAAAAAATATATAAATTATTAAATAGATTATACTTTCTTACGTACTTCTCACTATTTTATTATACTATTAATCTTCTTTATATCATAGGTAAAATATTTCATATACAAAATTAATAATTTAGAGAGCATAAGAAAAATTTATAATAATATGATAATATTTATATGACTTTTTTATATTATATAAAATATGATCAAATATAACATAAAATATTCTATACTTAATATAAAATTTTATTTTACTCGAGTAAGTCAATGGTGCTAATATTTTTTTTAGAAAAAATAAATCCGTACATTAGCCGACATCGAAATTAACAAGGAACAAAAAAAAAAAAAAAAGAGTTGCTAAACCAACAACAGCCGCCGCCGAGCGTAACAAGTGCAAAATTGTAAATTCTCCGAGGGCTCCCCACTCGTGTGGTTGTGGACACGTGGACTAAGCCCCAAAACTGTGATTTGTCAATTCCATTGGGCTTCTTCCGATTTCAATCTCTATGGGTTTTCGTTTTTGTCCGCATTGTGAAATTTCGTTACCATTAAAATTTCTGAACTTGCCAGTGTGACTGCCCCAACCCTCTTGTTATCTTGTATTTATTTTCAAAGTTTGCCCTCTAATCTTTACGTATGGTTAGATAGAATGCCAGATAATGGGGATTGTGAGTAGTTTATTAGGAATGTTTGGATTTGCAATTGGGATTCCTATAGGAATTTTATTAGGTTTCTTTATATTCATTTACTTGGATCCCGGAGATGTTTAAGGTAACACCTTTTAGACCAGGCCCTCCTCCTTTTTCTTTTCACAATGTCAACGTTCTTCGGTTCTAGATGCGTGATCCTGATTGATTGAATTTTCAGACAGGAAACATGTAATTATCAATTAAATTACATTTGAATGTTTACATTTTGGCTTGTTTGTGCAACCAATTGAACAATTAAAGTTCTTGTTTCTATGTCCGCGGAAATGTTCAGGAATGAGCAAAATTTTCTTAATTTTAACAATAGAAACTGATTTTTCCCTAAGGTAAAACATGTCACAATTATGCAGGAACCCATAGTCAGGCCGCTTCATGAGATTGATAGTAACTCGCTGATCGACATTTCCTCGGAGATTCCGATGTGGGTGAAGCATCCTGATTATGAACGTGTGAGCTCTGCCTGTGTCCCATTTTTAGATTAATGTAGTTTTTTTTTTTTTTTTTGTCGTGCACATGTTGATTAAGTTGAAATAAGTGACCCCTTGAGTCTCGTTGTGTAGATTGACTGGTTGAACAATTATGTATCCTACATGTGACCATACATTGACAAGGTAATTATAACTTATCTAATTTTATTAATAAGGATTAATCACCAAAAAAGTTATTGGAGTCTCTTCAGCGGGGCGAACAAAAAAGGGTGGCGGTGGCAGAATCTTATGGCGATCTGTGAAATTATTCCAACTTTACGTGACTTCTGCAACAGGCAATATGTGGCGTACTAAGAAGCACGATGAGCCCAGTGCTTGCACAATACTGTCACAAATTTTATTTGAAGTCCACAGATTTTCAGGAGTTTGAGTCTTGGTTCTTTCCCCCCTGTATTTAATGGTGGGTAATCAGATATTGGGGATCACATTTTTTTTTTAACTGGGCCTTTAGCTTTTGGTGGAAATTTTGAGTTAGAAAGCTACATTTGATGGTTCTCAAAGGTGTGCCAAATTGCCACAGATAACTTTTGTCTAGGAAGGATTATTTTTAAGCTTTTTTTTTTGTTCTTATTGGGTTCTTTTTGATAAATTTTCATTGGTTTTGTTTACAATTGCAGGTGTCAAAGTTCATGAAACCAATGCAAAAGAAAAGAACTAGCAATTGAGGCTGCAGTAAGATGGGCTGGAAATCTAAATATAACTCTGATGTTGAATTTCCTGTCTCTACCAATTAGAGTTCAGGTCAGAAAAGCTTTAATAACTTGTTCCTCACAATATTTCAAACAAGTTTCCATTAATTGTTTTTATCTTTTTTATGCTAAGAGATGCAACAGAAGTCCTTCTGTATTCATAAATATTTAGTTGTTTGTTTGCCACGGAAAATTGTTTCAGAATCATATATCTTAAATCAGATATTGTGAGAATGTGTTTGATCTTGTTATCAGTTGTTTGATGTCCAAGTATCCGCAGTCCCTCGGATCACTCTGAAGCCACTAGTGCCTACATTCCCTTGTTTTGCCAGTATAGCATCTTGTTTGCTGGAGAAGAGAAGGTAACCAATAGGCAAATTTTGAGCTTTCCTAGGAGTCAGAAACTTTTAGACTCTGAATTTTCAGCCTTTCTTTCTGATTTTGAATTAGCCAAGTTTGGTACATAGGCATCCAATTGCAGCCACATGTGGACTTTGGAATGAAATTGCTTGGAGCTGATATCATGGCCATCCCGGGCTTGTATCAATTCGTCCAGGTACTCTCATAACTTCCAAATTTCGAATGACGCTGTGCAACTTGCAGATTAGAGGCGTTGTTAATGATGTTTATGGGAACTGTACTAATAGGAAATGATTAAACTATCTTCAGCTGGTTGACTTTTTTTTTTTGACGTGATGGCAAAAAAAATCCGAGAAGATCATATCCAAGATACACTCTCTAGTCAACATCTGCTATGTTTACCCTGTGGCCTACATATTCCACCAATAAAACAGCCATTTTTTCATAAGTCAACTTGATTTTCTAGGCATATTATAGAATTGCATCTGATGTCACTTTCTTTCTTTTATGGTTTGCTTCGCTATCGTTACGGAAGCCACGTTTAGCAGGTTATATGTCAACTAAACGGAACAGAACAATTCTTCAACAAATTCATTCTCCGTTGAAAACTCGACAGTGCTAATAACATCACAAATTTTAGGAGACAAGGCAGTGCCAAATTACACTAAATCAAAATACTTATTACCAGATCAAATTAGTAATTTGTCAACAATCTGGTTATCATTGTTAGGCCATAGTTTCAAAAGTTAAACTCTTGCAAGAAAATAGCATCAAAATATTCTAGAACATAACTCATAAGAGCTGTTGAACTACAGGAAATAATAAACATCCATGTGTACTCCTCTCTATCCTTCACGTGCCAGACTTTTGTAATGAACTTTTCGATTGCTATCAAGAGCTGATAATAAAGCAAATTGCTAGTCTCTATCTCTGGCCACAAGCACTTGCTATACTTATTCTCGATGGATCAATGTAAGTATCGAAGTCTTCATTACATGCAGAATTGACATTAGTTGTGAGAAGAAGAAAAAAATGGGAAAAAATGCTTGAAATTTGGAGATGGAATCCTGATCAAGGTAAATTTGTTGGTGGAGAGGACTAAGGTAGTTTGAATTGTTTCTCTTAAATTTGTTCATCCTGACTGGAAAGTGAGAAAAATTTAAAACCAAAAATTTTCTTGTTGGATATGTAATCAACCAAGTATTAAACCCATCTTCACTCACATTGTTTTTCATTGATCTCCTTCTTGAACCGAAATAAGTTGCTTGTCGGATCAAATTTCTCTGAGGAAATTATTAATCAAATATCTGATCATATCTCCTCTTCTCTTACGGATAACAGAGAGGCTATAAAGAAGCCTGTTGGTATTGTAAATGTGAAGGTTGTTCGAGCACTTAAACTTCGTAAGATGGACTTGTTTGGAAGCTCTGATCCATATGTTAAACTTAGTCTAAGTGGGGAAAGGCTACCAGAAAAGAGAACTCCCATTAAGATGAATAACCTTAACCCTGAATGGAAGGAGGACTTCAAGCTTACTGCCAAGGACCCCAAGTCTCAAGTCCTTAAGTTACAGGTTTATGACTGAGGAAAAGGCACGCTTTATATTCATCTGGTTGGCTGGTTTGATGGCTTTTGAGGAAATAAGTTTTGGCCTCTAATTTTGCCGGTTGGGCCACATGACAAGTTAGGAATGCAAGTGGTTCCACTGAGATTGGTTACCCCGCAGGAAACAAAAGAATTTACTCTTGATTTGGTCAAGAACATGAATATGAATGATCCCAAAAACAGAAAATCAAGAGGAAAACTTGTGGTGGAGATGACATTTAACCCTTTCAGGGAAGAGAGTGAAGGATTCATTTTATCATTGGAGGGCAACGTCATTAAAGAAAAAGCAGGCGAAAGTGTCTCCAAAGAGACGTCTTTGTGCAAGGGCGGTTTACTTTTTGGTCACAGTTCTAGGAGCTGAAGATGTTGAGGGCAAATATCATAATAACCCTTATGCATTGATTATGTTCAGAGGAGAACAGAAGAAAAACTAAGGTAAATTTAGCTCTTATTCATGCCGTAGATTGGAATTTTTTTTTTTCATGGAAATTGATTTTATGCAGGTGGTCAAGAAAACAAGGGATCCAGTTTGGGATGAGGAATTCCAATTGTTCTAGAAGAAGGTCCTCCAAAGGAGAAGATCCACATTGAAGTAATGAGCAGGGGGAAAGGCCCAAGTCTCCGACCCAAGGTTCCATTCTTACTTTCCATTGTACAAGTTTCTTGTGACCAACGTTTCTTAACGTTCTAATTTTGTGGTGATTTTCTCTTTTAGGAAACGTTGGGGTGGGTGGATATTAATCTCAACGATGTTGTGAACAATGTACACATCAACGAGAAGTACCATCTAATCAACTCGAAAAATGGAGTTGTAAGCCTGGATATTCCGTGGAGCGAGATTTGACGAGCCTCCAAAGAGAAAGTACATCAACACCATTAGAATCTGAAATTTTAAGATAAAAATTTACTGCGGTGTCTTTGAAAGAACTACTTTTAATAGTTTTTTTTTTTTGGGTAAAGACGTCTCGTAGCATCTAGCAATATTGTTTGTCATCTAATGTAAATATTGAATTTGGGTCGGAATCCCATAATTGCAAAATGAAAAGACCCATGTTCACAAATAAAAGTGTTCTTACGAGCGTTAATTTTAGTTTGTAAACTGCATTTGGAAATTTAAATCGAGATATCCTTTTTTTCTAAAAAAAATAAAAATAAAAAGAAAAGGTATATCAAGATTATTGGGGATTCTAAAGTTTATGGTATGCTCCATCAAAGGCCCAAATATTTGGGCCGGAACTTATAATCACAAAACCATTAGGCCCAAATTGCTACATTTCAGTAGAAAAAGTTCTTTAAAAGGTTAGGGTTTCATTCCTTATAGTTTGCTCTCACTTTTGTATAAAAACGTCTCTTGCATTTGCAGACAGACCGCCAGCCAGCCAGCCAGCCCTGAGCCGGAAGTGGAGGCAGAGGTTTTCCAGCCAAGTCCTGCGTTTCTCGGTCGACGTCGCTGTAAGTCTCCGTCATCATATCTCTCTCTGTTTCCTCTGTTTGGATTTCTGAAAAAATGCTTCAACGATGGATAAATCGAGAAAACTTTTAACGCTTGTTGGCTTGTGCGGATGGGAGAGTCCGTTTATGAGTTGGCTAGTTTCACATTCCATTAGAAACATTAGCTGATGAATTGTGAATTGTTTTTCCTTGGCAGCAGTCTTGAATGCGTGTGTGTCTGTGTGTGTTAAATTTTCCTCAATTTTTTCTTGGATGCATCTGGGAAATTATTTATGCCCCTTCGATTTTTATACTGTTTGTTTATTATAACTTTGCAGGTTGAGACATGGTTAAGCATAACAATCAGGTGCCTAATGGGCACTTCAAGAAACATTGGCAGAACTATGTGAGGACGTGGTTCAACCAACCTGCTCGCAAGACCAGAAGACGCATTGGCCAGTATCTCTCTCTTTTTAAAAAAAAAAAATTAATTTTGAACTTTAAATTTGCTACTTAGAGTCATAATTAGGAGTAAATTCTATGGACTTGCACATGTACGGACTAATAATACCAGTTTTAACAGAAGTCACGCAATGGCCATGTTTAGATGGGCTAACGGTTTTTCTGTTGTGTGTGTAATTATCCAACAGCTCGCCAGAAGAAGGCTGTAAAGATCTTTCCCCGTCCTACAGCAGGACCTCTTCGTCCCATTGTCCATGGGCAGACATTGAAGTACAACATGAAAGTGAGGGCTGGCAGAGGGTTCTCCCTTGAAGAACTTAAGGTTTGTGGTTGCGTTTTTTAATATCTTCATCTTCATAGTGTTCATCCTATCTTTATATTCCATTGGTTCTTTTAATGACATTTATCTGGTATGCTTTTTGTTTATTTTCTTCTGATTGACCATATTATCTCGTGGTGCCAAAATTTATCAGGCTGCAGGTATTCCAAAGAAACTTGCCCCAACTATAGGAATTGCTGTTGATCATCGTAGGAAAAACCGTTCTTTGGAGGGGTTGCAGGCCAACACTCAGAGGCTGAAGACTTACAAGGCTAAATTGGTTGTCTTCCCAAGACGCACTCGCAAGTTCAAGGTGATGCTGATTTCTAGTTATAAGTAATTAGATTTTGCTGTTGCTCACATTGATGGTCAACATCTTAAAATATGCGTTTTCCTTGGTGCAGGCTGGTGATTCTGCTCCTGAGGAGCTGGTAACAGCGACCCAAGTCCAAGGCCCAATCTTGCCAATTGTGCGTGAGAAGCCATCTGTTGAACTTGTTAAAGTCACAGAGGAAATGAAGTCATTCAAGGCTTATGACAAGCTGTGTGTGGAGCGCATGAATGAGCGCCATGTTGGCATGAGACTCAAGAAGGCTGCCGAGGCTGAGAAGGAACAGAAGAAGTAAATTTGACCCGTTCATCAGGCTTTTGAGTATTGATTTTGAGCGTAGTTTTGATGTTTCTATTTGATCCCTTTACTGTACTTCTTTCCTTTGGAATTCAAGTTAATTTGGTCTTTCAAGTTGGAAGATTTTCAGACCCAACTCCGATATTTGCTTGGAATCCTTTGTTGCACTGCCTTAGCTATGAGATTATGGTGGTGCCTCTTGATTGGATACCTATTCTTCAGCATAATTTGAAGGATGAAAACGATTATTGTGGTTGGCTTTAATTTTTTTTAGGAAACCACTGTGAAGTTACTGAGTACTACCACCACTGTGGATTTCCTTTTGCCAGGTTTAAAGGCAATGACATATTGTTACCTGCGATTGAACTTATTTTTGAGTTCTTTAGTTAATATTATTATGGGACGTTATTGCCTGCGGTAGAACCCTATGCCTTGAGGCCTTGAGTTTGAAAAAAGTTACTAACATTACAGACTATGACTTGACGACCGTGATAATGGTGTGCGGACAAAAATGAACGTATCAACGAACCTGAATGGTTTTCGGCCTGTTGCTTTCGTTTTTAAGTATGATCTTGTTGGGCAGCGAACATCCCGAAAATTTGCCGAAAAGGAGGGCAACCTGCTCGCGTTAGGAAGACTCATGGTTACGCTTTGGGGTGGTTTTGCACTTGGAAAGAATTTTGCATTTTAGGACTGATGAGAGAGCGAAAAAATTATTTTTTTTACATAATTTATTAATCAATGGAATAAACTTCCAATGAACTAAAATTTTTCTTTTCAAGAAAGTATAATTGTAAATATGACTTTTCATTTTCTGTTTTTTGTGGGGTTAGCTGTGATTGGAACAGGGCCCTGAATTAGCAAGCCGAGTTCTAACATAGCCCAACCCAATCTGAATTAGGAGCTAGAGAGTTACCACAGGTGTCTCCCTGATGACACATCTTAAGGGCTTTCATTTTTTAGATATCGGTAACTAAATCCTCACGGTTAAATGAGTCTAATGTTAATAAAATAATGACAGGCAGAAGCTGTGTCTCTGAGTTCTATGTTCTCTGCCTTTAAACCCTAAACTCCTGTGACCTCGGCCTCTGCCTGCCCACGCTCAGACTTTACATGTAGGAGAGAAAGGTCACATAAGTCAAAACTTGTCTAGTATCTCTCTCATTTTGATAGAACCCTTTTCAGAGATTGCAAACCTTTCACTTAAAATGGCCTATCTTGCTCTCTTTAAACCCTACCGATTGAAACCTAGGGTTTATGATCCCTTTATTCTCAGGATCTCTCTTCCATTTAATCCCCTCTATTTCTTCTCTACTTCAACTGAAAATTCAGTCCCCACCGTAGGTCAGACCCCGGACCCTAATGGCATGCCTCCAGAACAGCATCCCGAATTCGAGTCGAAGACCCCAGATGTGGCTCAACGGAGCCCGTTTCAGCGAGTCCCGCGAGTTAAGCGTCCGGACCCGGAAAAGTTAGAGGATGTCATCTGCAGAATGATGGCGAACCGGGAATGGACGACACGGTTGCAGAACTCTATACGAAATCTTGTTCCCGAGTTTGATCATTCTCTGGTTTACAATGTTTTGCATGGGGCGCGCAACGCTGACCACGCGCTGCAGTTTTTCAGGTGGGTCGAGCGGGCCGGGTTATTTAAACACGACCGCGAGACCCATTTCAAGATAATTCAGATCCTGGGTCGAGCGGGAAAGCTCAATCACGCGCGTTGCGTTCTCTTAGATATGCCCAAGAAGGGTGTTCAGTGGGATGAGGATATGTTCGTATCATTAATTGATAGTTATGGTGAGGAAGGGATAGTTCAAGAGGCTGTTAAGATATTTGATAAAATGAAGGAATTAGGTGTGCAGAGGAGTATTAAGAGTTATGATACTCTTTTTAAGGTGATTTTGAGGAGAGGGAGGTACATGATGGCTAAAAGGTACTTCAATAAGATGTTGAGTGAAGGGATGGAGCCTTCTAGGCATACTTACAATATTATGATTTGGGGTTTCTTTTTGTCATTGAGGTTGGAAACTGCTTTGAGGTTTTATGAGGAAATGAAGAGTAGGGGGATTTTGCCTGATGTAGTGTCTTACAACATAATGATTAATGGGTACTGTAGGTTTAGGATGATGGAGGAGGCGGAGAAATTGTTTGTGGAGATGAAAGGGAAGAATATAGCACCTACTGTGATAAGTTATACAACTATGATCAAAGGTTTTGTTGCTGTGGATAAGGTTGAGGATGGATTAAGGTTGCTGGAGGAGATGAAGTCCCTCGGCATGAAACCAAATGCGGTCAGTTATTCGACTTTGTTGCCTGGGCTTTGTGATGGTGGTAAAATGACTGAAGCTAAAGATATGTTAAAGGATATGATGCACAAGCACATTGCTCCAAAGGATAACTCAATTTTCATGAGGCTGTTGTCATGCCAGTGCAAGGCTGGGGACTTGAATGCCGCTGCTGATGTGCTTAAGTCTATGATTCGTTTGAGCATTCCAACAGAGGCTGGGCATTATGGTGTCTTGATAGAGAATTTTTGCAAGGCTGAGGAGTATGATCGTGCAGTGAAGCTATTGGATAAGCTGATTGAGAAGCAAATTATTTTGAGGCCACAGAGTACTTTGGAAATGGAATCAAGTGCTTACAATCCAATGATTCTGTATCTGTGCAGCCATGGGCAGACAGGAAAAGCAGAGATCTTTTTCAGGCAATTGATGAAGAAGGGCATTCAAGACCCACTTGCCTTCAATAATTTGATCCGTGGGCATGCCAAAGAGGGATGTCCTGATTCTGCTTTTGAAATTCTTAAGATCATGGGCAGGAGAGGGGTCCCTCGAGATGCAGATGCTTACAGGGTGCTCATTGAGAGCTACTTGAGGAAGGGAGAGCCAGCTGATGCTAAAACTGCTTTGGATAGTATGATTGAGGATGGCCATATTCCGGATTCATCTTTATTCAGGTCAGTCATGGAGAGTCTGTTTGGAGATGGGAGGGTTCAAACTGCAAGCCGTGTGATGAGGAGTATGGTGGAAAAGGGTGTGAAGGAAAATATGGACTTGGTTGCTAAGATTTTGGAAACTCTTCTAATGAGAGGTCATGTGGAGGAAGCCCTTGCACGAATTGAGCTACTAATGCAAAGTGGGTATGATATCAATTTTGATGGTCTCCTATCTGTTCTTTCTGACAAAGATAAGACCATTGCTGCTCTTAAGTTGTTAGATTTTGTCTTGGAAAGAGACTTCACAGTAGACTTTAAAAGCTATGATAAGGTGTTGGATGCTCTCTTGGCAGCTGGGAAGACCCTAAATGCATATTCAATATTGTGTAAAATCATGGAGAAAGGCGGGGTAACTGATTGGAGTAGCATGAAGGATTTGATTAAGAGCCTTAACCAGGAGGGAAACACAAAGCAGGCTGATATCTTATCCAGAATGATGGAGAGAGGGGTGAAGTCACGGGAAAAAACCAAGGAGGGAACGAAACAAGCACCTTTATTCGCCTGATTGGATTGCCTCCAAGTCTTGTCTGATTTATGGGTCAGAAAATGCTCCGCTGTTCTGCTGACAATGACAATTAGTTTTTTTTCTTTGTTATGCATTTATACATGGAACAATTTCTTCTTTGAATTGGAGCTGACCAAGAAGACACACAGACGGAGGATGGCTTCGGATGTAATGTATCGTTATCGTTTTTTTATGCTTGAGCATTGGAAAGGCCTTGAAACAAGGATGACATTGCATTCGATTACAGTACTATTTGTTTATTCCGATGCAGTTTTGCACTCAATATATTGGAGTTGGAGTGAACATGAGAATAGAGTGAGTTGTTACTGGGAAATGCAGGCTTGGTTTTAGATGCATTTTACACGCAGTTCGATGATGCGCAAAACCTTCATTTTTGAGTCTTGTTCTTTTTATGTTGGCTGCTGTGTTTCATGATAACCATTGTTTTCATTGTCTGATTTACTCATATACTGGCAAATTCTTCTGGTGTATGTACTATGAACTCTGTGTTCCATTCCTCAGTGCTCACAGGGTGAGTAAGTTATCTGTTATATGAAACGAAATTGGTGATGGCTGTGCTGTGATATGGCTCTAGGTTAGATGTTCCAAAAGGAGAAGACCGGGATTGAAAAAGCAAAGAAAGTTGTAGTGTAGTGAGCGGTGGCATTTTTATTGTTAAGAAATTAATGAAAAAAATTTGAATCCAAATTAATAAAAAAAATTACTTAATTATCAATTAAATTATTTTCTGGAAGGTCACATTGACATATTATCGTGACCTTCTCTCATGGCTACATAGGGCATGGAATGTATACCTGTCTTGTCCTGTGCAGGTGGGCAAAAGCAAGAGATTGGCAGCCGGAATGTAAAGCCTAAAAAGCCCCCAAACCCTAACTATAAATATCTAACGCGAAATCTTTTTCCAAGCAGGAAGTCTGATTTGCCTCTTTTTACTTCTACGCTATCTCTTCTTTTGACGCTGCAATAGAGATAACTCCCATTAAGCCAAAAACGGCCAGCCATGTCTACAGCCACCTATGCTTCTTCTCCAGTTCTCCCATCTCTGAACACCAAGGCTCCATTTTTCTACAACCCCAACAAACCCACTCTGCTCTCTTTCGTTTATCCTCTCTCCTATCCTCTGAAGCTCCACTTTAGACCCATTATCTCTGTTCCCATTTCTGCATTTCAGCCCTCGCGGGCTTTTCAAGAACGATTCTGCTGCTCTCGGTTCGTGCGAAACGTCTCCATTTCATCAGAATTCGGGCAGGAGGAGGATGTCTTGAGCGAAGGAGACGAGCCCAGTTTCTCTGAAAACCTCAAATTGTTTGTGGGTAATCTTCCTTTTAGCGTTGATAGTGCCCAGCTGGCCGGCTTGTTCGAAAACGTTGGAAATGTTGAGATGGTCGAGGTATTCTTTTTTATTTTGGGTTCAGAGTTTTTCTCCTTTTCTAAGATTAATTCCAAAAGATAGGTTGTTCATGAGCCACTTAACTTTACAAGTGTCATCTTCTTTCTTCTGCATTTTTCCTTTTCTCAATTCCTGAAAAACGGTGTTATTGAGAAGGTGTTTTTTTTTTTTTTGCTGCAAGTGAATGTTTTGTTTTCCTCTGAAAGGTTAGAAACCACTCGCTTTCATGTGCTGATTTCATTGCTATTTGGAAGGTAATCTATGACAAGGTAACAGGCAGAAGCAGAGGATTTGGATTCGTGACTATGTCTTCTCCCGAGGAAGTTGAAACAGCTGCTCAACAGTTCAATGGCTATGTTAGTTGCTTCTGTTCTTATCTTTATTATTATTATTATTATTTTCTCTTATATGAATATTTGATGCGAAGATGAGGGCTTTAATGCTCTTACACCACTCCTTTCGAAGTGAATTCCCACTTACCTAAATTAAGAATAGTGTGTTGGGATGAAGAGAACAAAGTCTAGTAACAAAGCATGTATATATTGCTTCATCTAAGTTGTTTGTTTTGCTATTGGCAGGAACTTGAGGGTCGGGCATTGAGGGTGAATTCTGGACCCCCACCTCAGAGGGACACTTCCTTTTCAAGAGGGCCCAGGGGAGGCGATGCGTATGAAGCTGTCAATCGTGTTTATGTTGGGAATCTCTCTTGGGGTATTGATAACCTGGCACTAGAAACCTTGTTTAGCGAACAAGGGAAGGTTCTTGAAGCTAAGGTGGTTTATGATAGGGACAGTGGCAGATCAAGGGGCTTCGGTTTTGTCACTTACAGTTCTGCTGAAGAGGTTAATGGTGCTATTGATTCCTTGAATGGTGTGGTGAGTTTCTTATCCCCATTCAATGAATGATACATTATTCTTTTCAGTTCATCTTCTGTAATTGTGATGGTGTATCTGATCCCAGACTGATTTACTAGTTAAGTAACAGATGTTACTCTGTGGCTAATGCATAGTCTTACTGTAGTTAGTTGGTTAAAATTTTACATGCTTCATGATAGAGTTCATATTTCAGCTTGCATTCTCTTTCTTTATAACTGTCTGTTGTGTTTTTGTGTTGTTGGCCTCTCTGCTAATCTCATTCCATGCATAAACAATTTCCTGCTAATCTGTATTTTGTGAAATTTTTTGACGCAGGAATTGGATGGGAGGCCTATTCGGGTCTCTGTGGCCGAAGCCAAGCCTAGGCGGCAATTTTAGGTAGTAAACACTTGGGTACCATCTGTTAGCTTTATTTAGATTTCATTGTTGTAGTGTATTCATGTATGTCAAAATACTGATTATCTGGAATCACATTTCATCATATGATTGATTGTTCATGAGTCCCTTCTAAGTAAAACCTCGTACTTCTTAGACGGCAATTTGGAGTATAAGCAGCTTCAATCCATCACTGTTCCTCAAATGTATGCAGGGTGCCACTTCCACTGCATCCGGTTCCAATCTGGGTATGGCTGTCATGTGACACTACGATCTACTTAAATGCGTCTCACTTGATCACTTCTTTGGTCCTTGAATGTGACGCCATGACGGGTGTCCAAGGAGACTCGTTAACATTTCGAAAGTGACGGCTTCTTGGCTTGCGATTACAAGCCTTGTGAGAAACTGTGACATAATTATTTAAGCTTAGTTGCAAAAAATTCCTTGTGAACGTAATATCTTAGTTATTATTATTTCAAGTGATTTGTACGATATTTTCCTTTTATGTAGATAATAAGACTCGTATGTATATATAGATATGGTATTATCTCGTTTTTGCTAACTAATTCGGTCCATTGCGCCAAGGGCTTTTCGTTGACAGTTGGGGTCCATAATATTCTCAATGGCCGAGACCACTATGGCCGTATGTATAAGAAGTCACAGGACCATTTCACCCAACGGATCCCTCGGAAAGGAGAAGGGAAGAAAGGGATTTATGTAACTTATAAATACAATGTGATTATTGTACATATTAATAAGTTAAATTTAAAAAAAAAAAAGGTAATAACCTGGTATTAAAATCAGTCCGATTTAAATTAAATGTTTATCGTCAAGTACTCCGGGAGCAGGTAGCGGGCTCCCGTTCCCTAAATTTTGTGCCCGCTTACCCGAATGCAAAGCGAATTAATTTTCTAAAAAGCAAATTATTAGGCTTAGGCATAAGCTGGGCTAACTCATAATTACTTCCAAATGCAATGTGTTTGTTCGACAGTAGCCCATGTATGTTCCACTCGACTTAAAAATCGGGCCTCGTGGACCAACATACAAGTTGATAAAATGTGAGAGCCCTGGTACTGGTAGGTGGTATGTAAAATGTGAGAGCCCTCGACAGAAAATTGATGCAAATACGATTCCAGGTTGGGCCTCCCTCTTTTTAATTAAAGCTTCATTCTGGGTTATCATCTTCGACGGTCACAATGCCAGGCACCAAGGAATGAAATTTAAAGCATTCCGTTAGCAGGAAGTGGGCCGGTGGGGGGGGGGGCGGATGTCTGGGGCAATGATTTTCAGGAAAACTTTTTATTTAATTCATTTCGGCCTAAACTAAACTCTTTATGCATCAATGTTTTGCATGCAATCTGGCTTTTGCTCCAGAGTCAAAATTGGAGGCTAGGAGACAAAGTGATTGGGATGTGCCATAGAATAGCATAAAAAAAGTGGGACATGATCGTTTGCAGAGTGAAAAACACTGGAATCCAGAACTCAATCAGAGAGCTTAGAAACATTCATCTGCATTCAATTTTTTTTTCTTTTTGTCCTTTTTGCTCTTTTTTTTTTTTTGTCCTTTTCAGTTTTGTGACTCAATTGGTTCTTTCAGTTGAGGAAATCATGGTCCCACTTGAACCAGGCTTTCTGTTTAAGTAGTCATTAGAGACGGACCCACTTTGACTATTGGCCCAAAGGGTGTCTGTCTTACCCACCTCGAAAGGTCATAGTAAGTGTTTGGTTAGCCCATAATTAAATTTGCCAAATTAACTAACTTAGTCAATCGGGAGAGTACCAATTTAGAACCGCAAAGGGGAAGCAATGACTGAGTTGGTAGAAAGCAATAAGTGGGTGGGAATCCCAACAGTATTTTCAGCCAAAGAAAATGTTGAAAAAGAAGAAAGCAATTTCCTTGTTCTGATCACAAGTCTGAGAATATTGTTGTGTCCAATTGAAAAAATTATGATCGTCCAAGTAAAATTCTTGAATTTATTTTCGTCTGAAGATCTGAATTTCGACCCCTAAATACAATGACAGACATTTTGAATATGGTGTCCCGCATTTTGTGGGTATGGATTTGTCCTTAATGGGGTGTCGTTATTCCTGTTTTGATTCAGGAAATCAAATTAAAGCACATTTTTCTCTAGTGCTGGAAAGAATCGGACAAGACATGTACGGGGCAGACGCGTATTAAAGAAAGGGGAGAGCGTCCTGAGAAGGATAAGAATCGAATGGCAATGGCAGCAGAAGGACCACTGCAAACGGCCGTCATTTTGGAAAATGGGATGATGCTGATCATTAGAGTCTGCATCTCCTCGATCTAGTGCATTTTTACCGGATACTTCCTTGCGAAACAAACTCAATTACCTACCGAAACATTTTTTATGTTACACTCAACCCCATGGAATAATTCATGCTACCATGTGATTGATTATGGCAAAAGGCTCGCGTAATAATTAAATTGCTTACAAATCCTATTTAAATGGCGAAATAAGTCACAAAGGCTAAATAAACACTATATGTAGCATATCATTTGCACATACACGTTGAAAAATACGTTACAAATATATAGAAGGATGGCTTCATTTAATAAAGCGATGATCACAAATTATGGTTGATGCCCCGTCGAGGTTCAAATTCTTAAGCGGATTTGAATGCACATGAGAATGAGAACGTATGTTTTAAGCCATTTAGGCGGGTGGGCTTTTTTCTTTTCGGCTCCTGATAATGATTCAAGCCGCCCGTCAAAGAAATATTAGGAGTACGGACTTGACCACTGAGAGTGTGTTGAGTGTATCGCAGGTTTCTCTAAAACTCTCCTTTCTGCGTCTGTGGCAAGTGGGTGGAATTAGAACTTGATGAAATTGGATTTCTCGAGCTAAACAGTTTCGTCGGTTTAATATGAACAGTTGAATACGTGTTGTGCACGTATTTGGTGAGGATGTGTGCCATTACCTAATGACCATTAGTTGATTTTGGTCAAGTGGGAAATTGTACGATTGAATTGATGGGGCGAAGACATCATTCTTCCGTGAATTCTTTTGAAAAGAAAATTATGTTGCAGTTGAATTTCGCTTTCAAGAACGACAAAGCCAATGGCTCATAATAGGCACTGAATTTGGGAATGAGAATAGGATTTATCATACGCTAATTAATGGAAATTTTTGAAAAATGATATCTCAGAACAATATAAATTATGAAATAGTCACTTAATTGTAAATATATCTTAAGACTGCTTGTGTAGGACAATTAGTCTATAAACTTTATATCAAGAGAAAAGATAAAATTTTGAATTTTGCCTCTTTTATTCTCTTTTATATATATATATATATATATGATATGACTTTTTTTTTTTAATTTCAGACTAACATAAATAAATAAATAAATAAATGGGACTCTAATCTTCAAAAAAAAAAAAAAAAAAGTGTGAAACGCCACTTCTTACTATATGCTACCCGAAATGGTCGGCACCTGTTTCTCCCAAAATATTTGGCGTATCTCAATTATTGAGGAGTGAATAAAGGAGTCAATATTTTTGTTTTCTGTTTTTCTTGATACCATGCATTTCCTACTTAATTTTTTTTTTATGTTTATTTTTGTTTCATCTTGGTAATTTGAACTTAGAAAGCAAAGGAAATTGAAACCTTGAAGTTTGATACTAACAAAATATTCACTTTGTGATAGCACGTTTTACGTTTCCAAAACGAGGTTTCACTGTGATCCCTCACCATTACGCCACTCAATTATAGCATTTTGTAGTCTCGTATATTACATACCCATTTGGTGTTGGTTATTAGTCTTTTTTTTTTTAATTTTTGTTTTGTTTTCTGACCAATTAATTTAATGTCTAAACACGTGATTCAGAGAGGGTGCATATATTGTTTGACATAGCATTAACCGAAATAACGGTCAGGTGTAAGAAATCTGACACGCGAAGTAGTGGGAGAAGGTGGGGTCAAGGAATCTATCGAACTTTCTCCTGTTATGCTCATCGCCGAGCAATTAGAATTCATTCGGTCATGTCTTATAATGTAATAGCTTTCACGTCCTAAACTACTTTCTTTTTGATTAATCACATGATTTAGTATAAAATGGTCGAGCTTACTCAGGCCCACGAAATCCAAAACAGTCCAGCAGACTCTCGATAGACGCGGCTGAAAACAAGGGAAATCCATGTGCTTGTTCCTTTAAATTTCCGGCAATTATTTATTTATTTAACTTTTTTTTTTTTGGGTGACTTGACAAAACATTAACGATGGCTAAATAAAGCCTTCGATGATGTTATTTTATTGTTAATAGTCACGTATTAGATTCATAAAATTAATTTTTGTGAAAATTAAGATAAAGATATGTTTATTTATCTCTTTTTCAAATTTTGTGCAGTTAAATTTCATTTTTATTCTTTGAAGTGTACCATTCATCGCTGCATAGTAAGACTATTAACTTTGGCATTGGACCAGCCATCGATCGGGAACTCAAATTCTGCTAAGCATTACCTTACATGAAATACGGTACGGTGGATGTACACCGTAATTTGAACATAAAGGGTACTAAAATTCCACCACAATCTTAAGCGAAACCAAGCTGCACGTTAAAAGCAGGGACGACTACAGTGCCATCAGAGAGCATCACTTTCTATCATAAGATTGCAGTTAGAGGCTGTGTACAGTTTAGAACTTTGTATCATAGAAAACTGTTGTTTCTTTTAACTCGATAATTCCACGATTACCACAATACTAATGCGATGATCACGAGAATAATTACTCGATCACTTGGCTATTAATTCGATTACCAAATAGTATATGACATCATATGAACCTGGACGATCACTCGTTAACTAACCCACTCAGAATTCAAAAAAGCCATAATTTCAGTCTTGTTATAGCCTCTTGTCGAGTCCTAAAAGCGCCCACTATTACGATTGTTAAAGAGAAGGCATGCCGTGTCGGCAGCCATATGGTTTTTTTTTTCTTTTTTTGAGCATTGTCGGTGTGACTTTAGTCACGCAGGAAAGTGGCAATGTTTTTCATGTGCATGGAGATTGATGGCACTCAAGTCAAAAGAGAAAACTTCCGAAAATATGAATACTTTATTATCAAAATTAGAGGCGGTTGGAACTTCTAGCCTGGAGTCCATGAATCTAAATAAGCCCCTGCAAGACTTTAATGATTGAAAAGCGAAGCTTTTCGGTTACATGCATGGAAGTATACCAATATTAATTTATGAGATATTTTTCTAGCTTTCTAATTTGGGTTAACAGAGCATCTTTTATGTCTTAACAAGAGGCAGGATAGCGTACTGTAAAGAGTGACCCAGCTACTTTCACATATTGAGTTCAAGTGTGGCAAACCAAGGCACATGACTCTGTCGATTCATATCCAATGGTCAAACGCCCTTGAAGTTAGGCTTTTGTATGTATCTGTTCTGTGGTGAAATTATGTTACACGGTCAAGAACCGGCTGAAATGGAGAAAAAAGTTTGACTCAAGCCTTTTATTGGAATAGCCATGATAGTTCCTGGCCCTAAAATGATAAAGCATTTGCCATTCTCAATGTGTGATTAACCTTTAGGACTTAGGTGGGTCAAGCGACCTTCGTTTCCGGGTTTATAGGTGAAACATCAATTAACTGAAAAAAAAGAAGAAGATTATATATGGTTCAGTTTTGCTATTAGTTGTGCGTGCAGAGAGGCTGATGATGATACGAAGGAATCGATGAATCTCCCATTGCAATCTCATGGATATGAATTCGTCTAAGCGTGGAGCTGACAGGTGGAATCACCCCATTTAGGGTATCATCTTTCCTAGTTGAAGGAAGAAACATATGGATCGTGTTATCAATCTGTCAAATATTGTGGACCTGGAATTCAGAAAGTCGTGTCATCTTTCGTGCCAAAGCAAAAGCATATCCTTTTGCTTTTGCTTGCACAATGTGCCCAACTGGCAACCATTCTTTGCCATTCAACTTTGGAAGATACACATCTTTTCTTCGTACAGTACACTTCCAAGATACCAATCCATCCCCCCTCCCCCCCCCCCCCCCACCCCACCCAAAAAAGAAAAAGAAAGGAACAAAATTCTGCAAGATACCAAATTAGCAATTGGTATCCATGAAAATGACGCTCTAATTAATTTGCTTACAGCGACGATATGTGTCTATTGTTTTCTTTGTATAATGAATGTGTTTTCATTTTAACTTTGTACTTTTGGCTATGCTATCTTTGTTTTTTTTTTTTTTTTTAAATAGTACATCAGAATCGAGAAAAAAAAATAGAAATAATTATCTAACAAATTCTACACCAAACAAACTATTCCCTTGACATGTATAATAAATTAATAATGATGATTTTTGCAATTAACGATTCCAATAATACTCCTTAACGTAAATTTAAATATTAAGAAAATAAAATAAAATAAAAGAGAGGCTTGGCATGTGGTGACTTTCTTTTTCGGTAAGTGAATGATGAGACCTAAATTTTAGATTTCTTGATTTTATTTTTTTTTTTACTTTAATCATTTGACTCAATTTTGAGTTCTTGCGGTGTACATGTAACTCCAAGGCGACAACATGTGACTACTCTTAATTTTTCAGATTGCGATGTCTGGAACTGTAAATACCAAAAGCAAGTCGCAGCTAGTGGAAAACGAGTCATCCCTTTCCCCAGAAATTTAATAAAGTAGAAAATTTTGGAACGAAGCTTATATCTTTTGTACCTTGGGACCTTTATTTAGTCAAAGATTTCCTTTTGTTTTTTTTTTTTTTTTTGTAAAAATATTATCTAAGCATTTATTTTTTTTTTTGTACAATTGAATTTAAAAATTATATTTTATGAGAATATGAGAAAAATGGAGAGATTTGTTCTATTGAGATTTTTTTAAGTTCTTTTTATTTTGTAAAATTAAAATAAAATTGTCTTATAAAAAACATAATATTTTTTTAAAATTTTTAATATAAGATATAAATTTTTAAAATATAGTTATTTTTCACCGAACCTAACCGAACAAAGACTTTTATATATATATATTCTCAGGCTTTGGATATAAAAACTTACAATCCAAGGGATTGACAATGTGGCCTCGGAATGAGTCGACATGTTCTAAACTGCGTAATTGACTGAGAGTTAGAAACGTTACATATGAAATGAAACCACGGGGCATATTTTTCTGTTCTCTCCTTTTAATAAACGAAAAATATGAAGTTTTTTTTTTTTTTTTTTTTGTTCTTGTTCTTTCTTTCACCATTTTACCTGCTGCTTTTGACGAGGAGAGACAAATGGATCGTTCTTTGGGACCAACTCTTCGAAGAGCGATCAGAGAGTGGCCTATCACTCTGAACTAATGAGGGAGCACAATTAAGCGATGTGACACATGTCTTTCAATGTTGGCGGGAAAGAGCCAAGGAAACGCTACAAAACAAAACTAGATATGCAACATTTTTCCGGGTGTATAATTGGAAGATATGTGCATTGTTTGGTGTGTCCTGCAACAGCATTCCGCTCTCCTGGGGCCATGTGTCATCAGAACGGGGAGAGGAACGAATTATTATCGCCGGACATGCAGATATCGAGCAACGCAAATGAATGACCAGGATTTGGCACGGCCATGATGAGTGCTTCTGATTATGCAGTAAATGAACCGTAATTCAAATCCGACGTAGAAAAAAATAAAAAATAATCCGCGGATCGTAGGAAGATCGTAAGGTCTGGTGCACTGGATAAGTTCGAGCGACTAGTTACCGCTTGAGTTTTTTTTTTTTAGGCACCATTCAAGGAATTAAAATTAGAAATTTCAGAACTTAGTAAATGTAATGAGATAACATTTCCCTACTCGAAAAAAAAAAAGAGAGTAAAAATCATTTCCGTTCAACCATAAAGTTTGGTGGCAAGAATGCCTCTAGTTAGAATAATTTTGGATTGGTCCAAAAAAAAAAAAAAGTACGAATTTTGTTTGGGGGTCATACACTTATGTTTAAACCATAATCCAAAAAAAGAAGCAGCTATATGAACGATGTAAGGGACAATATGAATGATGAAAGAGGCAAATCAACACTAGACATATGTATTATGAGGCTGCAAACAATCCTGACAATAAAGCTATCCATAATGGTGCATGTTTCTTTAATTTTGCAAACAAATAATCGTTTTTTTTTTTTTTAACGATTATCCTTAACATACATATAGATATCAGCAAGTTATGAGCTATAAAACGGTGATTTTCGAGCTATACATTGGAAATCAAAATGAATGGGTGATTAAGATGTTGGACAGGTCTTTGCTCTAAAGCCCTCTTGCAAGCATAGGCGGGGAATGTTCACGATAAATTTCAACCGTTAATTATTAATTTAGATGCTACTCAGTCACATGTTGTCCTTTTCTTTTCATTTTTTGGCACACATATTGTTTAACGAGTATTCATTTTGGAATTGAAGGTTACAGATCATACACTTATTCACGTCTGTATTAATTAGCATTGAACCTGATTATTCATTTATATATTGATTAATGGAATTCCCGACTAGATGAATTCATCGGAGGAAACCCCCTACTAGATGCATTAATGGAGTCTAAGTCTAGAATGTCTTCATAGTAATTAAACTTGATTAAATATAAATGCTGTGGATATATCATAATATAGTTAACTTTCAATAAACAAATAAATGAGCAAATTATACACATACGCGTACTGAGCAGCAATCACACACACAAACACAAGGGACAATGGCTAACACACAAAAACATGCGTCAAATGCGCATGCAAGCATATTTGGTGGAGGGTACCCGAAAATTTATAATTAAAATGCTCAATCTCCCATTAACGACAGTAATTATGAGTTTATAATCTCAACACTTGTAGGAGTGAGCTGGAAGTAGACCGTCCATTAAGTAAAGCAACTAAGCCTGAAAGGCCAATCTATGAATTGGTGATGTTAATCAAGCGACATGGTATTCGCAATTTTAATAGCATATGGGCAATGGGTTCAGTTCCTGCACTCCAGACAATAACCCCATTAAGCAAAGACATGTAAAAAAATTACAAGAGACCAGCAAGTGGATCAATAAAATTATGAGTATGTATGAATTTTATTTTATTTTTTAAATTAGTTTTTTGAAGAGTGATTTTTGATAGGTGGAGAAGAGGCAAAGAGGTAGGGGTAGAGTTATGAGAACAGAAGTGGGGCTGGGAAATTAAAATGAAAAGTTTGTCGAGTAAGGCAGGTGACAGAGGGTACAAGATGCTAGGCCTTAACCCACTTATGTTTTTATTTCGAACATCAATGCATAATGCTCGCCTGATACTTCTGAATTTTACCCATGCTTTCTCAGATAGATCTCTGTTTTGAGTTGCGGGAGGACTGCAATATTTTATTTTCGTTTGTGATGGAAGTGCCCATTTCACTATGATTGAAAGAATTTACCCATCTTAGGGTGTCCATCTATGCTCTCTCTCTCTCTCTCTCTCTCTCTTTTATCCCAGCTTATATAGGAAAAAGGGAGGCAGGTCTCTATCTAAAAAGGCTTGACGCTTTTATTGAGAAAAATGAAAAAAGAAATATTTTTTTTTTTGGTTTCATGGGTAAAGTCATATCAAGAAATGGTCATTGGGTTATTTGAATGATTAATTGAGATAACATTTATATATATATATATATATATATATAAGAAAACAAAGCTTTCGAGACGCAAGTTATCCCATGGAAGGAGTTCAAATAGTGAGCTTTAGTAGCATAATGAAGTCAGGCCACAAACAAATCCAAATGAACCATTCTCAATACTCGACAATGTAGAATTACAGAAAAGTCCTCTAGCCAGGATTGGTCTTCTTATTAACAGGCGTTTGCACTTTATCCTCCATTAGATATATAGCCCATGTATATAACTTGATGGTGGGCCCCCTATTCAATGAAAAGATAACAAGAAGACCACTATGATTTTTATTTTTATTTTTTATATAAAAATATTGGATATCAGTGGAAGACGATTTCCAACGTCACTCATTGCTTTGAGAGTCTAATGTTAATGCACGCATGTGACTAATATAATAAACCCAATCTAAATTAATTCAATGTTTGATAGCCCTCCCAATATCTAATAATATTCTTCTTGGAATAATCTTTGTTTGAATATTAAACGATCTTACACCCAAATATCCACAGATCACAAGAAACGGACGAGTGGTTTATTTTTTATTTTGGACATTAAAACAAACCCATGTCTATATGCCAGATCAATAATAATAATAATAATAATAATAATAATAATAATAATAAAATAAATAAATAAATAAATAAATAAATAAATAAATAAGTAAGCTGTCCGCGCGTGCCATGGAGAAGGGTTATCACGTGTGTTGAGGTTTATACATAGGGTGCGTGAAGAGAAAGAAATCAACGGGTCAAGCCGATACTTGCATTGTTCTTTGACACATGTAATAGGTTAGCGAGAGTAGGGACAGACAGAAGTGAGAGTCTGAGAGATTCTTTTGTTTTGCACTTTGACAAATTTAGTCAGTTTTCTGACTTTCAATAAAAGCACGGGCTGCTGACTTTTTGTAGAAGCAGAGTGAGTGCTATAGAGCAGAGAAGCAGCTCGATAAGGCAGCAGAGAGTGAAATGGAGGTGGAGGGTGAGGAGGTGAGATCATCAGTGTCAAGGTTCAAGAGGATTTGTGTGTTTTGTGGAGTAGTCAAGGCAAGAAGAGGAGCTATCAAGATGCTGCTATTGAGCTTGGCAAGGAACTGGTACTATAATTAACTAACTGTTTTGCCAAAATGCTTCTTCTTGTCATCATCTGAGGTTAGAATTGTGGTGTTTTAATGTCTGTTGCATTAGTGGGGTTCCATTTTTGCAGACTAGCTTTGCTTGAACTTGATTATGTTAGTATTGGCACGCCGTTTCTTTTTGGCTCATGGGGTTTCACATTTTAATTTATGTCTGCGACTCTTCCTTAATTTCAAACTTTTTTTGTCTCTTCTTGGGGCATTTTTTCTCTTTTTCCTCTTTAGCATTATTTATGCAAACTAATGCACATAGAGCTGCACTGGTTTTGCTATGTGATCAGGTCTACGAACGCTTGACTGCACATGTAAAAGAACATCTTACTTGGTCAATGATGTTCAGCATGTACATATGTGTTTGAGCCCATTCCATATAAAAGAAATTTCAATTTGGTTTCCGTGAACTGTTATGATTATGCTTTGCTTGCAATTTGCAGGTCTCAAGGAACATTGATCTAGTCTATGGAGGGGGTAGCATAGGTTTGATGGGCTTGGTCTCGCAAGCTGTTCATGACGGTGGTCGCCATGTTCTTGGGTAACTACATATTAGCCTTCATGTTCAATCATGTATTTCATTGGTTGACCTGCCCTTTTTTTTTTTCGGTAAATCAACTAATAAAAACAGTGAGGTGGGTTGTATGCAGATTATTGCCTTTCCCTCTCTATTTTAACTTATTTTGTCATGTTACTGTCTGCCTGCAGAGTTATTCCCAAGACGCTCATGCCTCGAGAGGTTTGTCTGCTGGAACCAGAAAAGTCTCCCACCTTTTCTAATTATGTTCTTGAAAAGAAATTCCAAGGCTGCAACCTTCATTGTTTTTTTAACAGACTGAAAATACCATGCTCATTGCTGTCTATGCATTTTTGGCCATTTACTTTCTACCCTTTTCGAGCTATGGCCTCCCTTCTTTTTCATTTCTCTTGTCTCTTCTCCCCTTTTCTTTTTTTTTCTTTTTGTCTTAAATATAATTTTTGTGCTCCCCTGGTCTATACTGGTAGCTTTGTCCGTACGATTACTGGGGTAATTAATACTTTGCACTCAGCTTTTTCATAAGTTTTTTTTTGGGAGGGTTTTCAGATTTTGCTTTTCTGTTTTCTTCTGTGTTTAGCTCTTAACATGAAACTTTCCTATGGGTTTTCTACCTTGACTTCTTCCAAAATCTGGTTTGCCTTTCATTTATTCTCTTTTGAGGCTCAAGTGGCCACTAGCTGAAAAATTTAGTAAATGGACTCTTTGCATTGAGTCCACCAATTCGTGCAACTCTCATCATTGCTTCACTGCATGAAACTCCAGGCCCTTCTCTCTCTGTCACTCTCACTCTCTCTCTCTCCCCGTGAAATTTTCAATCTGTTTTTAACTTTCTTCATTTTACCCTTTTGCAGTTAACTGGTGAAACAGTGGGGGAAGTAAAGGCAGTTGCAGACATGCATCAAAGGAAGGCAGAGATGGCAAAGCATTCAGATGCTTTTATTGCCTTACCAGGTTAGTATAACCCCTGCAAAGGAAAATAAAGGAATTGTAAGGAGACCAGGTGCTTTTGTTTTGCTAATTTTAGCATGCATAGATTGGCCATATCTTACCCAAAAGTTGCTGAAAGGTATTAACTAACCTTCTCCATGTTAATGAGAAAGTTAGAGTGATGTTTTAGCATCCTTAATGGATCTCCAATGAAAATACAAAGAGTTCTGCTATGTTTCCACTTTCATCTGTGTTCCTAAAATTTTTTTTCTCTGTCTATCCTTCTTGTTTGTTTCTGCACTATTTATACTTTGTTAATGCTGCTGAGGTAGTCTAACAAATAATCAATAAGGAAAGGATTGGTCGAAAGAGGCTTAAATGAGTGGAAATTGTATGGGAGCATGGAAAAAGGCTTTCAGAGACGGTTCTTATTTTTGTCTTTTCGATACTAAAAATGCTATATGGCAATTCTGTGAAACTAACAGTTTGAAGTCTAAACTAATACAAAAGTTTGAACTTTCTCTCATGAAGCGTGATCCCCATGATTTCATAACAACAACTGCAAACCTTGACTCATCAGCATCTTACACTGAAAATTAGAGCTGCCAGGGAAGTCTGCTTCCGTGGTTAATGTTTTTGTTTCCTTATGTCAGGCCTAATGTTTTTCCTCAGTTCTATACCCTTTAATGCCACTGTACAAATTTAATTCCTAGAATATTAGGAGAATAGAACAAAGAACTTAACGACTGGCTTTTGCCATATAGTACTTGCCAACTAGCATCTGCGCCTAACAGGCAATGATGGAATCCTGCACCAAAACCACGGGGCAGTAACACGATGCACGTTGTAAAACTAGACCAAATGGAGAGTATGCGAGGACACAAGAGTCAATTCACTCTACTTGTGGATTCCTAATCTTGTACATGGAATTGGAATCCTCACAAGCATCCTCCCCGTAACATGATAAGATAAGGGCCATTATGACCTGACTAGGTGGGCAGAAGAATACGCATGTGTTTTAAAAATGGTTGCAATAAAGATCTATGTTACGCCATTCTCCCCTTGACCCATCAACAAATAAAGAAAATTAACAAGAGAAAGGAAGTGCTAAGGCATTCATTGGTAGAGCATCTTATGACACTTAGGCATAAAAACCAGTTTGGCCTTCTTACATGAAGTTTAGAGCTAGAGTTTGTCATTAATGTTTTTCAAGCTCTCTGTATTATTTTTCTTTTGTTATATGTCATATTTTGGTGAGAAATTACCGATCCGATGATCCATTTTCAAATGCCCCATGTGCTTCAATTCTGTTACCTGTCATTTGGAAGAACTGATTATCCCACAAACTTGGTTATTACTTCTTACTAGGTGGCTATGGAACTTGAAGAGTTACTTGAAGTGATAACATGGGCTCAACTTGGTATTCATGACAAACCGGTAATCCTTCTCTTAGCATTTGTACTATTAAACAACTGCTAGTTAAATTAGTCATAAAAAATACTACTGCACCAGAACAATTAATAATGCGAAATATTTGAAGGTTGGATTGCTGAATGTCGATGGATACTACAATTCTTTGCTCTCGTTTATTGACAAAGCTGTGGAAGAGGGGTTCATAAACCCTGGTGCGGGCGACATCATTATATCTGCACCAACAGCAAAAGAATTGGTGAAGAAATTAGAGGTAGTCTTATGATCTAAGCTTACTTCCTTTGAGGAATTGTCGCACATTTCCATTGAATGATCGTCTTTTTTCTCCCTTTTTTTTTTTTTTTTTGGTTAGTTAGATCGGTGTTTACTTGCTCTTTAAAGTTACTTGTTAGCAGTTCTGCATGCCTGGTGTATAATGTACACAAAGGGAGTACTACCCCTGTTTTTTTTTAGCTGTGAGATTTTTTTCTGTAGGGTCAATGTGCAGATTTTGTAGTCTTCTGGGTGCCATTTATTAGAAAACATGATTATGTGCTTATGTGTGATAGGACTACGTCCCCAGTCAGGAAGGAGTTGCTTCAAAGTTATGCTGGGAAATGGAGCAGCTTGGTTACTCTGAAGACTATGAAATGTCTAGATGATATGGGCATGATAGCGGCACCAAAGAATTAGATGCAATTTCAAGGTGGAAGAAGCTAATTTTGAATTGATCTTGAAATGTCCATCATTGGGGGGAATTCTTTTTGTAAATTCCTGCAATTAACCTTGTAAGAATTTGGGCCCTTCTCTTATGCTTGTAAGTACTAGAGGCTGATGGACATTACCATTTTAAATGTTGGCCAATTTAGATCTTAGCTATCGTCCACTTTTTCTTTTTTTTTTTCACTGGTATCATCTTGTACGTACTGTTTCATCGGACAAGTTAAAAATGATGATGCTTAACTTTTATGTCCTCGTTTGCGATTTTCCCTTTTCTCCCATTATAGACAAGCAAGAAAGATGGACAAAAATGAAAACACAATACCAGGTCACAATGTCAATCAAACAGCTGACGAAAGCAATCGCACAATCAAAAATCAAATAAGGAGGCACTTGTCATTGATTAATGCAACACAAAGGGGACTACTTTGCTCAAAAAACACGTTTTCAGTCTTTTTCAGCCACCAAGTATTTGTTTTTGATGAAGCGATACGGGAGACTATTAACAACAGACATGCCCAACTCAACCAACGACCGGTGAAGGGAAGGGGAGGGCCATGTAGTATTCAATGAAGTAGAAAGAGCAGGGGCCTCTTGCTTAGTTAGGGGAAGTAGCAAACGGCCCAGCGCCGTCCACCAAATGGGACAATGACATGTGTTAATAGGGGCCACATGTCACCCACAAACAAGCTGAAGTGTGAGCTGCCACGGACATTTTGAACCAAAATAGCATATACACCATGAGTGCGGTCCCAGGCTTGTTTGGACAATTGCTCGTGGTTGATAGGACTGATTTGAACTACTAGTCTTTTTAACGTTCATTTCAAAAGCTTTCGGTGGTCTGAAATCCAACTTTGGAGAGTGCTGCCAGCAGAGTTGAAAATGTCAAAGCTACAAGGAACAGCGTGAAAAAGCGCGTAAACTGTAAACTGAACTGATGGCAAACATAAGAATCTAACATTTTACATCAGATCATGTACAAAATACATGATCAAAGGCATAAATTTTGATAAAGATTCCATTTGTATGCGGGGAAAAGCATTAACCAAAAGTGGCCGCCAAATCGCAAAGATTCTTAGAGACACAGAACAAACACAAGGGCAATTAAGCACACACAAGTTGTACCGAAGCTTTCCTTCTTCTCGCCTGAATTGAAAAGTGAATTCTCGTACCATGCAAATGTTAAAAGTAAAGGGAACTTCACAGAAAGCATGACGTATATTACTGTTATTAAATAGACTGCTTATGGGCAATTCAAAATCTACTTTCCCAGGCAATGGCCTATGTTTAGTTGGAAGTTATTTTATTTTAAACTTAACTCCGGATGAACCCACCATGTCATGTCAAGTCAGTGTCACGAAGAAGTCTATTTGTTCTTAAGATAAGAGAGACATCAAACATCGAGGATGATTCAGGGCCCCCCCCCCCCCTACCCTTCATAGGCAATACCCATGTTGTGCCCCATCACGGAATCATAGGAGAAAGCAATTTGAAATCGACCGAGAAATAGTGCTTCGGCTCTCTGCATTTCCTGGGCTAGGCCTGTATTTTCCAATTCGAACAATTTGTCATTGGGTCCAGGAGGGCCTGGTCTCATGGTCTGCATGAATTTTGGACAGGCCGGCTGCAATCCCTCACTTGACCCACCACCGCTTCTAGTTTTACTCTACCGAAAAAGGTGCAAAACTAAGTCAGCCCGGTCAAGAACGGGCTCAATACCGAAGGCCGACGTAAAGAGACCCTGAAAATCGGCCGCTCCAACTAAAATTCAAATTTTAAACTTTTGAAGTCTGGAGAGGACAGCTTTAGTATCAACGAGCTAGAGTTGTTGGTAATTAAGGATTTAGACTCAGTGGAGAAGACCATGTGCTCTTTTTGTCAATAAGAATTTATTATCATTTATTGATAGAAAAATTTATTCTCGTGTCTTACTTTGCATTGGACAGAAAATTCTTTTATGAAGGTTAAAAAACTTAACTCGCCCCAAGTAATGCCCCCTTCTAATTATATAAAGAAAGAATACCAATTCAAATATCTTAATACATATTTTAGTGATTAAAAATCGAAGGTTTTATCTAAATATATTTTTTAATTTAAAAAATATTAAGTTTATAATAATGAAAAGAATTTTATTTTTATTATATAACTCACAATCACAATTTAATGGATATCTTAACAAAAGAAATAAAAATTCAATAGATATTCAAAAATGAAAATTTTTTTACCCTCATATTATAGGTAATAATATATATTAAAATTAAAATGAAGAAAAAAAAATTCCTAAAGTGGGAAGCTGGCTGAAGGAACTGGGAAACAGGATTGGCAACTGTCAGAGGTGGGCCCCATTGGTCGGTCGGCGGAGGCTAATTGTAAATATTATAATCGCAGGTTAAGATCCTCCGGGAATGCTTCTTCACTTTCCATCACGCTGTGATGAAACGTGGATGGATTGGACAGCAATATGCGTCAGATCAGATGACTGAGTAAAATTGTCAACGTCCCTTTCCCACCATTTTTTCGGCATTGTTGTCTTGTGGCTCTCAAGTTAGCATGAGGCGCGGCACCCCCCCCCCCCCCCCCCTTTTTTTTTTTATTCTCTCTCTCGGCGCCCTCTCTCCGTCTCTCTTATAGCGCAAATGGAGGCCCAGTCCATGCCAATTGCCAAAATGGGAATTTGTCGAAAGCCTCATCCAATACTCAGGATTGACGATTGAGAACAGCCTCCAAAGCATTATTTCTAAGGGCTACAACACCTTCATTGGGTATTTCCGGTGACTGAGACAGAGATCAATTCGTACTTCAAAAAGGAAAAAATAACTCAGGCGAAAATAACAGCAGCTTCAACAAAATTTGATCATCACACGTTTCAACTGCTTAATTGTGTCATTATTTCAGTATGGAAGATTCATTGAAAGTGACATGTCGGCTAATGAGGTTCTTGTTCTGTTTATTTATTTATTTAAATTTCTTTTTTTAAGGGATCCAAGCCAACTTTCATAGAGAAGCTTAAACATACGAATGAGTTGTAATTGAATTCATAGTGTTCGTAAGCATAATGGTAAGTAATTAGTTCTTTTTGTCAGATATTGATAATTTAGCAAATTCAATATATTATGACAATCAATAATATTTCGTCTCTCCCTTTCTCTCTCTCTATCTCTCTCTCTCTTTTTTTTTTTTTTGCAACTTATCCTTGAAAACACCTAACACGTTAAATCTTTATGATGTAACGTGAATTTGCATCTAAAACACATTAAATTGAGATATATATATATATTTTGTTATGGCTATATCCTTAACATGACACCCTGTGATAATAGCTACTTGCCGTAGGCCCTTAAATGCCCCACAATTAGTTGGGAGAGGACTGGAATGGGTGGGGCATGAGACCGGGGTAAGAATTAAAGAACTGTTATAGCCACGCCATGAAACTAGAATGGGGAACAGAATAAGAAAGCCCTTTAATTAAACATGAATTGGAGAAACAATGTGTTTGGTCACAATTTGAAACACTCCATGTTGGTGGGTCAGCTGAGCAGGGTTGATATTTAGTGAAAGGAAAACAATTTCGTGAGACCGAGCATGGGGAATTCGCGTTCACGTCCTCAAATATGTTGACACGGAATGGGACCCTTTTGGTGCAAATGTGCAATTGAACAATGGTCCTGTTGTCCAGCAATAGATAGTGAAGAATACACAAAGGCCGCTGTAGCCTACATTGGACGTGGGCCACTGTGGATTTTAATTGGCGATGCATTGTGTTTTCACTTCTAACGATGATACATTTGCTCCAAGGGAAGACAGTGGGCACGGTGTCATGTTTTTTGTTTTTTTTTTCGGCTTTAAGTTTGTTCTCCAACCACTCTCTTTTGTTCGATCACATCTTTCTCTCTCTTCCCAACAAAGGATGGAGGTCCCTTTATAGTTGCAGCTAATGTTCTTGTTCGTGGGTCTCTTTCCATGTCCTTTTGCAACAAACAATGTTCACGATGTGGCTCTAAATTTCGCGTAACATAATGACCCGCTAGAAAGAAATCAGAGCTGTGTCCATCTCTGAACCTGGCAATGGGGGTCTTATTGGTCATTACTTGGCTAGGAGAAAAGGGAATGCCGACCAGATGAACGGGATTTTCATATGTGGTTGTGTGCATAATTAATGATCAACGCCTGTACATCACCCGTATGAGAGCAGCCTGTTTTAGAGGGGGCCTTGGAACTGTATAAAAGTTTGTTCTCCAGTTAAAGCTTGATTCGACGCGGACCGATCGATTATTGTACTCTTGTTAATTAAGGTTTAGTCACCATGGTGCGTTGCGTTAGAAAATTAAAAGATATATATATATATATATATATATTGCTAACTAACCGCAATATTTAATAATGTAATCACTTAAATTCTTAGTTTTAGATATACAATTCAATTTTTAATTTTTATTCAAAAATAAAAAATGAAAAATAAAAGCTACGTGGCTTTTCAGGTCATCGTGTTAGTTGAAGCAATACCAATAGCTTTTTTAAAGTTTATTGCTCGTTCTCATCTTCCCGAGCCTTTTCATCTCGATGCTCCATTAATTGTGTCAAACAAAAAAAAAATTTAAAAAAAAATTGGCATATTGTTGCGGTGGAATGTCACCGGAAAAGCCATTGTAACGCACGTATATAATTGATGCCACTTTATTACTTAGGCACGGAGGCTATGTCTTTAACATTATAACTTAGCTCCCACTCGTTTTAATAATTACCAATTAAGTCTAATAGAATGGAGCGGAGTAGCCTTTTTTTTTTTTTTTTTTTTAATCGATTTCCAATCGGCAAAATATTGTTTCGGAACTAGCAATTGCTAAAGTCCATTCATGCATCTAGGATCAGGTGATGCGCCTGTCTGCAGGAAATGCTATGGAATTCGGTTAACCTCTTTCTCCCTTTTTTTTTTTTTAAATAAAAATAATAAATTATTATATATGTATATATAAATGAATAAGAAATTAATGAACGACACGGTGACAGAGCAACCAAGCAGATGTACCAGTAAGAGGATCAATAAATGCACAAATGAATGTGAGACCTTGATTCCGTGAGGTACATCAAACTTGATTGGAGACTGAAGCAAGCTACTATTACGATTCATAAAATAAAAATCACACTCATTGCGTTAATGCTGTACAATTGAACCATACAAAACGTATTCGCGCCTATTTACTACAAATAATATATAAATATTAAATTGCATATCACATACACATTCGTAAGATTTTTCTTTTTTTTTTTTTTTTTGTTGGCCAGTGTGAGAGGATTTTAAGATTTTATATGAAAAAGACGAACATTTTTGTAGTCAATCTATTTTTACACTTGAATTTTTTCCGTATAACCCAATCAATCGAAAATTATTGAATAATTTGAATCTTTTAATTTAATAATTATTTGGTATGATATCAAAATTTTTATATTCGAAAAGACCCTGAATTCAGACCGGTCTGCTCATTCTTCGGATTCATCCTGTGCCTCACCCAAGTTTAATCTTATGGTTTGATACTAATTCTAATTCTAATTCTAGAGGAAAGAAGTGGGGAGAAGAGAGTCAATAACTTGTGTTCCATGCAGCTCTCTCTTAATTTATTTCCCCCCCACAACACACACACACACACACACACACACACACACACACACATTTTTTATGCCTGTTGCTAACTTTTAAGTCACAACAAATCGTCCCAGAGACTTGAGAACCAGCCAACTAGAAGGCGAGGGAAGTCCAACAACACCTACTTTACCACTTAGTTAATTAAACAAAAAAAAAAAACAGATTTATCAGTTGGAATTGGAATGATGAGTAAGACTAAGGGAATAAATAAACAAATATTCTATTGAAAGCAAGGAGAACAAATGGTTTAAATAATAACTGAAAAATTAAAAAAACAAAGAGAAGAAAGTGGACAGGTTCCTTAAAACATCTTAGTTGCCTTGCTGGCTACTGAGGATAGAGAGAGAGAGAGAGAGGCTATCGTCAGATCCGAAGAAAAAGGTAGGAAATCGAAAAAGCCGGTCTAAAGGATAACATAGTAAGTAAAATAAAAATAAAAAAGGTAAATACGTGAAAGAAAGAGCCACTTTATACCTAATTAAATATTGTTTACCTTAATTTACTATTGTCGCGACCACTACCCACCTGATATATATATATATATATATATTATTTATTTTTTTATTTTGGGGGGGGGGGGGTTTTGTTTTTTCTCTTTTTATTTTTCTGTTAAATAGAAAGGTTTGGGGCGTTGAAAGCCGATTGCTGTTCTTTCAGTGTGTGTGCTTTTTGGACTCTTGCATGATCCAAAAAGTGGCTCTCCCTGTCTCTCTCTCTCTCTCTCTCTCCCCCCCCTCTGTTTAGTGATGGCTTTTTATCTGCTTCTCTGTCGGCTATCGATTTCTTGATTGAATCTTTTTGAACTACATGAAGATTCACTCGGAGGGTTGTCTCTCTCTTTTTTTTTTACTTTTTTTTCTTTTCCATGTCTTTTTTATTTTTTTTGTTTCTTTTGGAGGATATGTAAACTCTAAGTTTCAGCCTTTGTGCTAAGTTTTAGTGCAGAATTCTGAAGGCGCTTTGCAGAGAAAATTTTTGCTGTATGAAACCAGAAATTTTGTGGGTAGATCTTTGTTTTGAAAAAAAAAAAAAAGATTTAGGCTTTTGTAGTCTCAGTTAATTCAAAGCAGAGTATTCCTTGCAAAATCCGTTTTTGTGTCTCCAAATATGGGTTTAAAGTTCTAATCTTTGTTGAAGATTAGTCAAGCAAGGAAGAAACCAGATACTTGGAAGCTAAAGATTTTGAGTTATAGATCAAGAAGTCTGTCCGAAATCCCATTTTCCTGGAAATGTGATGCTGTTGAAACAGAAAATTAAGTGGTGCAAAAAAACTATAGTAGCACAGAAGTTTCTATAATTGAGCACGAGTAGCAATTTTACGGAATCCCAAGTTCCAGCTTTCGAGAACCCTTTTGCTGTTCTAGCCTGCAATTCTCTGGCTGAGGAGTGAGAAGAGAAGAATTAAATTGCCTCCCCTGTTTCAAAGCTTTAAGTCTATCACCATATATATATATATATATATATATGCTTTATAAGGTAATGACATCATTGAATTGTGTTTTGTTGGGTTGAAAGTTGAGTTCTTTCTTGATTGACTTCGTTCAAGTTGTGCCTGAACCTTTTTTTCTCTCTGTTTTTTTTTTTTGCTATGGTTTTGGTTGCTTTATACAGCAGTTGCTGAGACATAGTCAACCGGCAAAGGTAAAGGAGGAATCTTTATGTCAGGACGGTGTTGAAATGATTACGTTCATGGAATCCAAGGAGAAACCGAAGGACGTGGAAAAGTGCTTGGACTCTCAGCTTTGGCATGCCTGCGCCGGCGGCATGGTCCACATGCCGGCGGTGAACTCCAAGGTCTTCTACTTCCCTCAAGGCCACGCCGAGCACGCTTGTGGGCCTGTGGATTTCAGAAACTTGCCTCGGCTGCCGCCTTATATCCTTTGCAGAGTCTCTGCTATCAAGTTTATGGCTGATTCGGAAACCGACGAGGTCTATGCTAAAATCAACTTGGCACCGGTCAATGGCGACAATCCTGATTTCGATGACCAAGAAACTGCCATGAATGGAACGGAAGGGCAAGATAATAAGCCGACTTCATTTGCCAAGACATTAACTCAATCGGATGCCAACAATGGTGGAGGCTTCTCGGTGCCAAGGTACTGTGCAGAGACCATTTTTCCCCGGTTGGATTACTCAGCAGATCCTCCTGTGCAGACCATTCTTGCTAAGGACGTTCATGGAGATACTTGGAAGTTTCGGCATATTTATAGAGGGACTCCACGGAGGCATCTCTTGACTACTGGGTGGAGCACGTTTGTTAACCATAAGAAGCTTGTTGCTGGGGATTCAATCGTTTTCTTGAGGGCAGAGAATGGGGATCTATGTGTTGGGATTAGGAGGGCTAAAAGGGGGATTGGAGGTGGATTGGAGTCTTCTTGGAATCCGGCGGGTGGCAATTGCGTTATGCCTTATGGAGGGTTTGGGGCATTTCTGAGGGAAGATGAGAATAAGCTCTCGAGAAATGGGAATGGTTCCAGTTCAAATGGTGGCCTGATGGGGAAAGGGAAAGTAAGACCCGAATCTGTAATTGAGGCAGCCACTCTTGCTGCAAATGGACAGCCTTTTGAGGTTGTTTACTACCCTCGAGCGAGCACACCGGAATTTTGTGTGAAGGCCTCTCTGGTAAAGACAGCATTGCAGATCCGTTGGTGTTCAGGGATGAGGTTCAAGATGGCCTTTGAAACTGAGGACTCGTCACGTATTAGTTGGTTCATGGGGACTATCTTTGCTGTTCAGGTTGCTGATCCTCTTCGTTGGTCGGATTCACCTTGGAGACTTCTCCAGGTATTTTCACAAGCCCTGACCTGATTCTCGTGGGACACATGTACAATGCTTTTAGTCTATTTTTCGTTGTTCTTTTTCAATTACAAGAGTAATATATTTTGCCTCCATGGATTGTGTGATTCCTTTTGGATGCGATGATCAGAGTTAAAAGATTAGCATGTCAGTTATGTATACATCACCTTGAGTTCATACACCAACATCTGTACACTGATCAATGCCTCAATTCACCTCACTTTAAAATTGTTCTTAGACCCACTTAGTCTTTGATTTCAACTTAATGAATTTGGATTTGGAGATATATGGAAGTGCTGACAGTTTCAAAGTCTAAATGTTACAAATTAGTTATTTCTCTCCATAACATGCTGTTTCCCTGCTGGTTAGGGCTAGTTGTGTGTTGAACTTAGACACTTCTATGTTTAAACTTTCCTCTGGATCCTAATCGAGGGAATCCTGATATTGTCTGATAACGGAGATTGCTGTGTGTGCTAAATTAACGACTTTATTCTACTATTTTCTCAATGGTGGAATGTCAACGTTGCAGGTTACATGGGATGAGCCTGATTTGCTTCAAAATGTGAAACGAGTCAGTCCATGGCTAGTGGAATTGGTTTCAAACATGCCCACCGTCCATCTCTCCCACTTCTCTCATCCAAGAAAGAAGTTGAGAATGCCACAACACTCTGATTTTCCACTTGACGGCCAATTTCCGATACCAACCTTTTCCGGAAAACTCCTTGGGCCCAGCAGCCCCTTTGGTTGTCTACCGGACAACACTCCTGCTGGCATGCAGGGAGCCAGGCATGCTCATTATGGTTTACCTTTAACAGACCTCCACCTCAATAAAATTCAGGCAGGTGTACTTCCGGCTGGTTTCCCGCCACTACTTGAACTTGCTGCTACACACACTAGAGCTTTGAAGGGGCATATCATTCAAAAGCCTAGCATTAGTGACAATGTTTCTTGCTTTTTAACCATGTCACATCCTAGCCAATCTTCAAAGAAACCATCTGATGCAAAAACACCCCAACTTGTGCTTTTTGGTCGACGGATACTTACTGAGCAGCAAATTTCTCTTGGCTGCTCTGGCAATATAGCGTCACCGGGTCTTAAAGGAAATAATAGTTTGTCTGAGGGCAATTTAGATAAGGTTGGAAAATTTTCTGATGGTTCTGGATCTGCTCTTCAGCAGCAAGGCCTACCAGAGCGCACATCCTGTGAAGTTTCCCAATGGTACAAAGATAGTCGCCAAGAAACGGATCCCTCCTTGGAAACAGGTTACTGCAAAGTCTTCATTGAATCAGATGATGTAGGTCGCACCCTTGACCTTTCACTGTTAAGGTCCTACGATGAATTGTACAGAAAACTGGCAGACATGTTTGGCATTGAAAATTCAGAGACACTTAGTAATGTGCTTTACCGAGACGTCACCGGAACTGCCAAACAAATTGGGGAAGAATCATTCAGGTGTGCCTCTTTTTGGCATTTTGCATTATTTGCCATTTGTAATGGTTTTTTACCATTTAGTTATGCTTCTGGTTTTGAAACAATTCATTTGTTGCAGTGACTTCATGAAAACAGCAAGAAGGTTGACAATTTTAACAGATTCAAGCAGTGACAACGTAGGAAACTAGAGAAAGATCCAAGCTTTAGTTTCGAACTTTACAGCTGTTGGTGAAGTCCTCCTGTTCCATTGCTGACCTATTATCCGTCTTCAAGTTATAAGTGAAGCTGTTCAAAGCCAAGTTGTGGTCTTCAAAGCAAAAAGTCCTCCTTGATTCTAGTTTCTTTCGATTTTTTGGAGAGGGAATAATTGGGATTTGGAGACCTTCCATTAAATTGTCATAATTCATTAAGTTTTTTTTTTGGTTGATTTTTGTTTCATAAATAGCTCTTTTATTTCTTCTTTGGTATGTTTTTTGATTTCTTATTGGCTTTTGTTGGTTTAGTCTTACAAGCAAACTCTTTTGTAGAAGATGGTCTATGTATGTATCAAAAAGTTTTCTTAGAATGGAATGAAATATTGTGAAAAGGAAGTTCAATCACACAAATAAATTCAGATGCAAATTCCAATATACCGAAATGCAAAATCCGTTTCACAGGATTACATGGTGTGAATGAACAACTTGCAAAAGATTCCTGCCTCAAATTGTTCCTATTGCAGTTAGAGAAAGAAACACACGTCAAGCCCTTTGGCTGTCGTCCTTGACCAGGAAGCACCATTTTGGTTGGAAAATTCGGATTCATTCTCAAATGTCACCAGCCATCACAAGTAAGAAAGTTAAAACTATCATAAAACGCTGAACATGGTATTATTACAATAATTTATCCAATGAAAGCATCTTTAGAAAATTTGATTCTTCCGTGAGTGAATTAACAACTGTTTGATAGAGGTCGAGTCACAGCTTACAACAAATGTAGGCTTGAGTAGGAATTATACCCTCTTTCTGATTACCAAACAAAAATAGATGTTTTACACGACAAAAAGAAAAAACCACTTAAGAATATCAACAAAGCATACTCGGCCAATGACCTACGGCGGAGTCGAATGACAATACGGAAACCGTGGCGGCCATTTAGTCAGAATATCACGGGATGCACCCAGATCCACCTTTGGATTCTGGAGCGCAGAAAGATAAATAGAACTACAAAAGTAATTAAATGTCCCATCCTAATGCCGCAAAGTGGGGGATTAATAAAAGCATAACTTTAATGCTAAACAAATCTAGCAATTTTTTTACAGGCGTTGGGATTTGCTGAAACATTATTGTCAAAGACAAAAGTCAATGCTTGTGTGTGTTTCTGGTGGATTGTACGACATGGAAAAACAGAAGAAAAATAGAACACATCCTCGATGTGGGGAGGAGTCTACCTCGACACGGATGATGATCTTTTTATAACCTATGATCCTAACCAGCAGCACGTGAGAGATTGGGGGCCCACACGAGTGTGGGGCCGCTGCGGGCCTAGAGTGGGTTAAGTAATAATAGATTCACGTGTGGCCAACGTAAGCAAAGCAAAAAGCGGGGGCTAGCGTTGCATGTGTTGCGGCGTTTCGATGAATGGGCTGTTTTGTTTTCAACCTCCCCACCACCCACCCCCCTAGCCTTTTTGACTCGGCATTTTTAAGTTTCTAACGTTAACCCACCACCCACTTGTCGGCTCATTGGCAATGCATTTCTCGCAAAACTCTTGTTGTGTTTTGGGCTTTGCCATCGTGCGCACACCGTTTTGTTCATTGCATTGATGCGGGTGTTATGTATGCTTTCTGCACTTTCTCCTATCGTGTAATAATGCCATAGAGCAGTGATGTTTACCAACACCTTTTTTTTTCTTTTTACACTAAGTTGTTATGTAAACAGCCAATTAACTGAGAAAAAAAAGGAGAGAAAATAGTAAACAAATTTTTTTGTAAAAGTTTTAACAACATTACGAGACTTTACTAATGTTAGTTAGCAACTCGAACGACAATAATAATAATAATATCTACTATTTTTAGGGTCTTGTTCAGTTACATGTTCAAAAGCCAGTTGTACATATGTCAAAGATCGTCGCGGAGGGAATTGTAGCCATCGAGCCGCACAACAGACCTAAGCCAATGGCAATGAATATTAAATCAGCAGGCAAATTTGCGTATTGATGGTAAAGAACAAGGTAACTTTTTCACTTCCATTCACATGTCACCGATAAACAACACCAGCCCGGAACACAAGGCAGCCTTGGCGTTTAGATCCCTAGTTGGATCGTGTGAATTGCTGAAAACGTTTGATCAACGTTTCCATTTCTTTTCCTTTTCGTCCCTTTTGTTTTACGTGCTGGTTTTCATGTACAACCTGTCTCTTCTTGGTACTCGCACAACCACCAATCTATATCCATCCGTTCACCTTGGGATAAATTTTTTCCACGAATTTTTAATTCAATTTTTTCTGTGTTTTTTTTTTCTTCACTCCATCCCACGACTTAATTATTTGCATACAAATCATCTCTCAGATGTGAGATCTCACAGCCAAAAAAAATAAACAAAATTTTAAAAAAATACTTGTGAAATTAATTAATCGGTAGATATGACAAAAAAAAAATATTATATCACTGTTTATTATAGTATAAGTAATTAAAAAATTTTATTCGTATTATATAAACAAAAATTCAAATTCTTGGCAAAATATTCAATTGAATTAAGCTTAGTATTTAGTGCAACGGCCTATCTTATTACCTAATATTCAATTCTCTCGTACGGGATGGTAGGCATTATCACTACTTTTTTTTTATTTTTATTTTTGGAAAAGATGTTACAAATGCCATTTCATGAAAAAAAAAAAAAAAGGTCAAGAAAACAGGTGGTCAAAGGCGCATAGGAAGAGGAAAGGGGACAAGACATTTTCCCAAAGTGTTGTTCTTGTTTACGTGTAACTTTGTTTTCAGTACCCACTCTCCGCCATACATGGGATGGTTTCTACCCCAGGCCAAAATTAATAACTAATCCTATAAAATAATTTTTTTATCAAAAAGAAAAGAAGAAGAAGAGAAAGGATTGTTGGTGGGTCAGTTGTGTTGCCTTCCCGCGGTTCTGCTTGGCTTATGAATTACGTCAAGAGACTGTACCCACAAATGAAATCTTCTTTTTGAAAGATCCGAGTCACGGCAAAAATGGCACGCTACTTGGGACAGTCAGGTACGTCACTGAACATTGGATGGATGAGCATAGTGTGTTTAAATTTTTGTTTTGACAAAGCCGACTGTTTCTTTGTTATTCACAAAGAATGACTAAGGTGACGAATTCACTGGCGCGGGAACCTGTGAAAGAGGTTTAAATCGCTAAAATCTTCGTATCAAATTGCACAGCTTCACAAACATATATCGTTATCTACACATTAACATGATGTCATTAATTTATTACTCTTCTTAACACTCGCGACTCTTAGCAGGAGACAGAAGAATACATAGAGAGATGATGCGCTGCATTTACTGGTGGGGAAATTTTTCATTATTCTCTCGCACTTTTGTGTAATAGTTTAAAACTTAATACCCCTGATTTAGACTTCGAAACGGCTAAACGTTAGCTAGAGTGTCTCCTCTACACTGTGGTTAGGAAATTGCAACACAATGTCAAAAGCTTCATTGCATTATTCCGCTAAAAACGAACCGTGACAGAAAAATTGTCCAAGAATTCTCGTTTTCTTTCACTCAAGAATCAGGAATGACCGTGTACCCCCACCCCCCCTTCCCCGCCCCCCCCCCCCCCCCCCCCCCCCCCCAAAAAAAAAAAAAAAAAAAAAAAAAAAAATTCGGGACATGATCAGCACCAGTAGTGACCACTGTATGGTAGTACTTATATACTCTAGCTCTCCAAAACGTAAAAGCATGGGTGTCAATCATTCTTTGCTCTATCACACTCCATAAATTAAAATAATAATAATAAAAAATGGAATCGTATCTGCGTTGAATCTAATAGATAGGAGCCTCCTTGTTATCCTTATATGTATTTTATCATCTCCTCTTTTCTGCAGGCACTACCCGTGGCCATGCACATGATGTTGAGCTCTTTATAATTATATATATTTTCTCCGTGCAAAGACTTTGTTGTGTGAATCTGATGAAGATATTATCCAAGTGGGAGCCACTTTCTTCACGTCTATTGGTGCCCTTACTCCATTGTGGTGCCATACTTGTCAGTATTTTATTTGCTTGCTATATATTTGCTCTACAAAATATGTTGTTTAACTAGGAAAAATAATTATATGTGGTGTCTGTGGAATAAATGTGCCATTTTATGTCTAACATTAGGCATCATAGAGAGCGTTGGCCAAAGTTTTGAATTGCAATCCACTCGGGATGTGTTATAGACTTCACTACGTATTTTACTTGCTTAATATATATATATATATATATATATATATATATATATTTCACCTAAAAATTCGAGTGGAATGTATAAGTTACCTATGCATATTTTTGGTCAAAAAAGTCTATTGCATTTGTAAAAATTTATAATTGAATATAAAAATAATATAATTTTAATATATAATTCTTCCGTCATAAAAATTATTTTACTTAAAAAGTTAAATTATTTAGTGAAATTTAAAATATAAATAATATATTATATTTTAACATTATTCTTAAAAAAAAAGAAATTTGAGGATTCCTTTCATTTATGTTGGCCTTGCAAACACTTCATAACTTGATGGAATAACTCATAAAAAAGAAAAAACGAAAATATTGGCTCAAAATCAAAGACTTGCAGTTGTTTTGTATGATTGAGGAGTGAGAAAGCCTTCTGATACATGTTAAAAAAATGAAAGGGCCCACTGGGCCTGAGTACCCCTTCTATTTGACTTGCCGTTTTATCGGTTTTTCTTTTAAAAAAAAATGACAAAAACAAAAACAAAAACCTTGGATCGACTAGTCACCATCAGAGTACGTGTGCCCTTTATTTTAACCATACAAAACCCTACTCCTCTCAAAAAGACAGAGATTCTGGTTTGACGTGTCAAGCAGCGAGCCCCCCCTCGCGCTGGGCCCACGCACATCTCGATCTCTGCCCTTCTAGCCTTCGTCATAGCCAACTAGAATCAATCATTTTGATGGGCTCGCGACCGACATTCACAGGTATGTGGTGACTGAGAGCACTGTCACGTACACGTCAGTTCCGTCACGACGTGTCTAGTTGTATGCGTTTACTGGGCCGCTGGAGTAATGGGCTGCATTCTCTTCGTGTCTACGTTCCCAATACGAACCCAATTGGTGGCACTTGCGGCCCCATTCGGCACCCAGTATAAATTAAACTAAAATTATGCCAGGACTCGCCAGCGTACTTTTTTTGCAGAGTATTAGGGGGGGGGGGGTCTTTCGTTTCTTCATGCAAAGTGCTTTCTCAGATTTATCAGGCTTACCACCCGGCAGGCACGTAAAATCCTGCTTGCACACCGTCGCTGAAATGCTGCCTGCTGAAGAGTGAAATAGTAACAAACCAACAGCGTTTTCCCGTTGATTTTCGCGTAAGTTGCTTAAGCTTCGGCGAAGCGCACCTGGTGAAATGTCAAAAAGTTGAAAACGTAGGGGATTGGCTTGCATATTTTCATGCCATACAAATTCATATGAAGCGAGTCAATGCAAAGCGCTTTGCTCGTGCAAGAATCTCGTTACCGTTCCATAGACGAGAAAGACAGCCATCAGAGACAAAATGCCGTAACAGACTTGAACATTGGGCCATTTCGGGCGATTTACTCGTGGGACTCACAATTGTCGGACGATAGGGCCTACCAAAAAATCTAACTCCCCCAGAATATCTAAGATAAGCTTTTAGTAATTTCCGCACAGGCCCAACAAGACCAACCCAATTGTTATAATTCACAATTTAATAGTTATCATTATTATTACTATTACTATTTATAAATAAAAATAAGCTTTTGTCGTTTAATCTTTTTCAATTAGAGCATTGAGCAGCTAGCTCTAGTTAAGCAAAAACAAGCCGGCTTATGACCGGGGAACGTCTCTTTTGTAATTAAATCCCGCACAAATTCTAGGTTAAGCAGTCAAAATGATTGTTAATGTATTCGCTCTAATATAATACAATTATAACCGTTAATTAAATATACGGGAGATTTTCTTCTTTAAATGTGATCACAGCTAAAAATATAAAAACTAATCGAATCCGCATCAAACTCTGCGTCCGGCATCTTGTGTCCCTTATGAGCCACCGGGCACCGCGCACCACCCAGTGAGGGCTGGTGGCCCAGATGGAAGCGGCGACACTCAAGAGACACGTGGACGTTGACTTTGGAGTTGGTGAGTGACGCGGCAATGCATGGGATTGACCCAATGAAGGGCAAGTCACGAGTTCACACAGCGAAAGATTACTCAAAAAAAAAAAAAAGACTTTTTGGGTATTAATTATTTAATCACAAAAATGACTGCGAAACCCATACCTCGGCGTGCGTAGCAACAAGCAGGAGACGAAAATGAGCCGACCGACGGTGCACCCGGTGGAGGCGCCGTCGTTAGTGGATGATGGTCCCCGATACCCGGGGGTGAGGATGATGGACGTTCAAGGCATGCCGGGAACTCGCGGTGGCCTTACCCTCCGTCTCATTCAGTCCGTCTTCGGTCTCATCTCCGTCTGCGTCATGGCCACCACCGCTGAATTCCGCGCCTTCTCGGCCTTTTGGTATTTCCCTTTTTTAAATGATTTCCCTTCTCAGTCTGTATTGCTACTATGGGTTCGTCTCTTCTCTTTGCGACCGTCGGATTGTAGTCCGGTTCATCAACGGTGACGAGTGCATGCGCTCCGTATACGTGGGCTATCCGGAATGTCCCTTGAATCTGGAATAATGGGTGCGTAGTGTCTGTATATCTGATGAGGCTAATTGTGGGAATTAATCCCATTTGTTGAGCCTTTGAGTGATGAGGTTTTCTGTACTGCTGCCGGATTTTTTTATGCATTGCTTGAATAAGTGGTGTCTCTTGATCGGTTCGGGTTTGTGAAATCTAGGCTTCAAGTAACAATTTCAATTTAATGATTAGATGTTTCTTGATTGTTTAATGTCGATATATATGAAGAGAGAACTTCACATGAATCTTTGTTGCTTTTAACTGGATCAGTGTTCTGGTATTTGCTGTTGGCTTGCAAGTGCTGTGGACTGTGTCGCTGACAGTTGTAGACGTTTATGCACTTCTGGTGCGACGTAGGCTTCGAAAACGCCTAATTGTTCAACTGTTTGCAGCTGGTGATGGGGTAAGATTTCTGTTGTTTCTCTAGGATTGAGCTACTTGCAGCGAAGTGTCTTTCATATGGTTTTCTGTAATGTCTCAGTTAAATTATAGACTGTATTGGCATTACATTTTTTACATGCATGAATAATGTGAACCTTGCGGCACTTGTCTGAGGTTGGGGGTGATCCCACCTCATATCTTCTCAGGCATCTAGGGTGGTGTACTGATGTAACGATATTCATTGTAGGCCCTAGTATTCAATCTTCATTTGCTGTCATTGGTAGGAGGTATCAGTTTTAGGGGTTAGATTCGTGGTTGTCTTTTCTTTGTCATTCATATATATGACCATTGTGCAAAAGCATATCCACACATAGTTTGTCATGAAGACGTGGCCGTGTGAGCCCACTAATCTGATTGAGTAAAATAGACCGTTTCTTTCGGCATATTCCCTGCATTTGGTGTTAGGTTACATGCAACCAAAAAATAGTCCTATTTGCCATAAAACGTGGATTTTGCCCAAATTTCTTGTTCATTATTCATTAGCAGAGGACATGATTTGAATTTCTGCTATTGTTTTTGAGCTTGCTTCAATGTTTAACCAACACATTTATTCATGGAAAAATCCTAGATAAGAAGTTAAAAAAAAAATGAGTGTGATATCAAGTTTAGGTTCTCGTCATTAACAATTATTCTTGATAGAAGTAGTCAAACATTTTCTGTCTACAACTATTATAAAAGTTAAAGCATTTGCATTACCCTATGTCACAGCACATAGCCTATCTTACATGACTTCTTTTGACTCTGTGTCTCATGGACAAAAGATGCTCTCACTTATTAATATTCAAAGAAGAGGATTGCCCTGTTCAGACTGCATTGGGAAAAGCATTTTGGCGTGTATTTTGTGTCTTTGGGTTTTGTTATTTTTCTTACTACAATGATAAGCAGAAAGGGACATTGCCCTTGTTTATTTGGTCCCAAGCAACCTGGCTAGCTTCTGTTGTTTGGATTTTCTCTTAGCAGTTTTGTTGTTTTGGTGATATCTTGTACGCCAAGCCTCATTTAGGATATGAACTGGTAAGGCTAAGGAATTTTGGCTTGATTTTGGCACCTGCCCTTGTGATGCCATTGGGGCATAGATCCTGGATAACTACCAAGCAATTTGTGATGTAAATTAATGGTTTAGTACATATCAAATCAGAACGAAGACCACAGAACAAAAATTTGCACAAACTTGACTTGGTGATGATTTTGTATGGTCCAATTCTGGCAATAAAGGCAATCTTTCCTCTGTTCTGTCAATGGAAAAATGTGCATTTTCTCTGCATCTGAGTTTGCATTTACATTCACCCCCACTCACTGATTTGTGTTCTTGTCCTGATGCAGATCACATGCACCCTTACGTTCGCTGCTGCCTCAGCGTCTGCTGGCGTCACGGTCCTTGTTGGCAATGACTTATCTTCTGTTAACCACTGTAGTAGATTTGAAACTGCCACAGCTTTTGCTTTTATGAGCTGGTTTGCTATGATGCCATCCTTTTTTATGAATTTCTGGACGCTGGCTTCCCAATAAGACTTGAGTTCTTAATTGAAGCTTTTGTTTCCTTCGATTCCTTTCTAGTTCTTCTCTCTCCCTGCTCTGTTTTTACTTTTGCTGCATGGATAATCATCTACTACACGCGCACTGTAAATGGGTGAATTTTGCAGGATTGATTGAGGCAATTTGAAGTCTCCGACCATAAAACGTAATATAAATAAATTTTAAGAATTAGGAACGCGATTTTGGGACTAGCATGGTGCTTTGGATCCACCACTCGGGCTACTGCTACTAGTATGTGAATGTCAGCTTCGGTGCATAATGACCGCGCTACCTGTTGTTGCTCTAAGCTTGTCAGGTCAGAGCAGTTGTGACGGGCCATAGACCCAGTTGGTTGACTTGAGCTGTTATGGATTTTTTTTTTTTATCTATTTTGGCAAGACTGAAATGTCAGGAAGAGAAAACAAAGTTACCAGGATTTGAACACAAGACTCTGAGGTTCTAACAAGAGTGTTTTACAGTCTCACACATTGTAGAATGGCGAAGGTTGATTATGCATTCGTATGAAGGTACATCCAGTAAGCCCACACATTTCATAGCAATAGCCGGCAGGGACTCAGTGCAGGATGGTTGTTTGCATTCTTGGAAGCTGGTCGTCGCTCGTTCTTTCGACTAACAGTTTTGTTCTTTTACTACACCGTTAATAAAGGTTTGATGCTCCTTTTGTATTGTAAAAACTATTTTGTAACTCTTTTTCTGTTGGGCGGTCTTACCTGCGTCTGGGGATATTCTTTCAGCTTTTGTAAAAGTTGGTAAAAATTTTGACCAAGTAGTTACTTATCACAAGAATTGTGTTTTGTGTGCGCGTTAAGAGAGAAGAAATGGCAAAAATATAACGGTTTCTTTTTTCAATCTTCTTTTTAATTTTATGATTGCCTCGATTGGTAACGTCCTCTCCTCATGTTGAACATGAATCCACCCTTTCTTTGTCTTAATATATGTGCACATACACGCCCTTGAACACTGATTGAGAAACGCACGCAGAGGGAGATTTACAATGTCAAAAATAGACGACGAAAGAAGGCTATATCAGTGTGCTAGGAAGTACGAAAAAATCATTAAACAGGTCTTTCCCTGCCTTATAAAACGTCAAAGATTTTCTTTTTCTTCCCTTTCCTCCAAGATCATGCTAAAGTTGCAATGAAGCCGGCAAAGTTTCATAAAGTTCATCTTGCTCATTCTTTTTTCAATAATATGTACGGCATATTTTGAAACCCTGATTCATAAATAAACAAGCCCTTCTATTTGAATCTAGAGTCCATGCATAGATTAACTTAGAGGTGTAATATTTGTTCTTTGGAGAGAAACATTGGTACTCCGCATTTCAAATTTGATGAAAATAATCTCATAAGGTTTGTGGGGTTTTTTTCTTTTTCTTTCTTTCTTTCTGTTTTTCCAGTTTGATGCACTCATTGAGGTGATGAACAGTGGAGCCAAACCACCAAAGCGAAGAAGGGTATGCTTCAATCCCTATGTTTTCCTTGTTAGATATATTCTTTTCATTCTTTTGTGCACCTCATATTAATTATTGCCAAAATAGTTAGGCGACTTGAATCAGAAAGAAAAATATTTAGTAATAACTCTAGTTTGTTATGAAATTAAAAGAAAATGTCGATGACTGGTCAAACCATCCAATTAATGAGAGAAGCAAAAATATAACGAGATGAAATGAAACGCTTTGACCGGTCTGAAAAAACTGATCTTGCATGATATGCATTAAGTTGTTACGTATATGCAACAACGTAAGTTAGTACAAAAATAAAAATAATGACAAAACAAGAGGTTTAAAATTATTGTGTTTTGTATTTTGACACATCCCCCGCATTAATTCGTCTTCCTCTTAGTAAAATCCCACGTGTAGAGCAATAATTTTTTTTTTTGGGGGGGAAAAAATATGAACTTGCGCAATCATGACTTGTTCATTTTACAGAATACATATGTTCATCCTTCATTTCTGTCGTGCGTTTTCATTCATTTTTCGGCCTGAACTTGAATGATATGATTTATGGTTCACAGAATACTAAAGGGAATAGGAATGCTACAGAAACGGCATTCTCAAATCAGCCTGACAATAATGAAGAGTACGTGCAGACTTTAACGACATTTATTCAAGAATTACGAGCCAACTCTCCAGTTGATGCCGCCTGCTCGACAAGCACCACGAGTCCCTAGAAAAATAATAAAAAACTTCTGCATAACAAAAGCAGAGATAATGCTCCTAGGGGTCTGATCTCCACCGTCTAGCTACTTTAATTGATTGCTTGGCTGTAGGGCAGTGGCTGTCAATGATTTTATGGCTGTATCAGTATCTCTACATTGCCGCTATTCTTTTAAAATTGGCAAATGCAGGTAGCTTCCATGTTTACCCTTTCTTTTCTTTCTTTTTTTTTTAAGAAATAATAATAATAATAATAATAATAATAATAAAGCCCAATAACCAGAGTATAAAGAGAAGCTTATGAAATTTGAACACTAATTAAGTATTAATTCATTATGATTACCTTAATACATTTTTTTATATATATAATGATTGACTATAACTAACAGCCACCGGTGTGTGTTTATACAAAAAGTTCATTTCTTCCGCGCTTTCTTTGTTTCCTCGCATCTACTTCTGGTTTTACTGATCGTAACAAAGAAATTCCAACGTGAAGCGCTTCTAACAAGCAAAATTGAAGAAAATCGCAGCCCCAAATGAAAGAAAATACACCGATGAGAGATCGATGTTCTTTATTCTGGAGAATGAAAAAGTAACAATCCTGCCTCTCCCGAGAGTAATGCCTAAAAAAGGAGGAGGAAAATGGAACACACTGCAACTAGGACAAGTATATAACAGCCCTTCCATGCTTTTTAACATCTTTTGACTACAAATTTAATGCCATGCATATAAAATACAAAGTCGTTAAGGAAAACGTATTCAACCCCAGAGAATCTCTTCATTCGTTGTACACATTAGAACTGCATACTGCACACTGCAATCCCGCTCGGTGAAAATTTCCTCAGGATGTGTGCTTCCTCCGAAAGTAAGCTAGGTATGGGCACATATTTACACGAGCGTAGAATTCTTTTCACATCATTTCACGAGCGACATTTTAACTTTGCAGCTGCCAACTCTTTTTTCATAGCTTCCATCCGTTCAACCAATGCCATGTTTTCCTGTTAATGTGAGAAGGCGTGAGACAAATCACAAAAGTTCAAACAGAAAACAATTTTAGAATTCAGTGGCTTCCTATGTAGCCAATGATGGGATAAAGTAATAAAAAGATAGCTTTTCTAACTCTTAAATACCCTATTTAAAGTAAAATTGAACATCATTGAAAAATCCCAGAAGATGCATCAGAGCGAATTTCAACCAGGGATAGCATACATTAGGTGAAGAAAACACAAGTATACAAGATGCATGGGAATGAGATGTTCCATGTCAAAAACTTGCCTTTTGTAGCATTACCAACTGTTGGTTCACAGTAGCAGCATCCTCCACCTTCTGCTTAAACTGTCACAAGAAAAGTGTGTATTCACAACCGACATGCAATTGCCTCCGATATAAGTGAAAAATTATGAGGTAAAACAGTGAAATTAATTGTTACGCAAAAACGACCAGCAGATAGTGATGGTAAACAGACCAAGAAGATTTTAACTTTCCAACTACTGAATTGGAGGTATAGTTCTTCTATCCTTATAAAGTATGATTAATAAAAGGCAGGAGTTCTCTTGGTACCATGCACACAATGCACTTAGCAATGTGTGAACCATCTTTTAACCAGCAGATGGTAGTAGGCAAATTAATGTCTGGAACTTTTGCTTCATAATAATTCCATACAAAATTTAACCTCAAGGATTTACAAAAGATGTATTCAAAACAGTCAAATTTTGTCAGTGATAAACATATGTTTGTAAGTATAGCCTACAACACCAGTCCAGTTGTCCACTCAAGGACATCATCTTGAAACCACACGCATACACTTATAGAAAAGATCCATCGAATGTTCAAGCAGATGTGATAAAATCATAAAATTTTGAATCAGTAACAGGATCATTCAAAGGTTTCCACATTAGCTTATCAAAATAGGATCCCATTTTGTTTCCAATTCCCCATAGATTATCACAAATTTGAATGGGATTAATCTCAGTCTTTATGCATAATCTTCTCAAACTTGTTTCCATCATAAAAATCAATGAACAGTTGGAGACATAACGAGGCACAGCACCCAAGCGAGATGGGATTTCTCCAAACGGATGTCAGAGACGTCTTCCATTCAGAAACATAATTACATAAATCACTTTGATCTTATGAATCATGAAAGCAACTAGCCAAGCTACGTGTATCTTAAAAAGTTGGTTGGCAGTATGCACACCTCGATCAGTTCCCTGTCACACTTGGCAGCTCTTTCTGCCTCCTCGTCATACTTCATTCTCCACTCTGCAGATTCATCCAGTGCTTCCCTGTTGGCCAGATCAAACTGTCTTCTGCAGGAATTCCAATGCACAGAGCAGTGAATGATTTAGAGGATGAAGAAGCAGTTAAACCTCAGTCACCCAAATAAAGAATGCAAAATGCAAAATTAGAGCAATAGAAATCAGATTTTACTTATTAAAAAATATATATATAAAAAACATTTGATTGTTTCCGCTGAATCTTATCACTATAGATTTAAAAGTGAAAATTAAGTTTTCATGAACATTCTGAAAATATAGAGCAACTGAATCTCTAGTTAACTGAGCTCCTCCTAGACCCGATTGGATCTAAGATGCTTAACCAGATTCAAACAGGCTTAAGAATTGGACTCTTATAAAACATCTAACAAAGCAATATAGAATAAATAAAACATCAGATAATAACCTGTACCGCTATATTTACTGGGATGTATCTTCAGCGTGATTATGAAATGTCACTTCAGTAAATCTCGGGTTATAAATTAAGGAAAACATTTGTGTTTCTATTCTTCTTGAACTCTACCTTCTTGGGTGAACAGTTTACTCACTCGATCTCTGAATAAATCCCTCTAGTTCTAGTTGGCTTGCGTTGCAGTAATTTTAACTTCAATTAGCCAAGCCATTTGACTGGACTTCAGTAAAGTTTTTTCTTGAAATCCTTTTTAAATCAAACCCAAACCCAGTGTGTGGCTAGATAATATCAATGGAAAGAAATGGCTTCAACCAATGGATTTTGACTCCAATCATTAAACTTTAACATTTCTAGGAGATATATATATATAAAGGAACCCATTAATGCCACACTAAAATTAGACACAAAAACAATAAGGAAACTATCTTCATAGCTTGATGGGCATAAAGGAAACGAACCCTTCAAAACATTTCTTGAAAATATACGATTCAAAGATGAATGTGATGAACTGGAAAGACCCAAAAAACAAAAACACAGAATTGAAACGAGAAAGAAAGAAGAATAGAAACAAACAAACAAACAAACAAATACAGGGAAAAAAGAAAAAAGAAACCTTATCAACTCGGTGTCATCAGAGGAAATAGCGTAGTCGATGGTCCAGAGCCTGAAGTAGACAGCAATACCCAAAAACATTGCCACCACTAAACCCATCAATATCTTCTTTCTCTCCCCTACCATTCCTTCCCCTTCCCTCCACCCCGTCCTCTCTCTCTCTCTCTCTCTCTCTCTCTCTCTCTCTCTCCTTCTAGGTGGTCTCAGTTCTGTCACCAACGCCCCCAACTACACTGTACAAGAAGTACAAACAAAAATGCCAAAAAGTGAGCTGGAGTCGCGGGGGTCTAGATACGGCGCCGTTTCCAGATTGTTGTCAAATCAAACTTTGTTTTGACTTAATTGCTTTGCGTTAGGCGACTGACAGGCTCCATCGACTGCCGTAAAGTGATGCGAAAACCAAAATTTTCATTTTGGGCGCCACCATCAAAGTTCCTACTCCAAAACTTTTGAGTGCACTTTACACAAAGCCAATTACGTCAGAGGTGTATCCCAAAATGTCACCGGAACAATGCCTCTACCACCATTAAGCCCAATTTCGCATCGGAAGATACAAAAATCCCCACTTACTAGCTCTAGCTTGTCACAAACAAAATGCTTCATTTGTGGTAAATCTGACCCCATCTCAAAAACCTTATGTTCGGAGTCACATTTTTTTGCGGGCAACTTGAGAACTTTTGGTGCTATAACTTTCCTCTTTTTCCTTTGATAACACGACCCAGTTCTTGAACCATCATCCGTTGGTCACGACAACGTTGCTAGAGCATCAAAGGCAACTTAGCTCATGCATTCATGTCTCCCCGTAGCACCCCCGCCAAGAGCGTAAAACAGTTTTGTGTCCCAAAGAGAAATATTGGGCTTATTAATCTGAACGGCACAACGTAGAATTGGGCCTGTAAATGGACCACGAGTTTAGGCCCAAATTCAAGCAAGTGCACGTCGATCTATGTTTGTATCCGCGAGTTTAAGCTAGAATTGGGTGTAACTAATGGGCCAGAGCCCAATTTGTATGCCGCGAAAAGAGCCCCAAGGACAACTTTGTCATTTTCTTTACCACAGCCGCCTAAACCCTAGCTGCTCTGTCTCTCACTATATTTTGTGCTCTTTCAAAGCTCTTACTCCTCTGCCTCGCCGCGCCTCCACAGTCTCTACCTCGGGCTCATCACTTTAATCTTGTTCTCTCTCTTTTTGAAGCCCTAAGCCGATAAGCCGGGACCAGCCATGCCGCCGAAGTTCGACCCGAGTCAGGTGGTGGACGTGTACGTCCGAGTCACCGGCGGCGAGGTGGGTGCAGCTTCTTCCCTCGCTCCCAAGATCGGCCCGCTGGGTCTGTCTCCCAAGAAGATCGGTGAAGACATCGCCAAGGAGACCGCCAAGGACTGGAAGGGCCTCCGCGTCACCGTCAAGCTCACCGTCCAGAACCGTCAGGCCAAGGTCGCGGTGGTCCCCTCCGCCTCTGCCCTTGTCATCAAGGCCCTCAAGGAGCCCGAGCGCGACCGCAAGAAGACCAAGAACATTAAGCACAGCGGCAACATCTCCCTTGATGACGTCATCGAGATAGCCAAGGTCATGCGGCCCAGGTCCATGTCCAAGGACTTGAGTGGGACCGTTAAGGAGATCCTCGGCACGTGCGTGTCCGTTGGCTGCACTGTCGATGGCAAGGATCCAAAGGACTTGCAGCAGGAGATAACCGATGGTGAGGTTGAAATTCCTCTCGATTAAGAAGACAAGGAAAAAAGGAATGGAAATTATTAATAATCGTGCCTTTTTTTAATGTTATTGTTATTTTCAGTTTTGGGATGTTAATGAGGTTTTTTTAGTTGAAATCTCCAAATTCTTGTTTTTTATTATTATCGGTGTTCACTTCAACATGTTTTATGAAGAATTATTGGAGTTTTAGAAGAGTGAGGAGATGTAATGTTTGTTTCGTTAGCTGCTTTTGGATTATGGCTGTTGTTTCATGTGGATGATGCATTCTGTTGCTCGACGGTATGAATTTTGCTTCTGTTTTGTGATATCCCTGTTTTTGTGGCATTTGGTAATGTGGCTGGTGTCTACTTGTTAGGCATTCCGACATGAGATGATGGGTTTCACAATTGGTTCTGTTTTTGCTGATGCCTGGGAAAGTGCAAGTGTCTGTTTTGATTTTTGGTACGTTGATCTGTGCAAAACCTATAAGGGTTGATCCCTTCTCACTCTCGAATTGTTTCTGAGAGAACTGGAGGCTGGATTTAATTTTGACTTTCTATTTGTTATTATCCTAATATCCTAGATATAGGTGCTTTTAGTTTAAAAGACTAAGGGCCCCGCTTGACCCAGTCGTGATGTGGTTGAGATTGCACTGAAAGAGTTTGAGGGTTTTTCTCAGGGATGAAAACATTTCTCAGTTTCTGCGGTTCATGATTTATGTCTTTAACTAGTTGGTGTAAAGTAGTAATGTGAACAAGGAGATCCAAGTTTCATCCCTTGGGCATTCCAGATGGTGTTCCCAACATTTGATTAGGATATGCATTATTTTCTTTAGGCTATTATGGTGCAATTTGGATCCAGTTTGTGACAGGGATTTATTCCAGCTCGAGTGGTGTGTCTATGGAATATGTGAGCGATTTAATTTTAGATGACATTTAGTAAGATGATGCATGTCATAAATTCATAATGCAACCTTGGGCTCCTGAATTTAGTTCTGGAGTGTAGTGGTTGGTGCTTAATTTGATTTGTAGTCTGAAGCAGATATAGTTCAATTGTTGGCTTTTGATTTTTACTCTTTGCAGAACATTTGGAATTTTATCTGTTTGTGACAAATTGTGCATACCTTGAAGTCTGTGATCCTGTCGTCTATAGACTATAGGCCCTTTGTGATCCTAGTTATGAGAATGGTAATGTGATTGACGGTGTGCATTGAAGGAAGTCAAGGGTCAAGACAGTTTCTGTGGATAGTTGATTCAGATAGTTTCTGTGGACAGTTTTCTTTCTTTTCGGGACTAGAAGCACTTTCCAATTTCTGTGGATAGTTCATTCAGATGTTTAATGAGTTTTGCAGTTGTGGTCTGGAGAAGGAGATGCAATGTTTATTGCGTTCATATTCCATGGTTTTGTTAACACATTGTCTGAATATGCATTCCTTTTAGAATTGGGCTTTAATGAGAGTTTTAATTTAGGCTTTTTTGTTGTGGTTTTGATTGATTGGTAATAAGATGTTTAGGATGTTGAGTACAATGGAATATAGAATCATTTGCTGTTTGAGATATGTTTGTTTGATATTGCCTATGACTCAATTTGATTTGTGCCCTAGAGCTAGATAAAATTCCTACCAAATTGCATTTAAATATCGTGGGATTTGGACTTTATTTGTTGCAGAATATCGAGTATAATCTGATTGTCAGTAATTTTGCATTGCTTGGAGATCTTTAATTTGAGTGCATTTGTTTGTGAATTGGGCATCATGGACATTTGTTAAGATGATACTGTGTCCTGATTGTGAAGGATCATTTAAAATCTTCTCTGAATGAGGGTATCGACAAATCTAGCTTGTTACATGTGTTAGAATTTTAATAGTAGCTTCTAAATATCTCTTATTTACTCAGTTATACCACAGCGTTTGAATGCCAAACTCTTGGCATATGGCGTGCTCTCCTGCCATAAGAGCTCTCAGCCTCTTTTCACGGCAAGTTGTGCCACGCAGAATGTTTCATAGTTGTACAGTTTGTATTGCGTATCAGTGACTGAATGTCTGTTCTTATACTGATGCCCAGTTAATTCCTTATTCTGTCTGAAGGAGAACTAGAGCTAATTTACAATGCATAATCAGTCCATGATTGACTCTCGATCTTTTTTCAGTGGCGGCATATGTTTTTTTGTTTACCACGTTTCGTTCTCAAATGAAGGGAGGAATTGCATAAAATTATTTACCTCTTCCTGGCTTCTGATGTACCATGTTGGTCAAGCAAACGATGTTCCTCGCTACTTAAGAAAAGTGTAAATTAGGAATGCCGTGAAAGCTGTTTTATGTGCCAGTAACTTACTCAAGAGGCGATCTTTTTCTGCTGCGTTATCTGGACTTGAAATGGCTGAATGTGACGGGTATGTTAGAGTAATAGGTGGGTATTTTGATACGACTCGATAGGGTATGGTAGAATAATAAGTCAAAAGGAGGATCTTACATCATTTAAATGTGGGTATTGTATATTCAGAGCCTGTAATGGGGATTAAATGATGGTCCCGGTAGTTAGATGCGTCGACGATTTCGGCCTCTTTCTTTGTCTTCAGAGCCTGTAATGGGGATTCGTTCACCCCTTTCATAACTCGTAAGCTCGCGCGCTTCCTTGCTCTCTGCGAAAGTGTTAAAAAGGGGCAGAAGCTAACGACAAAAATAAGTTAATTTCTTTCTTGTGTGAATAACGTGTTAGGGGTTAATTAATTCTATTGATGTGATTCCTCTTTCATTTTTTTCGGGGGGGGGGGAGGTGGCGTCGAGATTTTTCTCATTTTCTTTTAAGCGGAAATGACAAAACGCGTGAAAAAGTAACTTCCGATTCCAATTTAACCACCAAGAAGAGCCTCAATTTTTTCTTTAAAAAAAAAAAAGCAAGAAGCAAACAACCGAGATACAGGGGCTGTGTGTTTCTCACATGCTTTTGTCGTCTGCTTACTTTGTTTGTTTCGGCGTGGATTAGGTCCTGGTAAGTCGGGGCATGGAGATTAGGACAGAAATGTATGAAGTAAAAGATGACGGGCATAAAATCGAATCGATCATGTCTTTTTGAAAATAGTTACCAGTTATAACTTGCAACATTGTGTCAGCAAAAAGTCCCAGAATACAAAATTACAACCCACGAGTCATACCATTGCTCTTTGAAGTTTCAACAGTATTTTTCCAAAACTGGAGCCCCTTGTGGTCAAAGAACATTCCTGTATGGTGCTCTTGCGCGTGAACTCGCATCGCAGAAATACATCAACAGGCGGTCAAAAAGAGAATTGAAGTGTCTCTTGCAACAAATCATCACTCCCGAACATTATTCAGCAAAAGCGCGTCGGCGAGAAGTTTCCCAGCAAGCGTGTCTTGTCGCATGTGTTACTCTCTTCCTGATATTTCCCACGTGCAGTTAGCTTTGAATGGCGGCCACACGTTTGGATTAATTAGCCCCATCTGCTCCACCATGTTCTTTACCCTCGTGTTATCGACCTCTTTATAAGGCTACCACCCCACATTTCTTTCAATTCATCTCAGTTCAAGCAAGTCACAACCTGAAAGCCCAGTGGCCGCATCAGCAGAAAGTTTGGAATTTCCCAATTCTCAGCGGCAAAGATCGAAGGGCTGTCGTTTAAAGTAGTATCCCTAATGATCTTATCTGTTTCACTCTTGCAAGGAAGGGCTTCTGTTTCTGGAATGGCAAAGGAAATCGAAGATTTGAGGTCTTGGATTGAAGTTGCACCGGCCCCTTTCGTTTCTTTGCTCAAGACTTCAAGCTCTCCTCGACTGGAGACAATTACAGAGGAGGAGGCGGAGGACAGGGATGATGACTCCTAAATTTTTTGCACTATTCTATGTCTGTCCTGTGTTCTTGTCATTTGACATTCAGTGCAATAATGGTACCGTCCAAGATTTTGTAACTTCAAAAATATTTTCCGATATGTCAGTGCCAGAAGTTGAAGAATAACCATCCGTTTTTTCTCTGTTCGATTATTGTTCCTTGCAGGACATAGTTTGACATAAATGGCAAAAATTTAAAATTGACCCGTCAAGTTTTTTGTTTTTTTTATGGATTCGGACATACAATTTTTTTTTTTATGCTTAAATCGGCTTTCCTGGTTGGCGTCACAAAATCATGTATGTGGAAACTAGGCCCAGTTGCATTGCAAAGGATTTAAGAGTCCTGTAAGGCCGATGACAATTCAACCCCGAACGCAACAGTACATAAAAAAAAAAAATTGGTTTAGTCGAAACTCACTATTTCCAACCGCATCAGCTTTAGCCATATTTGTGCAATGTTGATGCTTAAGCATGCATGGCAGAGTTGCATGGATTAAGCATTTTCTTGTATTCCACACAAAAGCCAGCAAATTTGGGTCTCTTATCCTTCTACCCAATCTCTTCTTAAGCTCTATCTTCTGGGGCGAACAGTTTACCCACTCGATCTCTGAATAAATCCCTCTAGTTCTAGTTGGCTGGCGTTGCAGTGATTTTAAACCAACCAAATTCGCAAGAGAAATTATTTCTTGCTTTCGTCCTGATCAACTGTGCATTTTCTGTAGGTAAATATAAGCGAAAGTTTTACCAGAGGAAAACAAAACAAAACAAAAAAAAAATAGTTTTTTGAGGCAAAAAGAAAAAACAAAGTACGTGAATTTAGGTTATTAAATTTTAACAATGATTCTGATATATTTTAATGAATAATAAATAAGTAATTAATATTCACTAATTTAGACTAACATTTAATTATTTTTAAATTAATTCTCACGTTCACGAGTACAAGTCTTTACTAAAATATTTCAATCAATTATTGTCTACTACATACCTACCATTGCGCGCTGTCACGGGTCATTACCCTCCTTTAGAAGATAGCCTGATGTCACGGCCCATCCAATTGATGAGGGCCTAGCCTAGCACGTCCAAGTCTACTCCGTGACACTAGGCAGTCTGATAGTCCGTGCAGCGACCTCCGCCTATAAGATTTAAGAAATTTTTTCTTTTACATTCTTTTTCACTTAATCTAACAAAAATTTAGCAATGTCTTTGTTGTTTGATTCCTCTGCCTACCCCTCGTCTTAAAATGCTTGGAAATAAATATATTAAGTCGACTGTAATACTACTTGTCGTTGCCACGTAGTCATTACCCTTTACTCAGCGTCTTAGGTGTGCTGCGACCCATTTTATAAGACCTTTCTCCTGTCTGTCCAAAGATGACAACAAACGGCGAGAGAATGTGGACGGATGTGATTTTTTAAAACTGCACATTTGACGGTGCATGACGCGTGGAAAACTTTCATCCACGAAATTTTTCTAGCATTATAATATTTTTGAATTGAGATGTTCCCAAACCCAAACTTCTTCCCTAATTTAAGAAAAAATTAGTAAAATCTAAGACTTCTTTTTTTTTTTTTTTTAACAATTCAATGTTATAGGTACGGATAAAATCCTTATTCATAAAACTACATTTGGAATTCAAATACACAATTAAATAAATTTTCAGATTTTATTTAGACAAATTCTCTTTGTTTTTCTCTTGTCTTTTATAGGATCATCTATCTAGATAAAAAGATTTTAAATAGTTAATAAAAATTTCATAAATATAAAATATTTCAGATAATAAAAACAAATAAAAATTAAAATTTTATTGAGTTATATATATGAAATAACTATAATTGCGTTAAAAAAAACATATATGTGTCTTCATTCACATGATGGGTTCATAAATAAATTGTCAAATTTTAGCTTAAGTTAGGTATTAATCTGAGAGGAGTGCTTCCCAGTTTGGTTTTTATTTCTGTAATAGATAAATAAATAAATTAGTTAATAATCAGGATAAAGGACAAAAATAGAAGAAAAACATTTTTTTTCCAAGATTTTCATTGCGAGGAATGCTTGGTGGCGGCTGTGCGATGTATACACGGGGCATAATCGCAGTCGTTGGAGTTGGATGGCGACGATGTCGTTGGACAGCCTGCGATGGCCGGTGTTGGTGAAAAGAATGATTGGCCTTCAGTCGGTTTAGTCACGCGTGACCACGACGCTGCTCACTTTGTTCCTGTGATTTGACAGCATAAGCAATTGTGGGTCCTATCCACGAGGGCTTCGGATATACGTGGCAATCTTTTGGCCACTTATCCTCAGTGGACAGCAACGACGTCGCATTATCCCAAATCTAAATGCTCCAGTCGCCATTTATTTATTTCATGGGCTGATGGGCATCACAGGTGCACTAAAAAATAAATAATTAATTAATGATTTTCCATTTTATCCACACGAAAAGCTATTACCGGGTAGTCTGAGAATTTTCTGAATTCAAGGAATTGGGCAAATTTTATTTATTTAGGGATGTTCGAAAAAAAAAAGAAAAGGAAAAAGATAGATATGTCGTCAAATGCTTGACAGGGGGGAAAGAGGCCCCCCGGTGCCCCATGTAATTCTGCCCTTGGCTGTCGGAGGTCCAAATAAACGTGGATAGCAAAGAAAAAAGGGGAGGTGGGGGGGGGGAAGAAAATGTGAAGCTCAAATCGAATAAGAGCTTTATACGAAAACCATATTAGAATAAAAATTTATTAAAACATAATTAAATTAAAAGTTTTTGTCCAAAATAAAGATATAATTAATAATTAAACGTATCACTTTCTGCACTGAGTTGAGTTTCAATTCTCGTATTGTCCCCAGCTCCAAAATATGTGGAATTTATGTAAGGATACGTAACGTCAATTTTAGATTTGTTGATATTATAATATAGATATAAGAGAAGCTTGTTTGGATTTAATAATATTTAATAATAAATAACTTTTAACTCAAGTGAGGTGAATAATATATTTGTAATTTTTTTTTTACGTTAAAAAAATAAGTGTACTAATTCTGCCTTATAAACTTTTTCCTTGCAAGAAATGAGTGAGTAGTCAGAGCCCACTCGAATAACATACGTGAAGTGTAAGGTGGGGTCACGGAAAGTGGAAGAAAATCACTGTAGGTGAAGTGGGGCGGCAAAGCTAAGTTAAATTAACACTCACTCTTCTGTCATGGCACACCATTATAAATGCTTCATCAGCAAATCCCCCGCTCCACCATCGCAAAGCAGTCTCGTTAGTCAATATTATCTCTCTTTCAGGATTTTTCTCTACTTTTTGTTACCAAGGTTTTAGCAAAAGAAGACATGGCCAAGGACATTGAATTTGGAGGGCAAGGACAATATGGTGCCAAGGATTACCAGGACCCACCCCCAGCACCCTTGATCGACGCAAAGGAGTTGACCCAGTGGTCATTTTATAGGGCCTTGATTGCTGAGTTCATTGCCACGCTCTTGTTTTTGTACATCACCGTGTTGACAGTGATCGGTTACAAAAGCCAGACTGACCCTGCCAAGAACTCCGATCAATGTGGTGGTGTTGGCATTCTTGGTATTGCATGGGCCTTTGGTGGCATGATTTTCGTCCTTGTTTACTGCACTGCCGGTATCTCAGGTCAGTGGTTAAAATAAACACAATAATTAAGTAGGCCTAATTGGCTGTTGATTAAATTCAATGGTCGTGATTTGGGGGGGTGCTAACTAAATTTGTTCAATTGCAACAATTGCAGGTGGACATATAAACCCGGCAGTGACTTTTGGGCTGCTTTTAGCAAGGAAGGTGTCTTTGGTGCGAGCTGTATTGTACATGGTGGCCCAGTGCTTGGGGGCCATATGTGGATGTGGGCTAGTGAAGGCATTCCAGAGGGCCTATTACAATAGGTATGGCGGTGGAGCTAACGAGCTCGCTGCTGGGTATGGCAAGGGCACTGGATTGGGGGCTGAGATCATTGGTACCCTTGTTCTTGTCTATACTGTTTTCTCTGCCACTGATCCGAAGAGAAATGCCAGGGACTCCCATGTTCCTGTATGTGCGCTATCTATATATATAGATCTTTAGTCTTCCAAAAATGTTCCCTTTCATAGAATGCTTCAGCTATGTATATATATATTTTATCTGTTTTTTCTTGTAACAGGTACTGGCACCACTTCCAATTGGATTCGCTGTGTTCATGGTTCACCTTGCCACCATTCCTGTCACCGGCACTGGCATCAACCCTGCCAGAAGCTTTGGAGCTGCAGTTATCTACAACCAAGACAAGGCATGGGATAATCATGTATGTACCTTTCCTTTATATTATGTTTTCACTATTTCCAATTTTCCATCCCCCCCCCCACTTTTTTTTTTTTGAACCATAATTTTCCATCATTAATGGTTGGTTGTGTTAACTTTTAATTAATTATTTATTTATTTATATCTGGATGTGACTGTTTCAGTGGATTTTCTGGGTTGGACCTTTCGCTGGTGCCGCGATTGCTGCATTCTATCACCAATACATCTTGAGAGGATCTGCGGTTAAAGCTCTTGGGTCCTTCAAGAGCAGTTCCAACATATAATTAAAAAGAATATTTTCCAACGAAAGCTGTAGTTTTCGTGCAATAGGCTCCGGGATCTTGGAAAGGTAAATAATGTATTGTTGGGCAAGATGTCCAATGTGTCACCCTGTTCGTAATTTGAGCACTTATTTTAATTGTGTGCTCAAGTGATGTGCCATCTGCTCTGGTTTCTCTCTTTTAATGGCATCAATAATGTAACCATGACCTTGTGGCAAATTCATAAACAAGTGTGTTGTGTTTCACTTGGCACCTCTACTTGAGCAGTCAGCAATACTAAACAAGCAGAATATCACATTACTTATGGTCAGAGAAAAATACATTATTCAAGGGGGAATTTTAGCAATTTCTTCGGAATAAAGTTTTACGTAACCACGACTTTGTGGCAAGTTTATGAACAAGTTTGTTGTTTTTCACACCCTCGCTTTTGCACCTTTACTTGATCAGTTAGTAATATATCATATTACATGTGGTCAGAGAAAAAGGCATTATTCAAGAGGGAATTATAACAACTTTTTCAGAATAGAATTGTACGTAGCCCCCCCGTCTAACGAAGGCATTAAGTTTTACGTGACACGAGACTTTCATTTTCCTTTTCGTCTTTTTTTTGGGGGGGGGCGGGGGGCGGGGGGAGTTGGGGGAAGGGATGTTTAATTAACACAGACTAGGAACTTGGAACTTAAGCATAACCTTGACCAAGCTATGGGTATTATCCTGAGGCATGGCCCAAACCTTCCTGGAGGCTCAAAAAATAGAGCACTGTGGGCAGACTCGACTCGACTCATTTTGTTATCCTGAGGAATGGCCCAGACCTTCATGGAGTCCTAGTCCTGTCCTGGATGACCCAAAAAAAAATCGTTGCAGGCCTATTTGGTAGTTCCTTTCAACTTGCTTTAAGGCAAATAAAAGCACTTTGGAGACTAAACGCAGCAAAATGTTACGGGATCATTATACTCTCTTTAACTTTTTTTTTTTTTTTTTGTGAGACTCCGTCACCAAAAAAAAAAAAAGAAAGACTGGTTATACCTTTTAAACTTTGAGTTTTAGAACACACGTTCTTCAAAATCATGGTTTTTGGAAAAAGCATCAATGAGTTGCGAATCGTTAGGCTCTCTAACGTGGTTATAAGTAAGTATTCGCGATCAATGTGTTACTGTTGTCGTCTTGCTTGTAAAATTTTTCTTTTTACTGTGTACGAGGCACAAAACTTTTTGGACTCAAACGTGCTAATTTATTACCTTTCTTTTTTTTTTTTTTGGAGAATATTTAATGTGCTTTGATATGTATCTAAAATAAAATTAAGTTGATTTTCTTTTATGACTTGAAGTCTCGACATTAGACTTCAAATGATAGAAATCAATCCAATGTTTGATTTCCGCCGAAAGATTATACACAATAGAAAAGGCAAAACAGGCCAAACTATATCCAATTCTGTATTAACACTTTGCTATAATCAAATTCTCAAGATTCACATGTTTGGAATTCTTTTACCCGTGGCCTCATAAATTTATCAGTTTACAAACAAATAAGTCAGCCAGTTGTTGTGTCCATTAAAAAGTTAGCCGCGTTGAAGGGAATAAAGCTAAACATATTCAAGATTGTGTCGAAGCGTCTAATATTGAAATGTGGATATCATACACAAAGTTGACTTAAAGCTTTTGTGTCCACGATTTTGCTGCCAATTGCACGCTTTAATGTCTACCCATTCCCATGAGAATTGTCAAACTTGCTATATTTGTTACAGTTTAGAAGACCAACAATTCAATTGAAGTCTCGTACTTTCAAATGTTTAACCAAACAAAAAAGTTCAAAAATAGAAATCGGCTAACTAACTTGCTGCCTATTTGAAAACCATTTGAGGATTCAGGGATACGTTGAGCTTCTTGCTTCTGTCAAGCTTAGGATTAAAACTCAGGAGGGTACTAGGGGAATAAGATTGTTGGTCGAAATCCCTTAATGAAAGACTTTGTGAAAACTGACTTAGAAGAAATTTTAATTTTGCGAGGAAATTCAATTTCCTTTGTAATGGTGAAATGTTTTTCTTTTCATTGACCAGCCCCATTAAACAATAGAATTTATGAATTCTTTCTGATCAGTTGTACCAAACTTGTCCAGTCACAATTAAACGATGACCCAAACGAACACGTTGGATTCCAAATTCGTCTCAAGTATGAAACGTGCAAAATTGCTTATCATTCTCAGGAAAACTCGTTTCTTGGAGACTTCCATCTATGGCTCGGTTTCACTACAATTCCACTCGGCAAAAGTATTAACTTAATGTATTAGGGAAGACAAGGGCGAACCAGAAACACATGGCTAAGCCATGTAACACAAATTGAAAGGAGTATCACTGGTCGATGGTCATAGTCACTTACTTTGCTTTCTTCCGCATCACTAATCAATACGGGAATGAGAACCAATTTCTCAAGTTTTCATACAATGCCTCACTTTACCCCCTATTGAAAGTCACATTTCTTCAATTAAAAACATGTTTCGCAATGTCGGAGGCCCTCTCAGATTACCGCTCTCACATCCATCAGCAATCCATGTAGCAGCTGAGCCTGATGAGAATTCACAAGGAAATCTTTCTCTCTTTGTTAGATCGTAACTCTAGCCAATAGCCATGCGGAAACTCGTCTGTAATTCATGTTTTCCTGTCCTTGTTGTGGTTTGAACGCCATTAACAAACAAAACCAAGCCCATGAACCAATATGATATGGCTTATGCACCAACCTTAGATACAGAATATGAAGCTCTTTCTCCAGAGCACGAAGAGATCCTGTCTCCAGCTCCGGCGCCTGAACCTGCATAGGATGACTTCGCTCCGCTTGAAGCCCCTGTGCCCGCACCAATAACAATGCCAGAAATACAGCCTTCTGATGAAACAGAATCAAGCGGCCAGCAGGCAGCTCCCGAATACACAGATGTCTCGATTGATATAGTAGTGCCATATGTTTATTCGGTAATACGTGTATTTTGTTGAATGGCCTGCAAATTGCTTCCTTCGTGCAATAATCTCTAAAGAAGAAATGATTTATCGCGGTAACAAGGGTTTTTTTTGGTTCATCATGGATCCCCCCCCCCCCCAAAAAAAAGCCAACCTTTCTTTCTTTTCTTTTTCTCTCTTTTTTTTTTTAGCGTTTCTTGTTTAATCATGATTAGTTTTCTTAATCAAGTTGGTCTCCTTGTGTTTTTGATTTGTGTTTCCATTTTTTTAATGTGATTTATAATTGTTTTTTTTTTCACTTTTATAAATTTTATATTTTTAAAAATCAAAATGTAAAATTTTAAAACTACTGAATGTGATCTGAGAGCGAGACAACATTTTTAATTTCAACACTAAAAATGTGTACTTGTTTCGTTAATTATAAAATATAAGCATCTAAAAAATAATAATAATAATACAAAAAAATCTAAGAAAAATGCTCTGCTGTCATGCTCCTTCGCTTCTCTCTACTGCGTTTTGTCCGCTGCCCGAAGCAACCGCTCCGACGCTTCTCCTCCTCCTCGTCCTCGACGGTCTCCACAGCGCCGCTCCTCACCCCCGCGCTTCTAAAACAATGCAAGTCTGTCCTCCAAGCAAAACTCATCCACCAGCAAGCACTCGTCCAGGGCGTAATAACCCAACTCTACACCTACATCGTTTCCACCTACATAGCCCTCAATGCCCCTTTCCACGCCTCATCCCTCCTCCGCCGTATCACGCCTTCTTCTCGCGCCGTCTTCTGGTGGAACGCCCTCATTCGCCAAGCCATCCATTTTCGACTTATCGGCCAATCCCTCTCCTTCTTCCGCGAAATGAAGCGGCTCGGATGGTCCCCGGATGAGTACACCTTCCCCTTTGTCCTCAAGGCCTGCGGCGAATTTTCGTCGCTAAATTTCGGCGCTTCACTTCACGGCGTTGTCTATCGAACTGGTTTCGAATCCAATGTTTTCGTTTGCAATGCTGTCGTGGCCATGTATGGCAGATGTGGCGCATTGGAGCATGCACGCCACATGTTTGATGAAATGACCGAGAATGGGGTTCATGATTTGGTTTCCTGGAATTCTGTTGTTGCCGCTTACTTGCAAGGTGGGGACTGTGTGAATGCATTGGTGTTGTTTGATAGAATGTCTAAAATGGGTGATACTGATTTTCAGCCAGATGCTGTTAGTCTTGTGAATGTCCTCTCTGCTTGTGCGTCTATGAGATCTTCCTTGCTTGGCAAGGAAGCACATGCTTTTTCAGCTCGGAGTGGGTTATCTGAGGATGTTTTTGTGGCTAATTCGTTGGTGGATATGTATGCAAAATGTGGAATGATGGATGCAGCATTCGAAATATTCCAGCGGATGAAGGAGAAAGATGTAGTTTCTTGGAATTCAATGGTTACCGGGTATTCTCAGATTGGTAGGTTTGATGATGCTCTTCATTTATTTGAGAAGATGAAGGAAGAGAATATTATGTTGGATGTTGTTTCTTGGAGTGCTGTAATAGCAGGGTACGCGCAGAAGGGTCTTGGCTATGAAGCATTGGATGTGTTTAGACAAATGCAGATTTGTGGGTCGAGGCCTAATGAAGTAACCCTTTTGTCTCTTTGTTCTGCTTGTGCTTCAGTTGGAGCATTGATTCAGGGGAAGGAGACTCATTGTTATGTCCTAAAACATATTCTTAACTTTGACCGAGATGATTGGGGAGATGATCGTGTGCTGATCAATGCTTTAATTGACATGTATGCAAAATGCAAAGGTATTTATGTGGCTCGTGCAATGTTTGATTCTATACCACCAAAAGACAGGGATGTGGTGACTTGGACTGCTATCATTGGTGGCTATGCCCAACACGGTTCCAGTAATGCGTTGGAGCTATTTTCCTCCATGCTCAAACAGGATAGACCAGTGAAGCCTAATGCATTTACATTGTCTTGTGCATTGGTGGCGTGTGCTCATTTGGCTGCACTAAGATCTGGTAGACAAATTCATGCTTTTGTTTTGCGGAATTGTTGTGACTCTGTTTTTGTGTCCAATTGCCTTATAGATATGTATTCAAAATCTGGAGACATTGATGCTGCTGCAGTTGTGTTTCGTAACATCAAGCAGAAGAATGCTGTTTCCTGGACATCACTGATGACAGGTTATGGCATGCACAGCCGTGGTGAAGAAGCTGTTCAACTTTTTGATGAGATGAGGAAAGTGGGTTTCGTGCCTGATGTTGTAACGCTCCTTGTTGTGCTTTATGCTTGCAGCCATTCTGGAATGGTTGACCAGGGGATTAAATACTTCAATGGAATGAGCAAGGAGTTTGGGGTTATTCCTGGTGCAGAACACTATGCTTGCATGGTTGACCTATTGGGACGTTCTGGTCGCCTTGATGAAGCAATGGAACTTATTGAAGGTATGCCTATGCATCCAAGCCCAGTAGTGTGGGTGGCATTGCTTGGTGGGTGCAGGATACATAAAAATGTTGAACTTGGGGAATATGCTGCAAAACAATTGTCAGAATTGAAGTCAGAAAATGATGGATCGTATACACTGCTTTCAAATATATATGCCGCTGCCAGGCGGTGGAAAGATGTGGCCAGGATTAGATCGTTGATGAAGTTTACAGGAATCAGGAAGAGGCCTGGTTGGAGTTGGGTTGAAGGAAAGAAGGGTACTGCAACCTTCTATGTTGGGGACAGGAGTCATCCACAGACAGAGCAAATATATGGTATCCTTGCAGGCTTGATCCACAGGATTAAAGTACTTGGATATGTGCCAGAGGTCAGTTTTGCCCTCCATGATGTGGACGATGAGGAGAAGGGTGACCTTCTTTACGAACATAGTGAGAAGTTGGCTCTTGCATATGGCATCCTAATATCAGCTCCAGCTGCACCCATTCGGATAACGAAGAACTTGCGCATTTGTGGTGATTGCCACAATGCCATGACCTACATATCAATGATCATTGAAAATGAAATCATATTGAGAGACTCGAGCCGCTTCCATCATTTCAAGAAAGGATCGTGCTCTTGCAGGGGCTTCTGGTGACGCTGTATGGCAAAATGGATAGCAGTTTCTAGTGGGTGCAGGTCTTAAGTTCGAATCCTTCCACGTGCATGCCATATTTCAAATGGACAGCCCTTGAATATTTCCGGGCTAAGCTGAGGGGGGTGGCCAGATCGGGGAACTAAGCTAGGGGGTGCAGGAAAACGTTCCTGTGGTAGGCCCTTGGATATTTCAGAGGCAGTTTCTTGTGGGCTGGATATGCCAGGGTGGCCAGATCGGGGAACTAAGCTACAGGGTGCAGGAAAACGTTCCCGTGGTCTGAAGTGGACCGGATGTGTTTAGGAGGCCTGAGCTTTGCACTATGGGCTATACTATTTTATTTGTTTATTTATTTTCTTTCCAATTTGTAATCGAATATTGTAAAAGGGCATTTTATTGCCATCACTTCAAGAAAGGATCTTCCTATTCATTTTCAATAATAATGATAATAAGAGTAAATGGAAAAAAGGGAAAATTTTGCAGATGAACCCACTAAGTAAGCACAAGTGTGGGTGGTGTGAAGTGTGCAGTAATCTTTTTAGGATTAGAAAAATGTATTACAATTTTTAAAACAATACATTTTGATTGTAAAAGAAAATTATTATCCCTTTTTAAAAGACTATTTGGGCATTCAGTATTCACATTTATAATAAATAGTATCCCTTTTTTCTTTCTGTTACAAAGCGGCAGCTTTAGATTAGCCAACAAAGCGGCAGCTTGGTTCCCCTCGCGGTAAATATGGGAGGGAATGGATTGCCACCTCCTGGACATCAGAGTCTTTACACCCACTAACGACATTCGCCCGTGAATAAGTCCTTTCTGCTACAATTCTAGATCCAATTTGGTGTCCACTTCTAGCCATAAGTCGCCAAGCCAGCTATCGGCCTCGAAAAATTCCCCATAATTTGGAAACAATAGCAGAGCAGCCCCCCCCCCCCCCCCCCCCCATATGCAGTGTAAATCTGGTTAACCATATTCCTTTGTGGTCCTGCAATAAGCTCCTTGCGCTTTCTAAATCAGAGCTTGGCAGAGAGACTCTCCATTGATATTTAGCTTAATCCGATCACCACGCGGTGCCTGCCAGCCTAGAAGCACATCCAAATCACCACTAGCAGGCTCCGTCAGTATTCATTACTATAATTAAATGCATTGATACTCTTAGCGTTTAATATATAAAATTAAATGTGGCATGGGCCCATTTGGCTTTGTTTTTTTTATTTTTTATTTTTTTTTCGGTTTGGGGGCGAAGATTATCATGAGGAAATGATCCAAAAGTAAATTAAATGAATTTATACTCTTAGCCTTTTAATATGTGAAATTAAAAGCAAGTCACCTTCATTAAGTTTGTGATGGAGATTGTTTTCTTTGTTGTATACTGTTGGCGTATTATGTGACTTCTTACGCGACATGCCACATGCGGAATCAGAGATACCGCCCAAGCGGGTCCCATCTCCACCTCGCGTATTGCAAAGGGTCCACCATGTTAGGCTATATTGGACATCAAACCTAAATATTACAAAAATATATATATATATATAATAGGAATATTATTTATTTAATAAATATTATTTCTCTTAATAAAAATAATATTTTGTATTTTTTAAAAAATCGTAATATCTCATACCAACCGATCGACAAGCGTACGACTAGCCGCTAACAAAGATTAGATTTTAGGATCTGTTTGGACAGACTTACTCGTGGTTAGGAGGGTGGGGCCCGCGTTGTTTGACTATTTTTTACAAGATGAAGATATCAAGAACGGAGATTTTGAAGATTTTTTTTTTTTTTTGCTAGTTTTCTTTCCATGCAGTGGCAAGACCAGACAGCTGACCTGTCAGTCACGTGCTGGGATCGGCGGTTTCAATTGGCACGCTCGATCCTGGATTTAAAATGGAAAGGAGACATCCAATTTGACAAATGCAAAAGAATATGTTGACAAATTTTCGTTTCGCTTTTGCTTTGCAAGGAAGCTTTCGGGGTACTGCCTCATTACCAAAACCTATAAAGTGAATAAAACGACAAAGATAGATATATACATACATACATATGTATGTATACATGTATGTATGTATTGCGCTATCCTACATGCGTTTGAGGTCGGTTTAAAGTTGAAAAATGCTCAGATTATCATTGGTCGGAGCGTTTTCACCAGCTAAGCTAAGCACAGCAAGCACTTGCACAGGAAAACAATTCGGGGGTTGGTGCGGTGTGCATATTATAGCTGCGATTGATTCGAGGGTATTGTGGTAAGTAAAAGGTTTGGGCTTACCATTAGGTAAAGGCGTAAAAGCTGTAAACTAACATTATAATCTGAAGTGATTTCAAATATTTTTTTTTAACTCAGAATATGTGGGTGGGGGTGGGGGGTGTGGCTCTGTCGCAGGTCGCTCTGCTCATCTGATGGCCGCTCTCTGGTTTTTGGTTTCACTAAATATGCTCCCTGGGTTTAAAACCCTCCCTTGGTGACAATTAAAAAGAAAGAAGGAAGGAAGACCAAAAAAAAAAAAAAAACCATTATAATCACTCAACAGATTTTTTTTTCTTTTTAAAAAAAAAAAAAAAAAAAAAAAAACAACGCTAAGAAAGGTAGTATTGCAGAACGATTCGCGGCCGTCAATTCACTATACAGGGGCAAAAATTCACAAAGAAATCTTTTTGGGCCCACCCAAATAAAAACAGACGATATCATGCAAATTTGAAAATGTTCCCATTATGTTTGTTTGCTTACTACTGTTACTACTACTACTACAAAAAAAAAAAAAAGGGTATTTTGTCTTGGATGAAACATTTAATATTTAAATTTTAAAATTCAAAATTTTAATAATTAAATGCATTATGTAATTTATAATTATATATATATATATATATATATATATATATATTATATTTAGACAAGAAAAAGAAAAAAAATTACTTTTGAAGAAAAGAAAAACAAAGAATTGTACACCTCTTCTTCTTAGAAGAAGCAACTTCACCTGTTTATAGGAAAAAATTATTTGCAGTGTCTCTTATGTGAGCAAGCTGGTTTAGGAAGACAATTTGTAATAAGTTAACACTTATTATAATTTTACAATTTAAATTAATAACTAATTCTTTTTTTATTTTTTTAAATAGAGAGAGAGAGAGAGAGAGAGAGAGGAGAACCAAACTTCCATCTACAAGTAATTTTTTTTTTTTAATTTCCATCGAAAACCTTGTCATCCAATATCATTACATCTTTCCAACGGTTTTTAAAATCCCATATTTTCAAATGCAAACGGTCAGAGGGAGACCAACCAGAAATCGTAAAAATGGCGACACCCACGTTCTCCTGCCATCGTCACCATTATCACACTTTCAGCTCTAATCTGAGCAGCCAGGTAACCACAGCCCATCAGCTACAGGAAATCTTAAACCTTCCAGTCCATGACTGCCCCGAGTACACGCTGACGGCCATCATCAACACAGCCACAGCTACAAATCAACCATGCATTCTTTCCTTATCAGTTTGTTCGCTTTCCTCCTTTCTTGCGCGGCTGCATCTGGGTTCGGATCCATGGGTCCCATCTCCGCCGCATTCGGCGACAACGGCTTCTTCTGCGCCATCAACGCCGGCGGCAACCAAGACGTCATCTGTTGGAGCAAGAACACTACGTCGCCATCTTCGTCACCGTCCCCTGCGCCGTCTGCTTACTTTAGCGACATTGGCCCCACAGCAGCGCTGTCTGGAGGAGAAGGTTTTATCTGCGGCATTTTAGCAAACAGTTCGCAGGCATTTTGTTGGAGCTCTGTTCACACCGGTCTAGATCTCGTTCCTGTGAGTTATCGAAACATTACTTATTCCCATATCGCTGCAGGAAAGGATCACGTTTGTGCTATTCGAGGATCTTATTATTCTGAACGTGATTCGGGTACCATAGATTGCTGGGATATTGTCGAAGGCGCCAATGACAGTTTAAGTTCTAGACAGGGTAGTGCTTTCCTTGACCAGTCAAACAGCAATCTCGTATTCAATAAGGTTGTTTCTGGCGAAGGTTTTAGCTGTGGAAGAGTTAGAGAAGGAGGTGTTGCTTGCTGGGGACCAAACTCCGCAAATCTAGGTGTTTCGAGGTTGTCCCAAAATTACATAGTTTTAGCTTCAGGAAGGGCTTCTCTTTGTGGGATTTTGAAAGATTCTAATGAGATCAAATGTTGGGCACTAGTGGTAGCGATTCAATTACAGCCCTCCCGTATGGGACCCGTTTTGTATCTCTAACAGCTGGTGCTAACCATTTTTGTGGCATTAGGCAGGATGATCACACAGTTGAGTGTTGGGGAAATCTAAATTCATCTTCTGTACCAAAGGGTGGTCCTGGATTTCTGGCGATTGCTTCGTCTGATTTCACCACTTGTGGGATTAGGGAAGTTGATTTGGTTATTGATTGTTGGTTTGTTAATGGGACCTCGCCGCCAGAGTATAATCCTCCGTTGGAGTTGTGTAGTCCAGGGTTATGTACTTCTAGTTCATGTGGTGCAGGAGAGTTTGTTTTCAACGCAAGTGTTCTAAATGAGCCAGAATTGACAAGCTTGTGCTTTAGGAAGGATTTAAAGATTTGTTCACCATGTGGGTCAAATTGTTCTGCAGGTTATTTCTTGTCTAGTCCGTGTACTCAGAATGCTGATAGATTATGCACAGCATGCTCTCTTTGCCAGAACAGTACTTGTTGGGACGTTTGTGGGATGCATTCATCTACGGAGAAGCAATGGCACCACTCACGCAAATTTTTGCTAATCATAATAGTGTCCTCTGGTTTGGGATTCTTATTGATTTTACTGTGCTGCTTTCTAATTCCACGATTTATTGGCACTTGGAAAGAAGGATCACAGAAATGGTTCAAATCTTGCATAGGCAAACAAGATTTGGCCATAGGCATTGCCAATGATTTGTATCATCCATCCGAGGTAGCATGTCCTGGGGCAGCTCAAGTTTTCAGACTCTCGGAGCTAAAAGACGCCACTAATGGTTTCAAAGAGTTCAACGAGCTTGGCCGGGGAAGCTATGGATTTGTTTATAGAGCTGTTCTAGCTGATGGGAGGCAAGTTGCCGTGAAAAGGGCAAATGCTGCCACTATCATCCACACTAACAGCAAGGATTTTGAGATGGAGTTGGAAATCCTCTGCAATGCTAGGCATTGCAATATTGTCAACTTGTTGGGTTACTGCTCAGAGATGGGAGAGAGGTTGCTTGTTTATGAGTACATGCCTCTTGGTACGCTCCATGACCATCTCCATGGTGGGCGATCGCCTCTGAATTGGAGCCTTAGGTTGAAGATAGTGATGCAGGCAGCAAAGGGGCTTGAGTACCTACACAGGGAAGTGGAGCCTCCAATCGTACATCGGGATGTCAAGACATCAAAAATTCTTTTGGATTCTGAGTGGGCAGCAAGGATTGCAGACTTTGGTCTTGTTACTGCAAATGAGGACGTTGCTGGTGATATGAAAAGTGATGTTTACCACTTTGGAGTCGTGCTACTCGAGATACTTAGTGGAAGAAAAGCATATGGTAGAGATTGCTCTCCTCCAGGAATAGTTGAGTGGGCAGTACCATTCATAAAGCATGGCAAGGCAGCTGCCATAATTGATAAATATGTTGCTCTTCCGAGGAATGTTGAGCCTCTACTTGAACTTGCTGATATAGCAGAATTGGCTGTCAGGGAAAGTCCAAGCGAGCGTCCTAGTATGACTGATGTGGCAACTTGGTTGGAGCGAATTATGAAGGATGGATCGAATTTGTAACCCCTGAACTGCATTCCCATATATTGATTAAATCAAATTGACAAAAGATTACAACCGCATTGGTGATTACTGAAATCCGACAATTGTACATTCATTGAGCTTCTTTCTTGTACATGATGTATTCATTCCTCCCCCGCCCTATGGTCTTTCTTTCCTTGTGGTCATAATCCTCGGAAAAATCAAGGGGATTCAGTTTTTACATCATTCTTTATTTATTCTCAACTGAAAAACTTTAGAAAATTAATTTGCACTCTTCTGTTTACCAAAACATAATGCTTCTTTGCGCCACCGGAGGAAAGGGTCTTCTACACCAACGGTCCCCTGACTCACTCGAATCCTTTAATGAAAATTTTCTTAAGCATATTTTGCTCAACATGTCTTTTAATTAGCAAAAAGTTCATTTGCAATTGTCATAAATTTAACCACATTTGCAAGAGCCATCTCTCCCGCCTTTCCTTAGAGGCCCACACAGCGCCCTCAGAACCCACAGTTGTTTTCTAAATGGTAAGTTGGTGTCTTCAGTAGGTTCTCATGTATCAGGTGGGGGTCAAGTGGAATGAAAAATAGACTAATCTTCGTTTCAGCAATGCAAGTGGTAGACACAAGAAAGGCTAGGGAATCGAAAGTCATCCAAGCACATCCAGGCAAATCAGTTTCTGAAGAGGGGGAAAAAAAAACGCCTTGTCTTTATGATGCATATAGCAGGGAAAAAAAATAAAAGGGAAAAGGAAAAAGTTCACACTAACCATAAGGGTAGACTCAAAACATTGCCCATGAATCTTTTCCTGTTTTACCTGTTCAATCCTTACCCTCCGGAGTTACACGCACAACCCATCAACTTTCGCTAAATTTAGATGCGAAAGCTAATAACATGGTCCTTTCAGGTGAAGTGGCTTCTCGAGCTATGTTTGCTACGCCCCAAATTCGTCAACTCAAAAGCTACTTGGTTTTGGTGGGGAAAGCATGGGAGAGAGAGGATATGGTGGGATTATTCCTTCAAAAGCCAACTTCACTGTGATCGACTGTAGCTAATGAACCTATTTATATCTCTGTAACAAAAATTTAAAGATGTAGCGATAGTGTGGACCAAGAATGTTCAGAGGAAACAGAAGTCAAACCCAAAATTCTCACAAACACAAATAATTCGGGGTCCCATCGCCCAAAAGATTTAATACAAACTCAAAAGTCACATTCCTCCGTCCCACATAAGCCTGCTTTAATTTCCGTTTCTAAAAGAATAGAATTTAGCCGGCTTGACTTTGATGGGGGCAAAATTTACTTTCAAAATTGAAGATGTTAATACTAGAAGAAGAGCACACTGGTTATACGCACTATCGGCCTTTGGATTGACTTGTAGGGTCATTTATTTTAACAATAAACATTGCCTATATGTATATACAAATGAAATGGCCAGTTAAAAATCTTAAGTGCTGCATTTCTCTTCTTTTTGTTGTTCATTCTACAATCCACACACAGTCTATTGAAAATATACATATATATAATACAGAATGGTTACACGTGTGACATTACAAGAATCTATAAACGATGTATGAACTGCTGTTTCAGGACTTTCTGATTAGTACTAACGTGGAAAGTACTCAAGACTTTGTCCTGGGCTGTGTGATAGTGGTCAAAAAAATGTAGAAGTGCTCTTAGATGAACTCTTTTGACCCAATCTGATATCAGTGAGATCGGAAAGAAGTCCAGGCCGTGTAATCTCCAAGTCCTCGATTTTGATTTCATTGGTCAGCATTTTAACTACAGCTGGCATCTTTGGCCGGTGTTTGGCATTTTCTTGCACGCAGTGTAGGCTGACCATCAAGAATCTAACCGCTTCTTCCTCTGGGAAGTTCATATTAAGAATAGGGTCTACTATCCCCACAAGGTCTTTGTCACTGTAGGCTTCCCATGCCTGCAAAATTGACACCCTGAAAGGCCTCATTTCTATCATATTCAGTGTTCAGTACAATATTGTCCCGGACACAGAAGAAATATACTTTTTCTTGAAACTATAACGAAGAATTTAGCAACTCTAATCAGACCGCGCGGTTGGTGAGCATAGATATAGAAATATTAGTTTCTACCAAAATGTTACCTTTTGGACCAGGTAAAGTTCTCCGTGTACTATATCAAAACCCACCACTGATCTACCGCTGATAATCTCCAATAGTAGTACTCCAAAACCGTAAACATCCGATTTTCGGGTCAATCGTCCACTAACTGCATATTCTGGGGCAAGATACCCTCTTTTTCACGGAGTCATTGCAAGAAAACTTGTTAGATGGAGTCCTGACAAAGAAAGTGGAATGAGAAGACATAGTTAATTAGCTTACAGTGTCCCGGCAACCCTGGTGCTGATATGAGAACTGCCGTCTCTAAGCATCCTGGAAAGTCCGAAATCTGAAACCTTTGGGGAAAAATTTTGATCGAGAAGTATATTGCTGGCTTTAATATCTCGATGCAATATACGGGGATTAACTTCTTCATGGAGATGGGCAATCCCGCGAGCCACTCCCAATGAAATATTCCGCCTTGCTTCCCAACTGAATCTCATCCTTTTTTCTTCTTTGCCTATTCATCAAGGATACATTGACTAAACAAAATTCTCCTGGCTTGTTTGGATATTCATTTTTGTGTAATCTGTTTCAAACACACACACGTACACACAAAAAATTGATGTTCAGTATAGCACAGAAACATAATTACCAAGTAAGGTCTGTGCGAGACTATTGTTTTGCAAGTACTCATAGATCAAATATCTATTGGCGCCATCAACACAACAGCCGTGAAGGATGACCAGATTATCATGTCTTATATTGGACAGTGCAGCTAACTCAGATATGAACTCTCTCTCTCCACGCATCGATTCAATTTCAACCGAAAGCACCTTCACGGCCACCAAAGACCCGTCTCGAAGCCGACCCTTGAAAAGTCAACCCCAAGAAAACATATTCATCATTAAAAAGAGAGAGAGAGAGAGAGAGAGGAAAAAACAATCCAAATAGGGTGGGAGGCAGGCACCTTGAAGACAGAACCAAAGCCACCTTCACCGATCTTGTTGGAGGAAGAGAAGTCCTGGGTGGCGATTTTGAGTTCGTTGTAAGAGAATATGCGTAAATTTCCACACTGTTGTTCACCTGTTTTTTTTTTTTTTTTCCATTTTTTGGTAGGGCACGCGTAGAAAGCAATAACGAGCAGAGCAGATGATAAATGAATGAAGAACGAAACATCCTTATTAAAACGCAATATGAGTGGTGTCGAAAAACGTGATTCTCAAACAATGGGCTGTGACAATCACTTTTACCTGGCCTACTTCGTGGGTGGGTGACTTCTGTTTCAGAGGAGAAGCAACGTGAGCCACAACGAAAGATATTCATTTCGGCAAGCGTCCAATATTGCTAATTCCACTGAAAAATGTTTAAATTTCTTCCTAAAAGCATAATTGCAGGCTATGTCATTTGGATGCTCTGAAAGGAAGAAGGAAAACGAGTGACCATGGAAGAGACGAGCAAATTGCCAATAGTCCTGGTTTTAACTTTTTCCAAAATGTTCAATGCCCCCAATCCCCACCCCCTCCAATAAAAAAAATAGAAGAAGAAAAAAAAAGATAGAGAGAGAGAGAGAGAGAGAGAGAGGCAAGGGGTCTATAAATCTTTATGAAAACAAAAAAAAAAAGAGTATTTAAAATATCAAGAAAATCATTTAACTTAATTCTAAAACGTCCACGAATATAAACTAACTAACAAAAAATTTTCTCATTTTTATTTTTTTAATAGTCAATTAAAATTACAAAAAAAAAATTCACTCTCACCTATATTGGTTTTCTGATTTACATTTATCTAGTAACGCTCTCTCTCTCTCTCTCTCTCTCTCTCTCTCTCTCTATATATATATATATATATATATATATATATATATATATATTTAGTAGTTGGTCTTCTCGCCGCAGAGTCGTCCTCTGCGCGATGCGCGGGGGCAATCCATAAATCTTTCTATGAACACGCAAGCCTGCATGTTATAAAAGGTTCAAAATACTTTTATAACCAAACTCTTTTCTTACATTTGGACTTTGTCTCGTTGAATGTTTCTATTTGTTTTTCCATTTTTGCCACTGACTTCACTGTGCATCCTCAGAGTTTGACTATTAATTGTAATGAAAAGACGATGAACCTTGCGGTTTGGACTTGGTCATACTTGTACAGTCTTGACGATGTAAATCATGAAATTCTTCTAGTAAAATCAGACCGGTCGTACTGCGCTTATTTATAATCATTTTATTTTCAAACACATGAAAAGCCGTCTAAAATCTGCATCCCAATGTACGTAACCCAGAATTAAATAGGAACATATTTCTTTGCAAAAAAGGCAGTCTAACAACCACAGACCACTTCAATCGAGGGAGTGGAAGACGACCCAAAACAGCCATATTTAAGACGCCATCTCATTATGACCGTCAATAGACTGTCAACTACGCTGTTTATTTATTTCCCACCAAATATGCGGAACTTCCGAGTAAGTGCAATCGGGCCCGAAACGAACTCGTGTCATGTAGCTTTCGGCTGAAACCTTCACCACCTGAATAAATGTTTTGGCAGTAGTTGTCAGGTTTTGCGGTGTCGCGCCAGAGGGCTAAAATGGGCTGGCACTAATCATTTTCGGTTTTTGACTCCTTCGGCTGCTAGATCGTGATCCTTTGACCACTGGTATCTTTATATGACCACCTTTTTAAGGAGGTCCACCACTCATTGCGGGCCACCTTGCAGCAAATTAAGGGAATTACATAAATGGGTCGGCAGGGTTTCCCTTGGATCCATGAGGATTTAAAGACCCGCCCTCCTGAAGAGATCCAGCATCGAGGATTCCGTACATGTCAACCCAAACACACTCACTCACATCACACAGATATATATAAAATAGGCAGACAAATGCTTGTTCGAGGTAATAAACAACTCTCTTTCTTTGTATACCTGAAAACTTCCTCGTTCTTATTAACTTAGTTATCGAAATGCAATTATTGTTAGAGTTTATTTTAACTCTTAGTCATGTGTACTTTGATTCGCCTTTAGTTTTCTTTTCTTTTCTTTTTTAAGGTATAGTGGAGATTTGATTTTTGGCAAGTGGCAAAGATGTACTCCAAGAAAGTTGAAAGTTGATTTTCCGAGTTTGGGTGGTCTTCGAGTTTAAATTATTACTACTCCTGGCATACGGCTTTGACCCTTATAACAAAAGATTGTAAAATTAGAATTTGTATAATGCTTTTAATTTGCATAATAATATTACAAAATTTACTTTTTAAGTATCATAGTAAGAATTAACGTAAAATTTTTCATGACATAAAATGAAATTCTTGATTATATTTATATAATTTGAAATTAATATAATAATTTTTTGAATAAAATATTATTGTTTATACTATATTTTAATTTTTTACAATATAATATAATTAATATAACTTGTATAAAGTTTTGTTGAGATTAGTCACGTGTATTTGCATAATTATTAGAAAGCAACATATAATTATTTGAATTATAAGTATTTATACACATAACTATCATTACGACAAATAATTATTTTAATTATTTGGATGAAATATAATAATTTTAATTTGTAGATATTAAATATTTTAATAATTGTATTTAACTATTAACACAAATTGCATACACACACATGATTATTACAAATATTATTAATACAAATATAATTAATTAATATAATAATTCGTCACATGTCTATACATGTGTATATACATGATATTTTTATTATATCTCCTTTCAATCAATTAAATATATGTCAATTATCTAACGTATAAACTTTTTAATAATCTTTTTAACTAGTATTTTTTTCCCTTTATTTCCTTTGTTTCTTTTTAAAATACAATTAACATGTACATCCTTTCAAATTTCAATGGGAACAGTAAATAACTTCCGAGGCCATGGTGATTCTGCATCCTATCACGTTGAATGACCAAGATTGCAGTTTTCTTCTCTCTCTCTTTATTTTTTTTTTTTCACCCTTTTTAAGCGTGGAGGAACAAAAACTCAAGTTGATCGTTCTTAAGCTCGAATTGGATGTTAATGTTAAATTCAAGTTATTTTCACACGCTCTTCTGTTCTGAAATGTTCACGCCGTTACTTGGAATCATAATCACCGGTAGTATTTCAAACGTCAGGTTATAATATCCGCAACTTTGTCACTTTCTGTACCACTCTGTATTTTGGTGCCGTCACCAACGATGGTGTATTGTACGTTCCAAAATTTCCCAAAATGTTGGCTAAACGCTTCAGCAATAATTGACCCTTTTTTTTTTTTTCAGGATGAATATTTTGATTTGTTCTTTTTTTTTTTTTTTTTAAGGTTTAAGATGAATATTTTGATTCTTGCGTGTATTTTATAAGGATCATATTTCTTGGACGCGTGACGTGTTCAAAAGAGTCCAATAGTCCAACGTCTACAAACATAATTTGGGCCGTAGATAGCCTAAGAGTCCAATATTCTTGGCCCGTTCTTTTAGTCCATGCAATTTCAGTTTGACATTGAGAGGGTTTTAAATTGAGAGCAGCAGACCATGCGACTTCTTAGATTCGCCACTAATTAATCCACTCGATATCTAATCTAATCTGATGAGTCGTAGGCTTTTCAATGGGACCCACCACGAGATAGATTAACTTCGATGCTGTCCACCCAATGCGCAATTACGATGATCCCAACGACACTATAATATGTTATTTAACCGTTTATCATATCAATCTCCAAACCCAAAGAGATTTTCTCTTTCTTTCTTTTTTTTTTTTTTTTTTTGGCTCATCTAATTTCTAGTTTAATCGGCCAATTAGGAAGTGAAGCCAAAAGCTTCAAGTTTTGTAGAATTAGATTTATGCTCTCCTCCAATGAGTCCTGCCTGCGTGTGAACAACCATCTCCCACGCAAAATGGAGACTGAAACCATGGATGGGGAAGCGTTCTTCAGCTGCAATCCGCATAATTTAGAAAATCGTTGCAGGAAGAATGATGATATGAACACAAAAACATTTGATACAAACGAAGCAAGTCAAATTATTAAACAACATAATCAACTGCATACATGTGTCTTACTTTCCGCTGACTTTCAACAAAAATTGTAGTTTGAATCGTTTTTAGGATTGAAAATCTCTAATTCCAGTCTCAGTTGAGACCAATTAAACTTCAACTGAAAAAAAAAAAAAGCAAAAACAAAAACAAAACAAAAAAAGGGGCGTATGTCGGCACCAAATGGACGCTGTCTATGGCGTACACTTGCGTGCGCCTTCTCCTCTCTGCCGCCGCACCAAATTTGTGGGCCCCACAAATGTGGAGACGACAACGATGTTGTGGAATGCGGACTCACTGAATCAACCCCAACAAAAGTAATAAGTGATGGACAATGTTGATTTCCTCTTTTGAGAAGAATATATAATGTCGTGAAAGATAAGAAGAATGGAGAAAAAGTAGCCAGGTAAAAAAGCAAGAAGGACTTCAAGCCTACAATGATGGATGGTGCATTTCCGCAACCCCATCGTAACCATCCATTCTCCACTCCACCATCTTCGAGATTCCCTCTCTCTCTCTCTCTCGTTCGTTTTACACTGGACAAGAAACAGAGTACAGGGTCTCATCCGACCCAAGTCCAGACTTTCTAAATTCTTTGATCTTTTTTTTTTTAAAAATTTTATTTTCCTTTCTTGGGGAGGAAAACTTTTCCTTGGATTATTCATTACGCTATTTTCTGGTGCAAAACAGCCTTTCTGTTTCTAGCTTAACCTTGTTCGTTGCACTTTTGAGTTTTATCTTAATAGGATAATATTGTTCTGTTTCTAGAATATTGCGGTTCTTGCCCGCGATGGGTAATTTCTGTTGCAGCGGTGTGAGTGACCACCGGAGGCACGGGAGCCAGCAGACCCATCCGCCAGCACCTCCGCAGCCGGAAATCACGGCCAACCGTTATGTTGTCGCCGCTGCCACGCCGTATCCTTCCCAGTATCCCGCCAACCGTAATGCTTCTCCGCCCCCGTCTTACTACGAGAACCCTGGGTACTATCCGCCGCCTCCACGGACGATGCCATTGCCGGCGCCTTACGATCACCGTCACCCCGTGGACCCTAGTCATTGGGTTGCCGATAGATATCCACGTCGGCCCACGATGCCGCCGCCGCCTTACGTGGAGCACCAGAGGGCGAGTAAGATAGTATACGATGTCAATTTAAAGAAGGAAACTTTAAGGCTCGAACAGGACGAGGAAAACCTGGGCCAGTTTCTCCTGGCGTTTACGTTTGATGCCAATGTTGCAGGAAGGTAAAGGCTAAAGTTCTACCTTTTATTTGCCTGTTCTTTTGCATGCGCTTTATAGAGTATATTTGATGTGGAATGTCTGGAGAACCGGCCTTTTTTTTTTTTTCGGACTTTGGAAAGTTTCTGAGTGCAACGGCTCAGAATAATTGAACGAGTACCATTATGCTTGGTTGTCTACCTTTTTTTCCCCCACTTAATAGGTGCTTAATCTAAAGTAAGCTGTAAGCTTCTGTCACTGATTATTGCATCTATTGTCAATAAGCCTGCTTATGTAACTTTGTAAGTCGGTTATAACAATTATCTTGATAGGAATAATCTATTTATTTATTTACTTTTGGGGGGTTGGGGGAAGGCGCGGCGGTTGTCTATTGTCATGAGCTGATACAATGGTTGGGAAGGTCCTTCTGTGTGCTCCCATAGCTCTGCTGTTTATATAAGAATCTTGATCACTACTTTTGATACGCTGATGACTTGTTGATTGACTAATCATTCTGTTTGCACTTAGAATGCCCTTTTTCACATTTTAGGTTATGTGCATTTTAGGAGAAGGTGTTAAATTATGGTTTTCTCTTTCAAACATTGGTTACTTTCTATAGAATTGGTCTCTAAGAAGACTTGAATTCTTTTACCCTTTAAACAGCATTACAGTTATTTTCTTTGCAAAGGAAGGTGAGCACTGCGTCCTGACACCAATGAAGGACAATCTTCTACCACCAGTGACAGTTGATTTCCAACAAGGCTTAGGACAGAAGTTCAGGCAGCCTTCAGGTTCTGGGATTGACTTCAGCATGTTTGTGGAGAGGGAATTGTTAAATGAGGGTGAGATGGATGTCTATCCTCTAGCAGTGAAGGCAGAGGCATGCCCTATTAACCAAGACAGATCAGACGGAGACCAGACACCCGGGATGACAAACTCTCTGATAACACAGGCGGTGTTTGAGAAGGATAAAGGTGAATACCAGGTGAGGGTAATGAAGCAGATTCTATTGGTTAATGGCATGATGTATAAGCTGCAGGAGATATATGGCATTGAAAATTCAGTTGATGGAGATGTTGACACAAATGACCTGGGAAAAGAATGCGGCATTTGCTTGTCGGAACCAAGCGACACTGCTGTTCTTCCCTGCCGACATTTGGTAAGTAAAATCCTTTGGTCTCTTTTGGAGCGGATGGCTGTACGAAGAAAATTACTTGTTCAATCTTTAAACCAACTATCCATAATTTAAGGTAGTCACCGGTTAGCTTTGTTTAACTAACTGCATGATGATTGCAAGTTCTTGTCAGTCAAAAGCACTCACCATCGCAGGGAAAGTTCATTGCATTGAGATCAGCACCCTGTCACCGAATCTAATTTTATGAAATGATTACGTCAATACCGTTTTTGCATAAGTTTGTTGTGAATTAAAAATGCCAACCGCGGGAATTTTTATCTGACCACTCTCAATTGGTTTGACTGAAATTTATCAGTCACGTCACGTGAAAAATTATCAGATCTTCTGTTTTGGCCAAGTATTCTGACTCTGATATCTTCTTGATGGCAAATTGTTGCTTTCATGCAGTGTATGTGCAGTGGATGTGCAAAGGCTTTGTGGTTCCAGTCAAACCGTTGCCCGATTTGCCGGCAGCCCATGGAGAGGCTTTTGGAGATAAGGGTCAACAGCGAGCCTGATGAATGAGGAGAGGATATAACTCTTCTATTTGCCTGTTGTTGTAGAGTAGTTTGTCATTGTTTTCCTTTTATCTGATCCTTTTTCCCGCTAGTTTGTGACCTTTCTTCAGATTTCTTGCTTGTCTAATGATCAAAATGTTGGCATTGCACCAAATTATATGTTAGCCAATGCCTTAAGCAGGGGAATACCATTTATATTCGGTTTGATTTAGCAAATGTAGCCTTGTTGTGGCCCCATTTAAAAAAAAATATATATATATTTCCTTTCATTGTTGGGGTGATATTGGTAGAAATATGCTATGCTGGGGTTGGAAAAATGACCTTCAATTGTTGGATGACAGAAATGAGTGTTAACTATTGGCAAAGGTGGTATGAAGAGGCAGCATGTGCATCCTCGTATGCATGTAGGAAAATGGAACAACACATCATATGCGGAAAACCGTGGCAAAATGATTCACAATGGAAGGAAGTATTTTGCAGCAAACGGGGGAATGTACTCTTGCGCGGACCCAAGACCCAAAAAATGTTTGAACGACGAGAGTCGAGTCTAGTTAGCCCAGGGTCCATATGAACCGCGAAAATTCCACTGTTATAGATGGTCCGTTGAAAATTCAAGCAGTCCCACGTCATCATTAAATAGGTTATATTCATTTCAAGTGCAATGAGACTCGACAAACATAACCGAAATTATTTAATGGTAACAAGATATTCTTAATCAATGGATTAAATTACTTTTATATTAATATTTATAATTGATGAAGTTCCTTTTCGAGTTTTTTTTTTTTGGGATATCTGTTGAGTTATATATTAGTTCAAATAATCGAAAATTGTTGATTTGTTGAAGTGACTGTTGCAGGTTTTTTTTATATAATTAATTTCTTATTTTTATTTTTTATTTTTAGTATGAATGATGTGAAAATAACTTGTAAAGCAATGCTACAAGGTTATTTAATTTGATTAATTTAAAATTGAAAAGAAATTGATTGCAACACAGAGATGGAAACCAAATTAAGAGGAAGAAGAGGGAAAAAAAAAAAAAAAATTAACGAGTGCAAAACCTGGAGAAGTTATGATTCCTACCCACAATGATAACCGTTGATTTTGGGAATTGTAACCAGACCCTCTTGTGAACTCGTTTAGGCATGGGCCCAAACCAGGCAATTTCCATCTTCCCTAGATTGAAAAGCACCATCCCTTTGAAAATCTCTCCACGAACGTTCAAAATTTACACTTATATCGGCGCCATATCACGTCCTTTTTCAAGCTCGGCCCTCCCTCGCTTCTTCCTCCCTTGGCAAGTGAAAAGGACCTCAATTTGCGTGTTCTTTCTTTCTTATTTGTATTATTGTAATGTCGGCGGTAGTACGAGTGAGTGAGGTGATGACAACATATTCATCAGATAACGCGTCACGACAAGGAAGCTTGTGTAAAAGGGAAATGATTTGGCTGTAGTAACCGGGGAATTTAATGTCATGTGGGCCATTGATTTCGATTTTATGTGACACGAAGTTTCGCTCTTACCGGGGTGGTTTTATTATCGCGATCGTGTCCTTTTCGAAAAAAGTGCTGTCGTGTTCAAATTATACGCAAATTAACTGATGGGCCCACCGAAATACCCCCTGCGATTATCTCAGAAATAAGAAAGGGTCCCAATTACGATGTCGGGAGGGTTAGACGACAAAACAATGGGGTCCTGCTGCAAGAAAATTTTTTATTTCTTACAAAAATATATGATATATGATAAAATTAATAAAAAATGTAATAATCATCCTATAACATATAATAATACTTATTGCGCATTAGATGGTGATTGTTATATATATCTTATGTTATTTATTAGATATTTCGTACTTTAAAAAAATAAAATTACATTTTTGCACAGAGGACCCACTGCCCCGTTTGCACTCCGCAAAGCCTCCTCGACTCCCTAGCTTTCCTCGGCAAAGAAATCGCATCGCATTGGCCCAATCGCCGGCAAACGATGCCGTTTCTGTGTGGAGACCCATAATAGGGTAATTGGTTTTCTTTTCTTATTTGTTTACGTATTTAACCGTGTCGATTTCAGAGACTGCGCTTTGTTATGGTTGAGTATTTAGAACTGTTAGATTTTACGAGAAAATAATGGTATAATTGATTTTAATTAAATTTCAAGCCAATGATTTGTTGTTGTTGTTGTTTGCGTTAGAAATTTAACGACGTCCCAACAACATGGATGAATTTGAAGGGTAAGCCCTTGAACGACAGTATTTACAATCAAAATCGGGGTATAATCACAGTCACTGGTGTTTCAAATCAAGACATGTCATTGCCAGTTATGCTTAGTTGGAGTGATCGGTATAGCATTTTGTTGTGGCACCCAAGTCCGCATGCCCGACAGCACATGGTGTTTTGGTCCAACTGAAAATTTCTTTTTTGGCAACTTTCCACTTAAAATAAATAGGTTATTGTGGCAGAGATGCAAAGTTGAATTTTAAATTTAATAATTATTGTGATTTGAGTGTATAAAAAAAAAAACTATTAAAGGTTATTGTTGTTGGGTGTTGGATTTTTTTTTGTTGGTAATAAAATTAAACTAATATATAATAATGAATAACCTTTTTTCTATTCTCATAAAGATAATAATAATAATAATAATAATTTTTTTGTATTTAAAATAGAAGATTTTTGGGTAAATTGGAACTAGGAATTTTATCTAGGAAAAAGATAGAAGAGAAGTATTAAAAAATAGGTAGATTTAAAAGTAATTAATTTAAGTGAATATAATTAATTTTTTATTATATATAGAATATCTAATATTATATTGATCTATGTACTTGCAAAATAAATAATTATTAAAAAAATTAATTGGACAAGACACAGTCGCCATTTGACCTTGGGGGGGGGGGGATGGTCTGGACAAGTGGTGAGTACTTATACTCGTCATATGCTGTTTGGGCTAAGCCCACGATGCTCACTCATCAGACGGAGTGAAGCCCAAAAGTTTTACTTTTTATTCGGGCCTAGCGAAGGGGCTAATCGCTTGCTGCACCGTGCCTCGCGATAACTATGGCAGATGATGTGTTGTGAAATAGACAAACACTATGTTAATGAAATTAAATTGAATAGGAAATTGTCGCCGTCTTTAACAATATATATTGTTTTCGTATTAATGTTAACTTCAAGAACAATCTTTTTATATCGTTATTTTTGCTTTGCTTTGGAGAGAGAGAGAGAGAGAGAGAGAGCAATAGAAAATACTTTTTCACCTAACAACTGGTTTTGTAACAAATTAGGTGGTATTGAATATTTTATATACACACAATTTTTTATAATTTTTTTTATTTTATAAAGCATAAAATAAAAATCATCTAAGGAATAAATATAACAAAACTTTTTATTTTTAACGTGAAATATAAAATTTTCAAATTATTTATTTTCTAATATGCATACTTGTAATTACACCGTACAATTTGCTAGAAGATGACACATGTACTCATAAGAAGATGCAAATACTAAAAACTATTTGATATTATAATTTAATTTAAAGTTTTAAAATATTAAATTTACAAATTATGTTTATATGGAAATACTTGCTTATAATATAAGAATTTTAATCTCACACACCCACAAGTACAAATGCGATGTTGTGTTCATAAGCCTAATTATTGTTTCAAACCTTGTTAGAAACTTTTCAGAGAAAAACATGTAATGGGTCTAAGCGAGTGCTCCAACGGACATGACCGAACTTGGACTTATTTATTTATTTAAACGTCTCAGGGTATTTCCGGTTTGGCCTTGCAGTCTGCCCTGCGGCGTCAAAAGAAAGTGGGCGGACAAAACCGGACTGACGCCACCTGCTACTGGCGGGTTTGCCAACATGTCAGTGTTATAATTATAAATAGCAAAGGTATATTCTTATGAGGTAAATACCGAACCGTCGAAATGTCCTTGTCCCGAGATGCAAAACAAACACATCAATGTGGACCTTTAATGGGTTAAGTCCTCTTGCTTGGTGAAGCCATGTCTTGTCGTTCAATCAAGCCCCTTTGCAGATTAATTTCTACCCTTCTTCGTAGTGCCTCACTCTCTTTTGGACTTTTGTGAGGATATGGCATTTCAGGTTTCACGTCCTTTTGCCCTTGATCTATGTAGGCATTTCATGTTCGTGGTGGCCGGTGGGTGGGGGCTGCTAGACACTTGTCCACATTGAAAACAACGGAAATAGATGGTAAGAATAATATCGTTCGCAATTGTTAATCAAAACTTCAACATCTTGATTTTTCTATTTCGAGAATAACTTTGAAGCTGCTTCCGTTAGATGTCAGTTTCAAATGTGCTCTCTTCTTCAAGTAACCCAAAGTCAAATGTTGATTTGAAAACCTTGGGGACAAAATCAACAAGATAATGAAGTGATGTAGACGTAAAACTCCTCTAATTGTCTACCATTCGCTAAGTGGATGCTATGAGTGGAGACAGGTGGACCATATTTCTTCGCTTCCGACGGGAATCTGGACCATTAATTGTGGTGGGGAAAAGGGATTTGTTGGGCCAATAGTTCTGTGGTTCTATCTCGATCGAATAATATAATAAATGAGAAAAGGGTTTTGTATGGCTCTCAGGAATTACAATGAAGAAGAAGAAGGTCTTGCCATATGCTCAACCACCTTGTAAGGGGAGGGAATGCAGCAATGCAATCCGAACATAAACCGTAAATGATATGTATGTGTAAGGGTTGGCTTTGCTAGCGAATAAAATATATCAACACATAATTAAGGGCAGAGGTTGCGAAATGTAAAACAAGCTGGTGCTTCTTCTTATGCACACCGTGGTATTTTTAAATTTTAAATTTTTATTTTTCCTGTTTTTTGAGTAGAGGAGATGTGTAACATTCAAACACGTAAACCTGCTTCCCTTTTTCTTCAAAACCATCAAATGTCTAAGCATCGTGGCGTCGCAGAAACTATTGAAGCCGCTTACATTGGCTTTGATGCTCTGTTGGGACTGTTTAGAATGGACGGCAACGGTGGTTTAAGGTTTGTTTGAGTAGGAAACCAAGAGTTTATGAGTTTTTCTTTTGTTTTTTGTTTTTTTGTTTTTTAACTCTGTTCAAGTGTATAACATACCCAAATAAAAAAGAACACGAAAAATTTAGAGTATCCTATTGTTTTTTTTTTTCCTTTTTTTTTTTTTTTTATTAACTCTCGTCATTCTTTTGACAACCCAATTAGGTGAATAGAACCCACGTCAGATTGGTATTAGGAGGGGACCAGACTTTGATGCCAAACCTTCGAACTCTAATTAAGAAACACTCTTGGCATTCTTTTGTAGTTGCTTGTGTCACTTCTTGAAGAAACTTCGTTACATGAGAATAAATTGCCGCAGGCATGACAATCAACCCACTTAATTAACACATAAGAAAAGCATAATTATCCCCACTCGAGATAATAATCTAGGGTGCTTGGGTTTTAAATTAAATAATTGTTTATTATATTGGTTGACCTTTTTTTTTAATAAATAAATAAAAAAGTATAGTTGTACGTATTGAGCAAAGCATTATGCTCTTGATAATTTATCCTTTGCAGTTTTTATTGTTATTTCTTTATGAATTCCCCACTGGTTAACTGATCCAAAGAAATAGAAAGAAAGGTGGAGGAGGTAAGGTGAGATAAGCAAATTTTGCCGTTAAAGGACGGCAAGGGACAGAAAGTTCATTCAGTATCACGAGCGAGCGATAGACCAGAAATTATAATAACTACAATTCTTCTTTTTGCTCGGATGCTGACTGCACATTGTTTAATTTCATTTTCTTTTTCTTATTTTCATTTCTTGTAGATTATATATAGAGCTCATGGAGTGAAGAAGACAAAGCATCCATCCAAAGCCTATTTGCACATACAGGGAAAAAACTACGAAACATTTTTACCTCTCTCTTTTTTTTTTAATATATTTTTTTAAAGCCGCCGATTTTGAACTTATGATCAAAGAATCTAATAGAAGCAGAGGCCAAAAATATTCTATTGCCTTTTTTTTTTTTAAAAAAAAAAAATGCATAATCGGCTTCTCTACGGCGAGCCGGCTGCCAAACTAAAATTCGTCTTTGGGCCCCAGTACGGAAGTGACAAAGATGAAAAAAGACAAGCTTATAGAGAGACAAGACAAACATCATATGGAAAATGTCACTACCAAAATTAAGTAATATATTACAAATTTATCAGTCATTACACTTATAAATTAAGATAAAGGCTTTTTTTATTGAATATTATATTTAATTTTTTTATTAAAACTCATGATTTAAATATTTTTAAGCTCGAATAAGAATCTCTTATATTCATTTTAATATTAATTAATTTAAAATTTAATATTACATTATTGATATAAACTCTATTTATTAGTGAGTCTGTGTGACAAAGCGCATCAAATCGGCTACCGTCACCGATGTCAGCGAGAGACGACTCAGGCGGACAAAAGCCTGCTAACCTTTTAAAGCCGGCCACCGATGGAAAGACTGACTCTACTAAACCCAAAAAAAAAAAAAAAAAAAAAAAAAAAAAAGAAAAGAAAGAGGAGGAGGGATGGGAATGTCAAGTTTCTTTCTTTTTTTCCTCTTAGAAACGGATGCATCAACGGAAACTATCTCCGCCAAAAATTAGCCGCAGATGGGGAAAAGCAATTTGAGGCAATAAATAATGTTCATCTTGATTTTGAACATTAGAATTAGTTCCTTCAGTCTATCCCCGTCAAACTAAATGCATATGCAAAAATCCAAAAGTTGGGAGAAGCCATTGATGATGCTAATGCTTCTGGTAAGCAATATCAAATGTATCTCAAGATTTCGCTATCCAGCTCCCTCTGGTCGTTTTTAAGGATGTTCTTCTCTCCGGGGTCTCAACTCCCAATCGTTTCACCCCTCCTCTCTTCTCTCTCTCTCTCTCTCTCTCTCTGTATATATATATAGTTTTTGTGAGTTGCGAGAACTTCGTCATCAAAAAGACTACTGATCAAAATTGGGCGCTTGAATTTAATGTTGAAGGGTGAGTAATTAAACTTTAGGCAGTCTTAAATCTTATCGTTGCATTGGTCCAAAGATATGTGGTTTATTCACAAGGCAAAGTAGTACTACTTTTAGTCTGATTCTTCTGACCTGGTGGTTTAGCGAGCGAACTAATTAAGCTACTTTATTTACGTTTGCCCCTAACCCAGTGGCCCACAAACGTCTTTTTCTTATAAAAAAAAAAAAACAATGAAGAAGAAGAAGAAGAAGAAGAAGAAGAATAAAAAAATATGAAATTTTATTACACTGATAAAAATTAACCAATTTTCAATTTTATTTGCCAAAAACCTCAAAGCCTTCTGTGTCTCCCACAGAATAAAAGCTAGGCAACTGGGCGGCATTGGTATTAGCAGCAATTTGTCCGTTCCCCCCCAGCGTCTGTTGTTCCCCTCATCTACCTTCTTTCTTCTTCCGGGCCTTTTTCGTTGGTTTTCCAAAAGGGTGTTCCACAAATTTAGCTAAAAAAAAATTATCAAAAGCTGTTTCTTTTCATTGCTGCGCCAAAGGCCCGGCGGGCAATTATCAAAAGCAGTTGCCTTTTTGGGCCTCTTTAAGTTCTGGGTCTTTCAATACATCATTGGTGAAGCTATGGAAACTGGGAAAGAAAAAGAAGAACCTGCCTTGGAGAAGTCTCGTGAAGGAGCTTTCAGCAGCAATACTGTTGGTTCTTCAGTTCAAAGGGTACTGCTTCGCACAATTGCACTTCTTTCTGTACTCGTTTATACTTTGCTTTGGATCCCTACTATATTATTGCCTTTACAGCATAGTCAATGCGAAAGGCACTGTGAGTTTTGGCCGTAATTCTCAATTGATAAGCATGTTCAGGGATTGGCCAATGATTTGTTATTTTATTATGTTCAACTCTATGTATTCCTCTATCCGTAGTGTACATTGAATGTACAGAAATGGTTAGGTACGGCTTCGACAGAAATAATGGAGGAGACTCCAGAGGATCAACACCAGAGACTACAGCATCTCGTTGTGGTGATTCCACCAAGAACTCTTGAGGATGCTAGAGATGATTTTGCTGCAATTCATGTGCCCTCAACTCCAAGTGGCACGCCCAAAAGGGTAAACTTTTCCCCGGTGCATTTTTCCCAAATGAACAAGTCACCAGATCCCTCGATATCTGGTAAATCAATCATAAGAAGTCTCATTCCAGGGCCAAGTTTCAAATTTCGGAATAATACTTCAGATATTGAGAAGGCTGCCATCCTAGCACTTGGGGGTTCATCAAGGACGACAAGGGATAAGCCTTTCATGTCTAGAACACTATCTTTCACAAAGATTTTTACGCCCAGGTCAAAGAGGCCATCATCCTTGCCTGTTACTCCAATTGCTCACTCAAATCCTGAGTCTATGCATGGAGGGAATTCAATCAATTCACATGGTTCTGCTGTGAGCATCTCCCTTTTTGAGTTACTAGTGATGTGTATACATCTTGAAATGGCCCTTTTTGGTCGGTTTAGGCATTATTTTTGCAAAATTCTATGCTGTAACACTTCTTTTGTTGCATATCACCATATCACAACCAACCCAAGCAAGTTTGACCGCCATACACAGCCTTTCTCTATTCTAGGTTCATCGCATTAATTTTCTTGTTGGTTAATATTCTCAATGTTCTCTGCTATGTTTTGTCAATTCAACCTGCTAATTTTAAGATTGTTTGAGAACTAGCTGAGTAACTTTATAATTTGAATCTTTCATGCATAATATGGCATGGCAGTGTGACTCCGTCTCATGCTCTTTGCTTTGCTAAGCACAACACCTTTAAGTTTCTGCTGGATTCTTGCCAACAATGAATTTGGTTTAGCTCCTTTGGTCTGCTGACTCCATTATGCTATACTACAAATAGTTAGATGTCTGGCTAGCTGTTTTATGTGTCAAATAAGGGTACTTTCGGACTTACGCATGCATAGCTTCCTTGAGGCTACTACTTTGTCATTTGGTCTTAAGTTTCATATCTGAACTCTATTTCAGCTGTAAAGCTGAAAAATAATTTACGGTCCATGTTTAAATTCTAGATTTAACAACCTGTTATTCTCTTCTTCTGTTCAACTTTTTTTTTTTCCTTTTCTTTCTTTGTGTTATTGCCTCTGTGTAATAAATTTATTTACCTTTATGCCTTGTAATTAGTTTATAAACTTTGTACTTGATTCTTTGAAATTCTCATTCTACAGAAAGGAGAAGCCCAGCTACCCATTCATCGGTCACATTCAGTACCTGTGCTGAACAAAGATGGAGGCATAAGACACTTGGATTCATTGGGTGGCAGATTTCGTGTGATTCCGACTACTACTCCAGTGGCTGAGCAGATTGTCACCATACTGCCAAACACTCCTTGTAAGGATGATACTGGTCAGTTTTGCCTTGCAATAATTTTATATTCTTGCACAGCCCATCCCCAATCAAACTCTAACTGAAGAATAGGAAAAAGTAGAAAGGGCAAAGAAAGGAGTGCAAAAATGATATCAGAATTTGAATGGGTTTTTGTTAAGCTTTCTGAAGACCTTCTTTAGTCATAAATGCAATACTGCATAGGAAGATTCGACAAAGCCAACTGCAGTTGGCTTGATCATAAGATGTTTGGATCTTTAGATGTTATTGGAGGCTAAGAAATTAGCAACATCTTTAGGTTTTGTAACTGGACACTGTCAACAATCTTTTTGGAGTTAGTAGTCAGACTTTGGAATAAATCAGTAAATGCTTCTATTTTGGGCTTTTTCTTTGATGTTTTACTTTTTGTTTGCAACTTGTGATAACCAACCTTTGCCTTATCCTAGCCTTGTGGTTCAGATGAAAACAACGATAGTGGTGAAGACATTTCAGAAGAAGAAGCTGTTTGTAGAATCTGCTTGATTGAACTCGGGGAAGGTGCTGATACCCTCAAGATGGAGTGCAGTTGCAAAGGTGAACTTGCACTTGCACATCAAGAATGTGCTGTAAAATGGTTTAGCATAAAAGGCAACAAAACCTGTGATGTGTGCAAACAAGAAGTGAAAAATCTGCCAGTTACGCTTTTGCGTGTTAACAATGCTCAGGCTCTCAATTCTCGAGGGGTTGAGGCTCCTGGATACAGGCAAGTAGAGGAGATGTCCTTTGTTTTTGGCTCCTCTTCTTTTGATGAAAGGGCCTTTTTGGTCTATGCATGGCAAGCATGTATTTCATATCAAAGCTCAAGTATAGCTTGCTCATAAATTTCAGAAAAAGAACATGAAAACATCCTATTGAGTATCTCAGTTGAGCAGCAGTAGCTCTCAATTTTTGCTGGTTTAAGTTCAATGGCCTTTGAGAAGCAAACTTTTTTTTCCCTGTTTTTTCCTTTCTCCCTTGCATGCAAAATGTACGGTTCCATAATTCTTGCATGATCTAAGCAAATCATATATTGAGTATTTGGCTTGTGTTTCAGTGCTATAGTATCATGGGGTAAGGTTTGCAACTTTTTTCAGGGTTTGGCAGGACGTGCCCATTCTTGTGATCATCAGCATGCTTGCTTACTTTTGTTTTATTGAGCAGCTTCTGGTAAGTATGCAACTCATAAGTCTTCGATCAATCCTCGGCAGTTTCTAAATTTCTTCTGTGGACAGGTTGGGAAAATGGGTTCTGGTGCCATTTCCATTTCTCTTCCCTTTTCCTCTATTTTGGGGCTTCTTGCCTCCATGACGTCAACAACTATGGGTAGGGTTTCTGTACCTGGTCAAATGCCTAAGTATGGCCCTTTTGTATTTCACTGACTGCTCTGTAATTTGTGCTTAGTTGGGAGAAGGTTTGTCTGGGTTTATGCAACTGTGCAATTTGTATTGGTGGTTCTATGTGCTCATCTTTTCTACTCATTGGTAAGTATAATAGATGTTTATTCTTATGGGATTGTTTACCCGCTTAAGAATGAGATGGCTTTGCATATGAACTCAAAAGTTTTGGGCTACCAAATGGTGTGCACTGAAGCAACCCTGTTGTGTAACCTGAACGATAAGATCACTTAAATGTGGTTAAATGAGTCTTACGACTTCAAATTGTTAGATCATATGGATTATTCTTATTGAATTGATATACAAAGAAAAGAAAAACAAAATTTCAGAGCAAAAAAAAAAAAAAAAAAAAAAAAGAAGAAGGAGGACCCATAAAATGTGCACTAATTTTTCTTGTTTTTTCTCTGACAACATCAGCTACATATGCAAGCTGTTTTATCTGTTCTTCTGGCCACGCTCACTGGGTTTGGAGTTACAATGTGTGGAAGTAGTGTTCTGTCGGAGATTGTCAGATGGAGGACAAGTCTTGCTCGAGCAAATCAACAACTAAGTTCTCAAGGGTCGAGGCAATCGGATCAAATACCAGCAACTGTTCCTCAATCGACTGCAAATCCTGACCATCCCCCAGCTGAAGCTAGGGGTTTAGAGATTATACCGGCTATTCCTTAGAAGGGTTATTGGATGTGCGTACACGTCTAAACCAAATAGAAAATGAAGTGTGAACAATTAGAACATTATTTTCCTCCTAAGCCTTATTCCAATTTAAGCCTGTTCCTTTTATCTGTTTGTTTTTTCCTTTTCTTTTTAATGTTAATTTTAAGTCAAGTAACATGCAGACATCTTGCATCGTCCGTACAGATTTTGGAGGATTGGGATCAAGTGGCGCTCTCTCTCTCTCTCTCTCTCGTTTTTATCTTTTTCCAGCGGACAAAATTGTGTTACTCCCCAGTGTTCCAGGGTGAACCCAATTGAGCACATCCCTCGCTACACGAAGGGCTCACAAGTATATTAACCAAGGCATCGAATAACCACTCAAATGTACCCCTAAGAAATTCATATCTCAAACAAGCAATTACCAATTGTTCCTGTCAGTAATTGAATACGTATATTCATCCTGAGGACAGCCGTTTCCTACTTACAAAGGGAATTCCCCCCACCCAAGGTCTTGGTGCCATCAATGGCCTTTTCATCCCTGAATCTACAGCGGGACCAGCTGATTAACCTCGTTGCAAGCAGATTTCATTCCCCTGCTTCTTGTTCTGCGTAAGACTAGTTGAAAAGCGATTGACGGCCACGCTATCAAACTGAAATGTAAAAACGAGAAAGAGGTTATGAGCTCAGCCTCGCCTTTAATGACATCATTGCTTATAATTAGCACTGCCAATCTTGCTCGATAATGATGGCTTCTCCTTAAAACTACTGGTTAAGACAGCTTGTGAGCAGCCTGATTGTTCGGCAGCCGCAGGTCTCATCCAGACTTTTATGTGGCCCTCCCTACACGTGGTAACAACAGATTCTGGGGTAAATATCAAGCCAGAAAGTGGTTCTGTGTGAACCCGGTGAGCAACCAGTGGAGAAAGCTTTGGGACATCGCGCATGCTTGGAGCAGGTTGCAAGGTACCAATGGGGACAACATTGTCCCAGTGGGATGATTGACTTCCAGTGCTGAAAGTGGGAGATCCACCAGGGACTCGACGTTGTGGCACTACAATCTCCTCCATTTCCAGGTCCCACAGAAGTAATTGGGTGTCCTGTCAACAACACATTAACTCGCAACACTGCATACTTTGAAGACATAGAAGACGGGAAAAAGTGGGATATATGTACCATAAAACCATACGGAAAACAAACCATCCTGCTTGTTTTCCATGCCTCAGTTTCAAACTACAATCACGCATTCATTAATTCCACAGACACTAGCCCATGCAATGATGGCTCGACCAACTATTTTATTTGACAAAAATAATATTCCGGAAAATTCCATTTTCCAAAAAAGAAAATGAAAGACAAAAAAGAACAGAAGGCTCAGCACATCGAGAAATATATACCGGCAAACTCTCTTAGACAGTTTGGGCATGGCGGCTCACAAAATATCAGGAAAAAAGAAAAATACAAGAATGATTTTCAATCACAATGTTTTCTAGATCAAACAAATTGTTTTGCCAATGGCTACAAATGACCAATGAAAACCATGCTACCTAACAATCATACAAATTCAGTCAGCCAATCAAGAGACATGATAACCATTAATGGCAATAAAAAATTCACTGGTAATATGAAGAACCAAACAGAAATACATAGATGCAAGTACCTGACCAACGGAGCCAAATCGAAACATGATATTCTCCCCTGTACCATCTGAATTTGGTGATGACCAGTATGAATCAAAAGCCACTCCACTAACCTGCCACCAACATCACATAAGGACTTAAGACAATGTAATTATGAGCACTAAACTACAAATACTGGCCATTATTCGATAAAAACCTTACCCATGAGTTGTGCCCCTCACCCCATGCCACAACCTTCCGATCGTCCATACTCCATACTTGAACCAAATCATCTTCACCTCCGGCCAAAATGTATTTTCCATCCATACTGATAGATCACACATTATGTGAGACAGAACTTTCGCATAAGAAATAGGAATAATCAAATGATAATGGAAGGGCAAGTCTTGGTGCAACATTAACGTTACTCCCTTGCAACCTAGACATTACAAGTTAACGTTATGAAAACAACCTCTTTTGTATAAGGTAAGACTCTGTATATTCGACTCTCTCCTAGATCCCACAATGTGGAAACCTCATCTACTACGGCACTTTGTTTCTTTTCTCTTTTAAATTGCAATAATCAAAAAGCCAAAGGCCCAAAGAACAGAAGACAATCGTAAAACTAACAAAATGCCAAAAGCATGGCTTTCCAAAGCCATTAAAGGTCGAACAGCAGGGGTGTTGGTAACACAGTTTCTAAATATGCAATGAAATCCTGGATGATGGAAGAAAATATTCTAACAAGACTTATGACTACCTCCAAGCACAACATAGTAGAGAACCATAGTAGCTTTTCCCTCCACATACAAGTTGTTCCTTTGAATAGTCAAAAACACGTAAATAACCTGCAACAGGTAAAACAGCAGCCACTCAAGTTCCTAAAAAATACAGAAGCACTGGTGGAAAACTACAGATGCAGAAGATAATAATTGAGGGCTATACCATCTCTTCCAACACTTGCTAAGTAAGTGCCATCGGTCGAGAAAGCAATGCTATTAATTGAACCTTGGCAAATGTGCCACCTGGCAATTGGGTTGCTCTGCATAGTTTTTAGAAGTAAAAAATTCTAAATTTAATGAAAACCAGGAAAATCTTCTGTTCTAATTAAATAAATTCAGAGATAAATGAAAACAGATATCCTGCAACTGATAATGCCACTGCACATGACTCACAAGTTAAAATGTTAAATAACAACCAAATGAACTCCCCATAAAAGCCAACACAAACAGAAATCTTGGATAAAAGAAATGACTCCAACAGTAAATGGCATATCAAAATGCTGTGGGACCTGATCATGAATTCATGTATAGGTTTCCACATTAGGAATAAATGCTTTGCTAGCAATGTAGGTGTCCCTCATAGTTCTATGTTATTTGCCTCAGATATGGCTTGGCAACATGCAAATGAAGAAATTCAAGATACCATGTGCTATGTGCAAATGATGCAGGAAAATTTTGATTAGGAAGTTTTAAACCAATTCTAACTACTGGATGACTAGATCTTTACTTGAAACTAAGTTTAAAATCATTTACTGACAAGAGCACAGCAAAAGGGCTTTTATTTAAGGAAGATATCAGTTTTGTACCCTATTGTAACGTGCATGTGCAACAGAAAATTGAGTTTGATCCTTGACAACGGGGAATGAAGAATCACCTGCACCATCCTTGTTCTACAAAATGCAGTTAATATGCTTTGATGATTAGATAAGAAACTGAAATTTAAGTGAAGAGGACATGTGAAAAATATTTCTCCTTAATCAATGAAACTTGCCTTTTCATACACATACAAGTTACCATCAGCATGAGCAACCACAAAAGAGCCATCACCTCCAGGCACCCATGAAACACAAGTACACCGACTGTTGTGAAAAGAAACATAAATCAAACTGGCATCTAATACATAGGCTTATTGAACATAAAAGTACAAATTTCTGAGAATTCTTACAGAATACTTAAATTCTTATATTGTTTGACAAACTTGCCACTAGTTAAGCTAGTGCCCATTTATTTTCCAAAATATATTGAATAGATAAAAATTAAAAAATGTGTGGAACAAAATTTTAAGAGTTTCAAGAAGATTCAAAGAGAAAATGCATACATAGTATGGATTAATTAAATATTCTATCCTTACTTGCAGACATATTTGCATAACCACCAGACATGAGTGGCTCAAATTTTTAAATGCTTCAGAATGCACACTATGGATGGTTCAGAAACAAGATTTTTAATTAGAACAGCATGCAAGTATAGAAGTTTGTACACAAAACAGAAAGAAGAAAAATAAATATGGACAAAAATCAAATAATGCATAAAAAAGGAAATGCAGCTACCCGAGAAGGAAAGCCTTGGAAGTAATTGCAATAATCCATGGTGAAAAAAAATAAAACATGAAGCCAACATGCTGAAATAAGTCTTGCCTGATATTAATAGAACCATCTTTGTTATAATGCTGGGCTCCAACGAGCTTCTTTCCTACATCCTGTAGTTGCTGTCTCAGCGATACTGAGTATACTATGATTGTGTACACAACCATAAAAACAAACTTCAAACTTTCAGAAGGAAAAACATGCAATTCAAACTCATTAAAAAATTAAAAAAAAATTACCATCGCCAGAGTTTAACCCAATGAGCAAATCATGTCCATCCTTAGCATCTTGATCAAAGGTGTGACACACAGGGTTCGAATTACTAAAATGGATGGACTTTATTGGATCCTACAGTCATATGCATAACTGTTAGCTATGAATTCAATTGTTTATTGCTCAAAAAAATGAACATGTCTCAGAAGTACCTTGTCTTGAGAATTTAAATCACTTATAAAGATGGTGTCCCCCACATTGAATATCAAGTAAGTCCCCTTGCCATCAAAATTTGTATTTATCATTGCACTATTTGAACTTGAGGCACCCAATGATCCGATCCTACTGCTGCCACTGACACTTTTACTTCCACCATTCCCTCCAACAAAGGAAAGTGCACGGCTTCCATTGCCAGTACCCAACAACCTAGCTGCAGCTGATCGTACCCCACCAGTAGCGCTGAAGCTTGAAGATGGTGCCAGTGGAGTTGATGGGGCTGGCTTGTCCTTGAGATTAGCCAGGGTTACCTGATAACCACATTTATGCCAAATTTACTCTCACGGACTGAGTCAGTAACTTTACACACACATTTTTCAAATCAAGAAAAGGGCTACTAAAATTGACTTTTTGAATATCAGTACTGAAACAAACTCCAATATTCAAAACCAAGAATCAGATACACACTTATTCTGGACAAAGTGGGTGAAGGGAAAAAGTGCAATTAGAAATCAATTACAAAACATGGGTTCCAAATAACAATCCCTAGAAATTAATGAACTAAAAATGCTTTCTACGATTGACATGGACAGCCATGTAGAAAACGCGCTAGAATATTCAAAAGGAGTTCTCTAAAGCAATATCCTGAGTCCCAACACAGATTCTCGGAGACAGGAATAAAGAAAAACGCCATGGATCAGAGCTAACACCAAAACACACATAGAGAACGTAATTTTGAGTTATTTGATACTGACCCAGAAGCCAAGATATTAATAAAAGAAAAAAAGAAAGCCCAAAACAAAGCTCCAAAAAATCGAAGGACCATAATGGGTATTTGATAAAACAACAGTCCAAGAAATGCTATGAAAGTACCTGAGTAACGTTCTTGCCGTGGGCATAGTGAAGGAGGCCAGAAGGGTGAGTCTTCTCGTAGTGGAGCTTGTACCTTCCCTCTGGGGTTTTGAAATAAGTCTTTAAGCCAGGCGATTGCGCGTTCGCCGCTGAAGATGACGGTGAAATCATACCGTTGGTCGTGTTGAACATGGTGGCGCCTCTCGCTATAAGAGACCCAAGAGCATTCGATCATGACACCTTAAAAAGGGCTCGGCCTTTTGCAAGGGCTATTAGTACTACTACTAAGCTCTCTTCTCTGAAAATATTTTGAACAAATTAAAAAGAAAAAGGAAAAATAAATATGTATGATTTGTGGGTATTTAATTTTTGACGATAAAGACTGAGATTTTTTTTTAAAAAAAGTCTTTTTGCCTGTTGCTTTTCCGATTTTGCTCTGTTGGGCTCTTTCTGGGTCCTTTCCTCCTCCTCCTCCTCCTCCTCCAGTGGATATTAAAAAAAGAAAAGAAAAGAAAAACAAAACAAAGGAAACAGAGACAGTTTAGATCCTCTGGTATTTGACAACGTTGTCGTGTTATGCTTCTCGTAAAGATTGATCAGACTCTCGAATGTGGTTACGTTCAACAAAATAAACGGTGGAGATTAAACCATTTCCTCTCTTGGTATCTTCCATCGGCGAGCAGGTTGCGTCCTTTCCTTGAGGTCTCATTCTCTCCTCCAGCCCTCCGCCGAGTAGTTGAATCAACGAAACATTGACAAATTGGCTTGAGGGAATAAGGAGAACCCAAAAAAAAAAATAAAAAAATAAAACAAAGTTTATACTTTAACTTTGTCTTTCCATTCTCTAATTATTTTTAGTGGGATAATTTTTAATATTTTATTAAATTTCATACAAAATTAGCTACCGAAATTTTAAGCATAAAAAATTAAGGTTTTTTTTTTTTAAGTCGGGTAATTTAATTGATAATTGCTGAGGAGAAGCAATTTGATGCGCGCTGGGGGGGGGGTCTAGAAGCGCGCACACGCGCATTGATTTGGGGAATATTTCTATATACGGTCGCGAAATATTCTTTGGGTTCTGGTGGGCTTTAATGGGTCGTCGAGGGTCCAAGATCACGGGCCTTGCAGGACGACCCAGTGGCACCATGTTATTAGCCAATTTTATTTTTATGGTTGCTCAAATTTACTTCTTTTTTTTTTTTTTTCTAAAAAAGGGGGCTAAAGTGCCTAATCTTAATAGAGAGACGGTTGAATATTGGCTTTCTCACATCATGCGGTATCTTTCAGTGTTGCACGTTCAGCTACAATTGTTTTCGGGGTTATGATTTCTGCTTCTGGGATAATGATAAGTTTTTTCTTCCCCCCAACTCCCTTTTTAAAAAAAAAAAAAATTCGTATAATTTGAACAAAGATAAGGGTGAGCTCTTGTTTGTTAGTGTTATCATTTAAACTGAGTTCGGATCGTTGTTTCTACATATTTTCCTTCTTTCCCCTCTTCCATGTACCAACTATTTTTGATTCCTTGGAACCATCCAAATCTCCAACAAAGTTTGGTAATTTAACTTTCACGATTATGTGTTGAATTCGGTCAAGGTCCGTGATATACAATGAGGGGTCCATCATGCGTTAAAAGTTTTGTTTGACACCCTTGTTGCCTGCGGCGAAGCCTTACTGAACCCTGCCAATGCTGGGATGGTTACATGGTATTTCCATTTTAGTCCGCAAATGCCGTAATTAACATTCAGAGCACATTTTTTTCTTGGTAAAAAAGAAAAAGAAAACATATATTCCGTGATATACATCACACAGGCATTGAGAAACGAATAAAATGTCCATTCATTCCCGCACATGACAACACAAAAGTACTTGTACTCAACACTTTGCTGCTCAAAGGAATTTCTCGATTTACTTCGTCTAATAATCTGGCGATTGGAGTACCGACAAATTTTACAGATTGACGACGTGCTCAAGGCTTAATGACTAAAGATGAAAAGCAACCCAAATGATTACATGCATCATACAAAGCAGAAGATGACATGATGAGGTATGAATGAATTAGACCTCTCGACCTTTTCCTCGATCCAACCAATAAAAATTCCAGAGAGGAGAAAATTATGGTAACAAAACTTTTGAGAAAGTTGACTCTATAAGAAGCGCTTCTCTTGATGAATGGAGAAAGATGTACCTTTTAAGGGTTAGTTAAATTCATGTTAGGGGCTGAATGTAACCAAGTGTTTTACTGATGTCAAAAACGAAACTGAAAACCGCCGGGAAAGCCTCCGTCAAATCCACCAAAACCCTATAAGAAGCGCTTCTCTTGATGAATGGAGAAAGATGTACCTTTTAAGGGTTAGTTAAATTCATGTTAGGGGCTGAATGTAACCAAGTGTTTTACTGATGTCAAAAACGAAACTGAAAACCGCCGGGAAAGCCTCCGTCAAATCCACCAAAACCCCCCCCGGGAAAGCCTCCTTCAAATTGGAATGTAAATTGCTGCCCTCCACCGCCAAATGGGTTAAAACCACCACCACCACCCCCACCCGTTCCCATGTCTTCAATATCTTCTCCCCTATCATATCTTGCACGTTTATCTTCATCTCCAAGAACCTGTAAAAGATGATTACAAGGCTTAGACAGTAACATATCCACCAATCTTGCCTCAAATGGAATTATATGGAACTGTAAATTAGAAAAAGGTTAAAAAAGAAGGCGGAAAACAGTACAATCCTACCTCATATGCAGCGGCAATTTCTCGGAACATGGCCTCTGCTTCTTCTCTGTTTTCAACGTTCTTGTCTGGGTGCCACTGCAGAGCTAGTTTCTTGTATGCACGTTTTATCTCTGATATAGAAGCAGTTTTTGAGACTCCCAAAATCTTGTACCAGTCCTTCCGTTTGCTCATCTTCAGAGATTTCTCTGCTCTCATCAAAGCCTCCCGGATGCTCATATCCTGAAAAAGTACGCATGTATGAGAACTGAAGTACAAGTCTAAAAACTAAAAGCAATTCTGATCCCCCAATGCTAGCTGCTCCAATAAATGCTAGTTCCCCTCATCATCTTCAAAAATCATGAGGCGAAATTGCTTAATCTCAAAGCACTTACAAGAAGAGACAGTAACTGATTCTTGCTTGTTTGACCAAATACAAACGTCAAGAAGAGACAATGGCTACAAGAATTCATTTTCCTTTTGAAGAACTCAGAGAAGTCCAACAGTGAATTTAAGAAGGAAAACCTAGGAAAGTCCAACAGCACATTAAGGAAGGAAAACTGATCAGATAAGGGGAAAAGCTAACCTGAGGAGACTTTTGAGCAGCAGATTTCAGATCTTCGACAGCTCCTTCCCAGTCTTCTGTCAAGAGTTTAGCTTCACCTCTCTGGAAAATTGAAACATTATTTTTTTATTAGATATTGGAAATCCATAAATGCCGCTGTGAGAGAAGGGATTTAAATAGTAACAACATCAAACCTGCACTAAAGCTTCAAGAAGCTCCTCATCAATAGTAAGCGCTTCATTGCAACTACTCAAAGCATCCTTACCCCTGCCAAGCTTGACCAAAACTTTGCACAAGCCAAGATGAAGATTTACATTGTGTGCTTCATGATCTGGGTCCAATGCAAGAGCTGATTTGTAGTCCTCTACTGCAATCCGCAGCTTGCCCTTATTCACATTATCTTCTGCCTGCACAAACAGATGAGCAAAATATGACACCAAATTCTCTCCATAACATGGATGAAAATGAAAATGCCCTATCTGGCCCTGCAGGATCTCAAATAACAATTTATGGCCCAAGGCTAACCATATACACTAAGAGAATGTGGGAAGCAGGAAAAAAAAAAAAAAGCGAAATCCCACAAATCAGTGTACTTACACTTTTAGTCTTCTTGAGTAAATTTTTCAATCCAAAATATGCTTTCTTCAGTTCATTATGCTCTGGATCAAGACGTAGTCCTTTTTGGAAATGCCTAAAGAAACATTCAACAAATTAAGCATTCTGTGTACGCATAAAAAAAATGTTGTAAGAATCTAATCACTTAGGAACTAACTTTGAAGCAACATCATGATCTGCTAAATAGTAGTATGCGCGGCCACGGAGTAGTAATGCTTCCAGATTATTTTCATCTTCCTTGAGAATATATCCAGTTTCAGAGACAACAGCAGAGTAGTCTTTGGCTGCCAATAACAACTTCACTTTAAGGAATTTGGCCTGCAAGCAGAAATGCATGCAGTCACTGCACTGCAAGACTATTGAACTGACAACTAATGGGGAAAGGCTAACAAGCCAAACAAAACCCATAAATGATGGAATGTAAAGTGAGCAGCAATTCCATCTTAGCAACAAAAATGTTACCTTTGAGCATGCTGGAGAAAAAACCAGTACAACTTTGTCAACATATTCCAGAGATTTTGCATAATCGCCCGAACTGAAGAGGGTAAAAGCCATATCCAAAGCATTCTGCGCCTGATGCAATTGAGAAAGCTCCTTCTCCGCAGATGAATGCCCAGGTTTAATCTCCAAAAACTTCTTATAGCTCTTTTCTGATTCTTCGTATCTACATGAGGGGAAAAAGGCCACTAAATCATATCAATTCAGACATTAGAAAGTGCAGGCATTATTCTTATTTGAAAAGAAGAAATCTATATGTACTTAAGAAAGAAGACATCCTTTTAACACAAAATCAGAACCTCGATTTAAAATAATATATGAGTCCATAATGGAAGGCAGTACAACCTTAAGGTAAACAGATCACGCGTATTCAATTATAAGCTATTTTGATTAAATGAGACCACAGAAGAGCTCTCATATGCTGCTTATGAATGAAACAAAACACCTTGCGGCCCTCAAATCAAAAGCTAGCAATAAGATTTCAAGCAGTTTAAAGTAACCCGATGAACCTGCACAACTGACGAAGAATTGATGCACGACGAAGATATGCCTCTGAAAGTTTTGGGTCTGCCTCAATGGCAGCATTAAGATCATCCAATGCCTCACTATAATGCTTTAACTTTACGCTCTGAGAAACCCTTGCAAACAACTCTGCAGAATTCCCCGTTTTACCATCTGCACATTCGCACCGTATGCAAAAGACGTCAAATTAAACTCAATCCTAATGCTGGATCAGTCCTAAAATAAGCAGCAGATCCAGGCATATAAATAGGGCAACTGGGTTGGACCAAAAAAAAAAAAGAAAGAAACTTGAAACATGTGTGTTGTGAATATGCAAATTGTGAGAGAAACGACATGAACCTGAAGCAGAGACAAGAGCTTGGAGAATTAGAAGCTGGCAACCAAACGCGAAATTGAGTATCAATACAGTGTAGGCCAATCCTCTCCAAACGACGCCGTCCATGGCCAACGGCAAGAAGCCCAGTAGATTCATTGTCGCTCTTCCTCTCAGTCAATTAAAGACATCTGGTGAGTGTACGTACGCGAATCTTGTTTTGTTTTGAAGCTCTAAAACGATAACCCCAGGGGGAAGAGGAAGAGGGAGAGGGAGAGGGACAAGGCAATAATGAACGTGAACTCTGAGTTTCAATATCGTGTGAGGATTCGACATGTCACTCCACGTTGCTGTGACCCATAGTTGAGTTACACGTGGATTAAGCGGTGTCCTAGTCAGATGTCTCGCTTTGTGCGGATGCCCACCTGAGGTTCTGCATCCAATAAGACTCTGCCATGTCATAAATCCCCCGCTTTCGTATTTTGTCCTTTTTCTTTTTTTCTTTGGGTTAAAGCACCAAAGCCCACTCACTCCCTTTGTGCATTGTCTTCGGCTTCACTTGTTTTTCATTCATAAAATTTATTTTGGGCCTGCACTTTCAGGGACCATTTTTGGTCCAATCCTGAAGACGTTTGCAGCTACCGGTTGTGGCGATAAACGGGCAAATCGAGTCGTGGGAAAGGTTTAGCCGAATAGGGGATTCATTTACCCGGTCCTCGAAATCGAGGAGTTCCTATTTTTTGACTTTTATTTGGGAATAATCGAAACCTTTTTCTTTTTTTTGGGGGGGTGGGGAGGGAGAATCGGCTCGTACAACTTGATTGAAAATAATAAAAGGAGGAGAGATTGGTGGACGCCAACAATTTAAACTGTCAGTTAATTAACTTAAAATTTTAATTTTTTTGTATCTATAATTAATGATTCATATTATTATATTCACTAATATTCGTTCCCCTGTTTGAACTTCAAGTTGAATTAATATGTTTGTGTTGATAAAATCTGTAGTTATGACACTTTTTCTTGTAGCACCAAGGTACGGCAACTCCATAATGCCAAACACACCTATTTGGTCTCGAACGCATCAAAGGTGATCAAATATATTCAATATGAAGGAGATCAATTCTTGTTTAATTACATCTTGGGGTATTTGAAATGACCCTTACCGGTTGAGTTGATTTCATTATGATAACCAAACTAACATTAATGATAAGCGTGCAGCGAAGCTCGATGGACTTGAATAACAAGCGCCTGAGTGGGGTTTTTAATGGCAAACTTGCATGTGCATCGGCCTCCTAAATCCAATTGGGTTGGCTTCAATAAAGAGAGGATTAATTACTTTACTTCTATCTGAGACAAGTTCAAACTCCAAAGGCATGGCTAGCGTGGCTCAGGTCTCAAAAAGCTGGTCGTTACAAGTACCAATGAAAAGGTTGTACTCGTTGCCATAAAGTTTCTTTCTCGTTTAAAGCTTTCAAGACTGTCTTTGCGCTAATGTACGTTCCTTTTCTTTTTCATTGAGGGGACTGAAAGGTTACCTGTTAAAAAAAAAAATTCCATTGTATCTTCTTACAAATCTCAATGTAAAAAGGCTTTAAAAAGTCAGAACTTTTAAAGGGAGAAAATAGAATGCCAAGAAACGACTTACCTTGGCCGAACAGTGGCCCAAACTAGGAGGCATTCCCGGCAGTAAAGGGAGACCTTTCTAGTTTCCAGGTCTTCTTTGCATGGAACTTGAACTGGAAAGTCAGGAATTTGTTATTGAAAAAAATAAATGGTGTCGGCAACTTCTTTGATTTGGCTCCCCAAAAAGACACTTTTTATGGGTCCGACTATGAAAATATGAGACTCGTCGACGAGCTAAATGAAATGAGATCTTTAATCGTTAAATTTAAATGCAAAAATTATTTTTAAAAAAGATCATGAAATTAAATTATAATTAATGTTTCAAATTTTACCTGTTTATCTAATCCATCAATTCTGTGTTCCCCTATTATTTTCGTATTTTTATTACATTGGAACCCCAAAACGTTTTCTAATGGTTCCAAAGCAAAGGTTTTTAGTTTATCATCCTTTCACTGAGAGTTCCCAAAAGGAAAGGGAAAAGAAAGTTTTTTTTTTTTTTTTTAAAAAGTTGGCATTTTGTGTCTGCTGAAAGTGCTCGAATGGGTAGGTGTCGGCTCTCTGGAATTTCGACTTGACTTAAACAGATGCTTTCTTGTCTTTTGCTGAGGAAGCCAAAAAAATTTAAGGAGATTAATTAGTTGCAGGCTTGATAAATGAACGACAAGACTCACTTTTGATTGCAGGCTTTCAACAAATGAAGTTTGTAACTTTGTTTAAAATAACATTTTTGGCCGGTTGCCAGTCTCATTCAAAGTGTCGCTTGAATTGATCAAGTTAACGAACAAGGACAAACCCTGATTGTATTTGCAAGTTCTGCATTCCGATCTGTGTTCTACTCAAAGATTTCAAACTTTATAACCTAATTCTGTTACTCTAGGCAAAAATGTCAATTCTTCTTTTTATTTGTACACCACCACCCCCCCCCAACAAAAAAAAAAAACCCTAGTTAACCATTAAAATGGAAATCATAGTTGGTTTGACAAAAACATGGGATCAAAATTTAGAAATCAAGCTGGCTACGTGATAATAGAGTCATCTTAGTGAATTGATTGGTCTATCGCGACCTGGACAATCGATACAATCAAGGGATTATGTTCTTCTCTAACATGATTTTCTTCCATTCCATATTCCATATCATTGCATTTTGACCAATCCTACGGTAATTATTGGTCCCCAAAATTCCTCCCAGAGATTCGCTACACGATCAACCTACCAACTAAAGGGCCTATAACAAGCATCTAGATTCTGCCTACGCAAAGAGGCGCCACACTACGTTACGCAGCTCGACCTTAAGTCAAAAAGAAAGCGTGCAAGGGCCTCAGGGCTTCGATTTGCCCATTATAGGCAAAGCATAAATTACTACTTAAATCTTGAAATTTGTATTTGGTTGATTAGTTCGGATTTCATTTCAAGATATTTTAGAATTTCAAGATTTCGGTTTTTACCTAATTAATGTCTGTAATTTAAGACTCTGATGAAGGACCGCTAATTGATTTACCAAGTCAAAGCAAAAACAAAAATCTAGTTCACATTGCATTTCGATTCTTGATAAGTACTTCTTTTTACACCCAAATTCTTGTACTTGGAAGATTGTGAGGATTTTTCAAACAATATAATGTCTAACAAATGAAAAATCATAGAACATGATATTAATTAACGAAGGTAAAGTTTATTTAGGATGTTGATACAATTAATAATCTCAAGTAATGCAACAACTTGCAAAACCAGTGGCCTTTTCCTTCAAGGCGGTTTCAATTATTTTAGCGACAACTTTTTAACACAGGCAGAAGCGAGAAGACTAATGACTTTGGGATTTTCTTCAAATCCCACCACCAACGGTTGACAAGATTAGATGGCTGGGCGGATTTCTTTGACTGGCAGTCAACGGCGTATGGATGTTTCATACGCAGAAAAAGAAAAGAAAATAAAAAAGAGCAGAGACCCAAATAGACGATAAGAGAGCTAAGACAGAAAATAAACAACCAGAGGAGGAAAAAACAACGATAAAAACAAGGACAACATGCATGACTTGGAGTCCGCTCATTGTTTAGTCATTTCGAACAACATGAACTTGGGCCCACCCCCACAGCGGGGTCCCCGCCTGTCCACTTCACACTGACCTTTCACGAGCCATTCTTCCCAACATCTCTCCCTAAACTCTACTCTCTACCGATTCCACAACCGAGTCCGACTGGGTCCCCCGGGCAAAACTCGATCGTGTTTTACTGGCCTTTCGTTTGTGGCGCAACACTTTGGCAGCCTCATTTCTCAGGAATTGTGTTTTGTGTGGATTGTCTCAAGGATTGGTGGTGAATTGGCTCAATCCCATGGCAGGGTTCAGGGAGGCGAACTTGGCTAGCTCTTGCGGTAAAAATGGACGCCCCGATTCGCCGCTCATGCCAAGGAAATCTCTCGTTAAATCACTGTCAATAGAATTTGAAACCGGTATTTTCAGCTTCGACTGACTTGGGTCACTTCGCTTCCCACTAGTTTGCATCACAAGTTGATCCAGAATGCTGCTTGATGATGTACTCATCATGCCTTGTACATTGATTGTTGCCGTTGAACTTTCAGGTAATTGCTTCACATTTTGATTTTGAAACACCTGTTGCAGCTCATTCCTGTTCTGATTAAGGCAGTTAATGTTTGGAGTGCTAGAAGAAGCAGAAGAACTCACAAGTCCGTAGGTGTTGCCAAAGAAAGATTGGTTGCTTCTTGTAGAGCCCATTTGGGCGGCCTTTTGCAAAAGAGCGGTAGCGGACATGGGTGAAGCTGGCTTTGACTTATTATTTTGATTTTCGGAGTAGAAAGAAGGTGATACATCCACCATATTCCCTTTGTTATTGCTGCCTTCTTCCTTCAATGGAAGAGGCAGTCCCGACAAGGCTAAATTCCCATAATTTTTGGAGGATGATGAGCCGCAAAGATTGGCCGATCCCATTTGTGCCATCTCAGTCAATCCATTAGAACTCGAAGGCCCGTAAAGGTGAGAATTGGACACACTACCACAGGGATTGGCGTGTGAATTTCCCTGATTTAGCCACAGAGACAGTCCGGCTGGTTTCTGTCGTTCTGCACCGAGAGCACTTGCTGGGGGAGCTGCGGCCATGCCATTGAAGTCTGGTCTAAACCCAGAACCGAATTGGCTAAATCCATGTGGCAAATTCACTGTGTCGTTACCAAAATTCAGATTTGTAGGTGCAACTGAAGTGATTCTTGCACTTTCTTCGGCCAAGGCATCACAAAAGGCTCTGTGGGTGATGAAGCTATCTTTCCTGTTTGATTATATAAATAGTAATACCCCAAGTAAGAACTTGATGATATAACAGCATTTTCTCCTACCTAGTGCTTATTAAATGAAGAAGCATTAAATATGAATCCAAAAGCCCCGAAATTAAGGCTACTACTTCAGCATTTATTTCGCCCCGTGCATATCAAATATAGGAAGATAACTCAGAAAGCTAAGAAAATGGATGTAGCGGCTAATAATTATGTTGCCAATACCTGGAAAACAAAGTCCCGCAGTCGCATTTATACTCTCTAGTTCCGCAAGTCTTGGAGTGAGCTTTCCAGTCTGATTGAACTGCATACTTCTTTGAACACTTTTCGCACTTCCACTTCTTCTCTCCATGTTTTCTGCTATAGTGCTTCTTTATCCCTGTCAGGTCTCCGAGAGCTCGCAACCGGTCATGGTGGACGCAGGTCTTTTCCGGGCATATGTAAACCTTCTTTCGAACCTCCTTGTTGGTTCTTTGCCTTAGCTTCCATGGAAGATTGTGACCTCGTCGGTGAAGCTGTAAATTCTGGTCTCTTTGGAAACCTTTGTTGCATATTTCACATATGAATCTGTTGGTAGCCATGAGTGTCTTTGGAGATAGAGCAATAACTTCAGCATCTGGATCTGTAAATAACACGCCAGAGAGAAAAAAAAACCCACTTAAATTAAAAACTAGAGGAGTTGAAGTTATAAAACGTACATATACATGGTCAAGAACAAGAACAAAGAAAGGGAAAAGGTTGTTGCTAGCTTACCAGGTGTTCCTGGTAAATTTCTTTTCTTTTTGGCAGCTGGATTTGGATTAGGTTTAGGTTTAGGGTTTGCATCGTTCTGTTCTGGAGCAAACCCTGACAACGAAGAAGGCATAGAAAAGGCATCGCCAGACATCATTTGCAGTTGTATCGAGCAAGATAAAAGGGCTTCACGTTCCACCAAAAAACCAAACAGCAAGCTTTCAGAGAAAGTACAAAAACAAAACAAGAGTTTCTCCAAACACAAACAGCTAAAAACGTTGGTTTGTTCAAATGAATACGTGACTCTCCCCTACAGTTCTGCCAAAAGACAAGTTAGAACACAAACTCCACTCCAGACACGAACGAACCTGAAACCTCAACTCAGCACACACCCACTAAAGAGTACCAGTCCAAAACTTCATTCGGACTCTTCCTACAGAGATCTGGATTTCCCTTTGTTTGATCTCAAAAGAAAACACCAAAAGCCTTGATGTTTAAAGAAAATATCTCTTCCTATTCTCTAATCCCCCCCCCCTCTCTCTCTCTCTCTTATTATTATCACCTCTTCCTTCTTTTTTTTTTTTTAAATGCTACTTGCAATCCCCGTGGCCGGTCAGCCATACATTTGAGTGGGCCACTCCTCTCTCTCTCTCTCTCTCTCTCTCTCTCTCTCTGTACACTAACACAAACACTCGCACAGACACCCTAGTGTACAACACGCACGCAGAGATGTGCACATGCACACATAAAACAGAACTCTATGTATGCGCTTGAGACCGTGTGCTTTTGTAAATTTTGTAACCAGAATGTGTAGGTTGGTGTGTGTCTTTTTTCAGCATTTTGAGCTCAAACCCCAATTAAATTCTGTATAAATATTCAGAATGAATATTATAAAGGGGTGACAGCAGACAAAAGGGAGCAACCATTATAATTAATAAAATAATATTTTTCTTAATTATCTTTCTCTATATTAACTCAATTTTTATATCATTTTATTATAATATCTATCTGTATATATTATTTGTGTGTTCAACAACTATTTTTTAAAATAAAATGTACACTCGCAAAGAAGTAAGTGGATTCATGAGTGCATATGCAAACGTAAATTTAGGAAAAGGGGATGAGGGGTAATTGATGGGATTGTTTTGCACGGAGGATGATGGGAATCTTGAACCTAAATCGAAACAAGGGATTCTTCTGAAAAAGTTAGTTGCCTTTTATGGCCTCTTTTGATCAGGGATTGAATGATTATACCATAATTAAAGTTGGAAACAATTTAGCGTGCAGGCCCACTAGCCTGCCATAGTCGTCGGGCAGGAGCAGAAGCCAGACATACAGGGAGAGAGAGAGAGAGAGATATTACGATTCCCGAGGCATTTTGTATGACGGTCCGTGATGCACTGTCTGAGGGGAAAGCTGCGATTTGTAGATGTGGGACCCGTGTCCAGAACACTATTGGGAGGGGCATTGGGGAGCAGTGACCCATCTGTAGACTGATGATGATGATGATGATGAAGGCATACCATCATCTTACAACTTAACACCAATTTCGTAATGCTACAGATGCAGCATGGGGTGTCCTTTTTTTTTTTTTTTTTGCGTTGGATTGATAGGAAATCGGAAAAGAGCAATAATTGTAGTGAATTGCCGATCTGAAAAATAACAGACGATATCGATAGGTACAATGGAATCTTGACGTGTTCTTTTTTTTTTTTTTTGGGTTGATCGTAAATTAATGATTGTTGGACATTTCAAAATTCGTTTTCTCTCGCAATAATATTGCAACAATAGAAAAATATGAAGAAAATCAAGTGGACGGACCTATTGCCTTTCTTGAAATGATGATTTGCATGTAACCAGCAGCACACTCTTCTCATTGCTGATTCAAATAGCTTGTGGATTAAGGACAAAATATTTCTGAGTTGCATCCTGGCATCACGAAGATTTGAATATATATATATATGTGTGTGTGTGTGTGTGTGTTCAATGACCTACAATTAATTACGTGAGAATTCTTATTCAGAAGACTGTTTTTATAATTCTAGAAAGATGCTTCATTAATTTCTATATATCATCACTTTGCGGACACGACAGCTGCTCCTAACCATTCTATCACTGCATTTCCTTTGAAGGAGATAAGTTGTACTCGTGCAGACAACTAGGACATTCTAGATTCATATTCTTCAAATTTATTGTTGTTAGCTTACTGAATAAATAATTACCCCTCGCAAGATTGTGTTTGTGATCTGGAAACGAAATCAAAGATTGCCTGTCTGTAGTCAACTTGGTCATTCCATTAGAAAATTAATACGTTGAACCATATATACTGGGAAACAATTTTTAGAGTGAAGACATAAATTACAGATCTCTAGCTACCGACCTTTTTTTCCCTTTTTTTTTTCTTTTCATTTTTTGGCTGGTTTGCTAAGTGATGTCCAGATACCATTGCATGTGTTGATAATTGTAGCGATTACAACCGATTAGAAAGCGCATTGGAGTAATCATAGGAACCGCAATTGTCTTTGATTCGTTTCGTCTTCTACATTCTCAACCCCGAGTGAGAGTGACAGAGGGAGAGAGGGAGGCAGGGAAATTAGTTGTTTACAAATTAGTACCGAGCTTGATGAGGAGGCTGCATATATTTATGTGCACATATGTCCCCACACGCTTGTTGGTGTCTTGATGCAAGCTGACTTTCAGCAGACACTATGGTACACATTCACACGTACAATTCAATTACATATTGATAGAGAAGAATTGATCATAACCCACAAAATAATTCTACTTCTCTGGCTCCTTGCATACGGAATTTCGTTCCAAACAATTGATGCTTCATCATTCCCCATTTGGGTATCCAAAGCAACCCCCTGTACCTCTCTCTCTCTCTCTCTCTCTCTCACACACACACACACACACCACACAGAAAGTAGTTAAGTTACATTCCCCCTCCCCCACCCACACAGAGATTTGAACACACATGTCCTTGTATATTGTATATACCAATAAAAAATCATATGTGCTAGTTGGATTTGGATAAAATATAAACCCGATTCCCAGATGAGGTAGAGAATGAGTTCATATGTTATGTGTCCGACCAGATACGACATCTTCCGCAACCTTGCATTGCTTGGACTCCCACACTTCTGCCCCCTCTAGTATTATACATGCACGAAGACAAAACACGCTCTCTCTCTTTATTCTCTCCAAGCCCTGTTTGGTCTTGTAAGTTGACTAAAATAGCATACACGGTTAAGGAGAGGAGAAAAGAAATCAAGAAAAACTCCACCTTAAAAATGTATTTTGTGCATAGAAAAGGACGATTTTTCTTTACCATTATTTTTGGTTTCCAAAATGAAAATACTCAAATACAAAGACCACACACTAAGAGGCGGTCGTTTCAACCGTACCGTGCAGCCTTCCAGTTATAATGAAGTAGTTTTAACGTTACATTAAGGCTCTCTCTCTTCTGAAAAAAAGTGTGTCACCCATTGCATGGTTTGGAGTAAAGCAATTCAAATCTTGATATGAACAATTGACCACTTTGAGAGGGATTAGTTATCGAATTAGTTCCGATTGTAACACATCATTTGAGATCAGAAAAAGAAGACAACATACTAAAACAAACCACCGTAGTCAGCGGTCCTTACATGGTTGGAGGGACATCTTTTTCATTATTTTCTACATCGAGTTTGATGACTACTTTATGTCATATATATATATATTAACCAGTAAAAGGTGCGCACAAACAAACATGTCTGCCCATGTAAAAATAATCCATTTACTAGGAGCGTAAGCCCACGTGAGGCTGTCTTACAAAAGGGCGCATGACATTAAATATAACTTGAGATTATAAAGTCGTGAACGTACCTAATAATTCGAAGACCATAAGTTTAAATTGCAGTTTGAAGTTAAAAACTACAATCTATTTTGTGCGATGACAGAGAATCAACGCCGACAGTAATTAGAAAGTCTGACAGGTTGGGCACATATAGGGGCCGGATTGTGACAACGATTGAAAACAATATCAAAAAATTGAAAGAGATTGGCAAGCAATTTTCGGATCCCCAATTCATTATTTCTAATGCTCGCCGCTGAAAAGCTTGGCCCACATTAACTGGCTTGGAGTTGTCGGTGAACGAATTAAATCGAGTACTGCTCCCTGATATTTGTTGTGTGAAACGTGGGAGATTTGTATTGATTCCATTAATTTGCTGAGCATGAGCCCGCAATAGATAGCCTGCGTATTTGTATCCAGACAAGTTCGTTTCAGTTTCAAATTCCAATGTCTTCTTCTCATTTCTGATGAAATCGGTCGACAATCCCAGGACTTTGCCTTTGAGCAGGTTCCATTAAGCAAATAAAGTGATATACTACTAGTTTCAAGAGAAAATTTTGTGTTCAAAAAAAAAGAAAAGAAAGGTCTATTATAACAAAGGTGAAAATTTTTGATTTTCTACTATAAAACGTATGTAAAGTTACCTTAATGTGACACATGAAAAAATAAATAAAAATTTTAAATGAAAACTAACTAAAAAAATGTAATTATGAATTTGTTATGTTTAAAATAAAATAATAAGTATAACAAATAATGTTAATAATACTTACAAGCATTTAACCTTTTTTGCATGCTCGTAGAATAGATTCCATTTCATCAAGGTTCAAATTCAAATTCACAATGCCAAAGGTGCATGACACCTCATAGGCAAGAGCGTTTTCTTCGTTCTCTGCTCCTATTAAGATTCGATAATGAACTCCTCCTCCTCCTTCTCCGCTGTTTCGCTTCCTTTATTTTTTGTGGATCGATGCACGTCTCGGTGGTTGGGTGGACCTTTTTCCGAAGAAAATGCCGACGTCTAACCTAGAGCTAATAAAATGTATGTAGATCCTATGATGTGACATATTCTATGATGTCCCGATGAATCAGAAACTTCCCTGTGAGCATGAGTATGATCATCTAGTGGGATATGTCCTGTCTTGCTCGAACAAGAAAACGATTCCCAGCACTGAACTACCATTTGCATTTCATGATAATACAGGGTCATTGTTTTAGGTGTCATTTAGAACACCTTTCAGAAGAGCTAGGCTCGTTGCCTCCTTCATGACCCGTGATAATTAGTATTTTTAGCCGGTTAATTTACCGGCGAAATACTCCTTTTTTTGGCATTCATGATTAAGCAGAACTTAGAGGCGACAAATTGGCGAATTGAATCGGATTTGGGTTTGGTTGTTTTAGGCCTCAAATTATTGGAATTTCAAACATTTAGTTTTGTATATCCTATCTCAAGTTGATGAAGTTTTATATATTTTAAATTTCAAGTCTTTTGGCTTATGAGTTCATATCAATCAAAATTTGGATCATTTCATTACGAGGATTTTGAGTGTCATGAGTCATTAAGCATTTTGATCTACGCATATTCGATGGGGTCAGGTTTAGATCGTATTAGTTTATTCAGGTCCAATTAGCTTTTCAAGAAAATATTTAAACATTTATAAAATGATGTAAATACTTCCAAGTTGATTAAGAAAATGTGTAATTAAGAAAAAATTCCCAGAGGAAAACGCCTTACAGCGGAACCGCGGGTAGGAATGTTAACCTTGCTATATGCCCAACTCTTATCGAGTTCCAATTTTTTTCTTTTATTTATTTATTTATTTACCTTTTTCGGGGTGGGCAATGTTCCAAATCTTGGAGTTTAGCACAGAGGGAATGTGGCCTAAAGAGGACTAATTAATAGAATTAACCAATGAAAAGCATCTATATCAACATATTCGATCTGCTATTTTTTTTCCCCAAGGTCCCTATCCTCATGACGTATCGCATTTTCCCACCGATACCCACAATGTCAGATGGTCTATCGCAAATAATTTCACGCTACACGTTCATTTTTATCATAATCAAAAACAAAGTTTACCCATCTCGTCGGGGTACCCTTGGCCACTGGGATAATGGTCCAGTACTCACCTTATATGGTAAATCGATTGATGGAATGGAATGAAGTACTTGGACCAAACGAAATAAAATGGAACAGTATTGATTAATTAGTTTGTTTTGTGGCTCGCAATTCAAGCACGATTCGATAGTCCATAGGTTATATTTCAATAGATTGGTACCGCACGACTATTGACAGATGGTATTTATCCAATATATATTTTGCTAAAGAAAAACACTATTAGGGACTCCCACCCCAACATAAAGAGTTAAGCGGAACATGATCCGGCAATTTGGACTAGATTGGAACTCGTGATCATTAAAACAAAACATGGAACGTGGTAGATGTAACAAGTTAAATTTTGGGACAAGTGCGTTGCTTTCCGCTCCATTTTCCATTAACCTGGACGGTACAATAACTTTAACCGAAACTTAATTTATAAAGTATAATCAACTTCAACCCCTCCCGTATAACATTCGCTTTCCCACAATCAGAATTTACAGCTGTGATCGATAAGATCCATTAGTTCATTGTGATTCCCTCAATCTCTCTTGGCCCTTCTGTCGTTAACAAGAACAAAGCTTCCCTTGTTCATGGAGACCAATTCCAGTTCACACATTCAACTTCCTCCTGGATTTAGATTCCATCCGTCGGATGAGGAGCTCATCGTCCACTACTTGAAGAACAAAGTCACTTCGAGTCCTCTTCCAGCTTCTGTTATTGCTGAGATTGATCTCTACAAGTTTGACCCGTGGGAGCTACCAAGTTTGTACTTAAACCCCACCTACATACTCCCGATTATTTCTATTTTCCATTTGTAATTATGATTTAACGGCGAACGACTTTGTTACACATTTTAAACAGAGAGAGCCATATTTGGAGTGGATGGTACTTCTTTACACCGAGGGACAGAAAGTATCCCAATGGAGCTAGACCTAATAGAGCAACTTGTTCCGGTTACTGGAAGGCGACGGGAACAGATAAACCGGTTTTCTCTTCGTGCGGAACGAAGAATATTGGTGTCAAGAAGTCTCTTGTGTTCTATAGAGGACGCCCTCCTAGAGGACTTAAGACAGACTGGATTATGCATGAATATAGACTGCACGAGGATAACACAAATCCCAAGCGAAAAGGGTCAACGAGGGTATGCAGATTAATTAATTTATTTTAGCTAGCCTTTTAGCTCAGCGTCTACATGTTTGATGATGAGATTGAAATGACCCAATGACATTCAAATCCTATATAGTCTTCCCACGTTTTGGCTATCAATGCATACAGTTCTGCTTCTAGTAAATTGCAAAATCCGCTTGTTGAAAGAAGCATCAATTTTTGATCTTTCATTACCCCTTAAGCCTAAACACCAAAGAATTTCAATATTGTGATCGGCATGAGGTGGAGATTCATGATGAATAAATTTGCTTTTGTTGCAGCTAGATGATTGGGTCCTTTGTCGAGTGAGGCAAAAGAGCATCCTTATGAACCCCTGGGAATGTGGAAATGGCCCTGATCGTGAACAACCCAGCTACATGGCAGAAGAGAATGAGATATTGCAAACGAATTATAAGAACGCTAAGATTGAAATTATTAGGAAGGATTTCCCAATGTTACCTCACATCTTTGCCTCTCAAGGGTTTCCATGCAATATTGGTACATTAGCAGACCTCAGCTTCCCGAGCAGGACAGGTAAACCTTGCACTTATGAAGACGGTTCTGATGACAAGACTTTGCAGTCGTCAGTTAATTCTTTCGAAAACTTGTTTAACGTCCCAGTGAAAAGAAAGCTGGTGGAAACAAATGATGAGCAGGAAAATTGCTTCCAATTGAACAAGAAGCCGCTAAAGGTTAACGACGTTGAGGAGCAAGAGAATGAGCACATTTTTATGTCTATAAACGACGACAGCATTGGTGCCAATTTATGCCGAACAGAAGTGTCCGAGGATATCAATTTCGGCGCCGCGCAATGTAATTCGTTCTTGCATTATTAACGGCTCGATCAGTGCTTGGCCTTCACAGGAAACGACGAAAAGAATCGGTATTCAGGAAGAGATGTAAACAAATTGTTCGGGCTTTTCCATTGCTGGGAATTACTTTGTACGTTAGTTAACGAGAGTGCGATCGCCTAACAAAATCTCTGAGACAAAATGATTATGGAAAATGGCAAACACAAGATCTCGATGTTCTTTGGTGGCTTTTTTGGGTTTGGTACTGCGCAAGCTTCTGTGTAACTTGCCAGGCTTGAGCATTTTCGCTCTCCTTTCTGCTGCTTCTGCGCACATATATCATTTGTATATTAATACGTACCTACGACGGAGGCTAACTTGTGCTACTGCATCCTTTCAATATGCGATGATTAGCGCACCGTATTTGTCTTCCATAGGTAGAAATTTTTACATATAAATGCAAAGAAATGAGTTGATATCAGACATCCGTGAATAGGTTTGATCTACACACTTGTAGTTTTATCTCCTACAATTAATACCCTCGACAATAAGCCAGAGCTTGCATGGCCTGCAACGTACATGTAAGGGTTTTTATGCCGTCCTAAGCTATTATGATATCGGTTTTCACAGCACGAACTTTGATAAAATATTTGTATCTCTATTCTGCAGTCCAAACCAGTTTCGAGAGAAACGTGGGGGCGTCAGCTAAGGGAGAGAGGGAGAGAGCGTGGGAAAGAGAAGATAAATTTTAGTCAAGGGAGCAACTTTCACAGTAGCATTCGCAAACAGTTCGATTGCTAAATGCTAATTCAATTGTTAATTTAATTGGACTGACAGTTCAGATGCATAATCCACGTAGCCTCGCCAAAGGAAGCATGCCATGACAAAGGTGTACACTGCCAAATTGTATTTTCCATAGTTCATCCTTTCTTATGATTAAGACGGGAGAATTTCAATAAATCAAACGAAAATATGAACGCGTTAGTGGTTCTAAAAATCAAGCTCATGAACGTGGTGCTGGTTACAGGGCGCCGCTTAAGATATGCAACACAGGCACAGCCAAGTTAGAGAAATTTAAAACAAGGATAATGCCAGAGGTACCTAACGCTTAAAAAATCAAAAAAATATGTGGCATTAATCATTCTCAAATGTAGACGCAGTCAGCGTTGATACTACGCATGTGACATGTAGTTGCTTTTAATTCCATACTAGGTGACATTCCCTGGGTTGTAGATTAAGAATCAAGGTGGACTACAGACACACGGTTAGAGATAAATAAATTGCAAACTAACGAGAAACATTCACAGGTCCCTGTATGAGTAAAAGACTGGATACATCCTTTAAATGTGAGAAGTAACCTCAAACATGCGAGACAAATCAATTACAATAACATGCAACACAGGAAAGTCCTCTAGACACCCGATTATGCAAGAAGAAAGCCACTACCACCACAACACAGAAATTGGTGGATCTTGTATCATTTCACTTCTTCAGCACACTGCATTAAAAGAGTGTGCTTCATCATAAGATTCACCAGGGGCAAGCCAAAAGAAGCAAGAATATATTTCAAAAGTACAAATATTCAAGGATAAATATGGATCATAAATCAGAAATTTTAGGTACAATTAGAGATCAGCAACTGACGGTGAAACACAGGGCCTAAAAATAAATTGATAAAATGGTTCAAATTGCTAAGGGACATTTTTTTTTTGCATGGAAATGCTAGATTCCACCTTTCCACCACAATGCCAGCAAAAATTTTCCAAAGCATGTCTCAGTTTCAGCACCTCATTTGTTTTTCAAAATAAAATGACAACGGCATACATGCTAAATGACCCTAGTGAATATCAGTAATATAGCTCTGTTATGCCAGCAAAAACATCTTCAAATTCAAAATTGTCCATGTGAAAACAATGCTAAAATTTTGTACCCAATCATATGGTAGTCATAATATTATCACTCTTGCAATGTTAAGTTGTCTCTAAATTAGACCCTCCAGTCTTTTTGTTTTTCCCTTTTTCTCCCTAATTAAAATGGACTCTCTCAAGAATTAAAAATGAACTCAAATTTTCAACTATATATTTCCTTGTTCTGTAAAGCAAAGTATAGAAAGCATAGGAAAAATTTTGGTAAAATGCTTTACAGGCCTTTGATTACAACCAAGGTAATTAAGAGAAAGCTGTGCTTAAAAGAGCTCCCTTTTCCTCCAAAATCATTGCCAAGTATTAGTTGGAGCACAATATATAAGCTATCACCAAAAGCTTCCTCAAGTTCTCTTTTTCTTGTTTATTTTTCTGAATTTAACATCCATGGAGGAGTTGAAACCATTCTAAATATAAGGGCATATAGGCATGGGCACTACAACATGCATGAACTATGATAGAAATGATGCAAGTTTTAAAGCTATTTGTCAAAGTAATAGGCATTACTTGTACAGATAGGCAGCAATCCCCAGAATTATGCACAGTAAAACAATATCAATGCAGAAATTTCGGCTGGACCTCAACTGAAACACGACATAAGCTTGTGTTAGATCCAGAAAAGACAACTGTAAGTGGCACAACATATAAAAGCAACCCCAACTTTATTAAATTACTGCTTAATCACCTGGTTAACAGTGTGCTTGAGTCTAACATTGGTATTCTTAAGCTCAGATGTTGCCTTGTCCACCTGTTAATAAGCGTGGTAAACAACTTGCAGGACAATTACATTCCAGCTGTGCAGCATTGAAAAAGTTAGAGAAGCATGCTTCTCACCTTAGTGTCAATTTCATCCATCAAAGGAACTTGTCTATCTACCTCCTGCAAGTCAAATATGAGGATATTCCAGTGAACACATTTGAAGAGGGTTATTCCATGCAGCCTGAGTCATGAACATGTAACATATAGCAAGAGTACATGCGTGTACACATGTGCAGGTGTGACTCTATGTGTGTGTGAGAGAGAGAGAGAGAAAGAGAGAGAGGTAAGGTTATATTGGGAGGTAGAAGGAACACCTACCTCATTCATGTCATGAGCCATGTTTTTCAGAGTGTCTAAGCCTTCTGAAATCATATCCAAACCTTCATCCTGTGGAGTTGCCCGATTTGATAAATAAGTAAAACAAGACTAATGAAAAAGGTAGCTAGCTTTCTTCTAGAACAAAGCAAACACAAACTGAAAATTGTAATTCCATTACTTGCCTGCTTCATCCTACGCATTTCATACTCATGCCTGATTGACTTGACTGCTCAGTTTCTTGGAAGTATTCATTGTCAAACCTACCATCTACATATGGCAGACAGGAAATATGTAAATAAAATATAATCACAAAACATAACGGCCCTCAGTCCTAACATATGAGCTACCAAGATATCAACCATAACCGTTGAAACTTTTATTCTTTTTGATTCCCATTACCTCTACATTTAAAAAGGTGATCAAAGGATTATCACCATCCAACCATTAAAACTATGAGTGACAATCGCATTAATCAAAAAGACTTGACAAGTGAAACCTGAATCAAATTTAATTTCAGTACGGGTAGCTGGCACCCCCCATCCTCCTGTTGGTTTTGGTGCAGCTGCAGTTCCATCTGGTATTGCTTGAATCCTATCTGGCAAAGCAAGGACCAGATCATTACGAGCAGCAAGCTCTTCTGTTGATAGACCTTTAACCTGTCAACATATCATTCAGCTCTTGATGCCATATCAGGCCCAAAGGCGTAAATTTTATAGTGAAGCACTATTAAAGATAAGGGAAGGGAAAAATCAGTCACAGTGTCCTTTGTGTACTTGTGCAAAGGAAAAAACAGAAACTAACACATTTAATCAATTTATTAAACATAACTCCAAAGCAAAACCATGTACACTACTTTCTTCCTTTCTTTAACATAACGTTCTGCAATCACGAGTACTTTTGAATCCAATTTTATCAATCTATCTGAATTGGTTAATCTCCTCAATCTACCAATAACAAAATTGACGGTGAACACAATCATTAAGAAAGCAAAAAAAACAAAGACCTTCTTAATCGCCAATCTCTGCAATTTTGGGACTTCTTCTAGCATCCTAGCCTTGGTCCTGCGAATCTCTGCGTTCAAAGCTACAGTAGATGCCTTGTTTTTCTCCTTTGAAGCGAGTTCCGCTTTCTGCACAACAATTTACTCAATAATCACCTCACAAAAGCAAATGCAAAAAAAAAAAAGAGTTAATTTGCAATTCATTCCGCCGAAAACCCTAAACCTGAAGTTCACTGAACAAAGTCAGAGCAACGACTAGACTAAAATTTGAAGTCAATCCTCATCAATCTTGCAAAACAAATCACTCAATTTCCCGAGATCTCAAACTTTCTGCTATTTTCCCTCCGTTTTCTAGGCCCCCAAACGGGACGGAATCAATTAAAGAAAATTAAAAAGTTAAAAAGTCGGGGAGAGGAGAAGGAGATAGAGGAATAGGGGATCGACATCGGAGAGACCTCAAGAGCGGCATCGATGTCAGCCTCAACGGAGGCGTAGAGGCGAGCGAATGCATCGTCGCCGGCGACATTGAGATCCTTCTGCTTTTCGACGTCGTATTTGTCGTACTTCTGGCAGATTGCGTCTACTCTCGTCAGAATGTCGATCACGCTCATTTTGTGACTCTCTCGCTCTCTCTCTCTCTCTCTGTCGCTATGCGTTTTTTAATTTTGTTTTCTATGGTTTTCCAACTCGTGGTCTAAGAAACTGTGCAAGAATAATTGACTCCTCCCTAGGGTTCTGCTTCCCCGGCGAAGGTCACACTCGACACCACGGGAAGAGAGCTGTCTGTAACTACACCCTATAAAACTGCGGTAGCGTCTTTGCTTCGTTTTATTTATTTATTTATTTTCACCCCCTCGTATTTTGTTAAAACAGACATTATTCCCGAAATCTTCAACCCTTTTTACTCCATTGGATTGAGAATAATAAGCGGAAGAATCAAGGGCAAATTCTAACACCAATAGTAATAATTGGATTAATAATTTTATATATTATTTAATATTAATTCGAAATTTAAATTCTTCCAATTATGTGCTGTGTGTTGAAAAAGAAATAGAAAATTACCTGTACCGTATTTTACAAGCTCAGAAAAGCAGCGTTCTCTTGATTTTGTCGACTGACTGCACCTTAAATTAAATGTAATTATGTTTTGTCTAAAATTTGAACCGTCGACATTACATTTTTAGTGATGAAAAAAGATATGTCGGATCCCAATCGCACGAAGTTAATTCATGGGCTCTTGCCTTCCACGTGGTATTTTTAGGAAATTCTCTCGTTCGTAATTGGCGTTTTTGTGGAATTACGTATTCGAACTTTTATATTTAGTGCGTATAATAAAAATTTCTAAATTTCCGTAGACTAAAATCAATGGCAGGATATACTTAGGAGTATATTTATAGTTTTTTTGGAACCATTTTTAACCACTTTCTATTGATATTGACTCTTTTTTTTTTTTGGTTCTTTTACCAGTCATCGACTGTACATCTCATGTGTATAGGCCTTTCCTAATTTACAAATTACGTGTATTTTAAGCAGTTCAATTATCGCCCCATTGGGTATCGACTTTATGTAAACTCTATAATTGTAATAATAGAAAAATTCACATTCTCGTTGTTTTTTAATTTTTGGCTGGGGGGGGGGGGGGGGGAATATAGGACATTAAATTGCACATTGTTATTTTTATCAAAAATTTTATTAAATTATAAATTGCACAATTAAAATATTTTTTTTCTTGTCAGTGGAGTAACTTTTTCTATTTATATGTCAATTTAATAAACAATGACTTGCTTCATTTCATCTACATAGCAATTAATATTTTCATTTATTTATTCTGTATCAATGAGTGAATACAGGTTAATAAAAATATATGGTTTCTCTATTTCACTGCTGTCAAAATTAAAAAAAGAAAAAGAAAAAGAAAATCGTTTGCAACTTACCACGATTCCTCCTATTCTTCAAGGGCTCAGCTTTGTCTAAATTTTGCATGTCCACGTTTCCTCCCTCCACAACAACAAACAAAACAAAGGGAGCGGAACCACCTTTTTCTTTTGGGGTTCACCATGTTGACACGCATTTGTATGCTTCGAAGAAAATATGTAAGAATCGTGGCAATTGTTTCTACTATCCAAATTGAAGAGTTCGCGATCCAAAAGAAGAATCAACCTTTTGCCCATTTCAGCACATCAACATCACTTTTTTTTTTTTTTTTTGAGATAAAATATCACCCTTCTTTTAAGGAGGCACAGACAAAAAACGACTAGGACTTGGGATGTTTATCTTCATTATCTTCGTTGTCCTACGCACATCTTGTTTCGTGCCCGCCCAGGGCCTAAAGCAGGGCGATAAAAGGAACGATCACAACGACACGGAGTGCCGGACAGTAGTAGATGATTTCTTTTTTAAATACAACCATTAAGTGACGTGACGAGTATTTGAGGATAAGACATTAATTTCTTTGTTCAGATAGGCAATCAGATTAAATGATTTAATAGAAATTGCATTTTTTATCAATAAACGGACGAATATAGCTATTTGTCTGGTAGATAAACGGGAAGTAAATATTACATTATACGTATGATTATTTTTCTCCATTCATAAGAATAAGAATGTTAACAATATATATAACTGACTATTTATATCGTTCAATCCCCGGAATAACTATTATCTTAGGTGATATTTGATAATGATTTGACATATTTATTCATTTTAATTTTAATTTTTTATTATTGCATATCTTAAATTAAAAAAATTATATAAAGCACACTATGTTTGAATTTTAAATATATTAATATTAAAATCGTATAATAATATTTTGGAGATACTTCTATTGTAAAAAGATTAAATAAAAAAAGTCAATGGATGATTTGATTTTGATTCATACGTGCAATTATTGGGATATACGGGAAATTTGCACCTTTTTTTTTCTTTTCTCAAAAAAAAAAAAAAAAAGGTTGGGAGTGGGGTGGAAAACCATTTGAAGTGGCTTAAACTTGTCGATTGGAAGTTCGCATTAGGTGGATTTACTCTTCTACACGGGACGGAGCACTTATTTTGCTTATCAAAAATTCCACCGATGGAACAAACAACTCCGTTTAATCAGCACACGCGTCGGTCAAAGCTATCTTCGCTATTACTCTTGGCATATTCGCAGACCGGTAGCTTGAAAGCACGATCTCATATTTAAGTTGTTGTTATCGATATATATTTTTTCTTAAATTAATAAATTACACACGATCACGATCATAGTTTAATTTTAAAAAAATTGTGTGATCTGCATAAATAAGGACTTAAAAACCGGGTTGTGCAGGTAGCCGGTGACCTCCTCCTCTTCCTATTTGTACGGACAAAGCCGAAATCACCCGGCACCCATGACCCAACCGCTTTTATTTCCTCCTCCTTTCTTAGAAGTGTCTTCATTTTCTCTCACCAATCTGTCTCTCTTTAATATTCTCTATTTCTCTCCCTAAAACTCTCAGTATTCTTTCTTTCTCTCTCAACAATCGTTCCGTCACCGGCGCCGGGCTCGCCGGGCATTCCTCAGAAATTTAAGGCACGATTTCCTGCCGATCATCGCTTGCTTGGTAATTTTACGGTTGTATTTGCACGCACGCGTCTCTGTGATACTGTATATTCCTTTGATCAAGAGGGTTTATTGTTCGTTTTGATCATCGGCCGTCTGATCATCTTCTGGTCGATCAGCTGTTTGTTTTCTTAGTTTTGATCGCTCCGGTGATGCCTTTTGATTCGCTGGATTGAACGTTTCTCGTGTATTACAGTTTGTTTGACCTTCTATTTTTCTTTTTTCTTTTTTAGTTTTTTCTTGTTTTGTTCTTATTGAATTATATTGTTTATCGTTGTTCGATGAATATGTGGACTCTTTAGTTGTATGGTGTTTGTGTACAACCTTGTCTCGGCCATATATGGCGTGACTCTGATGTATGTAATTTTTCTTTTCTATTTTGTTAAAATTAATTGCAGCTTCATCAAATTTTAAGTCGTTAGGGGCTTTATCAATATTTACTTCCCTTGTAAGAACCAATCTACGCGTATAATTGTGTGTTTGGAAAAGTGAATCATGGAAGCAGGAAGGAATAATGTTTGTCATTCTTGGCAAGTTTTTGCAGTCTGTCACTAAGAAACAATCATATTTTGTCTGGGACGGGATAAATGCTTTCTACACCCCTGTTTCTTATGTTTTGGATGGTTGCTTATTGGATGGAAGTCTTTGGTAGCAGCGTAAGTGTGTCCCCAGCTAAATTTAATCTGGATCACTTTAGATCGATTAGGTTCGGTGGTTTTTATTTTACAGGTTTGGGCTTTGTGATGGTATGTGCAATTTTGATCTGGGGAATGATTTAGGGTCAACGTCTATGGTTGCAGGTGAGAAGCTTTGACAGTGAGAAGTTTTGACAAAACCTGCCTTACTCTCCCTTTCTCTCTCTCTACACTCCCATATCTTAAAGGTGTTTATTTGGTTTCATTCATGAACTGGGATCTGCAGATGCTCCTTTGTACCCTTGCAGTTCTTCAGCTACCAGTTGAGGAATTATTACATGTCATATTAGTTAGGGTATATCAGGTGTATCAATTGTATTGGAACTTGTGGTCTTTGATAGAAATTGGTGAAGCTATGTGTAAGATTAATCTTAGTAGTTTAGTCTTACAGTCTCTGTCCATTTATTCTGAATTGCACATGGTGTTGCAGGCTCTGTTGGGTCGAGTGGGCAATTGAAGAGCAAAGTTGAATTTATACTTCGGTGCCTGTTCAGGATAGCATAGTTCAATCTATTGCTGTTCTGGAGTTTTATAACTGGGCCTTCATCAGGAGAGCAAAGTATTTGGTACTAAAGAGTTCTAATTCCATTCCCAAGAGTTATTTATACCCTGTTTGGTAGGAATTAATCTTTGCCACTGGATGATCCAAAGTCATAGATTGAAGGCTGCCATGACCATAGAGAGAGTTTGGTCAAATTATTGTCCCCCAAAACTAAGGCCAGTATGCCAGAGGCTGGGATGGTGGTTGAAACAGAAAAATGTTCTAGCATTTGTGCATATCCGATCAGTAGAGTTGCTAATTTCCTATTTTGGGTATTGATACCCCATATCTGCCAAGATCGTCCTGGGAAGTCTTGGGAGTGGTGCTCTTATGCAGCACCTAAATGTTAGCAAACCTTAATTCTTATGGGCTGCGGCAGGGTGGGGTTACAGAGCTTGGTTAGCCCTTATACAATGTGGGTTATGGTCATGGGTTTCAAAGTTCTGGTAGAGGGGTAACTTAGCTGGTGCCTTCTCTGGACTGATATGCAAGTTTCATTTGCTGCTGTGGGGTTGATTTTCATGTGTGATGATTGTATCCACTAACAGATGCTTGCTCAAGGGAATGTTGGCAGGTTAACACTGGACTTGGAAACATTACTACCTGATAAATTCTTGGTGACATTTGTTGGCAGAATTTATAGGACATGGCCTCTATGTATTGCCATGCAAACTGATCTATTCAGTATGCCTGTAGATATTTGTCTGGAGTTGCAGCAAAAACTGGGTGTTCCCTTAGCTATTGTGGATCAATTGGTTAGGTAGCTTCCATTTGCTGTGTGTTAGGTGATTGTATTTACACCAATATAAGGAAGACCAGGAGGGGGAATAAGATAAAGTATTGAGGTACTGATGTTTATATGAAATAGAATTCATGGCTCAAGTACTCCATGTTGATATAGTTTATCAGCATGTAGGAGAAATATGTGCATGATACCTCAGGGATTTGCAATTACGTCCAACACTAGTGGTTGTCTTTGGCTAGATGGATTGCATTGCATTTTGTTGACAGGAGGGTTTTTGCTTATTTTAATCATCTACTAACAAGGTTTTCCAAGGGTAGATACAAAGACTACGTCTGAGATTTGGCTATTTGTGAGGCCTGTTTGCTTTTTATAACATCTACTTTTGGAGATCCCTTCAAGAGAGTTTGTGAACACATCCCTGAAGCTCGTTTCATGTCCATCTGTCCCTGTAGGCTAATTTAGGGTATATGTATAGATTGATTTGTACACTCTATGCTCTGATGGCCAGCACTTCAAGAGTTTGACAGAAAGAAACATCAATGACATCAATCTACATAGAAACAACACTTTAAATGTGGGGGCTGACTACCGTTAGCTTTGCAACCTTGCTGCTCTTGCAAGGGATGCAACTGCAAGCAATATGTTTGTCAAATCTGAAACTTTGACTTGACATTTTCAGATCAGAAATTCATACATGTGAGCATATTAGAGATGTTCTATTGGAGACTCTTGTTGTTTGGTCTTATGTACTTCAGAGGAAAACTGATTATGTAACTTATTTGTTTCCTCATCATTTCTTCATTGTTGTAAATGTCAATGTTTATTTCAGACTTTTTTTTTAATCCATTGTTTTGGAAGTAGATTCGTCATTCTTTGATTGCATATCTGGTTAGGCTTTATGGCTTTATTTATTGCTTTGGAAGTAATTATTGACTGAACTGAACTGTCATCAATGGTTAAAAAATTTTTATATGTGTGCTGCCTACAGGCTTCAACAAGCTGTAGTTCTTCATTGATTATTATGTTTGGAGAATTGAATTCCTACGCCATTTTCAAGCTGTTGGACTTTGATGTTAACCTAAAGCTTTTATAATGTTTTACATGCATAATCTGAAGGTGGATATCTTGTTCATTGGTCATTTAAAATGTTTGGTTGTTAATTGTAACTCCTTGTAAATGCCAACCATATGTATCTACTGCAAAGAAATGTGCAGCCTCATATCCATAGGCAGAATTACTCAACTGTGCTCCACAAAATTTGATGATATCAAGTTTCAAAAGTCAATAAAGACATTAAGTAACACTAATCCTTTGCTCTTGAAGTCATTGAAGACATTAATAATATCTAGGTTTAATGATTTCTCCTGTGGGGTGAAATTGAAGCTAATCCATTTTGGCTATAGTCATGCACAATGCTTGAAGAAAGGGTTGATTGAAGGAAACATTCATCTTGGCCTTGTCTTAAATGCTAAAGTATAAGGTAATCTTGCTTAACAAGAGAAATGAAAGATTCCAATGTGGAGAATCCTAATATAAGGAGCAAAAGAAATGAATGATCTTTCTATGATAGTTTTATGTTTCTTGGATTTTGTTCATCTCCTCATACATTATACTCATTTCCTATATCCATTTGTTTTTTTTTTTTTTTTTCAACTCTCCTTTCTCTAGTCTGGCCCTGGCTTAAACTTAACCGTCTAAGCTAAATTTACATAATATGACTTAAAATTTAGCCATAATCATGCTTTCTTATGAAACTCTACCTATATGTCTGTTTTTATTCAGCTTTTGGACATGCTTGTGATTGTAAGTAGGGTCATGTAGTGATTATTTGTCTAAGATGTATTTGACTGTTGGCTCCTATAAGAGGGGCCACCTTAACTTTTCTTTTTCTGTCCCAATTTAGGCTTACAATTTCTTGGTAATATCAGGAGGTTAAAAGCTAAGAAATTCATGAATCAATGAAAAATATAAATATACCTTTTCTTCTGAATAACCACTGTCATCATTATTGCCTGTTCATCAGTTGGCCCGCATGTTTGAAATTAAGTTCTTCTAATTGCTTGACTGGTATGATTTTTGTGTCATTTAGGAGGGTTATCTCTATCTTGTCCCCTTTCCTTCTAAATGTTCTGCTTATTCCTATCAATTGGTCTGTCAGTTAAGGGATTTTGATGGGGTATTTTATTCAATTATCTCTCAAGATTCATGTGTCACATTTAGCTTGAAGGAAGGCTTTCTCAGTCTAATAGCACCTGCAACAATAGCATGGTTGATGAGATTATGACTGTAAAATGTTAAATGTATATGTCCAGGAATGAAAGGCATATCCTCCTCCGTGATACATGTATTTGTGCCATGTCTTTACATCCTCACTTTGACCCTAGTTGAATTCCTATGTTTTCTAGTGCATATTTACTGCTTATGATTCTCATGAAAGGTTATGTGTCATCTACCCAGGCAGAAAACTTTACTTCAACAGAGGTTGCTCCTTATTAATTTCCTATTCTTTTCTTTAGGTTTGTAGGAGCCCTTAAAGATTTTTGCCTATACAAATTTTTTGGTCTGTTTCTGGTTGATTATTTTTCTCGGGTGTGGGAATGGAAATTAAATATTTCAGTTTAACCTTGGATTATTAGAAATTCACACATGATCAGTATTACATCCCACACCTGCTTGTAACTATTTCTTGTTTCAAATCCAGGTAGCATAAATAAAAATGAGTAAGTCAGTGGCCTATCCTTCCTCTTTTTTTTTTTTTTTCCTTCTCTTTCATTTTGATGGGTACATTGGGAGTTCTCACTTCTCAATGCCTGTTTTATATTAATTCTGCTCAGATGATGTTTCAGTCTTCCTTTCTTGTTTCTTTTCTCTCAAATGCAATGGATGGTCTCTGCTATACAGTGAAGGGAATAAGTTAGAAGGGTAATTCAAGTTGACAAACAAAAATACATAAGCTAATCGTTCATTGGCATTAAAAGGAGATGTGTATGATTTATTTTTTCTTACTGAGTATTCTTTTCAAGAAGCTTAAGAGCACAAAGCACTATAAATTAGAAAAGCAAAGGTTGGATAATGGAGAGCAAGTCACTTACATTTGTTTGATTAAGAGGCCAAGGCATTGCACTGGTAGCAAAACCTTGACTATGTTGACCTAGTTTTTGTCTTGAGATAATGGTCTGCTGCTGTTTCATGCTGTGTAAGGATGGATAAGTGTTCTATTGGAATCTACTGTCATCTTAAAGAACTAATCCTCTCTCTGTGTTTACATACGCTAGATCCTGAATAAAAATATGCTGCAGTGGCCTTTATGTTTAATATTGCATGATGTATCTAGCCCAACTAGTTCTATAGGAGGATGACAGACCCAAGGATGAAATGGGAAATATTGTTGATCTTTTATTGGAAATGAGTGACATGCAGAAAAGGTACTGAAGATGGAAAGGTTATATGTAGAAATATGATGTTCCTTTTTGAGCAGAGATGGAAGGTGGACTAGAATTGCACTGCTCAATGAATATTTTGTTGAATAGGCTCCAGGATGATTACAAACTGAAATCCTTTCGGGACCTTTTAACATTGCATTGCAATTTGAATTGCTTTCCTTTCTCATCCTTGCATTATTTATCAAGAGGAATACATTTTCTCTGGTTTCTGTCATTTCGGTACTTTCTTTTTTCCATTTCCACGTCGGTATTTTCCAGTCTTTTTGATAGTGCTGTTCTTGTTATTATTTCTACTTTCATAGCGAGAGGGGTGTGAGGGGGATTTGTAGGTGCCTTGTATGCTGTTCAATGTTTGATGTAGGTAAAATTATGTGTTGACTTGTATGCAATTGTTACTATCAGCCTGAATAAGAATGTTCATTTACTATTTTGTTTATATTAAAAGTGACCAGGTCTCTGATTTGATTATTTAGAATTAAAAATGGGGGTGGAAATCCAGTGTGTTTTGGGAAGCAATATCAACTTCCTTTAACAGCTAAAGCTTATGGTCTGGCTTTTAAATACCATGCTACTGAAATTTATCCAAGGGGTGGTAATATGAAATATGAAAAAGAACTAATTTTAAAATTACATAGCAGAGACAAAATACAGGTTGTTTGGCATCTTACTCATGTTCTAGGTGCTGCATCATGATTTTAAATAGATTTGGTCTGTTGTATTCTTAGATGTCAGACATATATCCTGTGGATTTTTAGTTAGTGGTGTAAATAAGTTTGTAGGCATCCTGTTATGCTGTTCAATCCTGATAATTTGAGATTATTTTCCTTTGTGCAGGTTCTGGATCCTTTGTCAATTTTTGCAGGCCCTACTCTAGAATAACTTAGAAGGTATCCGGTTATGGACCATAGACATTTATTCAGCACTCCACAAATGTTTGAAAGTGAACAGGATCAGAACTGGAATCATGTGCACGTGGAACAACCTTATAGAAATATGGGTATAGCAATTTTAAGTGCCTTTACTCAAACAATTTCAATTGCATATTCAAATCAATGAGCATGTGTTATGGAATGGTTGATCAATGCTTCTTACTTGCCTAATTGAACTCTCCATGTTTTACCATGGCAGGGTGGGTGTAACTTTTGAGTCAATAAAGGTCTTGATTCGTGACACTGCCAATCTTGTGATAAGATGAAGATATACTGCTTTATAATTTAGTTAATCATTTAAGCTTCAGCAAGTATGTTTCTGTGGTTAAAGAGCTAAGCTTTTGAAAAATCAGTAGAATTGAACTTTTTAAACCTATAACAATTCTGATACCTTGTTGTGTTTCCTAGAAGTGATTGTTGTTTTTTTTTTTTTTTTTTTGGTGTTTTGATAGAAGGAACTGATTAGGTAACTTAAATGGCTTTGGTGATGTGACTGGCTTTATTGTGCTACTTAGCAGTGTGTCTTTGTTCTAACAAATCTGTGGACGGACTTGGCTCTTGTGTTCTTGTGGCTGCAGCCTGGACTGGTCCTGTGGAGAGCAGTTCTTTGTTTTACCCTATTGAAAATATGTCTATTGATGGTGTCCATTATGCATCTCCTTGGGCCCCTACACCAATGCTGAATGGGTATATTTCCTCAAATCAAGGTGTTGAAGTTTCACCCTGTCAACCAGATTCATCTGGTCCATCTCATGATCCTTTTCTGCATACATCAACTGGTGAAACCTTTTGCACAGTTTCCGAAAATTATGCACACAATGCATCTTCTACCAGTTATGGCAGACAGGCATTCCATGGCATTGAGGGTGGCGATCTGGATCTCACAGCTGGAAGTGGGAGAGGGCTTCACAAGCGAAAAAGTCCTGGAATCTCTTCATCATGCGAGAGAGGTAGTACGAGTAGATACTATGGGGCTGGAAGTTCCTCTGATCTTTCTCTTTCTATTGAATTGCCGCAAGGCAAGTCAGATTTAGTTCCTCAATATATGCCCTGGGAACACTTTAGCATGACCCCTGGCTATCAAGGCAATCCCTCATTGAGGCCTGAGGAACCTACTAGGAATGTCAGAAGTAGGCCTGCACTTGATTTGGAATCAGACCTAGCTAGGACCCAACTGTCAAGTAACACTGCTCATGTTTCTTATTCTGCAAGCCATCTGATTGACCATTCCAGCCTGGTGGATATTCCAGGGCAGAGTTCTAGTGTATTGACCCCAGAATGGGACCATGCCAGAATGTCTCCAGCTCATGGAAGAATAATTGTTTCAGGTTAGTCACTAATATAACTCCATTGCATACATCTGATTCTTGAGTCCTAAAGCCTTTCTTTGGGTAATTCAGATCCTAGTAGTTTTAGCCATGAGAGAAGTCACTTTCTTGGTGGAAGCAGCACAAGCACGGCTTCTGTAGACAGCAGGGGTTACCAGCATGATTTCATTTTAAGAAGAAATTCTGCTGTTCCTCAAAGTCCTCACCCTGTTGCAATGCATTCTGAGAGGGGCCCCCGCAGCAGCCATTCTCTTAGGAACAGCCCTACTTTCAGAGCTTCCTCGAGCAGTTGGCGGTTGGGTCATGTTCCTTTGGACGTGGGCATTCACTCTGTTGCTGAAAATTACTCTAGACAACCAAGGCCATTACCCACTCCAGTGGGGCGGGGTACCGACAGAAATGGGAGATCCAGGATTTCTTATGATAGATATCGATCTCTGTCCAATGAGGCAGCCCTTCAAGATCGAATTCCATCCGAGGTATATGGTCTTCTCAGTAAAATATCACTTGTCTTTCATTCAGGTCACCATTAAATGTCTCTAGGGTAACTGAAAGAGCAATATGAATGATGTGTTTGTTGTGTTTTTCACAAACAAAAAAAACAGAAAAGAAAATTTTTTTTAAATGGCAGCTATACCTTCTGCAATATGATGCCAGGTTTATAGAAATGCAAAATGCTTGCAATAGTTTTTTTGCATGTACTGATTTTATTATACCTTAACACTTAATGGATTAGTTTACTGCTGAACAGGGTTGTATGGTTGTCGAACGCCCTGCATTTTATGGCCCCAGAAACATGTTTGATCAACATAGGGACATGCGACTAGACATAGACAGCATGAGCTACGAGGTTATTATGGTTGTGGTTTCTTTGCACTTTTTAGTTCTGTTTATTATTGAATCATATTCAATTGTTATGTGGTTGGCCCGAATAGGAGCTACTTGCGCTGGGTGAAAGGATTGGTAATGTGAGCACAGGCTTGTCCGAAGATCTGATGTCCAAGTGCTTGACAGGAACCGTATATTGTTCTTCGGGGCACAGCCAGGAGGGAGAAGCCTGTGTAATATGTCTGGTAAGTTTTTTTCTCCCCAGTTGAAAGTTTTTGGGTGGATTAATTATTGTACCAGTTTAGCTCTTTAGGATATTTGGCTATTCCTGGAAAACCGGTCATTGTTGGATTTACATCTTACTGAATCAATTGCCAATGCTTAATAATTCTCTCAATCCACAGGAGGAGTACAAGAACATGGATGACGTTGGGGCGTTGAAAATCTGCGGTCATGATTACCACACAAGCTGCATCAAGAAATGGCTGTCCATGAAGAACTTGTGTCCCATCTGCAAGGCCTCTGTTCTGGCAGATAACCTGAAGGATAATTGAAATTTCTTTATTTATTATGGCCTGCAGTTATCTATCTATCTATCTATCTATCATTTGTGTAAAAAAGGGAACAGATGGACCAACCCGTCAAGGGCCTCATGTAAATGAATGCTTCATTAAAATTCAATCCATTTTTTAGCAGGCTCCCATTCCAATTTTAGGCGAAACCGTTTGAATGAAAATGGAATGCTTTGCCTTAGATATTTTAACTCGTTCATTCTTGAGATATGCCCCGATCATTTGTGTATGTTGCAATTCCTTGTGCTTAACGGTCAGCGTCAAGCCGTAATAATATTTTATTTTCTTGGTAGTTTTTAACGTTCGATGCATAATGAACGCGCGTTCAAGTCTTAAAACAACCGAAGATTATTCGACTGCTTCGGCCCAGTGACCAAGAGCACCTGCCTGGGTTAGTGTCAAACCCATTGGGAAATGCCAGCCTATTGAGGTTGTCCTTTCTCGTTGATGTCGGCTGCCCTTCGTTGGATAGAGACAAACAAATCATCTCGACAAATGACAACAGAATCCACCCTTCTGGTACTTTGACCCCCACCGACAGCTGCAACTGTAAAATGGAGAGCTTTGTCATTGTCATTATATTTTTTCAGCGAGTGGTAAAAATCTGTTTTTTTTTTTTTACTGTGATGTTTTAACTTACATTAAATGTAGTTCAAATATTTATTTATTTATTCTTTTGTCAAATCAAACCTTAATTCTATGAGACATGAAGGCAACAAAATGTCGACTAGCATCAAATGGGGGGAGGGTGCTCATCAAGTAAAGAGTAGTGAAATGATTGGCCTTTGGCATTAAACAAGAGCATGTCTTGTTTTGTCTCTAATATGTATTTAGGAGAGAATATGTTAATCATATTACACCGGGTATGTTGTAGAGTTCCCTTCATTAATAGAATAAATTTTTATGCTGACCAAAAAAAAAATAAAATAGAATTTTATGGAAGGAGATGAAACCCCCAGCCCAAAGAGAAAAACAAAAATTGATGAAAAAAAAAAAACATTAATAAATGGAGAAAACGGCAACAACGTGGTGCTGGTTATAAGTTACTCTCCATTCAATTGTCAAGCGTTGTATACACCCAACTGATGTGTAAATTACTTTGTTTTCAGTATATTATAATTGGTATTACATTGCGAAGCAATGTGATTTTTAGATAGTTTACAATATGCTTGACGTATACAGTTTAAACATTTTGTTAGGGTATCTGATACCATATTGATACAGGCGCCTTGAGACATGACTTCTGCCCAAATGTCTTGAATCATACCGCCGATCCATCAACTTTTATAGCAGCTTGAGCCTATTTGTCCATAAAATGATGACTCACCATTGGCCCACGATCTGTCCCATATCATACATATCCTCATGCCTCATGCTCGCTTGTCAGCTTGCTCAACTTGTGTGCCTTGCCCTGCTTGATGTAACCCCCCGCCCTGCTTGATGTAACCCCCCCATGGGCCTGGGAAAAACTTGCAAGGTTCCTCTTTTGTGTTTGTTTTCAATTATGGAGCAAGGGACATTTGAAAATAGCAGTTCCACATACAAGTCGGAGAAAAAGAATTTTTTGGAATGAGTCTTTTAAGAATATTATAACAATTGAATTTTTAGATTTTTATTTTTAAGATTTTAGGTTCTAATTTTGAGAAAAAAAGATGTGAAATTTATGATATATAAAGAAAAAAGATTTTTTTTTTTTGTTATGAATAATTGATTGTAGACTCAACATGGGAAAATTGAATCGTGATATTATTTGGCTACAATTCAAACAGAAAACAAAAAATAAATAAATAAGAAGGAAAAATAAACCATGCACGGGTTAATTAACAGGCTGCCGATATTATTTTTGAGTTTATTATTATTATTTTCTCTCGTTGGAAAAGATCAACTTGAATGGGACATTTGGGATGTTATTGCCCCTTGTCCCTTTCAAGTCGTAAACGAAACGAAAAAAGGCAGTAACCAAAAAAAAAAAAAAAATTAACAAGCTAACACTCTTTCATGTCCCCTACTGCCTCCTGCGCCCCCCCCCCTCCTCCAAAACCAACCCAACACACATGCATATATATTGCATGGCGACGCTCAATTGTTACGGGGACAAACTAATATTATACGCGAAAGAACTCAGGACGTACTACTCAATTCACTTTGGCCAATAAAAGTATATCAAGAAAACCCTAAATCTCCTTACTCATGTATCACCACCAGGGTAAATTTCAAAACTAATATTCATCTTTTTTTTTTATTCTCATTAAAAATAAAAAAAACTCCTTTTAACTTGGGCATTAATATACTGATGTAGGATAACATTTCGGTACCACGTAGTTTCTTCTATCTTGCAATCACACCTTTATTACCACACACTGAATTTGAATAATTCACAACAAATTTAATTGTGACAAAAAATTTGAATGTCAATAAAAGAAAATATAGATAAACACAAGTCTGGTGATTCAATTAAAAACAAAAAAATTTTATATTATATTTTTATATTACACTGGTCTACATTGATGTAATATTAATATAAAAATAATATATATTGTATCCATCCTGTCGGACCCAATGAATAATTAATAATTAGTCTTAACTTTAATTTGCAAATTGAACCCAAATGCTGTAAATTTTGATTTTGTCCCCGCACATCTAAGAGTACTGGCAACATGCGCGACGTATTAGAATAGTAATACTTATAATAATGGATATTTCAATTAGTTAATGATCCGAGCAAAGCAATAATATAGGCAGGACGAAGGCCCAGCGAAAAGGACCCGATGTTTCGCTTCGCAACTCTTTTGCTTTTGTTCCATTCAGTGGATGGTACAAATAATTTAGAATGAATCCCTACGGCCTATTCTATGTGATGGAAGGAGTGAATTTGGTTAAATGGGCTAGATGCATGTTTAATGTTTTCTCAACTCTGGATTATATTTGCAATTGGTGAGTGTCTTTTTTTTTTTTTTTTTTTTTTAATCTCAATCAATTGAAAGAAAATATTATTATGTAATAAGAAATGTGAATCAATCATCAATAATGTTGCAACTTCTTTAAAGATTATCCGAGTAAATTGTGTGCAAGCCACTTGTTTACGGAATAAATAAATGGGATTGATAATCTCCTTTAAGAATGTTAACAAAATTATTTTATCTAAAAATTTAAACTGTTAAATGAACTTTATAATAAAAATAATGTATTGTATTTTAATATGTTCTTTTATACAAAAATCCAATTGATTAGAAAGATCAACAAACTGGATTCAATTTATTCTAAAATATGAATAAACTACAAATTTATAATTAATTCACAATTAAATGTAAAAACATCATAATTTAAATTTATAATTACTTAATAAAAAATATTTAATACTGTATCAAAAAATTTAAATTATTAAGCAAAGTTTAACATATACATCACTTATTACACTTTTTTTTTTTTTTTTAAATGAAGGATAGTCGCTGTAGTGGAGGCTAACTGGCATGACTGAACCCAATCGCCAAAGAAAATGGCATCTCCTTCAGTTTCCTATTACGCCCGTGAAAGCATTGCTTCCCCTATATAAAGAGATGGGCACTTCTCCAGTTGGATCACATAATAAGCTATAAAAAAAAAAAAACCCTGGATATGGCCACCGTCAGGATTAGTTCAAGCTTCATATTTCTGTTATTATCGTTACTCCTACAGTGCTATTCTGGTAATGTTATTCTAGATTAATTTTGGAAAGACTAAGTAAGAGAATTGACTTTCTTGAATATTATTATCCTTATTATTATTTTTGGTTGCTTCCACTAGGCAAAAGCGACCTCCAGTATAATTACTATGCACAGAGTTGCCCAAATGCCGAAGAAATCATCAAAAAAGAGGTCATCAAACTGTACAACAAACATGGAAACACCGCTGTTTCTTGGGTTAGGAATCTCTTTCACGATTGTATTGTTAAGGTACGGTCAATTTCCATAAATTCCATTATAAGCCAGTCTCCTATTAATTATGGCTTTACTAATGACTATACTGATAGGCTAATAATTAATTAATGCAGTCATGCGATGCATCGCTCTTGCTGGAGACGAAGAATGGTATTGAATCAGAGCAAGCAGCACCAAGGAACTTCGGTATGAGGAATTTCAAGTATGTAGCTACCATTAAAGAGGCTCTCGAGAAGGAGTGTCCTATGACTGTCTCTTGTGCAGATATTGTTGCTCTATCAGCGCGAGATGGCATAGTCATGGTAAGAAACAAAACTTTTTGTAACAATTTGTTGTATGATTAAACGGGAAGTTCTTAAATAAATTTGTTACTCTTGGGGCATGCTGTTTTTTAGTTAGGGGGGCCGAGGATCGAAATGAAAACAGGGAGGAGGGATAGCAGGAAAAGCTACGCGGCAGTTGTTCAAGAGTTAGTCCCGAATCATAACGACACCATTTCATCTGTACTTTCACGCTTCCAGTCCGTTGGGATTGACATAGAAGGGACAGTTGCTGTTTTAGGTACAATAGTTGATTCTAAAGTTCCATTTGTTGTCCGACAACTCAACATTATCTTGTTTTCCTCCTCTTTTTTTTTTTTTTTACATATATGAAGAGAAGTTGTTGCGACTTAAACCCTTCCCATCTCACAAAGTCTCGTGCACTGGTAACGCCCTTTTTTATCATGAAATAGCAAGGCGATAGTCGGTTGATATCTATTTTGATTTTGAATGCAGGAGCTCACTCAGTAGGTCGAGTTCATTGTGTGAACTTAGTACAGAGGCTCTATCCCACGGTTGATCCAACTTTGGACCCCAAATACGCGAAGTACCTTAAGGGTCGGTGTCCAACCCCATATCCAGACCCAAAGGCGGTTTTATACTCGAGAAATGATCGCAAAACACCGATGATAATTGACAATATGTACTACAAGAACGTGTTGAACCATAAAGGACTTCTTACGGTAGATCAGCAATTGGCATCCCATCCACTCACATTACCCTTTGTCCAAAAGATGGCTACCGATAATGGCTACTTCAGTGCACAGTTCGCTCGGTCTGTGCGGCTGTTATCAGAGAACAACCCACTTACCGGTGACCAAGGAGAGATAAGGAAGGACTGCCGCTACGTGAATAAATAGCAATTTGGCGATGCTGTCTGCATAGCTTTTAAGTTTCTATGGTTCATCTAATATCAAAATGTTGTGTTTGGCATGGGATTGGTGTTGTTTCTAAATCATGTAAATGTGGTGTATGTTGTGGGTTCAAAAAATAAATGTTTGATTGAAATTGGCACCAATGTCCAATTGTCGAAAAAGAAAAGTTACAAAAAAAAGGCAGTTTCGTCTATCTCTTTTTGGCCAAGGAGATGGTATTGCTCGCGTTGCTGGAGGAGAAACAAGAGGAAGAAGGGGCAGCCTCTGTTACCTACAATTAACAATGTAAAATAAGAAACCTTCATATTGTACTGTAATGTCTTCTCTTTTCGGCTTCCTGTCCTGTTCTTCTCGCGAGGTTTAATCATTAAAGATAAACAATAATGAGAAGACGTACACTGCAACAGTCTTCCAAGTAAAACAGTTGAGTGCCACATTTTGAGATTTTTTTTTTTCTTCCAACGGGGGACTTTTTCCATACATATGGCTCAACAAATCTCCCCACTCTTGACCATCTCAATCCGTGTTCCAGTGTTGAACTTTACTCGATACTATTTTTTGGATTTAGATGGAACTATATTACACAATTGTGCATAAATTTATTCATACGATCATATATTTAAGCATATTATGATAGCTTCGGCGTCGGATTTAATCACATCTACCAACCGGATTCTGACCCAATCAGGTACCACTTTTCATTGCTCCTTTTTCTCGCCTTTTGATTTCTCGCTCTTTTTGGCTCCCTTCCCTCTTTCCTGGTCTCAAAATTGTCTTTCTTTCCGGGCCCTTGTTCATCAGTTTCGGCTGAAATTCTTAAGGGTGGGTTCTCAATGAACCCCGGTTCAGCAAACGGTCAAAACCCGCAGGTGGGGCCTGTAGCCGATGAAGTCCCCGTGCGAGTGCAAAGGAATGGTTAGCCACATTGTCAGCAACTTTGATTGGTTTTCCTGTGAACGTGGAAAAGTCCAATGGACTAAGTATTTCCGGAGCAAGTCCTTGCAAATAATGTCTATCAGGGTCGACTGCGGATGAGTTGTAGGCACCTCCTTTTGAAGGCATTCCAACACTGCCATAGAGTCCACCTCTAACCAGATCTTTCGATAGCCAGATGGCCATGCCAGTTCCAGCCCCACAACTCGGCTGTAAACGATGTGCAGATGCCTATATTATCCGTAAAGCCAGCCACCCATCTACCGCACAGGCCCCACGTTGCTCTCCCAGCAGACGCTAATCCCGGATTGCTTGCCCCGTCGGCGATGCTTAAGAGTGGTGGGTCAAGCGTTTTGTGGAGAAGATGGGCCGTTAATATATGGGCCTCCAATAAGACCACCTGCCAGCAGTTTGTGGGCCTAATTCACCTAAGGCTGATAGGGTTATTCACGTAAATTCGCTTCTGCTTCCCTGAGCGGGACCGCAACGGTCGCGTTGCGTTGAACACAAGTCGGCGATTCCCGCCGAGTGCTTGCAAACCACTATATGTTCATGTCCCTCCTCAGACCCCCCAAAACGTTCCCATTCCAATTCCAAAGTCCCTCCAAAAATGAAAAATGAAAAACCACCCTAACCCCAAACGACGACTTCAACGGCTTGCTCCAGCCTCCTGCCGGTGCCGGAAAATCTCTCTCACTTCCTTCTTTGACTCAGGCGGTTATTCATTCTGGATAGACAGCCAATTAGGTGAAAGATCGACGCTGATTTGCTTTTTCTTAGATTTTAATTTGTTCTTCTTTCTTTCTTTCTGTCAGAGAAAGAACTCGAATCTTGCATTGATTTGCAGGTCTGTTCACATAAAGGTTAATACGTCGGCTTTTCTGCCTTTCTTTTCAGTTTCTTTTCTTTATTTCAGAGAGGCAAGGCTTTTCAGGTAAGGCTTGAAATCGAGTCTAACTTATTTGTTCAGTGATTTCGCTTTCTGGTCTGAAAGAATTCGAATATTTTGTTGATTTGAAGATCCGTCCATTGCAGTGAGACATAAGGTTAGTTTTGGCTTCGTGTTTTCCTTCCTCTCTTTCTTCTCTGACGCAGTTCCTTTGGACTTCGGCGTTTAGCTCTGCATTGCTTGGATTGTCGAAGTGCACTCTCCTTGACCCTTTTAGCTTAATCCTAAGTATCACTAGTGCTTTTCCATCGTCAATATGAAGATGGATTGGTGACTAACGATTTCTTTCCCTTCCATGTTAATTTGTTCTTCTTTCTGTTTTCTTTTTTTTTTTTTATCGCATTCTTCAATGCCATTGATCTTTTTATGACTTCCCCTCTTTTTCCTTTTTCGCTTGTTTCTCTTTCCCCTTGGAAGCAAATTGATGTGGTGAAACTGGAGAAGATGGGCCAGTAATAATCAGGCCTCCAATAAGACGACACAAACCACTGAAGACCCTATATGATTTTCTCTGTAAATTTGTGATTGCGAAGCAGGCCAGTTGGTGGGTCTAATTCACCCAGAGTTGGCAGGGGCATTCAAGTCTGCAACGGCTACATTTCGTTGAAAAAAGAAATCGACAATTCCCGCACTTCCGCTCCTTGCTCCAGCCTCCTGCGGGTGCTGGAAGATCTCTCTCACTTCTTTCTTTGACTCTGGCAGTGGATTCATTCTGGATAGACAGCCATTTAGGTAAAAGACCGACACTGATTTACTTTCTCTTTGATTTCAAATTTGTTCTTCTTTTTATAAGTAAGAACTCAAATCTTGCATCGATATGATGGTCTGTTCTTACAGTAAGGCATCAATGTTATGCTGTCAGAATTTTTCTTTATTCCAAAGACGCCGGCCTTTCAGTTAGGGATCAAAGCCGAATTTAGGTTATCTTGCACTGATGTCGAGGTCTGTTCATTATAGTAGGACATTCGGCTTTCCTGTTTCTTGTTTCTTTTTCCTTATTTTAGAGACATTGCCATTCAAGTTGAATCTGTCAATTTGCCACACAAATAATTGTCCCGTTGGTGTTTCCAGTCAGGTATTAATGGAAACTTGAGCAGTTTCTCATTGGATATTTATGTGCTTTTCTTTATTGATTCTTTTTGTTGTGGACTCCCTTTAGAGAGAAGAATTACGTGCCCCGTTTCCTGGAGAGCCTGGCGATCGCTTCAATTTCTTCTTATTTGTTGCCGAGGGGTTATCGCACTGCCTTTTCTTTTAATATTGTGGCTTTTTGTTTCTTAACACTTATCAATACATCTTCTGCTGGCTAAGTGAGATGCTGGCACAGTTGGGGTACAAAGAGTTAGATGATGTTATTGGACGAACAGATTTGTTAAGGCCATGAGACATTTTTCTGGTGAAATTTCAGCATCTTGATCTTGGTTATATTCTCCCTGTGCGTATTGTAGCACTAGCTCTTCCTTCCCCATGTGAAGTATTTGACAGAGTTGATTCTTTTGGCAGAATGCTGGGATGCCCACACAGAGCAGCACTCAAATCAGGGATCAGGTTGTTCATACTAATGGTCCTGTTTTGAATGATGTTTTACTTGCACATACTGGGGTAATTAATGTCTAATACTTGATGGTTACTATTTTAGAAACTGGGAATATTATTTCTGTTGACAATGATTCTGCTTCATGGAAAGTCATAAGAGATTAATCCTGGGTCTCTCGCTTTCTATTCTTTTAATGCATAGCACTTTTCTCTCCGCGAGATTGGTCATGTTACATGTTCCTTTACCATTTCTTTTCTTTTTGTCCTTTCCCTTTTCACATCTTTATAATTGTACTTGCTTATCAAGACTGATATTTTTTGGTTTAAACTACCCCTGGAAGATTAAGAAAGTTCAATAAATTTCGTGTAAATTGTTAAAACTTACAGAATCGACATTAATGATTTCTTCTTTTTGTTTTTTTTTTTTTGGGGGGGGGGGGCTTCACAGGAAAATTCATGTTGATGAAAAATGATGAAGAAGAATGGTGCCTTTTAAACTCAGCATTTCCTTTCACCTCTTTTTTTAAGCTTCCTGTTTTCTACTTTCCTCTGAAATTTGTAATTAAAACCTGCAGCAAGCTAATTTTGTGAAATGAAGGGCTTCTTGTTGTTTCAAACATTTGGGAATAACTTGGACCATTTATTATTGTTCAAGCCAATTTGAACATTCACATGACACAACCTTTGGATTCCTTGTCTCACTGAATAAATAGGCTTCTCTGATGCTAATGCTCTAGTGGTTGTATCCTTTTGCCTTATTGAAATTACTCAGTTTTTTCAGAGTTTCTCCAAAATCTGGGTTTGGGATCTTAATGTCATTTAAGTAGTAATTGTAAAAGAGATTTAAAATCATTTTCTTAGATACTCATTTGTTCCAGTTAATTAATTTCTGAGTTCAACAATGGGACTCCTGCGGTTGTTGTCATTTTGAATCACTGCTCATTCTTTGTGCATTCAGTGGAAACATTCTTGACTTTTCCCCCTAAACGATTGTTGACTTTTACTTATGATTATTAAATTTTATTTGTAGCAGCCCATTTCCAAACATATTTAGTCAAGAAATTACAAGGTATGATTTAGAATTGTGATCAGTTTGAAAATTTTTGGATACATAATATTCAGTGTACTAGGAATGCCGTTATCTGAATCAAGCTTCAGATATGCCACCGTCATTACCTTGCCTTTAATGCCCAATATATTGTGAGGATAGTTCTATACAAGTGTGTGCGTGATACACGCAAGACCTCCAGCGTCCACAGGATGGCTGGTGGACTCTTTCTGGATGGCTGGTGGACTCTTTCTATTTTCTGTTCGTTTTGCTTCCCCTTACTTTCTGCTCCCAAAGGCAGAACTGGACACGCCACCTCAGTGCACCCCATGACAGCACTCAGCAAGGATCAAGCACAAGAAGCTTCTAAACGAGGAGCAAGTCTCAGCTTCTCAATTGGACTGTCAAGTTCCCCCCCATCTTCTTCTTCTTCAGTATCACATTCATTGAGGTAATATACTTTGTTCTGCTTCAATTCATCTGTCTTCTCTGCTGCCATTTCTTGAAACCTTCTCTCTTAGCTTGAAGATCTTTTGGCCATGATATAATTGAAGCTCACTAACCCTTTTAGCTTCTTCAAATTAAATTTTTACTGTCTGAAAGATTCGTGGATCAGACAATTAACCGCTTGGCTATTCGGGAATTCTACCGTTTGAATTGTCTTGAATCTTCAACATGAGATTTCTAATTCTAGCAAATTTCACTGCAAAATACGCTAGATCCCTCTCGACAGGTCAGTCTCCTGAGACATCCCAGGGAACCGACTTGTCTAGCAAGTTTGGGCCTTATTGGATCATCGATCAAAATTATTTGTGGGCCTTTTATTGACTAGGCCTGTGGGTTCGGGAAAAACCCATAGGGGCCCATTTACATTTGGTTTCAACACGGACCAAAAGCCGAGGAGTAAGAAGTATGTCTATACACACAGTAAAGCGGCATAACATGACCGGGAGTTGGATCTCAGCTTGCAATGAAGGCAGTGCAGAAAAGGGTTGTGGAAACTCATCCTTGTTGCAGAGAGTTGACCCGGAAGGACTGGTGTTCACGCATCTCCCACGCATGTAGAGAAGGTAACAACGCTTCTGATTGGATGGTGAATGCAGGCCTCCAGATGCGCAGTGTTTGCATGAAATTTCACAGGCTCCCCCAGACTTAAAGGCCAATTTTAGAGCAGGACATTGTTGGGGTTCACTGGCTCCGCTTCGGAGCTCCTCGGGCAGTTTTTCCTTCTCAGTTTATTTTCTTTTTAGGTGCTGCAGCCTTCCCTAGGATCCAAAAAAAAAAAAGGTAAAAAGGTGTAACAAAACATTGATCAGATGCTACCCATTTTATTTTAATGTTTTCTCGCAAAAATAATTATGTATACTAAAAACTAAAAAGAAATTCCTCGTTTTCATATTAGCTCTCTCAAATTGGAAACCGAACAAAGGAATAACAACAAAATTAAAAGTATCGAGCAACCAATGGTTTTGAAAATAAATTGAAAGACTTTTAAAAATATCACTAATAGTGATGAGAGTGAAAATTATCTAATATAAAATATACTATCAATGACTTAAAAATATTATTCTGATAATAAATTTAATATAATTTTTAAACTATGTAGTTAATAGTGTTGATTATGATTATGATTATGAATATATAAAAAAAATTATATACACATATGGACATTTTTTATAAAAAAATGTAAAATCTATCCAAAATAAAATGTGCTGACATAGAATATATAAATGCATCAAAATAAAAAAAATTAATTAATAGATAGTGTTTTATTCATACGTGTCAAATTCGTGTGTTAATGGAATGAAGCTGGTGCCCCAACGCACCCCTCATTGATCGAATCTCGGTGGGATTAATCCCCACTTTCATGGATTAATGGATATGGTCGGTTTGGATGTCGAGTCATCATAATAATGGGTTTGATAACAAACCCGATGTGAACCAAGCAAAATGCTAAAGAAAACAGCGTGTTAGCGTAATGATTCAACAATTTCGGTACAACTTTCCAATATCCTTGCATTACAGACTAATTAGAGGCCATTTAAGTCTTTACTCAAAATAAAATTATCGGTTGATGACGGGAGCTAGATGTAAATGGATAGGTTTTTAGGACGACGTGACTCATATCATATAGGAATAGAAGTATTGTGGGTCGACGCTATACATTCTGATAAAAAATAACTTATCAGAAAGGAGAACCAACTCGATCCTAAATCTAGTATCTATCTCCTTAGGTACAACCTCACTCTTATATTGAATAAAAAGAAGATAATCTTATTTGGAAGAAGTTAATAATCTAGTTTAGAAAATAAAAAATTTACGAATACTAAATTCTGTAAATTTAAAATTTTGAAAAATATATAATTTACGATTCTAAAATTTCATAAAATCAGAATATTAAGAATTTAGAATTATGAATCAAGAATTTTAATAATCTAAAATTATATGAATATGAAAATGTGAAAAACTGGAACTTTGCAAATTCAAAATTATAGAAAACCAAAACTTTACGAATATAAAACTTTATGAATTCAAAATTTTGCGAATTTAAAATTCTACTAAATTGAAACATTGCAAAATTAGAAATTTACGAAATTGAAATTTTGCAAATTTGGAACTCAGCAAAATTAAAATTTTGCGAATCTAAAATTTTAGGAAACTAAAACTTTACAAAACCAAAATTCTGCGAATTTGAAACTTTGTGAATTTGAAATTTTGGGAAAAGAAAACTTTGTGAATATAGAATTCTACAAATCTAGAATTTTTTGAAATTGGTACTCTATAATTCCATATCTCTACGAAAATAGAACATTAGAAATTTAAAAGTTTGGGAATCTAAAATTCTGCAAATTTAGAAATATATGAAACCAAAACTCTGTGAATTTAGAACTTTGTGAATTCAAAATTCTGAAAAACCGAAACTCTGCAAATCTGAAATTCTGTAAAATCGATACTCTGGAATTCTGGAACTTTATGAAAATAGAACATTAGGAATTCAAAAGTATGCGAATCTGGAACTCTATTAAACTAGCACACTGCAAATCTGAAATTCGAAATTGTAGGAAACTAAAATTCTACGAATATAAAAATTTATGAATTCAGAACTTTGGAAAACCTGAATTTTATGAATTTAGAATTTTACGAATTTGAAATTCTAGAAAAGCAGAACTCTGCTAGACTGAGACTTTGAGAAATTGAAACTCTATGACTCCGTAACTCTATGAAACTAGAATTCTGAAAATTTAACTCAGTGAATCCAAAATTCTGGGAAACCGACATTACGCAAAATTAAAACTCTACAAATTCAAAACACTGTCAAAACAAAACATTGTGAATTAAGAACACTGCAAATCTGAAATTTTGAGAAACCAGAAATCTACAAAACCAGAACGTAGAGAATCCAAAATACTGTAAATCCAAAACTCTGCAAATTCAGAACTTTGTGAAATTAGAACTCTAAGAATTTGAAAATCTGTGAAATAAAAACTCTAGGAATTTAAAACTCTACAAATTTGAAACTCTGGGAAATTCATACTATATGAAATTAGAACTGAATAAATTTGAAATTCTGCGAAAATAAAATATTGTGAATTTGAAATATTGTAAATTTGGAACTCTAAGAAACTGAAACTCTATGAATTTGGAACTCTATGAAACAGAATATTTGGAATTTAAAATTCTGAGAATCCAGAACTCCGAGAATATGGAACTTTGTAAATACAGAATAACACGACATGGGAGTTCTGCGAATTCAGAATTCTGGGAAATCAGAATTTTATGAATATGAAACTCTACAAAATCAAAACATTGTGAATGTAGAGCACTACAAATTCGAAATTCTGGAAAACCAGAATTTTACAAATCCAAAACTTTAGGAAACCAAAATTCTACAAATTCAAAACTTTACAAATATAAAATTCCATGAATTTGAAATTATGCTAAACTAGAACTCTGCAAAATTGAAATTTTAGAAAACCAAAATTTTGGGAATTCAAAATTCAGCGAATCTGAAATTCTAAGAAACTGAAATTATACGAAACCAAAACTCTATAAATTCAAAATTCTACTAATCCAGAACTTTGCAAATTTGGATCTTTGTGATTTCAAAATCCTAAGAAATCGGAACTCTAGGAAAACGGAACTTTGTGAATTTGAAATTCTGTAAAATTGAAACTGTACTAATCCAAAATTCTGTAAAACTAGAACCCTAGGAATTTAAAACTCAGTGAATCTAAAACTATAGGAAATTGATACTATGTGAAATCAGAATTCAGCAAATCTAAAACTTTGTGAATTTGGAGTCTTACAAAACCAAAACTTTATGAATCTGGAACAATGCAAATCTGAAACTTTGAGAAATTGAAATTCTACAAATCCAAAATTTTACAAATTCAGATCTCTGCAAAACCAAACTCTATGAATTCAAAACTTAGCAAATTTGGAACTCTTGAAAATTGAAACTTTGCGAATCTACAACTCTTGCAAACTATATCTTTGTGAATCCAAAACTCAAGAAAATTGAATTTCTGTGAATTTGAAACTCTGAAAAACAAAAAATTTGCAAATACAAAACTTTATAAATTCAAAACTGTACAAAACCAAAACTTTGTTAATTTGGAACTCTAGGAAATCGAAATTTTACGAATCTGGAATAATACGAATCCAGAACATTTAGAATTTAGAACTCCAGGAATCTGAAATTTTGCAAATTTAAAAGTCTGTGGCTATGAAACTTTGTGAATCCTGAACAATGAGAAACGAGAGCTTCGTGAATTCAAAATTCTATGAACCCGGATCTCTGCGAATCCGAAACTTTACGAATGCAGAATTTTGGGAAACCAAAATTCTGCGAATTTAAATCTTTTAGAATATGGAACTTTGTAAATCTAGAACAATGCAAAATAAGAGTTCTATGAATTCAAAACTTTGTAAATCTGGATTTCTACGAATCTAGAATTCTGACAATGCAAAACTCTCTAAAACTGGATCATTGTAAAATTGAAACTTTGTGAAACTGGAACATTAGGAAACTAGAACTTTGAGAATTTAGAACTCTAAGAGTTTAAAACTCATGAAATTTGAAATTCTGCGAAATTGAAATTCTACGAAATTGAAATTCTAGGAATCTGAATTTCTAAGAATTACTCTGTGAAACTAGAACTCTACGAAATCAGGACGTTGCGAAACCAAAATTCTGTGAAATCGAAACTTTGCAAAACCGAAACATTATGAAACCAAAACTCTATGAATCGATAATTCTATGAATCCAAAACTTTACGAAATTGGAATTTTATGAAACTGGAACTTTGGGATTCTGAAACTCATAGATCTATAACTTTTGGAATCTGAAGTACTATCAAATCAGAACTCTGCAAACTAGAACTCTAGGAATCAAGAATTTTGCGAAATCAGAACTCTTGGAATCCATAATTATGCAAAATCAGAACTCTATAAGACTAGAACTTTAGGAATTCGGAACTTGGCGAACTGGAAACTTTGTAAAACCAGAATTCAGAGAATTCAAAATTCTAAGAATTCAGAACTCTGCAAAATTAAAATTTGACAAAATCGAAACTCAGCGAAAATGAAACTTTTAGAATTTGAAACTTTGGAAATCCAAAATTCAAGGAATTCAAAATTCAGAGAATCTGAAACTTTGAAAATTTGAAATTTTATAAAATTGAAGTTTTACAAATCTGAAAATTTTAGGAATTTAGAATTCTGTGAATTTTGAATTCTAAAAATGAGTAATTCAGCAAAATTGAAACTTTAATGCTACAATCCAGAATACTAAGAATTTAAAATTTAAAAAATTCATAATTCTTGGAATTGAAATACTACAAAAACAGAATTTTGAGAATTTCAAAATTCTGCGAAATTAGATTACTGAAAAATTAAAATTTTGTAAAATCCAAATACTGAGAAACTGGAATTCTAAAATACCAAAATTATGAAAATCCGAAATACTAGGAATACACAAAGCTTCCAAAGAAAGTATAAATCTTAGGCTCACGGCAAGACAAATAAAGATAATATATTATGGACACCACAAAAGATACCATGGAGGGAAGTTCTGATTCTTTTTTACTTCACGGGGCTAAAATGAATGTCTATAGGTATAGAAAACAGTACCTATAGATGTATAGGTGGGGGAAACATACGAAAATAGCCCTTTATATTTTTGGGTCAAAACAAACAGTGGTTAGTATGGGGTACTTTTATTGAGCCACTGCGGAAGTGGTACGGTGGATCTACTTCCTTTTTCATTCGGTATAACGATCAGGGAGATCGACTTGACTTGAAAATAAGTTCTCCAAGGCACATGGTACAAAGGATTCAAGCTTTTGCTTGGATTCTTTATTTATGTGCATCTGATCATTTTCGGCGAACTTGTACTGGTTTGCTTCAAGTTCATTCGTATGTTCACTAGCAACCTATGACTTTTTTTTTTTCTCTCCTTAGTTGCTCAGATTTTTCCTTTTTAATGTATACAAAGAGTTTATGCCTGCGGGGAGAGTTTCTGAATGATAAGTGATTCAATTTACTCGATGACCAGCTTAAATTTAAATAATTTAAGATAATTTTCATCATTTCACTAACACTTATATAGGATCTATAATTTGTGAACAAATTCCTTTTAACAAGAAGATGTAAATGGGTGTTTAATTTATTATAGTTTGTCACAAAACCAAAATTCTTAAGTAAAGTTAGAAGTTCAAATTTAACTTTTTAAAACCTTATACAATGTGCATGTTAATTCCATTATATAATAAAAAGAATCTAAAAAGAGTATTCTTTTAAATTAGTGAATTTTTTATATTAGTTTATATAAAATAATATCTCGATACAATAATGAATCAGTGAAAAAAATAAATTTGGATGGTGTGGACGGTGATCATTTAACTTTTTAAACGAACCAGTGGTCTAATAATGCTCATTAAAAATTCGAAGAACAGGCCTTCGAGTGGGGGTGACAACTTACAGTACAAGCGTGAAGTGAAAGTGGCCGAAAGTCAAAGAAAGTTGGCTTAGTGGCCTTTCGGTTTCCTCTTGCGCACTCGTGAAAGCATTACATAAGAGTTAGGGCACCTCCACAGTTGGATCACGTATAGCTGTAAGCCTAACAAGGATGGCCACCACTGCCACCAACAATTGGGGTCCAAGCTTCATCTTTCTATTATTATCGTTACACCTACAGTTTTATTCTGGTACTGCAACTGTACTGGCACGCTGACATTTACTGCATAAAGCCTTTTTTTTTTTTTTGGGTACTATATACATTGTGAAATATGCCTACTTTACCCACTCTCTTTTCAATAACATTTGAAGAGAAAGAACTCCATCAATGTGTTATTTTTTTTATTTTTAATTATTTGGCTGTTGAAGTCATGTGAAAGAATAATCTTGGAAAGATTGATTAAGAGAAATGGTTTCCGTGATTATTTCTTAGGAAAAGGTGACCTCCAATTGAATTACTATGCACGGAATTGCCCAAATGCTGAAGAAATCATCAAAACTGAGGTCATCAAACTGTACAACAAACATGGGAACACAGCCGTTTCTTGGGTTAGGAGTCTCTTTCACGATTGCATTGTCAAGGTACCGCCAATTTGCATTTACAAGCCATGCGTGTCGTGCCTGTATAATAAACCACTCCTTAATCTTGAAATCAGCTAAAATAGTTGACACTGACTGGTTTCTAATTAGTGCAGTCATGTGACGCGTCCCTCTTACTAATGACGGCGAATGGGCTGGAATCAGAGCAAGCATCGGAAAGGAGCTTTGGAATGAGGAATTTTAAGTACATAAACACCATCAAACAGGCCCTTGAAAGTGAGTGTCCCATGACAGTTTCTTGTGCTGATGTTGTTGCTCTTTCGGCACGCGATGGCATTGTAATGGTAAGAAACAAAAAATTCTCTACCTATGTCTAGGATCGCAAAATTTTCTAATTTATAATGGTAAATTATTAATTAGGCACGCTTACACCTTTTTTTTTTTGGGGGGGGGCGCGGCTCCTGGACATGTATTTCAGTTAGGGGGACCGAGGGTCGAAATGAAAACAGGGAGGAGGGATAGCAAAGAAAGCTATGCAGCTGTTGTGGCAGACTTTATCCCTAATCACAATGATACTATTTCCTCTGTACTTTTCCACTTTCGATCCATTGGCATCGACGTCGAAGGAACCGTTGCACTTTTGGGTGCAATTCTTGATCCCCAACTTCGATATTTGTCATTAAATAATACATATAATCTTGATATTATTGAGGAATAGGCTTGACATTTAGTTATTATGGTAAATTGGGATAACCACGACGAAATATTATTTTGAATTTCAATGGTTGTGCAGGGGCTCACTCTGTAGGCCGAGTTCACTGTGTGAATTTGGTACACAGGCTCTACCCTACTGTTGACCCAACTTTAGATCCCGATTATGCCGAGTACCTTAAAGGTCGTTGCCCAACCCCAGACCCTGATCCGAAGGCAGTCCAATACGCCAGAAACGATCCCGAAACACCCATGATTCTTGACAACATGTACTATAAGAACCTGTTGAGCCACAAAGGACTGCTCGTGGTGGATCAGCAATTGGCGTCTGATCCAATTACGTTACCCTTCGTTGAAAAGATGGCCGCGGATAATGGCTACTTCCAAGACCAATTCTCCAGAGCAGTGATGTTACTATCGGAGAATAATCCGCTTACGGGGCACCAAGGAGAGATAAGGAAGGATTGCCGCTACGTGAATGCCAATTAGCAATGCTACGTGGCCACAATATCTGCTTTCTCTCGGGTTGGCTTTATGTATGGTGTGTGATGATTACAGGGTCTAAAAATGTCGAAGCAATGGTGTGTTTATGGGTCGGCCTAGCCTTTGGGCACGCAAGTCCAATCAATAACGATCTTCAGATCAACCATTGCCCATCTTTATTTATTAATGTAACAGTTGGAAAAAAGTTGAAGCACACGTGTGAAAGGGAACTAAAGTCAGGTTTAAAGGTAATGTACGACCCCTTCCAACAAATACTCAGCCATCTTCTTGTATCGTATACGGATGCGTTAGATCAAAACTAAGTTTTATCTTATTTTTAGTGTTTAATATCACATCCCAAGTCGCCTTTGATTTGCATTTGTGCAATTATGTACCAGTAAAACAGAGGTGGCGGAGGATGAATAATGCGGCGCCACCTACTGTACGGTGCAAAAAATGTCCAACATTAAGACTTGAGAACGACGCAACGTGGTCCATAATTTGGAGGCAAAGCCTAAAAATAGAGTTGATTTACAAGAGGACCCTTTTGTTAAAAAAGATGAAAGTGCTAGACTGAAAAAAGAATAAAAAAAAAAAAAAACAGATAGAGGATGAAAGTGCTACTACTTCTCTTAATCTCTTACATTAAAATGGCAATTCAGTCGATGCATCAAACACAAGACTCATTATCATGTATTTTCAAATGTTGCATGCAGAGGGTTTAGAAACACTATAGAAAAGATTCCTTATTATTTACGTAAAAACTCTCTTTCAAGCACTTCACAAAGGACAAAGTTGGGATGAATAGGAGGGTGGGGGGGTGGGGATTCCTTCAGTTGCGTGGGCTTTTCAGCCTGAAAATAACTTATTTCTTCTCCTCAAAGAATAATAATAATAAATAAATACTTTATATATTGCTTTTACTCAACATTTTCCAGCAGACAGTACAGTAAAATGCCAAGCATGGGCCTGGCCGCCTTCACCATCATGGCTTGGACCTTCGAGGAAGGCAAAACGAAACGCAATCGTGGCTCTGAGGGCCCCACCACATGCATTTATGCAGAGAGTCCATAGTCCGGCGCAGCAATCATACACAAGCGATCAAACTCTCTAATGCAAACCAATTTTTTTTTCTTTTTCGATTAAAAAAATTACATAATAAAACAAAAAAAATTATTTTCATAAATTTTATGCATCTCTTATATAATTAAAATTTATAATTTTAAAAACGAAAAATTCAAATTTTAATTACTAAAATATATTGAAAAGGGACTGGGAGCAAAATTTCCCGTAAAGATGGGTGGGAACTTGCGTGGCGGACAACTCACGAGGACGTGGACAGACTCTTTACCCACTGTTTCGCTGGAAACAACGAGGATGACTGGACATTGGGCCTTTGGGACGTTTTTTTGACTAAAGTCACGTGCGAGCATCCCTCGTCTCCAGCAACCTTTCTCTTTCTTGTGTTTTGTCAGGTAAAAAAGCTTTTGGACCCTTTTGGCCTCCGTCAAAAGCTTAGGTGAACTGCATCGAGATGAGTCTCCAAGAACTTTGTTCTCCAGTAAATTAACCTCTAAGCTCGTAATTTATTTATCCTTTTTTATAAAAAAATTTCGACATAAATGGTCGTGGAGTATTAAAATATGGTGGACATCAACTGACTGAGAATAAAACAGGAACAAAAAGTACCTTTTTTTTTTCTTCTTCTTTTTACTAATTAATCTTATTTATTAAAGACATTATATACTACTATTTTGTTAATTAATGTGAGCGTCTGTGCTCCTGGGGCTCTTGGCAATGCCATAGACATAGAGCAGTTGTCTATTCATTAATTAATTATATCAATGGACAAGTAGGTTCTTGAACAAAAGTTAAATTGGATTCGTTTTAGTTTCTAGGCAAAAGAGTTTCTTTCGACTAACCTCAATTGATTAGCAATTTTCACACTTCATCACAGTTAATTTTCGCCCGGCTCGTTGATAATAATGCAATTATGCAAGTGCGAAAAGCATCTTATTGGCTAATTTCCATGACCTCTGGTCTCTACCAAAATAAGCAATGCTGAGAATGCACCCTCCGCGTGCCCTGCACGCCCACTTTTTGTCTCCACGTGAAACCAGCCGGCGGCTTGCGAAAAAGCTGAAGAATTGGAAGACGAAGGGTAGAAAAATGATGAAACAGTATTGTATAAAACAAGAAGCGAAAATAACCGTTGAATTAACGAAAATTTAAAAAAAAAAAAAAAGGTCGGGGTGGGGGACTTTTTTGTCATCGGAAGAATTAACCGTTGGAAAGGGCCACGTGTCAGCTCCAGCCATTCACCTGTCTCCCTCAGCTCTTCTTCGGATTCCCTTGCTCCACTGCTACAACTTCTTTCCTTTCTTTCATCGGTTTCTATCTCTTCCGTTTTCAGACACAAAACCTCTCTCTCTCTCTACACGTGAATTCAGTTCAATCTCTTCCTCGGCAAATATATTCCGCAATTGTGTAATGGGGACTATCTCCAACTGAGCAATGTTGTCTTTGTCTCTCTCTTTCTCTTATAAGATTTCATTTTCCCTCATTTTATTGTCTTCCCTTTCTCTGTTTCTCTGTTCTGTAATAACAGCCTTCGCCACAACTGAATTCGACTTCGGTACTTTGACTCTGAGCGGCCTCAAGCTCCTCGGGGACGCACACCTGAACAATGGGAGCGTGCGCCTCACCCGGGACCTCGCTGTCCCCAACTCCGGCGCCGGCAAAGTCCTCTACTCTAAACCCATCAGATTCCGGCACCCGGGAACGCGTTCCGTTGCCAGTTTCTCCACTTTCTTCTCCTTCTCTGTCACCAACTTGAACCCCTCGTCGATTGGCGGCGGTCTCGCATTCCTCATCTCGCCCGACTCCGAGACCATCGGTGCCGCCGGCGGGTGCCTTGGTCTTCTCAGTGTTGACGGGCCTCCCTCGGGGTTCGTGGCAGTTGAGTTCGATACTCTAATGGACGTGGAGTTCAGGGACATTAATGGAAACCATGTGGGGCTGGACTTGAGCAGTATGGTCTCTTCTCAGGTAGGCGATTTGGGGGCTCTGGAAATCGATCTTAAGAGCGGTGATCTTGTTAATGCTTGGATCGAGTATGATGGAACAAAGGGTGGTCTCAATGTCTCCGTCTCGTATTCCAATGTTAAGCCCAAAGAGCCAATCTTGGCGATTAATCTTGATCTTGATCAGTACGTTAATGATATTATGTACGTGGGATTTTCTGGGTCAACTCAGGGAAGCACAGAGATTCACAGTATTGAGTGGTGGAGTTTTAGTTCATCGTTCGACTTTGATTCTTCTGGGTCATCTTCACCGCCACCACCAGCAACTAGCTTGATGAACTCGACGGCAAATTCTGCCAAATTGCCGCCACCGTCATTGGCTCCTACTGGTTCTGCTGATTCAATAACTGGTACTCAACAAAAGAGCAGTAAGTCTTCTTCTTCTTGCCATAACCAACTCTGTAAGCAGGGTCCAGGGGCTGTTGCGGGGGTGGTAACTGCTAGTGCTTTTTTGGTAATTTTTGCTGGTGTTCTAACCTGGGTTTTTTCTAAAAGATTCAAACGTGTAAATAAATCGGAGTATTTTGCATCGGAGATCATCAGAATGCCGAAGGAATTTAGTTACCGGGAGCTTAGATCAGCTACAAAATCCTTCAACGTGAACAGGATTATTGGCCATGGCGCATTTGGTACTGTGTACAAGGGTATATTGACGGATACTGGCGACATTGTGGCTGTGAAGAGATGTAGTCATAGCAGTCAAGGCAAGAACGAGTTTTTATCCGAATTGTCAATAATAGGAACTCTTAGGCATCGGAATCTTGTCAGACTTCAGGGTTGGTGCCACGAGAAAGGTGAAATTTTATTAGTTTATGATTTGATGCCCAATGGGAGCCTTGATAAGGCTCTGTTTGAATCAAGAACTGCTTTGCCATGGCCACTTCGACGAAAAATTTTACTTGGTGTGGCCTCTGCTCTAGCCTACTTGCATCAAGATTGTGAAAACCAGGTCATTCATAGGGATGTTAAGACTAGCAATATTATGTTAGACGAGGAATTCAATGCTAAGTTGGGAGATTTTGGCTTGGCAAGGCAAGTTGAGCATGATAAATCCCCGGACGCTACGGTGGCTGCTGGCACCATGGGATATTTAGCTCCCGAATACCTTTTAACGGGAAGAGCCACTGAGAAAACTGATGTATTTAGCTATGGAGCTGTGGTCCTTGAAGTGGCTAGTGGGAGACGACCCATTGAGAAAGAGACAACTGGTGTTGGCAAAGTTGGAGTTAACAGCAACTTGGTGGAGTGGGTTTGGAGTTTACACAGAGAAGGGAGATTACTAACGGCGGTGGATGCAAGACTTGAGGGTCAGTTTGATGAAAATGAGATGAGAAGGGTTCTGTTGGTCGGGCTAGTTTGCTCGCATCCTGACCCGTTGGCTAGACCCACGATGAGGGGTGTGGTCCAAATGCTGGTAGGTGAAGCTGAGATCCCAATTGTGCCTAGAGCAAAGCCCACTATGAATGTCAGCACTTCCCATCTCTTGTTGAGTTTGCAGGATAGCGTTTCTGACTGCAATGAAATAATCTCTCTGTCGACTTGCTCAACAGAATGCAGTTTAATTGGCGGCGATCACATAGTTTGATTAAAAGGACCTGGTTGGGGGAGGGGGGTTCCACAATCTTTGTTTATTAACTCATAATATTAACTAGTTATTCATTTGTGTATTTAGAACACAATAACAGCTATGCAAGCACAATGGATTTGGGGACATTTTTTTGGTTGAGTTATAGCACTTTGCACCATCTTTAGTACAGTAGGTGGGGGCACACGATTGTTGGGACAGCGGAGAAAAATAAGCCGGTTGGGGGGGGGGGGGGAGTCATTTTCTTGCTTTGATTGGGATTGGTTTCCTTCGTGAAATGGTCGTTGGGTAGTTGCTTTCACAAGCAAAGCGCAAACAAGTCAAAAGTTAAAGAGTTTTGAGTAGAGGCTTGGTAAAGTATATTTGACAAAAAGCTTGGGCACATTTTCCTTTCTGGTGGCTTTGTAGAGGCTTCTTTTGATGATGGCTAGTGCGGGTAGCGGAACAATGAAGTCAATGAGCCTACGATTCTTTTCTTCTTTCTTCTAGGAGTTTCTCCATCTCACGAAGTTGCGCACATCATAATTTTCTTTGTCTGGAGCCCCTCATGGTGGGGGGGGGGGTCTCTCTTTCGCCTCCTGTTATGACTCTGGTCCTAATCTTAGCTGTGCATTTATAGAGCAAGAGCAATTCTGTCATCGTCGTAATGGCAAACGTATATAAAAAATTTTGTGCGCTGAAGTTACACGACTTTATGGCTTAGGCGAGTATATTAATATAAAATAAAAAAGAACAGGACATCTAAGGAGGCAATCTCTTGCATTATGTATAATAGACTGTAAAGTGAGAATCAACCCAATCAAGATCTGTATTCGTCCCAATCAATCAAGCGAAATCATCGTTTGAGCCCGAATCTCAATGAAGAAAAATGGGATGATTCGTGCTGGAAATGGGAGCCGATCTTCATGGGATCTTTGATGAAGTGCGTTCCACCCCTTTGAGTGAGAGAGCCGAGCCGTTTCTTACTATTTATCGTCGCTCTTGTGAGTTGACATGTATCGTCTCATCATCTTCATCATCTTTTGTTGCTTCAAGTAACATATTCCCCCACTATCGTAGGTATATGCATTATTTTTTAAAGTTCAATATGCAATCTGTGTATAATTTTTTGGACAAATGACCAAAGCTTTTAGGATTGACCAGTGCGTTAATGGAATCATTCATGATCATCCTTTCATCTGCTCGTCGCTCGACCCCTTTCCGATATATATATATATTTTTTTTCACGAGGCAAACGTTCCAACTACTCGTCAACCATAAAAAGCGGGGTGAGACTCTATCTGTGCACGGTTTTTATGTAACCCACGGGTTGCATTACCACATAACAAGAACATGTGGATCGAGGATTCTTAATTTAACTGATAGTGACAATTCTGGTCGTATGTCTAATCATTTTCTTAAACAAATACAGCATTTTTTTCAGAATTTGCGGCCCATTTAATCCTTCCTGACTTGATCGGCAAGGGACACTTTTTGGTTTTGACGTCCAATCCGTGACTGAAAGAATATAGCAATGCACGAGGTGAGTAAGCTTCGGCCCGTTCAGACATGTGGTCTGGGCCTCGTTTATACTGCCAGCAGACATGGCCCACGCAATCGCTAACCAGTTTCCAAGAGTGGTATAATTGAACTAATACAACTTCAACTGGGGCCATAACAAAAATAACCGAGAACTCGAGGACCGAAATAAATACCCGTCATTAAAATAAAAACCAGCTCCGTAACTTATTCTATAAATAATGGCAACAATAACTCTTTTTTAAAAAAAAAAAAAGAAAAGAAAATTCACAGTGTTCCTTTGCCATTAGATCTGGCAACTTTCACCTATCCCTCTCCTTGTTCCCCTCTCTCTTTCGAACTTTCCAATCGTTGAACTTTTGCGGCGAGTTCCCTCGCCGGAAGCCGTCGTCTCGCTGCTGCACCCATGGGCGACAATTTCGAATTTTCCGACACTGTAAGCTTCTTCTCTTCACAGCAACCGAATGCTCTGCCAATTTTTTATTTTTTCTTTTTGTTCTTTCAATCGCTTAATCCAAGAGATCTACGTCAATATGAATCCTTTTTTTAAATTCCTATTTGGGAGCTTAATCGATTCATGTTGTGATCACGCGGCTTCGGTTCTCTTTTTCTTTTTAAATAGCTGAGTTTTTTTTCTTCTTCTTCTTTCTTCTGTCATCATTTTTTTCAAGTTTTATAATTTCGTGCGAGATTTATGATTGTGATTGACATTGAAAATTTGGCCTTGGGCGTGTTTATGAGTGACTTGATTTCGATGCATTTTTTTTACGTGATGGGTGCTTGAATGCTTAGTGTTGAATTTTATGTTCTTGCGTTGAAGGGTTGTCAGCACAGAATTTTGGGCTTCGGTGGCTTGCTTTCTTATTGTGGATTGGGATGGTGCAGTTTTACTGCATTACCTGTTTCACTTGTTCTTGGGTTTGATTCGACCTGTTGTTTTGGTTGTGAAATCTTAACCAACAGTCTCCCTTCCTCTCTTATCTTTTTCTTTTTTCCATTATTGTCTGTTTTGCCATTGATTTAGTCTTCCGGACTTATGATCCTAACTAAATTGCAAGCATATCCTCTTTCCCCTTTTAGTGTATTCGTGTAACCTGCCCGGGAAATTAAGTGAGGTAGGATAGCATTACTCTTGAACGATTTAAGATAGTCTTGTTAGGACAAGCATGTTTGGAGGCTTGCATGTATGTTATAGCTGTGTGTGTAGGATTCGATATCTTTACATTATTATTGACTTCATGTTTGTGTATGCTTGTGTAAGTGTGTGTCACGTTGGTAATCCTTATATAATGGACTATTGAATAGTTTGTCCACATCCTCTGCAGGGTAGGTTGTTTTGGATCAATTCCTCTACAAAATCATTTGTAAAATCTTTTGCATGTGAAATTATTAGGTTTAAATGTCTAAAGAAAATATATCAAAATAGTTTCGGGATGATCCAAATGAAAATTTGTTTTTCTTCTAAGATTGATAAGGTAACAGAATTGCTTTTGACAGTTTTTCATCTGTGGGGCATTCCTTTTGTTTTTCCATTTTATTTTTTTCCCTAGTTTCTTGGTCTTTCAATATATGCTACTGGAAATATGATTTCATCAACTTGATGAATAGGGGAATTTGATCAAGGATGCTGAGGCGAAAGGGTTCAACCCAGGATTGATGGTGCTGCTGGTCGTTGGAGGGCTGGTTTTAATATTCCTAATTGGAAATTATGCCCTCTACATGTATGCCCAGAAGACCCTTCCACCGAAAAAGAGGAAACCAGTCTCCAAGAAGAAAATGAAGAGGGAAAGACTGAAGCAAGGTGTCTCTGCCCCAGGAGAATGAAAATATGGTACTTGCTTTCGGTTGTCGCACCCTCCTCCATGTTGGACTGTTCTGTTCCAACTTTTCCTGCCTTTAACGTGAAGAGAACCGTCTCTGTTATTTCTTATTTAGGGTTTCACAAGTGCTAGAATTTTAAAATTTTCAATTAGATAGCAATCCTATATTTGGTGGAACTGGAGATCGGAGTGCAGTTTTTGTTCAATATTTTAGCTTGCTTTTCCTGCACCTCATGTGAGTCCTTGTAATCTAAATTTTGCTTGATGCGATGGCCGGTTAACGTAGCCATTTTAAGACAGAAATCTCATGGTTTTAATTTGATGGGACGAGAGTTGAGAGCCGAACTTAAAAAGGTTTCCATCTACATTAGGTGTACCGTGGAAGATTAAACTCTAGCGATTGGAACATTGGAAGAAATGCAGAATTCAACAAAAATTGAACACCGCATCACCAGCCGGGCTTCTTGTTCGGCTTGGGTCCTGGCTGTTCAATTCGGTTTTCCTTTTTTTTTTTTTCGGCCTCGTCAGACTAGATCGCATTTGCATGAAAAAAGTCTTGGAGGCCTGGGCGTACACTCCGATGACGGAGCTTATTTATGGATGCATGAGTCTCGGGATTTTAGCAACCCCATCTCAACATTTACGCCAAGAATGAAATAAATAAAATAAAATAGTAACGCATTACTCGGAATAGGAAAAGAAAATCTTTATAATTGGACTGCAAATGAGATTGTTGGTTTTAATAGTCCGGTCAAAACAGACTTAAACGTCTACAAAGGAGAACCATGAACTATAATTGACGTCATTTGTGCCATGTAAGATGCCATTATGCCCCATTCAAAGTAAAAACGCAAAAGAAAATAAAAAAGATGAAACTGCAGAGATTTATCAGAGAACGTCAGGACTTGAATTCCCGGAATTAGAGCCTCATTACGTACTTTTTCTTTTGAACAAGGAAAGAAAGTGTATCGTAAGGATATTAGTTAGTGTACTTGCAGATTGAAATGGGATACTCGTTAGACATCCTCAGTTAACTACAGACCCATTACTTGAGTAGTGGCAGGATCAAGCGAAGTTATGCTGCAGGTAATTACAAAGTTCACGAATATAAAACTTACAGGGAGCACCCCGCGTTTGTGTTAGTTCAGCAGGTTGAACCCAATGTCCTGCCTTAACAATCGCGTCAAGTTATAGCCAGTTCTTCAGACGTTAAAATTCTAGGTTGTCATTGAAACTTTTTCTTCAATCGGACACATGCACTACCTTTGTGTGGGAAATTTTGTTAAGATAACTAAATGCAGCGCCCTACCCATATTCAACCATTTTCTACTTTCACAGGGGTCGTGCATTAGTAGGTTTGTATTGCAAATATTACAATACGATTTGGAGACAAACTTCTTAAATTTAACAACATTTCTAACAATAATTTAATTAAACCAAGACAAGTAAACATAGTGATGACCGAGCCTTAGTACAACATTAAAGTTATTCCATACAAACAGTCCAAAACAAAAGTGGACACGTCCATCTTATTTATACCGAGTCCATTTGATCTATGGGGTCTTCAAAATAACACTGACATGAGAATAGACGTGTAGGTTGTTCGTGCTGACATAGGCTGCACTCAGGCCCTTCTGCCCATGGTCTGTTGACTGGGTGGGATCATACCCAGGACTGGTTGAGCATTGTAGCCCGGATGAGGCACCCTGCGACGGACCTCACGTCCTTCCTGGCAAAGGGCACATGCATGGCAGAAAAAATGCGTTGCAAAATCACATGAGGACTCCAACTGCTCCCGCTGGACCTCATCTTCCAGACAGCTTCCACAGCAACCATACCACCTATTGAGTGCCTCACAGCTACCCTGTTTCATATCGAAACCGACGGATATTAGTGCTCTAAAAAGCTTTATTTCAAGCCTTTTGCCAGGTTAATAAGTGGCTGGCAAAGAACTGTAACACCTCTCACTAATGCATACCATATTGAAACACAGTGAAAAAGACAATAAAAGGAATGACAAGGACATTGCAACAGACAAGATGGCCAACCAATTTTTGAATTCCTCACAAATTTAAGTCAAAGGGGGAAAACTGTAAAAGCAGTCGAGTCTATAGTACTAATCCAAATAAACACTCCAAAAGGCAAGATTCTAGCTTGGCCAAAGTAAAATGCCAACCATAAGAACTCGAAAAATGCTGCAAGCAATAAAGTGATCAAATACATGCAAACATGTACAGCACGATCTAGGTGAAAAAAGAAAAAGGAGAAAAGAAGTACCAATGCAATGCAAAGTAGCACCTAAAAATTTATTTGTGTTCAATAACCAGCACAATCAACGCAGACTATAACCTCAACTTTCAAATTAGCTATTTGTAGATATATAACAAGCCAAAATCCAGTACCATTGCTATTAATTAAAAAAGAAATTAAAAAAACATTGAGAAAAACACTCAATTAGAAAATGAAACTTGAAAAAGCAACTATTGGTAATGAACATAAAACTATTCCAAAATACAGCAATGGTGAAAAAAATACTACAGAAATTCTCAGAATTATTGCGAATAAAAAGAAGCAAAAGTGAGAAAATAACTTGCCTCTAGATTAAACTTCCGGCGGATAGCTGTACGGGAAGCACATGAAAACCATGGTGCAAGCAAGTTGCAACCAAAAATGGATTTTCCAATCAAGTATAAACCAGAATAAGAAAAGCAGTGATTTAAAAAGGTTCCAGGACTAGATCCAAGTCTCTCAACATTGCTTCCATAGAGCACGCAAGGGGCCAAGCTTCCAAGTAGACCTAACAAATGAGACAATTAAAACAATGACAAGAATTGGCAGGCATGCATGTGATGATGGACATTGGTCATAAACCAAATGAAGAACAAATGCAATGTCAGGACCTAGAGAGATTGCAAGTCAGTTGCCACCAAAAGGTTCACTGTAGAACTTCTTTTACAATCCAAGGTTTTGAAAACCAGACTGGACTGCCTGGTTCAACCAAAAAAACCAGGAACCAGTCCCCGGTCCAGTCCAGTCATGCTTAAAAACCGTAGAGAACATGAACTGGTATGGGAACTGGAAAACTGGTCAATTCAACAAAGAAACGTTGGACTGGACCCAACTTTTCACTGTGTTACCCACATATTGAAGGAAAAATTGAACATAAAAGAAAGGATATACCCCGGAGTCGAACTTAGACTAAATATATGACCTAATAGTTCTTGCACCACATAGTCTTTGTCTTATATATTTTGATTTATTATATATGATTAGATTTAAGGTAGTTGCTTTTTCTTTTTTAGACTCATTAATTTGAAAAACATTTACCTCATATACTTAAATATATCAACTTATTATTTTAATTTATTTTATTAATGTTTTCATCATTAAAAAATAAAAATACATGAACTACTTTAAAATAAAAATAAATAAATTACAACTAATTTGTACTTAATTTATTTGAATAAAATTACTAACCTATATTAAGACATTAAATTGATCAATTTTCACACGTATAACATATGTTAAATTAATTTTTCCTTAATTACCTACCTCTTACAATACATGAATTATTTTTTAATATTATCATATGTTAAATTATAAATTATATATAATCAAATATGTCACACACACACATTTCACCTATCAATATTTTTTATATATTTAATACGTAATAATGATTTTACTGGTTCTCACTTAGGTTAAACTAATTAAACCCATTAAATCTTGAACATTCTAACTTTTCAGTTTAACGACCGATTCAATTTGGAAACCTAGTTACAATTTATACTTTGTTATCTAACAATCACACCGGAACCAAATGACTGAGACACCCAAAAATCTGAATCGAAAACATACTGCAAGAGACGACACGGATACCAAAGCAAAATTTAACATTTCACAAAACCCACAATTCAAACATATGATTAACAGACGCAAAATCAACATTTTCCAACAAATATAGAAAGAAAATTCAACAGATTTCTCTCCACGTTTACATGGGAAAAATAACTTCAAAATCTGAATTTACATACATTTCAAGATCAAACTGACAACACGAGCGAGGAATTAACAGATCGCCAATTGTCTTTGATCTTTGAATTGCAGATCATAAGATTCCCATTTACCGACAATTGCAATCAACCAAAAACCCCGATCCCGATTATTTCTTCGATAATTTAGAAATATTAGAAAAACTAAAAAGATAACACTCACAAACTTCAAGATCGCTGCTGCAGAATTCATCGTTGCGACCGACACATGCGAAGATACTGGAATTCCACTGGGAGCGCCCAATGGGCTCACCATGGACCAGCGGCAGACCATCAGCGGTCCATTGATTGTGACAAGCCCCGCAGGGTCCTTTCGCCGGCGATTTTGCAGACAGGCAGTCGGTGAAGGCTTTGCCGTCGGCGAGGTTAGCCTGTTTCTCGTCTCTTTCTTGGAGGTCTTTGTTCAAGAGCGGGCTCAATTCTTCTGCAGCATGTTTATTGTCATCATTGCCGGTGATGGCGGTGGCGTCCATGAGAGAGAGAGAGAGGGTGGGTAAATTAGGAAAAACGTGGAAGAGAAAAGAAGCTGGGACTGGAGAGCTGAAATCAAGATGCGTTGATATTTGTATCTAAAAGGGCAAGACGTGTTCCGTTGCCCGCCGCGTTGGGTAATTGAAGGGCATAATTGGCAAAAAAAAAAAAAAAAGGATCTAATGATTGCTTAGAGAATTTGCCTTCTTGCTTCACCTTTACATCGGAATAGCCCTTTCGGACGTGTAAATTTATTTTTTTAATAATAATAATAATTTTTATATTAGTAGCAATTTTTTTATTTTTCTTTAATTTTTTTTCTCCGATGACCTGTGGACTTTTGGTTTCCAGCTTCTTTGTTTGTTTCTCTCTTCTCACAACATATTATATATAGTTTTATTAATATCTTGTAATGAATGGACGCGATTTATAGAACCACAAACAGGACAAAATATTACAACTTACAAAGTCTCCGCCATTTAATTTTTAGTTTCCGACCTTTTCTTTTCTTCTCTCTCTCTCTCTCTCTCTCTCTGTTTTTTTTTTTTATGATTATTTTCAGTGTTGTCTCTCAATTTAGTAATTCTTGAATTTGTGACGGTGTTCTGTCTCAAATTAAAATAGTAAGAAAATGAGTTGGGAAACTATTGCTTTTCTTTTTCTTTTTTTTTTTTTGGTTTTTGTTTTTAGTTTTGTTTCTTGTTTAACCTGATTACCAAATGCCACCATCTAAAATTATCTGAACCCTTATCCAAATTAAAAATATCTGGTTCATCTCCATACATTGGCGCAATAAAAGTATCCAACAAAATTGACTCAAGAAAGCCACACCGTAACTTCATCTGCCCCATTAATTAATGGGTGCAGTCCCCCACCATGTTATAAAGAAGTCTATTTATGATTAAGCCACCCCAACAGATTCAAGGAAAAACATTTCATCTGTTGCTCTGAAACTTCCGTTGCAATTTCCTCCTTTTCTTTGGTCCAGTCCACTGATGGGCTTCACTTCCTTTCGTTTTAAGGAACGGAAAAGCACGCGTCAATAGACAAAATTTGGGGAAACCGTTTAACTCGGGCGAAATTTCGGAGGCTTTGACTTGGGCAAAAGAAAAAAATGGACAAGCACGCGTATCTTCTTATATCGCTACGTGTCTTTTCCTGATTTTTTTATTATTTTATTTCTTTTCTTTTTACAGACGTTGGACAACAGAAAGAGACCAATTACAATCTTTGTTCGTGGTCATGGTGGGGCATACATGGAAAATCGCCAAATTGATTATTAATGTAAAACATTACCTTGTCAAGCCCCGGGTTGTAAGGTAGATCTTCGGGCAAAGGATATGGCAAACTAAGAACCAATCTGATAACTCAAATTACCCATCAACAGCACTGGAGAGTGTAATAGTGTTGCTGCTTTTCCGGTAGTCCTTACCATAGATAACTACGCAGTGGTCAGTCGCAATACCACCACAACCGGACGAGACTGTAAGGAAGGCAGGCAGGCAGCCACTTAAGGTTTAATGCTTGGTTCAAAGAACTTAAATCACAGCCACACAAAATAATTGCTCGTCAATCTTCGTAAGAGACGGTCAAGTAATATTATTTATAAAATGCGAAAACAAGCGGCAATAATTACAGATTACTTGAACTTTTTATTTATGGACATACAAGCCGGAAAAGGGCGAGGTGAAGATTGACTTCTGTATCTTTCTCAGTCTTCATATAGTTGATCTTGCACGATGCTTGTATCAGAGAAAAACTAAAAAATTTTTGGCAAGATATTGCAATGGAATTTCACGAGATGTAAGTGGACGAATTTTCTACAAAAGTTTAAATAAAATTCATGAAATTACATTCCGTTACTCTCCACCACATCCCACCATGCTCCAATAGTAATCACTTCAGACGAAATTAACTATAGCAGTTGAAGCCAAACTGGCAAACTCTTTCATCCATGAACTTTCTTATTAGCCTGCAAAAACACAAGTAACGGCACGAGACTGGTTATGTGATAAATGGAATCGGTGATCATGCCTAAAATGCTACGCAGAGCGCACACCCGTAAACAGAAAGGCTAAAGACAAGTTGTGAATTTGCATGAGGTGACAAGTTTCAATGTTTTATGGTGCCCCGTATAAAGTACACGCACGTATTTAAAAGATTTGAATCGCATTGCCTTCTAAGTGCACTCAGTTTTCTCATTCTTCGCTTTCCATGGAATTCCAACTAAAGAATCAAAGTTTTGTGTTAAGAATGTTTATGTGCATTGTTGCTTTAATTTCCCCGTTACAGCCCTGAGTTTGCTTGACTAAACTAATTATTTTAGCCCATTAAAGTTGGGTTCTTACGCTAATTTCTCTAGTATTGCCACTTCCTCCATGAATCCGAGGCCAGCCACGAGAATGAACTGGAGGAGGAAGCCTTGAGGAGTGCGTCTCTGGTCCTCTATATTCAATTTGGTATATCTCCGGATCGGCCATGTCCAATGATCTCCCTATCAAAAAAACAAAAGGGAAAAAAGTAAAAAGAATCCCATTGGCAATCAACACTTGCACACACACACACACACACATGATGCAACAATTGGAAAATCATATATAGATGAAATAATTCTTATATACGCATCAAAATACGTGGCGTTGCTTAAAAAAAAACTAACCTTTTGAGGGGTAAGGAGTAGCAAGAAGTAGAGAAAGAAGAAAGGCTGCGGTGATGCCAGACTTGAGCTCCATGGAATTCCAAGGTTGAGTCATAGGCTAATAAACAACCTATTAAAAATACTCGTTTAAGTAATGATGATAGAAAGGGATGATTCAAGTTGAGGGGAGGGAAGCCGGGTGGACGCAGTTGAGGGTTATATTTGTTTCGACTTTTTGGGCAATTGACACGGCAGTAAGTTGCAAGGTAAGGACAACGAAGTGTGTTGGTTGCAACATTTATATTTGAGTAACCATACATACACATCCATTCCTCAAAAGAAAAGAAAAGTGTGTTGGTTGCAACATTTATATTTGAGTAACCATACATACACATCTATTCCTCAAAAGAAAAGAAAAGGCATATATACGCCCATTAATATGTACCTACACTTTAGGTTTTTAAATTTTTTTAATGAGTAGGATTTTAAATTTTGCTCTTCCCCACCCCCCCACACACCTTTTTTTTTTTTTTGGTATATCGTAAATCCCACGATTAGTAGTTAGATCTCAAATCTCGTAAGTAGCAAGAACAAGGGACACAAATATATTATTTTCTTTTTTCGATTATTTATAATGCAAAATTTTGAGCTTTTCGATCATATGTATATACATATACTCTTGGAAACAATCAAGTGGCAAAAAGCTTAAATATCCGGAGGTATTCAAATTTTAGGAGGCTATATATATATATATATATACTTCTGTCCCTTTTCCTAAGTGTTTCATCTATATATGATTTTTTGCTCTTCCTTTTTCATTTATTCTCCCCATTTTTTTCCAGTGCAGACCGCTCCATTTGTCTATTATTGTAATGCCGTATTGACGGACATCCCCCATTGACTTTGGCCGGAATGCACACACTCACACGACTGCTCTCACCTACTCCAGATATTATTTCTGCTTGCTTTAGTCCCTCTTATGAAGCTCCAAGGTTAACAATTTCTGGGAATTTTGTGTATTTCAGTTCTTGGTGATATTATTTGGAGGAGTTATTTGTTTGCCCTTTTGGTGGAAGATGGGAATGATCCCCGATTATAATATAGTGGCTACGTGTTTGTGGTTGGAAGGGAAAATAAGTCGGTGGGCAAAATTACATCCTTGGAAAAGGTGGAAATTTAAATTCAGAATAGTAAAACCTTACTAACTCAAATTTCCACCAAATGATAATTCTCATTCGGATCTACATAGAAAAAAAAATGAAAAAGAAAGAAAGCCAACTGGGAATTGAGATATAAAAATAATCGAAAGACAATAAAGTTGTTTAGGAGCAAGAATCCTCAAAGTTGCAAAATCAACCAATTATACGCTTGAAGAAGATCTTCGTAATCTTAAAATGAAGATAGAGGGATGGATAATATTATATTTGGTCAAAATATAATCGATGATAAATTTCTCAAAAGTGGTCATTTTGCATTGCCGTAGTAAACTTGTATTAAGACTTCAGGTTTCGCTGTATGCCAACTAATATCTCAGTGTAATATCTTTTAACGTTGTAAGAAACATTTTAGTCACACCCACTTTTTGAGGGTACCGTCTCTATCTGGTCTGATTAATTACCTGTCAACACTTTAGACTTGTGGACGCAAATCAACCGGAGCAAAGTTAATGTTGACAGGCCTATAATTACAACGTATCTGCAAAGAAATAGGGAGAATGGCCAAAATGAAAGTTGAGATGCAACCATGAGAAACAACCAAAAGAAAGGTAATAAAGAGAGTACATATATTATATATATGTCAAACAACTTAACAGAGAGTTTCTTGTCTAAGCACATTTAATCAAGAGAATTCAGAATTGAAAAGGAGTATTAGACTGGAGAATTTGCTTTGATACAACACGAAATAGGATGTACCGAAGAAAAAAGTGTAGGCCTACTGCACAGTGCCAGACAATTAAAAGGAGAAGTTGGGAGCCCAACTACTTTTATTTTTTCCTTTTTCATTTGTTTGAACGAGAACCGAACAACTTAGCAGTTGTCGGAGCCTTGCCTTTTTCGTTGTCTCCATACGGTCTGGTCTGTATGGACGTTACATGCCCGTACGGTATTCTTCCATGGGTGTCTCTCGGGTTCAACGTCACGTCAACAGCTATTGCATGGCTGGATCGTGCTTGGGCCATGGCTGGGTAGGGATGGGAATTACCGTCTTGGATTGCTAGAATCCTTACCTGAGTTGCAAGCTTTATTGCTTTAATTCACTCTCGTCCGCCTCTTGTCTCCGGGAGAAAATGACAGGTCAAGCCTGTTGTAGCTTATTAGGCAAGACTGCATATTTGGATGCAAAATTCGGTGTGATTGTAGACTCGAGAGCTTGAGGATTTGGAGAAAAGAAAAGAAAGGGAAAAAAAACACTTGTGTATGGAGAAAATTTTTCCTTTTGTTAGCTTGATGCCATTCTAAAAGGGTTAAACAACTGAACAATTCCTGAACTTAGCAGTAATTTTTGAATTCTAGTATTTATAAGCTTTTCGTGTTCTTTCAAAAATAAATGGCAAGCCATTGAACATTTCGAAATTTGTTTCTCTGGAGTCATCTTTCTCCCGTGGCAAATTCAAATAATATGACATTTACATGTCAGAAAATTACTTGATGATGAGTATTGTTTCGATTCTTGCACGATGAGTATTGACTGAGATTTACAGTGAACTTCTTTTTAACAGGTATTTCTGACGTGTAATAGTTGAGCACATGCACCATTATTTTGTTTATTCTTCAATTTTCATGAAAATGGAACTCAAATAGTGTGATTTGTCTTTGTTGCATATATGATTTGAGCATCGAAGTGTAATAATATATGAAAATAATAATATAATGAAAATTTTAAAAAATAATATAATAATTTTTATATTTAATTTGATTTAATGGTTGATATTTTTTCCTCTTATAGTTTTGGGTTGTGCACCCCTAACTCCGGGACTCCCAGTAGACAGGCCGACAGAGTTGACTGGTCTCGTCTGACGTAATCTTGGACTTTCTGCTAGCCCGGGAAACAGTGTCCACGCTGTTGCATTTCATGGGTGGGTGTGTTTTTGATACTGCATAAGTTGATGCATCAAGCCCATTTCTGAACAAACGGCCGCAGATTCTGCTCCATTAAGACAAATCCAGCAACCAGCGTTCATGTCCGGACTTTTTCAGTTCAGTGTTTCTATTTTTTTAACGAAAAAAAAAAAAACCTTTAAAGATATATCAATCATACTGCTTATAAGTCAAGATATAATTATTGATTAATATTTTGATAAAAATTAGTATTTAAATACTCTTATATCAAAAGAAAACTTCATAACATTTAGTCACAATGTTAATAAATGTAAAACTCAATATCATACACACAATATAAATTTTTATTTAATATATGAAAATAAACAATTATAAAAAATTTAAATTCAGTTTAATACAAAAATAATGCACCAATCACCAGTAAGCTACTACATCAAGTGGTTCAGTTTAATGTTTTATTCACTAGCTAATTTCGAAACTACATTTGGATGGTAAGTCAAATTTCAGTTAGTTCACACACAAGTATATTCGAAGGATTTAGGGTTTATTGGAGACCGTAATTGGATTTCGTTGTTATAGTTAACAAATTGATAATAATAAAATTTGTTGTTAATACATGTAATTAACTATTTAGTAATAATTTGAAATTTTTTGAAAGACGAAAAAAAAATTTTAAAAGTATATATTTAAATTATAATCATTTAATATTATAGTAAAAATTATTAAATTACAATACACTTTTTGTGTTATTCAACTACACAAAAAATGTCGTATTTTTTCAAATACAAGTTTAAATTGTAATAAATTTCTATTAAATGCAAATTTTAAAATTACATTCAACTTAAATTGCAACGACAATTTTTAACACACCTTTAATAGTTTTGCGCCATTACAGGGAAAGCCTTTTCTTTTCTTTTTTTTTTTTTTGTTGTGATAGAGAACACTGGCAAAGAGCACATTAAAGAAACCTCCGCATCGCCTTTAAAGAAACCAGAAAGTAGGGCCATGGCCAAGGCCAACAACTAGAAAAACCACCGGCACTTTTACGTGAAAAGCGATATCAACACTAATATTTATAGACAATGTGGATTTCTCTATCTTTTTTTTTCTACAAATAAGATTGATGGTGAAATTCTAGAGTTAAAAAATTGTTTCACTACAGTCCAAGTTTCTTGTCCTTCTTCAACCCTCAACATCTTCTTTATAGAACCAACCGCTTTGATTCCGCCCTTCGTCTCCTATCCAGCAAGAATTTCTACGAAGTTTACTTCTCGACCCACTTGCCCCAACGACAGAACCAATGTAGCTCTCCCACAATGCCGATCTGGCCAATGTGTAATAAAAGACAGATTTCAATTTCATGAGCACCCTTCCTACCTGCGGTCTACTCTGTCTAATTCAGAAGGCCCGTCCAAACAAACCAAAAAGTATTGTAAGTCTTCTTCTTCTTCCTCTTCTCTCTCTCTCTCTTCGTTTTTTTTTTCCCCTTTAAATGACATCCTTGGGTTGTAGTCATCAGCTCGTGAGCCATGCTAAGGCCACTCGTTCTAGTTCAAATTTCTTCGTACAAAAAATCCATAAGCTAAGTATTGTTAGATTAAAGCAGTCTCCTTCACGCATAAAACACAAGTTAGAAAGAACTTTGTTTACCACGTAACACCGCCATTTGTTTTTTTTTTTTCCCATTACTTGTAAAGAGGTACTAAGCATCCTTTGGAAAAACCATATTCCTTTTCTACCGATGATTAAAAAAAAAAAAATCATACTCCTACTCCTACTTAGAGTTGATTTTTGGGAGAGACTCGGGCGCCCCGACAACTCTACGTGAGAGTCCTGCCCCAAAAAATGGCTGATCCAAAAAGATGTACAAATGTGTTGAAACAAATCATCATCGATACATTACTATACTATTCGACGAAGAAATTAATAAAAATTCGACATTTTTTCTTTATATTGCTCGAGTTTGAATGGTGAAGACATTATCTCTTTTAAATAAATTAAAATTTTTATACAAGTTCATTAATAAATTTTAAATTTAATATATTGTAATCTTGCATAAAAAAAAATCTACTTAAAATTATTATTATTAAAATAATAATTTTTTTTGCTTAAAAAATTGGATAAAAAGGTGAACAAATGACCCCAAACTGAATCGCATATATAGTAATTGGCATTCATTCTTACTGAATCCCTTTTCTCATATTTAAGTAAGAAATACATCGCCACAACGGCATGATCTAAGTGGCCCATAAAGGCAAATCCTAAAATCAAAATGAATATCAAAAAGTCTTTTTAAAGATATATATTTTAATAGTTAAAATTTTAATTTTTTATTTGAAAAAAATATTATATAATTTAACATCTCATCGACGTTCTAATTAAAAAAAAAAATTGCTGAAGAGTGAACATTTCCTTGAAATTGCCAAATGAGACCTACAGAAAATATTACGGAGAACTCCAGAAACGGTAATAGATACAACTGCCCATGAGTAGTCAAAGAGAGAGTCAATGAATGAAAGTGAACGCACGGCGCCAATAACGGCAACATATTTCATTGTATCCTCTCATATTGTACGAGAAACTCAGCTTTTCTTTAATTACCATAGAGCTGTGGAGATTCTCTCGTACAGGTTCAGATATCTAAATATAATATTTAAAAAAAAAAAAAAGAAAGATCAGTAAATACTAATTAATTATACTTTCCAGGATTCAGTAACTATATTCAATTCAGTTTGCTTTTTGTTTTTTTTCTAATAAAAAAATGAAACATGAAAAAGAAAAGCATCAAAATAAGAAATGCTAACCAAGAAATTGAGTAATCATGTGAAACCCAAACTCCTCTCTTTCCAAAAATTCATCTGTGGATCAAGCTTCTCTCCGGTTTTCGCCGGTTCTGATTTACACCTGGTGAGTATCGAAGGCCGTAAATTTTCAGCCCCCTCATCTGGCCTCGGTTCCTCAATTTTGGTGGGTTCCATGTTTCTTTCTCTAATTGAAGTAATCGAACCTTCAAATCCTTTGAAAAATCCCAGCTTCTCTTCACTTTCTGCATCCAATCTCGATTCTTGGTCAGATTCTTTGCAGACAGACTCTGTTTTCGATGTTGGGCTGTCATCTCCTCTGTTTTCCAGCTCAGTGCTCTGTTGCTGCTCTGTTCCTTCGTTGCTCAAACGTGACCCCCAAAATATGCCGCCTAAAGATGAAGATCTGTACGGTGCGGATCTGCATCGAGTCAGTAAAAGAGCGTTCTTTGGTGGAGAAGCAGCTGTGGAAACGTAAACTTTTGATTTCCCTTCTGATTCTTCATCGTCTTCTTCTTCTTCCGCTCTGTTGCTTTGTGGCTCTATATTTTGCCTTCCATTCACAAATTTTGGTTCAGTTCTCAAAGACTCTTCTCTAGTTTTGGACTTTCTAGGAAAGCCCACAATACAGAAGAGAGCCAACCTACGGCAGGCCGGTCTCAAAGACCTGACCTTGAGTTTTCCGTCCACATGGTGGCAAAACGAGGCGTTTTGCACCCATTTGCACCGCCTTTTGGGTTTGACGGGTCGGGTCTTGTCTTGTTTAGACCGCCTCACTTGGACCTGCCCCATGCAGGTGACTTTTGGAGAGGAAGGCTCTTGGGTTTCAATCGCTGCGTTCCTTTTTCTAACAAACATGGGGCTTGAACGTGACCTGCCTCTGCTTTTACCACCGACATTGCTCCTCAGAAACCTCATCAAAGGCGGCGGATATTTCTCCGGCCGACCCGGACTTGACATGGATTTTGCAGGGAGCTTCATTTCCCCCTCTCTGATGGAGTTCCTTGCTTGGTTGCCCTGGACTCGGTAATAAACCAAAAAATAATTTTAAAAAAATAATAAAAGAGAAAGATAAATATATTGTCCCTGCCTATTCCGCGTCTTCAATGGGCCGCCTGTTGAAGCTGGCTGAGATGTTACGATAACAACGAAAAGGAAAAGATATGAGGCTCAGTGATCACATGTGTGTTTGGTCGTTCTTCACTTGCTTTGCTTTTATCTTCGAGCTGGGGATTTTAATTTCCCTTTTTTTTTAATCTGTGCACGCATGGGTGAATCCGACTGTAAGAACAAGAGTTTCCTATTTCGAGGTTGTCGGGTTCGGTTTGCCTTTGGCTCGGGCCTTTCCGAAGTCAGTCAAGCTGTTTTTTGTTTTTTGGCACAATCCGACGCTGCCATTGGAGAGAGGTTTGTGCAGTTACGACGTCGTGTGAGTGTGAAACTGTCGGAGCATGTGCATGGGTTTTTATTTTGGTTGTTGGGTTTTTACCATTGGCGTTGCTTGGGATTAGACAGATTACTAACCGAGTTGGAAAGAGCTGTCGCTTAAAAGTTTCTATGATTTTAACGGCTATTGATACATCTGTTACTCTCTCTCTCTCTCTCTCTCTCTCTCTCTATATATATATATATTAAAACAAAGGTCAAAAAAGAGAAAGGGGGAAGGCATTGTGGTATTCAGTAACGACGCATCTTTTGCAAGTCTCGGCATCATTTTTGCAATAAAACGATTATTGAGCTTCTTAATCAATTGTCTTTAATTATCTTTTGCTGTCTAAGAAACAATCCAATAAGATCTGCCTGTGCTTAAATGCTAAAACTTGACCAAAGTACTTCCTACCTGCTGTCCTCGGATTCCTCAAAAAGTTTTAACTATTAGAACCAAACACTTATCCTCATAATAAAAACTTAAGATATTGATTAATGTACAACTTTATTTCCTTAAACTGACAGTCCAGAAAGAAAGTCTACATATTCAGCCAATACTAATTATGTTAACTATGATTTTACCAGACTATGGTGGCAAGTACTTAAACTGTCTGATTTAAATATTTACCCAACACATGAAAAAAAGAAATATCTATAGTTTATGATATACAAAATGATGTCAGTTTCATGTCCACGTCTGTTTTTAGTTTTATAATTGTAAAAACATAATCTCACTAGATACTTTAAATTTATTTCTCCTTTTTTTTTTTTTTGGCATTGGCTTCAAATTCATTTTATTTGCAAAATAATTGGTTAATTTTGTATACAGGTCATTTCGTTGAACCACGGTGATCCCATCAAACGATTTTAGGTCACTTTGACTTGAAATTTCTCTGTTTGAGTTCTTCTTTTTTTTTTATTTTCCAAAGCTAATAAAAGCTTACAACGACACACCTAACTTTCCCGTCTATTTCCTTTTGAATTGAACGTTCAAACATTACAGAATTTGGGAACCAGTTCGTGGTCCAAGCATTTTAAACATTGACAATCGACTCCCACAAAAATACGAAAACTCATCCACGCTTTACCCTGAAATTTACGCCCGTTGTTTGGGTTTGACACTTCCGAACCATTCGTAATTATTCACCGACGGCCCCTTGCGAACTGATACGCAGACCATGAAGTTGCACAGAAGGGACCCACTCACCATCTTTTAAAGATCGGGAAGTTGGGAAGTGCTGTCCAATCTTTTATCCTTCCCCACCAGAGAAAGAACCGACAGGGTTTGGTGTTTTAGTAATTTTCCACTGTCTAGCAGTCCAATGAGTAATAATTTTCCGGAAGACGAGAACGAGAAGTCCACTCAGGGTTCACATTTCTTTTCTAGAATTCCAAAAAGATGCCTGGTCAGGCTAGAAAAGTCGAGATGAGGAACTGCCGGAGCTCTAAACACTATGAATGCAATCTCGAAGCACATAATATAAGACAAAGATTGCATCAGCCTGCAGATTTCATGTTCAAATACAGTTTTCTTTTACAAATTTTAAATATTACAAGGATTGTAAAAATCAGGTTATTTCATTGGAATATGCAAAATTAAAGATTAGATGTTCGGAGACGTGAAAATAAAACATCTTCCTGAATACAAAATACTAATATGCAACATTTCTTCCAAGTCCAAAGCCTAGGATACCCCCCTTTTTTTTTTATCTTAAAATACTGTGATTCAACGGATACTACAGAGAGGTTGGTAAAGTCAAATTTGACAGAGACAAACAATTTGTACGCAAGGAACCCACATGGATGTGGCCCCCACATGGCACCAAATCTGACGGCATTCTATAGTTGCCCGCTAAATTACCTCAGCCAGGAATATGTACACTATTTTCGTCGGGTCAGCCAGTTGCGCAGAGCAGAATGGTCTTTTCATCGCATCCACTGATTTTTTCTTGATCCGAGGCTGCCGTTCTCATCCTCTTCAATGGTACACTCCTGCCCTTCTCAGCTCCATCATATGGGAAACAATGCTACGGCTTAGATCAACTGGCACTCTCACAACCAGGTTATCGTGGGTGTACCTTACGTTATCCTCTTCATAATATATGTTATGATGATTTTTAATTGGGGGCTAAAAAAAATCACACGTATTCTAGCTTGAAAGGATAATAATAATGTAACATGGCTGATACAGATGACGGGGAGATTTCAGTCAGGCGTCTTACAGGATCCTTCAACGCTTGAAGTTCAGCTTCCTTGTCGCGTTTGGATTGGGCCAATTATAGCTCAGATTCTAGCTTGTTCAATGAGTGAGTGGAAGAGTCTCCGATCCAATTCAGATGGCAGCACTCCATGGCATTGGTAAGCAACGCCATGGCCCTCTGGTCCATGAAACCCCCTGGATGATCTCTCAGCATGCACAACCTTTCTCTGGTCAAAATCAAGTAATTCATATATCACAGCTTGGTTACGGACTTTTTCTGGTCATCAACATCCATGTATATTTGTAACCGTCCGGTACACTTGAACATTTTCATATACAAAAGTTGTAGTCTTTCTTTTCATGTGTATCAGGTTCGAGACATTTTGTCCCAAGATAAGTAATTGCTTACTGACCAACCAGCTTAGGCACACGAGCAAAACTCTTAGGGGACATTAGTGGATCAAACCCTATCTCCTTCACATTCCAACAAATGTGTGCTTTAATTTGGATCTACCCAAACACCAAGAAAAAACAAAACTGCCAACTATTTGTGCTCTTTAACCTACTAGCCCCAAATGCATTTATATTAACACAGTAACATACAGATTGTGTATGTATTGACATGCACAACATGCGCATGAAGTGCATGAACGAGGACAAAAAATGAAAAACACAACCCGGTGCACACAAGGACTGGTTAGTAGAATAAGGGCATTACCCTGAATGCTGAACTTCAACCATACCACGCTTTGATTCCCTCACGACAGAAAAGTGATACTAGATAAAGGGCATAATGGCAAGACACCAAAGGAAATACTAATATTTCATATTAAAAAAAGATACTGTTAAATCAAAGAGCATTTAGGTGAGGAAATTTGTACTTCCATTTTTTGAAAAGGCTGACCTCTCCCAAATTTCGCCTTGTTACTTCACACCTGGGAGCTTCAGTGGTGGAAAAAGGAAGTTTTTGCAGTTTTGATTCCAGCTCCGCTGCCAGGTGATCCATCTCTGGCACCTCTGTCTATGCTTCTTAAGTGAGAACACTGCTTGGGCATTCAGCATCATCAATCAGTGGGAGCCCAGAAACTTCCGCGTCATTACAGTCCTTCCCCGATGTGCTTGATTAAATAAGCACTGGCTGAGCATGACCAAAAATATTTCTCAAGCTGGCAGCAATCCTTAGTTCATGAACAATCATTGAAGTCTCATCCATGGCAATGCTCGGCTTAGCGACCTCAGCTTTCGCCACTGACATCATGTAAATGATTCCAACACCAAGAACCCAACTGCATAAAGAGTTATCTATGCAGTATATAATCATATGCATGAAAATGTTATCACCATTGCTTCACAAATACACAATGTGTATTGAAGCAGAAACTTGAAACACACATCATTCCATGTAATGTGAAACAAAATAACAAGAAGGCTGCTATTCCACTAGACGTGTGAAAAACAAGGATGAAAAATCTTATATGAGAAACTAAAATTATGCCAACATTTTTTTTTTTCAATTTAATGAACTTACGGGTGCTATATGAATCAATTTCTAGGATTTGTCTAGTAAGCAGTTATTCCATGGGAAGCACGCATGCTTGTCAAACACAATCCAGTTTCCAGAAGACAAACTGCAAATTACTTACCCAGCGCTGCATTTCAGGACTTCATTAATATTGGGGATGCTAACAGTTGCTATGTTGAAGTTACATTCGTGGATCTAAAGAAAAAACAAGGTTAGGATACCAAGAGCAGATTAGGCATGCAACCGGGCAATTAGACAAGCACCATTTGACATTTAGCATGATTTTTAACTTGCTTGGAAATAGTTACACATGTAGAAACAAAACAGACGGGCCGGAATTTGTGTGCAAGTGAAATCTACTTGTTCCCATCTACAGTCCCACATTCGTGTACAAAGCAATGCCAATTAACTGAGACTTTTAATTGCTTGAACTCAAACTCACGAGGCTTTCAATTGCGTTAATGTTAACAATGTTTTGCTCCTCCAATAATGTACTTCTCCATATCGAAACTCAACAGCACTAACTGCTGTATTCTTTACATGTCACTGTTTCTTCCCAGCCACCAAACAATCAACACATTCGAAAAACATTGGTGCAAACCTTTAGAACAAGATGATCCGCACTTGGCAGGGACATCCTTAGTCTTGGAAGTCCTCATATTCAAGCAAACCGCAAACCTACTCTCACTCCCTTACAGGAGGCTGCCAGCAAGGGCAGTGCTTTGAGGTTGATTTGAAGCGCTTGATTTAATTAAGTGTTTGGCCACAAGGGCAGCGGATGCAGCTACTGCAGCAGCAGCAGCTAAGAGAACTTGCCACATTGCCGGTGATCAAAGATGGGACACTCAGATCCGGATCCAGGTTTAAAGAACTTTAACATACATCTATCGCTTGTTTCCTAGTTATGCTCTTTCAACATGGAAACAAAATTAGTTTGGATTTCCGCTTTTGACCCCCGCGGCCCTAAGTTCTGGGTTTAGTCGCACGCAGCGCAGATTTCACATGCTTTTCTGTGTCCAAATCCAGAAAATAATCACCTCACGTGATTCTAATTTGGAAACATTATCTAGGTAGTTGATTTTCCTAGATAAAGATCTAAAAAAATTACATACCAAGACCCATAAAAGAAAGAGGAGGAAAATAAAAGAAAAAAGTGGCTCCATTATGCAATTAAATCACCAGGCCTCTGAAAAGCAAGCAACGCACTTCACAGATTTATAATAGAAAATTAAAACCAAATAAAATTGTTTTGAACAAATGGATCACCGTGAAACAATTTAAACCAACCATTCAATTCATTGGAGAATATATCATCATCTCATCAAAAAGGTCACGATGTTAATTATTTAACCAAATTAAGTTCCTGACAATATAAGTTAATATCAAATTCCATCCCTGGATATTCTATAGATGAACTTTTTCAAAGTCTAAGTGCAGGTATATTTGTCTTCTGCAGCACTCCTTCCAGTTGCTGTAGAAATTTTGTGAGTAAAACACAACATAAGTTATTCATACTCCTTGAGAGCAACCAGAATCCCAATGCCCAATGTCCCAACGGCTCTCCATTTGGTCATGCAAATGAAGAGTCACAAATAAGAACTGCCCTAACTAAATTGTGTTGTCCCCGTTAAAAAGGATAGCATCCTGGAGCAAATCTTTGGAGCAATAATCCTGCAATGCATAGCAAGACATTCAAACATGCGTCCATACATCAACATTGCCAGGAGAATTTTTTCAACAACAGAACAAACACAGAACAGAGACAACAAAGGAAAGAAAGCTGATTAATAGTTCAACCGTACAGGGAACACATAAAAGTCTGCCTTTAGCCTCAATACTTGTTCATTGTAGATATAAGACTGGCCAAATAGTTTAAACCGAGCCACTGGTTTGTTGCTCATCCCAGCTTGTCAAGTATTAAATTCAAAATCTTTTTTCTTTCCCCTTCAAAATCCACCATGAAATTCTTGTTCTGTTCATGCTAGTTTAGGTTGTAGAACTCTTAACTATTCAAACATTCTATGCAACTAGAAAACATGGTTGGTGGCTCTTAGCCAACTTCGGGATGTATCCTACTTTGTTTTTTTTTTTTTCACTCAACTTATTGGCTTACATGAATCCTTTTTGCATTGCGTAGCTAGTAAATCCGAAACCTTCATTCTGCCCCAACATCCAAAAAAATTGCTGGTGAATAGGATGCCCAATCAAAATCTCACCCCACAACCATTCATGGTGAACATCATAATCTTGATCCTAAACAGGTGAAGTGTGAAAAATCGGCAGGCATTTACAGATGTGTCGACTGTGTAGTAGAAGAATCTGGGAAAATACTTTCATTTGCATGTGTAAGCGAAAGTGCATTCAGGTTTATTCTGGTGTCATTTCCACGTGAAGACAATTAACAATAGAATCAACGGCAACATTGTTAAGAAGAAAAAAAAATGCAATGACCCCAAAAAACTTGCTTCAAGTTTGGAAGTATCATTGCTTAACAATATTATAGTAGAAAGTGGAAAGATACGACATTTACGGGATTTCATTACCTGTACATATATCATCAGAAAAAGACAATATGCTATCAAAAATAAAAAATCCCAAATTCCAATGGTTCACAAGAAGCAAAGAATGTCGGAGTTACATATACATACCGAGAAAAGCAATGGCCACCCATCAATTGGACTTGGTAGTCGTACTCTTTCTAGCAGCTCTGGCATTATTATACTCAAACTCAAACACATTGGGTATATGAGAAGTATCCTTCATAAAAAATAGCCTCCCAAACTTGCTCTCCTCGATCACGGGAAAATAATCGTGGATCACCGAATTCACCAGCCAAAACCACGCCGCTCCGAGCGAAATCCCCAACGTAGCGCCGGCGAACACCTGCGCCACCGTGTGGTAGCCGAGGTAGACCCTCGAGTACATGGTCAAAACCGCCAGTGACCACGGCAGGAAATTCGCGGCCCACTTGTTCCTAATCTCCGACAAGCCCAGCCCTTTCACGGTCAAGAGCGTGAAGTAGACGGCGAAGAAGAACATGTACTGGGAATGGCTGGAGGGCCAGCCGTGAGAATCGCACATCTCGAGGAGAGCGCAGGTCTCCGGTCGGGCTTGCTGGACCGATTTCTTGATGAGCTCGTTGATGAACTGGGAAATGAGAAGGCCGATCGCGAAGAACATGCCTTGCAGCTCGCGCCGGAACATGAAATGCGAAACGAACCCGCCCAGGCTTATAAAGACCGGGACTAGCGAGACCCATGCTAGTAAATGGCCCAATTGATCGCCCTTTTCGTACCGGACATGGGTGAGAGTCACGGCTTTGAGTCGCGGGGCCATGGGTGATCGTTAGATACGGAGAAAGTTGTGGCAGATCCGAGCAGCCGGAAGGCATACGCTTGTTGTTTGTTTCTCGAAAAGCGCTGACGGGAAAATTGAACGGGAATGAGGAGCGAGAGATAACCGGTGACACGTGTGCTTGATGCTTGCGAAGTCGAGAGCCTGATCAGATGTGAACGAGATCTCGGTGGGCACTAGGGACACGTGAGGTACGACGAATGAAAAATTTAAATAAATCACTAACTATTCGATTTCATAGAGGTAATTGCCAATTTGGTTTAATGAAAATTTTTTGAGGAATATATTAAATTAAAAAAATTATTCATCTCTATTAATTATATGAATAGTCAAATTAAAAAAATTATAAATTTATTTTTTTAAAAAAATACATGCGTATAATTATACTGTTACTTTAAGAATCTTTTTTCTGTAATTAAATTTTATTTTGAGTAAATATAATTACAAATTTTGTTCGATAGATTATAATTAAATGAATGAGAATCCTCCTCTTTCTCTTTCTCTCTTTTGTAGCCTAAGAAAATTTACAATGTTGAATTTTGTATCGCATAAATCCGCTCTTGCTGCATTGCGGCAGTATCAATGTCATATCATTATGAAATTAATAACATCCATTGGCGGGCGTAATAACAATACTGTTTGTTTAGTCTAAAGCAACTAAATGTCGTTGCGCAATAATTCTGACGCGGAACCATCGTCAGACCAAGGAACATGGCATTCGACGGCATTCGTAAAAATTGATTCTTCCCCTCTGCCCATGACCCAAAACGAAAGAGAAACTGTGGACTCGCCGAATGATATAATCCAAAACATTGAAGAAGGGCCCGGTTACTTTTAACTTGCCGGCAGCAATTACCCAATTTATAGGTCAATTCGTGGCTACGTCCCCCATTCATTTGTGAAATCAAATTTGTCCCCAGTTTTTTTGTTGCATCAATTTCGTATTGGGAACGATGTCGTTTCTCATTTTTAATAACACCTGTCAGGGAAACAAATATCATCGAACCATTAGCCCGACTGGTCTATGCATCGATATGATAAAAATACGAGAGGATCCTCTCGATGGGCAAATTGCCAGCCGCTTAAATTTGTCAAATATTTATCATACCTGCAAATCCAATAAAATCTTGCATTGAGCGAATTGGAGCGAAGGACGACAAGTAATGGGAGAGGGAAGCCGTGCATCCCTCTCTCTTAAAACCTCCTTGATTTTTGGTCTCTTAAACCTTGCGTTTTTTTTTTTTTTTTTTTTATAAATGTTTTGAACTTAAGGGTAACTGCTAACCGGGGGATGAGAATATACCCACCTAGAAAATTTGCATAAAATTGGCAAGTTAAACCACCTACGGACGCACCTACAGAAATGCTTTTATTAGTTACCTAATACGAAGACCGGCCAAATTGAAGCCATAGTTTACGAACATGATTAGATAATTTAGTAATAACTAACATCCTGCAGGTTTGCCTCACTCAAAATTTTTCTCGCCCCACAGAAAATCTGAAACTGAATTGATTGACCTACCGAAAGGTTTTAAACCATTACAAGTTTTTGGACTAGTCATAAATTTTTTAGTCTTCGTCATGTAAGACGAATATTGCGTAATTTTATTATATTTAATTACACAATCCAATAATTTTTTAATAAATAAAAGTAAATTCTAAATATATTAGTCATTGAACTTATAAACTAATATTAAGGATCATTTGTTATTTTTTTATTGACTTTTTTTAATAAAACACTTATCACTTAAAATTTATTAAATTTAAATGGGTTTTTTTCTGTAATTAGAGTCAATATAAAAAAATGTTAAAATATCAAATATTAGAAATCAATATTTAGATTTAGATAACTTTGTGAATAATTTTAAATGATAAGATAAGATATTATATATATATATATATAATAATTTTATAAGATGTATAGAGGAAATACATATATTTAATTAATATGCAAATTTTGTAAAATTATATTTAACACAACAATAAAATATTTATTTATAATTAAATGGTCATAAATTATAAATTTAAAAATATATATATTCAAAAAATACAATAAAAATCTTAATTATTGGTTACGTAATAATTGATATTCAAATTTAGCATTGTTAAGTCTACAATCTTATTATAAAACAAATAATACTAAATATTATACAAAGTTTTATTAATTTATTGTAAAATATTATTTTATATTATGATGAATAATTTTTTTGATATTTTATCAAATAATATTTTTCTTAATAAGTAAATTTTGTATTAGGTAAGTCTTATTGTGCTACATTGAATTAACAATCTTATATTTTTGTTGAACTCAACTAAACTAATATTTAAAGCCATAATTTTGGTTAAACCATACAACCAACAAACATGAGTGTGATACCATAGCATTCGTAAAAGTCGATTCTTCTCCTCTATTCGAACCCTCCAATTATTACAACTCATATAACGAAAGAGAAAGGGTGGACTTGACATTAGATAAAATCCAAACATTAAAAAACCACAGAATAGCAGACAACTTGAGGAGAAAAGGCCTCGGGATTCTGTTGGTTAAACTTCATGGCGCTTGTGACAGCGATACTTTTTGATTAGTCTCCAACAGGGCATTTCCTCTCGCTTTAAAACAAGGAAAAAAATTTAATATTCAATTTCGGATACAGAAAAAAAAAAAAGGGCAAAAAATGACAACTCTTTCACATATAAAGCGTCAAATCTTGCATTAGGTACCATTTCGAGCAGGGGGTAGTGGAGGCTGATGTCTCGGGTTCGGTCCCGTCGGTCCATAATCATCAAGCGTCATTTTTTCAAATACTTTTCGATTTGTGACGGATCGGACATCTCCTTTCTCTACAAACCAAGGAAATTAATAAAATCAAAAATTAATTTTGCCTACAAAAGATTAATAGTTGTCAACTCTTTGCTCCCTCGCGCGCCCACACACGCACACGTTCACACAAAAGTAGACAGAAACATTCAATCTTGTATTGGTTAACCACTACGAGGAGGAGGAGAAGGCTGATGTCTCGGGTTCGGCCCCGTCGGTCCATAATCATCGAGAGTTATTTTCTCGAATATTTTTCGATTAGTTTCGGACAAGACATTTGCTTTGTCTGCAAAACAAGGTCAGAAAACTTAAAATTTAATCATACATATGAAAAATTGGCGAAAATTGAAAATCTGTGTCTTACACAGGCACAGAAAAACATTCAATCTTGTATTTTGTACCGTTGCGAGGAGGAGGAGGACGACGAGGAGGTTGATGTCTCGGGCTCGGTCCTGTCGGTCCATAATCGTCGAGGGTTATTCTTTCGAATACTTTCTGATCAGTTTCCAACAAGACACTTGCTTTTTCTTCAAAACAAATAAGAAGAAGATAAAATAATAATAATAAAAAATTTGATGATTGATGTCACATTATAAAAAATTGAGAACTGTCTCTCTCTCTCTCTCTCTCTCTCTCTCTCTCTCTCTCACACACACACACACACACACACACACAAAACATTCATTGGGTACCATTAGGAGGAGGAGGTCCATCGAGAGTAATAAATTTTTTTAACTCATAAAAATTTGTTAAAAATTGAGTAAACACACTCCCTTTAGAAAAACAAATCAATCTTCAGTGTTTAATTGGATTTTGGATACATATGTTTGTATTTAGGTGGGTCAATTGGTGGTTACATCCACCTCTCAATTTTTCAATCAGTTTTCTGAAGTCGATCAGAGTGAACAAAATTACCCATTTAAATAACACCCTTGAGAGTAAGAAAATATCATCGAACTATCTGACCGGCTGATCCCATCTGTCGATAGATACGATACAAGGACCATTTCAACGGAGACAGCACGCTGTTTAAAATTAACAAATGCTTTAACGCATACCTGCAAATGCAGTACAACATTGTGAGCGAATTAGAGCAAAAAAGAACGACTGGAGAGAGAGGCAAGCCATCCCTATGCGACGGAATCCACCTTGCTAAGGAGAAAGAGTCTTTTTAAGAGTTATAAATATGGATATTTTAAACTCTAATAGTTTACTTTTTGAAAAAAGTTAATAGTTTACTTGTAATGGGACAAACACGTTGACGAAAGAATTTAATGAAATTTTTATCGGTAAAAAAAAAAAAAAAGAGGATACTTAAATCTTATAAATATAAATTTTATGTAAGTTACTTTTAGAAAAAAGTTAATGGTAACGCGCGATACCTCTCTCTTCAATGTCCCTGATTTTCACTCTCTAAGTCCTCCTGGATTTTTTTTTTTTGTTTTGTTTGGATGTTCCGAGCTTAATGGCATCTGCAAAGTGGCGACGGCGATTATATCGATGACAAGAAGGACAGAAATGACAATGTATCGAAAGCATGAAATTCCAGGATCGCCTGATTTTGAGGAATAAAGCAGGTACATGCATTTGATTTTATTTCTCACTTTCTCCTTTACTCAAAAACACTTTAATTCATTAAATAAATTTAATTATTATAATATCATATATTTAAAAGTTAATACAATTTACTAACTCTAGATTTTTTATTCAACTAAATTAAATATTTGACATTATTTATAATTTAACCTATTTTTTATTTTTATTCTAGTAACGTTAAAGTACACATTCTACTTTTTAAGGTAAAATTTTATCACATTATTTTTTATTGAATGTATCAATATCTTCACCATGAATTGAAACTCCTTTGTATACTTTAATTTAAAGTACTTGGTAGATATTAGATTTTAGTTAGATCAGATAACATTTATCACAAAATTATTATTTTCTCAATAATAAATTTATAAAATACAAATATCCCCTTCTCCTTTCTAGCACAATTAGTTTAATATTACTAGCATTCTTGTTACGTTACAAAATAAATAAAATAAAATAAAATAAAAACTCCCAGACGTCTCTGCCATTGTTAGTATTGTTCAAAGAAAAATTGAATTGGTCTGCTTAGTCAGTCTGTCAAAATTTATGAAGTTGAAATCCCAAATTACAACAGTTTGTTTGGGTCAACAAAATTGTTATTAACAGATATGGGTATTGAAATCACATTAATCATAAAAAAACCGTATTTTTAGGATTTAAACGTTAAATAATTTGCGATGATTAAAAACAAACATCATATTACTTGGAACAAAACAAAAACTTAAATGAAAAAAGTTGAACGTGTTAATATAGAGATTTACTTCAAAAAGTAAAAGAAAAATCAAATTCCAAAAATAATATAAATTTAATAAAAATATGTCCAAAAAAGATTATAGCTGCGCAAAATGCGGACTGAGCTCTTGTAACACATATGATAGCTATTCACTTATAGAACAATTGGAGAATGAAATTGAATAAAACAAAAAAGTATTAATGGATGAAAATTTTGAAATCAAAATGCATGCTTGCTATGGGATGAAAATTTTCTGAAGAAAGCTTTGTTTCTGGTTATTCTAACCTGCACACATTGGGTATTTGGGCCTATGTTTTTGTGAAGCCCATTCTATTGGAAATACAGTTTGCAATTTTTCCAGCTGCAGCAGGCCCACGTGCTCCAGTCCTCAATTTGAAAGGTGAACTTTTGGGGGCTCAATGCAAGTTCACCTACCAGGGGAAATTTTTTTTCACACGTCTCATATTTTTAGTACAACTAATTAAAATTTTAAATTTTTTAGCCCCCCCCCCCACCTTGTAACAAATACATACATACATACATTTATTGAAGTACTTTTTTAAAAAAATAAATGAAAAAAATGTCAAAGATAACGGGAGTTTAAGATAAAAGTTAATTATTAAAGAAATGTTAATGTCCGTCAATTGTGGATGCTGGAAATATGGAGGGTCGTTTTGCAAATATCTCAGATCAAAGGATAAGCCGCTGTGACTAGGTGACATTCAACAAACGAAAAAAAAGAAACCCGCTACCCGCAAAGCTCCTGTGCTCCGAGGAGCGAAATAGAGTGCAAAGGCTCTCCTCGACCCTTATTATGATGGCCGAAGATGGATCAGTTCCTCACAGAAGAGAACCTATTAAGTCTTCAGGTTAGCCTCGTTTCTTCTTCTTCTTCTTAAATTTCTATTTGGTTTCCGAAGAGAAAAAAAAAATGGAATCAAAAAGAGTGGAGATACGAAAACAATATTCGTGAAATACCGTTAGCTCAGGCCCAGCATAAATGGTTTATTTTAACTGACTTTTCCTTTTATACTTTACCGTGTGGTCAAGTTGGGAATGTTGCGGCGCAGAGGCGGCGGCAAAATGCGGTGGCGGTGGGGAAAGAGAGGAGAGAATCGTTGGTGCGCGCAAAGCGACTTTGCAGAGCGGGGACTAGTGGTGACGGCGATGTTCCCGTTGAGAATGAGATGATGGTTGATGAAGAGCAATCGATTATCGAGGCCCAAACGAAATCGGCCGCGGAAGAGTTGAAATCCGCTCTATCTTTCCGGTATGTCAACATGTAAACGTTACTGAATACAATGGGCGATGAAAATTGGCTTGTTATTCTCGGGAAACCTGGAGAAATTGCTATTGGAAATGAAAATTGAAGGATTATAAAATATTGGAAGAGCCTTCAATTGTGCTGGTTGAACTCGGTATTAGGTACAAAATTAGCAGGATTTTATAAATGAAAGCGCCATACCGTGTCATGGAGCTTAGCATAATGTTTGATGCTTGAATGCCTCATGTTTATATTTTATTTTGTTACCTTTTGTTCATAGACTGCATTATGTTTTTGGCTGTGTTGAAAATTTGCATGATTTTTCATTTGGATTTACTTCCACCATCTGCAATATCTTTAGGGGGAAAGGTGCAATGCAGAAGGTAGTTGGTGCCCTTCGTGAACTAAGGCGTTTGCTGTCAAGAACTGAATTTCCTCCTGTTGAGGCTGCTGTGAGTGCTGGAGCAATTCCTCTACTTGTGCAGTGTCTTTCATTCGGCTCTCCAGATGAACAGGTTTGAAGAATTGTTAAATTCTTATTTCTTGGTGCACTAACAAATAATGCACATCTCTGTACATTTGTCTGAGTAGGCTACTATGTGGTGATTAATAATTACATTTACCTAAGAAATCATGGATCTCAATCTCTGTTGGGTTTTGATTGCCTGTGGCTCATTCTTTTCTTTTTGCTGCATACTGTCGGCAGTTGCTTGAGGCAGCATGGTGCCTTACAAACATTGCAGCAGGACAACCAGAAGAAACAAAAGCATTGTTACCTGCATTACCATTGCTTATTGCACATCTTGGAGGTTGGTAACAACTAGTTCATTGCCTTTTTGAGATCAAGAATGTTGTCCCTGTATTTCTCATACTGCATTGTATGATCTTTGGATGTGATCCAGAAAGATGACAGCAATTAATAGTTTTTTTACCACAGTCGAACTTCTGCAACTTGATATTGCAGTTTTCTTCTAGCCTAAAAAATCCCCAATGTAGTACATTCCGTTCCCTTTTTAAATGGCCAAATAAGTATCTGTTTCTAAGTCTCTAGTTGTGATGGCGTGCTTGTGCAGAAAAGAGTTCTTTGCCTGTTGCTGAGCAATGTGCATGGGCATTAGGAAATGTTGCCGGTGAAGGAGAAGATTTGAGGAACATTTTGCTGTCCCAAGGAGCCTTACCAGCTCTTGCAAGGATGATGCTGCCAAACAAGGGTTTGACTGTAAGAACAGCTGCTTGGGCCTTGTCAAACCTGATTAAGGTTTGAAACCTCTCCCTCATCCACCCGGAATGGGAATAGTCTCTACTAGCTTCAAGGTTGAATTTATAAATACTAGTCCTTAACAGTGCAGAGACAATCTCTCTGTGACAATAAAGGTTTCCCCATACCTCAGTGTACGAACCTAGTGCATTAGGGCTCCGTGTCCTTTTTAGTTCTTAGCTGGACCACTTGGAGTAGGGTACCTATTTCTGAACAGCACTTACCTCTAGGAAAGTGAGCTGCACAGAGTGCACCTGCTCATGTTCATTTTCTTGCCAACATCTGAAGAATGTTCCCTGGATTGGATGCAGTACTACCTTGGAAAATGAAATTCTGAACAGAAGTTGTGATGCTAGTGCCCAGCTTGTATTGAGATGCCTCACAAAATGGATATTTCTTGTATCCTTTCCCTAGGTGATGCCGAAGAAATTTCGGAATCCTTGTATGATACGAGATTATACATGTGAATGTTTTATTGTTATTTCTTTGAGATTATCATATTTCATGCGTCAGCTAGTTTCCTGCAGTGATATTCCAATGCCCTTAAATTCTTTGCCTCTCTGTTGATGTCTATATGACATTAATTTGACAAAACAAGCCTCTGTATTCTTGATTACATGTCACCTGGTGTCAAATGCTTAATGGCTATTAAATTCTCTTAGCAGCTTCCACCATGTCAATTGCTAGGTGCTAGAATATCTCTTTCTACATCAAGCTGACTATTGATCTGTAATTGGTTAAGATAAAGCCTTTGAATTTAGCTGCCTGTTGCACCATGAGGGTGATACAGCCTCATTACAACATGTTTGCCTCCTGGGCTCAAGCCCCAATGCTGACAACTTTAGTTAATAATAGACTATATCTCATTATTTAAACGATGTTGGGTTGTGTTGAATAGGAAATTTCTTTTCCTGTCTGCTCCTTAAATTTCCATCTAATGTTGCTTCACCGTGCTTCAATGTAGGGACCCGATCCTAAAGCTGTGACTGAACTCATTAGGATTGATGGGGTACTGGATGCAATTCTTCGGCACTTAAGAAAAGCGTAAGTCTGGTCTCCTGACAATGGAATAAATTATGCCAAGTGTTTCATTCTAGTTTTAATTTTAGAAGACTCTTCATCTGTCTTCCCTGATATAATAATTGGTTCTCTCTGTTTGTAGGCTTCCTGTTTCCAAAAGCCTACTTACCTGTATTATGTTGCATACCAAAATCTTTGTATGATATGAGAAGTATTGGTTCAAAGCCTGCAAAAAATTTTCTTCTGTCATTGCAAAGGGTCCAATTTGTTAAAGATTATCACTTGATAAAAGTTCAGATTTCTCCATATGACCACATCACATTCATGATTTCTTGGGTGATTTCTCCTTTGCAAATGAATTGGCATTGATTTGTGGTTATTGTAGAATAGTTTATGGGACCGTGTTCATACATTTTTGTACTTCTCTGGTAATGACTGCTTATCTACATGTGATTAATTGTACTGCAAATGATATTGGGAGGTCACATGATGCAAGCTGCTCATCACAGAATGTGGTTTATTTTTTATTGAGTGTAGCTTAGTAAACATTACTTTAAATTGCATGGACAATGCTGTCAGTGTTCTTGCTTCTATTTGACCACAGTTAGAGACAGTAATGGTGTTCCACATTTAAGGCTTTGTTGTGAACTGAACTTGACTTTGGGAACAATTCCTGTAAAAATAATTACTTTGAGACACCATATCTAGTTGCATTTGTTCACAATTTGTTTTGGAAAAGTTATGGGATTGCTTTAAAAGTTCTTTAGTTTCAAGCAAAATTGTTCCCTGAGATAATATAAATGGATTTGCTTGTCAAATTCAGGGATGATGAGTTGGCCACTGAAGTAGCATGGGTAGTTGTGTATCTATCTGCACTTTCAATCATTGCTGCCAGGATGCTGGTGAAGAATGATCTCTTGCAGCTGCTTGTACAAAGATTGGCAACATCAGACAGCTTGCAGTTGCTCATTCCGGTAACAAGCAATACGAGAGCTTATGAAGCCTTTGCCAAAGCATGCATTTTATTATTTTTTTCATTGCTTTGTATGCAAAGGTTAATATTATCTATTATACTTGGTTAAATCTTTTATGACTGGAGAAGATCTTATGATGCTTTCAATTGTTATGTCCCTATTTTCTAGTTGAATACACATGCATTAGAAAGGGCGTTATGCTCCTTTTCAATCTCCAATGTTGTATTAATGGTAGCTGCAACTTATCAAGGGGAACCAAGCTTATGCATGTTTCATGTATTATGTTCTAGTGGCTTGGCATTATGAAACTGCAGCTTATGCATTGGGGTTGTTTATAAGGTTACTATCATCTGACCTTTCATCATATGATAAGTGGTTTCCCGTATAGGTTCTGCGGAGTTTTGGTAATCTTATAGCTGGTGATTCACATGCAGTTACCAGTGTTCTTCTCCCTGGGCAAAAAATCACAGGTTTCCCTTGCTTCACATGATATGCTTTAATCTTAGCGACTCTCTTGTTCAAAATGTAAAATTATATGAGATTTTCAGATAATGTCCTTGAGGTCCTAGTAAAATGTCTGAGGAGTGAACAACGGGTCTTGAAAAAGGTGAGTCTCTGAGTTGGCATGCCTTTGTCATTCTAGTGTTAAATTTTCTTTCCTAACTGAAAGCTTTATCATATGTTTAGGAAGCTTCCTGGGTGTTGTCTAATATAGCTGCTGGTTCAATTGGGCAAAAGCAGCTGATATTCTCTAGTGAGGCAGTCCCACTGCTATTGCGCCTCATTTTAACCGCACCATTTGATATAAAGAAGGAAGCGGCGTATGTTTTAGGTAACCTCTGTGTTGCTCCAACAGAAGGTAATGGCAAGCCAAACCTGATTGTTGAGCACTTGGTTTCCCTAGTTGGTAGGGGATGCCTCCCTGGTTTTATTGGCTTGGTTAGATCTGCTGATACTGAGGCTGCAAGGCTAGGAATTCAATTTATGGAGCTGGTAAGCAAATGTATTATTCATTCTTTTATATGGGCTTATCCAATATGAAATTACCACATGGGTGTTTCAAACAGTGTTCACCTCTTTTTTTTTTATTTTTTTTATTTACTTCCATTTTTTTCGTGGTTTGTTCCGGTGGTATTATTAAATCATTAGCAATAAGATTTGATCCAAGTGTCAGAGCACAACCTGTAACTCAAACTAGTTTGATATCTTCAACTTAGAATCCATGATCACCCAGAGTCAGATGTTTTGTTTCCCAGCTAAACCACATGGGCCATTGACATTTTCTTCTTCTGTTTTCTGATAAATTATAGAGTGAATAAGATCACTTTTGGTTTTAATTTTAAAGTCACGAACTATTTTTGTTCGGTGCTGAAATAAAAGTTTAGGAAAAGAAAGATAAACGGAGATCTTTTTTAATGTCTCAAAAGAGGTTTATGATTCTCAAACAACCTAAATTAGATGTCGTAATAATCTATTTGTGCATGTAGGTTTTGAGGGGGATGCCAAATGGCGAAGGCACAAAGCTTGTGGAACAAGAGGATGGAATTGATGCCTTGGAAAGATTTCAATTTCATGAGAATGAAGATTTGAGAATGATGGCCAATGGCTTAGTCGACAGATATTTTGGCGAGGACTATGGAGTTGCTGAGTAGGGTAGGCTGCAAGGGCTGCCGATAATTCCTAACCCGTCGTGTTGTTGTGCAACAAATTTTCCTTTAAATATATATTTCAGCACTGTAAATTAACGAAGCCGAAGACTATTGGCCTAGAAAAAAAAAAAAAAAAGAAAGGTGGGGGGTGGGTTTTGATCTATGGTAGGCTCGTCTAAACTTCTATTTTGGGACTAGTGAGTTTTTATGGAGTCGAGTAGATTATATATAGAACGGTGGGATGTGGAGGTTTGTAATTTTAGTAATCTTACCCGGAGGGCTCCCTCTTTTTATTAATGCTTGAGGGGCAAAAGGAGGTAATCAAGTGTCAATGCTTTCGTAAACCTTATTTTTTTCTTGCATATTCTTTTCCCGTTAGGATTTTGTTTCTTAATTTCGTTTCTTTAGAGCGGTTGATTTAATTAAGATTTACTTTAGATATTGAAATTGACGACGTTGTAAATGGGACGACCCTACGTGACCCCAGTTTTACGGGGGTTAATCTAGCAAATGAAATTCAATCGCAGTGGTGGTGGGAAAGTCATCGTCAAATGTTTGATGATTTGGGTGGTGGTGTCCACAAGAAAATTAAATACATGAGGGTGAGAAAAGAGTAATGTTAAAAATTAGGAAAGTTTTTCAAATTTATTATAAAAGTATTGTTTTTATTGATGTTGATTTTTATTTATAAAATTATTTAACAAAGTATAAAAATTATTTATTTATTAAAATTAGTATAATAATAGTCATTTTTTAGTACTTTATTAGATTGTTTTATTGGTGAAAATTTGTTTATTTTAATAAAGACAATATTTTTATAATAAAATTTTAAAATATATTAGATTTCAATATTATTGAAGATAATATTTTATAATAGAATTAAAAAAGTTTTTCTTTACACTTAATATTATTACAGAGAAAATCGTAAATCCCTGCCAGATTGGTAACCGTAGAAAACCGTAATTAGATATTTTTCTATTTTGGTTCTTGGAGCGCACGACTATAATTTCAACGCTAGAATTTCGCTATTAAAGAATAAAATCCTTTTAAGACGTGGCAGAATTTATATCGCAAGATCAAAATAATGAAAATTTCCAACGGCTAATGGGAGGTCTCAACCCAAACCGTTGATCAGAAAATCGAACGGCTCAAGCAGAAACCCTAGTTACACCAAAGCGCTCAGGGTTACTACTTAAACCAACATAAGCCCCCATATCAATTCTCTGTCGCTTGCTCTCTGCGCTCTGTCACTGCGGGAGAGCTCCTAGGCGAATCAATCATTTTATTTCTTGTAAAGGTGTGCGACCCGTTCTTTGTTATACGTGGGTTTGATTGATGCGTTTTGTTGTGGTTTTTTTATACGATCTATGTATTGAGCCTTGCGAATGATATATGCTGTTTTGCACTATGGTTTCGTGTACTTGCTTTTGGAAAGTTTTATCTTTCTTCTCTTGTGGAGATCTATCTCTAGGATGGTTTGTCTTTCTTTGGTCTCGTTTGTGAATCTAGATCTACGAAAATAGTTTTCTTGATCCTATGGTTTTGTTTTTTTTCTTTAGTTAATAGGTGTGTTCATTGTTGTTTCTTATTGTTTTATAGACATAAATCTTCAGGAAGCTAGACACCTTGTCTATGACTGCTCGCTGTTTTATTTTTTTTTTTTTTAAGGTTCTGCTAAACCAGAAAACGCTGCTTTGGTTTGTGAGATTATTTGTTTTAATGAACAGAATATGTTTCTTCTCTGATAACGCAAAAAAAATTTTATACTGTATTTCTGTTAGCTTGGATTGGTTTTTACGTGTGAGATTTGTAGGCTAACGTCTTCACTTATCACTTATGTGGCTGTAGTTTAATGGTAAATTCCACACGTTTGTTGTGGAGACCTGGGCTCGAATCCCAGCAGCCACTTCTGCAATGGTTTTCAAGGAATTACCTGTGTTTATTATTAATAATCACACTGTTTTTTGTGGAAGTTTCTAGGGTTGGGTACATATATTAAATGTCTATAGGGTTGGATTTACTAAATGTCATTCAGTCAGTCTCTGGTCTAAGTTGCCTGTGGTTTTGCACTTAGATTGTGCTACTCTCGTGAGTCTTTTATTTTTGTGCGAGGAATTGGGTGTATTTTTAATGGTTTCATAATGAATTAAATGTAAAGTGTATATCAGATTTCTAATTGCTCCAGTAGTTATGATCTGTGATGAGCAAACCACTGTTGTGCGATTTATTTGGGTTTTTATTTTTTTGGCATCTCTTTGTTTCACTAAATGCCTTTGTTTTGTCAATTTCAGCTTCACTTCCAATTTTTTCACTATGGGTAAGGAGAAGGTTCACATTAACATTGTGGTCATTGGCCATGTTGACTCTGGCAAGTCAACGACTACTGGTCATTTGATTTACAAGCTTGGTGGTATTGACAAGCGTGTGATTGAAAGGTTTGAAAAGGAGGCATCTGAGATGAACAAAAGATCATTTAAGTATGCCTGGGTGCTGGACAAGCTCAAGGCTGAGCGTGAGCGTGGTATCACAATTGATATTGCCCTCTGGAAGTTTGAGACAAACAAGTATTACTGCACTGTCATTGATGCTCCTGGGCATCGTGACTTCATCAAGAACATGATTACTGGTACCTCACAGGCTGATTGTGCTGTTCTCATCATTGACTCTACTACTGGTGGTTTTGAAGCTGGTATTTCCAAAGATGGTCAGACACGAGAGCATGCTTTGCTTGCTTTTACTCTTGGTGTCAGGCAGATGATTTGCTGCTGTAACAAGGTCAACTTGATTTCTGAATTTTGTACTTTTATTGTTGTGATTACTAACAGTGTTTGTTTAATGTTCTTGATATGAATCTGTGGCCTCTTGTTTTTGTATGCCAATATATACAGATGGATGCTACCACCCCCAAGTACCAAGGCTCGTTATGATGAAATTGTTAAGGAAGTTTCTTCCTACCTGAAGAAGGTCGGTTACAACCCTGACAAGATCCCATTTGTCCCCATCTCTGGTTTTGAGGGTGATAACATGATTGAGAGGTCTACCAATCTTGATTGGTATAAGGGTCCAACCCTTCTTGAGGCTCTTGACATGGTCCAAGAGCCCAAGAGACCATCAGACAAGCCACTCCGTCTCCCACTTCAAGATGTTTACAAGATTGGTGGCATTGGTACTGTACCTGTTGGACGTGTTGAGACTGGTACCTTGAAGCCTGGTATGGTTGTGACCTTTGGACCTTCTGGACTGACAACCGAAGTTAAATCTGTTGAGATGCACCATGAAGCCCTCCAGGAGGCCCTCCCAGGTGACAACGTTGGCTTCAATGTGAAGAATGTTTCTGTCAAGGATCTCAAACGTGGATATGTTGCCTCTAACTCAAAGGATGATCCCGCAAAGGGGGCTTCCAGTTTCACTGCTCAGGTTATCATTATGAACCATCCTGGTCAGATTGGAAATGGATATGCCCCAGTCCTAGACTGCCACACCTCACACATAGCTGTCAAGTTTGCTGAAATTTTGACGAAGATTGACAGACGTTCTGGTAAGGAGCTTGAGAAGGAACCAAAGTTCTTGAAGAATGGTGATGCTGGGTTTGTGAAGATGATTCCCACCAAGCCCATGGTTGTGGAGACATTTTCAGAGTATCCCCCACTTGGTCGTTTTGCTGTGAGGGACATGCGGCAGACTGTGGCTGTTGGTGTCATCAAGAATGTCGACAAGAAGGAACCAACCGGTGCAAAGGTCACCAAGTCCGCAGCAAAGAAGGGTGGAAAGTGAGATGTCTTTATTTAGGCTAGTTGAGGTGCTTGCTGCTAGATGTCTTTTGGGGTCTGGTTTTGTTTTCTATTACCTACTTTGGAGGTGTTCGGAACTGCCCCTTTTTTAATTCTATAGTCCTTTACATCTGGGTCTTTGAACATTTGAGTTTTTGGATTTGCCAGTTTTCTTGGAAATTGGATGTTTGAGCATGGAGTTTTGTCTTGGTATTTTCTTTAATTTTGTTCGAAGCTTCTTTGCTGGAGCACGTGTTTTCTGTCTTGTGTTTTGTTATCATTGGCCGAGATCCATCACCTGCTGATACAAGCGATTGCTAATCGTTTTCTGCCTACGTTGTTGTCATAAGACACGGTCGCGCAACCTCAAAGCCTGTCGCCGGATGGTGGGAGAAAGTGGGTCTCTCACCGTATCTTGGTTGATTGTCGAGCAATCAATTTTCACGGTGGTGCACGGATTCCTTCGCGAAGGTGCTCAAAGGTTTTGAACGATGATGGTGGCCTGAATTTGTATTTGCATGGGTTTCCATTACTACTAGTTATGGTTTGCTAGCCATTAATCGGTCCCTTTGTTTTGTAGTGAGATGTGCAGTCGGATAGGGAAGTAGTCAGGGTAAAATTTCTCGGGGGGTTCCAGTGTCTCGTAGATGTGGTGAAGACGCATCATCGTCCAGCTCTTCAACGGGAAACCAAATCGTGGGAGTTGGTAAGTTGTAACGCTTACCTAATGGTAGTCTTGTTTCAGCCGACAATAATTTGCATAAAATTCTTAATATCGGGATTAAAAATGAAAAGCTCCAACATTACAGATCATTGGATTGGCCGACTTCTAAATGGATCTTTCCGATCGATCACCGCATTGCGTGGCAGGAGACGATGAGTGGCAAACAAATTGAATATCTAGTTGGAGAATTATGAACGGCGAGTGTTGGTCATTCTTCATTCAGACCTTTCGTTCTGAAGTTGATCTCATCCTGTTCTTTTGACTGTCGCGGAGAAAGTGTTCACGCCATTTGAAAATGACAAATCTCTAAAGCACTTTAAATATGTAGCAAAATATTGTTTAGTACATTCTAATTTTCCAATCCTTAGTACCCTTTTCTTAAATCAATTTTCAAGTTGCAATTTTGTTAAATATGCTTGGATCATATATATTCATGAAGTTTGATTATTCTAGATTAGCTATCAACTATTAATAGAAAAGGAGAGAATGCTTTATACTTGCTAATTGTGAATTTCTTCGCCTGACTTCAATCTCTTCATTCAAAGCGACAGAGGCATAAAAATGAAAAAAAAAAAAAATTAAGTCGGCACGGCAAATATGTTTACGACTGCATAAAATTGAGTCGAACTAATTTACTAAGAGCCCCTTCTACCCGAGTGCAGGGAAATGTTAATGTCAGGCAAACGATTGATAGCAAAGAACGATAGGAACAGAACATGTCCTGAGTGTAATGATATTTTGAAGTAATGGAATAATTCCAATTTCTATTGATCAAGAAAAAACAAAAAAGGTCCACTTACTTCGCATTTTATTATTTCATTATCTTTTTCTAGAAGTGCATAACGTAACATTTAGTTGACTTTTATACTATATGTACGACTATTACTTTTGACACTTTATTAAATTGTTATTACTAATATTTTATATGGAAACTCGTGTAAATCATAATATTGCGATTGTACTTACTCTCAATGATCACATTTTTACTATTAAATTTTATTAATTTCTTGTGCATTTTTCAATGCCAACAAGGATAATAACATGACTACAGTATGGTAGTCTGTACAGCGAATCTTAGTTGCAGGTTAACATAATATAGAATATTTTACTAAAAATATTTAGTTGATGGGTTCCATCCCAACAACTATTTGGTGCAGACAGTAACTCAGTCCCCTGTGTATCATTCCCTGTTTCTTATACTTTAAGGGATAACTAATTGAAGCAACACCTCCCCATTGAAAAAACTCATAAAAAAAAGAGGACATTTTCCTTTGAGTTTGCCAATTCCTATATTAGACCAGTTAGCTTCCACCTTAATTGAACAATCAACTTTTGGTGTAACCTTTCCCATGTTTAAACAGAACATGCTACCTTGTATATCATAGTCTTCCGAGTCCCTTGTAACAATCTTTTTTACCAAAATTTCCTTTGATTGGTTTCTAAACCCAGAAACTTGGTTCTGGGCACGGTTTGGGTATTAGTAAGATGGGGTCTTTGGAAAGATCAAAGAAGAAAGTTCAGCTATGGAAAAAGGCAATGGTCCATTTTGCCTTGTGTTTTGTTATGGGGTTTTTCACAGGCTTCGCTCCGACGGGCAAGGCTTCAATTCCCTCTAGTCGTGTTATCACTACAAATAAATCACAATCCTCCCCGCAACCCCTTCAAATGCTGCACCAAGCCGGCACACCACGGACCAGCAATATCAACAGAAGTTTGATTGCCAAAACTTCATTGCCAACTCAGACGAAATCTAGAGCAACAGAACAGGCAAAACTCTTAGAAAAAGAAGGACAAGCGGAGCCCAATTTAACAACAAGAAGATTACTCATTATCATCACCCCAACAAGCAATAAAGATCCCTACCAACAAGTCTCTTTGAGGAGGTTAGCTAATACCATAAGGCTGATTGCGCCACCGTTACTGTGGATTGTTGTGGAGCAAAAATCAGAGTCACATGAATTATCAGAGATACTTCGGAAAACAGGTATTATGTATAGACATTTGGTCTTCAAGGAGAATTTTACCGATCCTGAGGTTGAAATGGATCATCAAAGGAACGTTGCTCTTAGGCACATTGAACAGCACAGGCTGAGCGGGGTGGTTCATTTTGCTGGCCTTTCCAACGTCTATGATCTTGGCTTCTTTGACGAGCTCAGAGGAATTGAGTATGCAGTTTTTACTTGTCCCTCAATATTTACATCTAATAATCAGTACTCGGTTGCTAGCACAGTGCCTATTTACTTTTTTACACGTTAACTATATATACTTGTGCATGTTACAGATTAAAAAAAGAAAAAAAGAAAATTGAGAAAAGAAATGGAAACGAAAGAAAGAAATCTGAAAAGGGAAATCTTCGAGGTTGGTAAGGAAAATAGAATTTTTTGGCCGGCGGGCGCAATACTCAATGTTTAGGTAAAATTTGAAGAAACCTCCAATGTTAGCTGCATAACGTGAATCTTTAGGTGTACCAAATCTGTTTCTTTGGTTTATAACAGAAATTGAATGTTGACTTAGTTTAAACAATCTAGCTAATGGTTTCCACGTTTCCGGGTTTGCTTGCTCGCTAATCGGACTATCAATTCAATTGAACAAGTCCTACCTTTTGTTGGTCCCACGTTATAAAATTATGCGGCAGTTGATTGTTCCACTAAATTAATCCCGGTTTGCTATTATTAGCAGCGATTGATTGGTTACTTAAGAACAGTTCCTTTTGTGGGAATTCTTGTGCAGGGTGTTCGGAACATGGCCAACGGCATTGCTTGCAGCAAACGAGAATAAGGTGATAATTGAAGGGCCAGTATGCGATTCCTCGCAGGTTATTGGATGGCATCTAAAGAAAATGGGCAACGAAACTGATACAGCCACAAGGCCTCCCTCAATCCATGTTTCCAGTTTTGCATTTAACAGCTCAATCCTTTGGGACCCAGAGAGATGGGGTCGCCCTTCTTCTGTGCAACAGGCCTCACAGGTACTCACTTCTAAATTCGCATAAATGTAACCAAAAATATAAATATAAATAAATTCTCATAAACCAAGCATCATAAAATTTAATACCCATTCGGCCAGCAGTTTAATCACTCCCTTCAATTCTGTTCCTGGGGTCCAATCCTACCAACCGGTAGACAATGCTTTGGTTTTATTAATTGGGTTTTAGTACGTTCGGTTAGCCTCTTAGAAATTGGGTAATGCTATGATTTAAAAAACAAAAGAAAACAGAAATAGAAGTCTGGCAGGTCAGAAACAGTAACATTTGGGTGTGCTGAGCCCGTTTTTGAAGCGAATGAATAGATCTGTTTTTTTTTGTTTTTCATTCGTCAAATTTTCTCATGGATGACAGTTTTGATACAACCTCTTTTTGTCTTTTTTGGGTGTTGGGTCCTTGCAGAATTCGATCAAATTTGTGAAACAAGTAGCTCTTGAAGATGAGACCAAGTTAAATGGAATTCCACGAGAGGACTGTTCCAGGATCCTGCTTTGGCGTCTTGACTTTCCCTTTAGAAGACCACTGTTAGTAACAGACGAGACAATCTTCTAGCCACAGCGTCTCCTGCTGCTTCTCCGAGATAAATGAAAGAAAATGTGTCCCGGAAATTTATCCAATTTTTTCAAAGCAGAATCCCAATGCTTCTTCCCTTTTCAATAGTTAATTTTTTTCTTCTTAATTTTTTTTTTGGGGGGGGGGGGGCTGTTGTTTATGTTGATATAATCCAGAGTATTGACAATATGTCCTGTTTATCTCAAAGGAATAGCTATAAATCAATGCAAGCAGCTTATTTTAAGATTTTTTTTCACTACATGTGATTATAAGCAATTAAAATCAAAATTCAAATCTGTCCTGTAAAGAACCACACGATCATAAGCAGTAAAAGAACCAAACAAAAAAAAAAAAAAAAAAAAAAAAAAAAAAACGTTTTGCAGGGAATCACATAGCAATAAAAGAACCAAATAACTGTAAAATGCCATTATTTGTCCCCCGGGGGTGGGGGAGGGGGGAATAAGTACAGGAACTTATACGTTTTCTCAACTCTTAATTTTCTATCTAAAAATTTTAATGGTTCACGGATAACAAAAACAGAGACAGTGTAACGATCTTCTATAAATAATATTAGCAGATTTTTCTATCTATATGTCCTCCTATTAATTCTATTAGTTTAAATAAAATAGAAAATTGAAGTACATATATCTAAAAAAAATTGATATAAAAGCCAGATGTGTTGATGCATTTGGATTACTCCTTAAAAAAACATTTAATTGCAAGTTATTGTCTTACTATAATTTAGAGAAGTTGGTTGTCTCAAATTTATTTTTAACTTTATTTGTACATTGTTTCCCCAAAGCAAAAAAATTCTGCATTTGCTGCAAAATGGACAGAGTGGATCCTCGAAGTCGTCATTTAGCGATAAAAGAAAAAGAAAAAGAAAAGAAAAAAAAACTTGTTCGTTGCTGACTTAAATAAAGATCATAAATTTAAATTTTTATCAAAAAGTATAATAAAATTGAATGCATATTTTTAATTATATATATATATAGAGTGGGGGGGGGGGTACTGTGGGGATACCGTCGGTATATTTATAAATTGGATGCTATGAAATCGACTTGAGGAAGATTAATTTGTCGGCGGAGAATGTTTATTTGTGTGGTCGTATTCAAATTTCAGAAGGTCACACTAACCCAACTGTTATCATTTTTTTTTTTTTTGGTTGACTTGTTTTTTTAATTGTGACTTCCTTGGCAAGGCTTCCAGTTTGTAGCCCCAAGCACCATCCCACTTTGTATCGCCGATTCAATAATAATCGCCGACAAACAATCCCCCAATAAAAAAAAAAAAAAAAGGAAGAAAAACAGAGAGAGAGAGAGATTCATAAGAAATTTCCAAGAATCTTCTGATGCTACGCGAAGTTTATTAATTTCAAAAGAAAAAGAAGAAAATCCTCCGTAAGACTTGAGGGAAAACAAGTTATTAATTTTTACGAGACTGGACGGACCATTGAACATAAGGAAATAATAATAAATAAATAAATAAATAAAATATATAAACTATTTATTTACTGTAATGATACTCCTGGCAAATTGAGGGGGGAGGGGGCGTTCGTTTGGCTGGTAAACATCGATTAAAATAATAATAATAAAAAGATATCTATATTGCTAAAATACTTTTCTACCCCCGAAAACCCTCTAAGGCAGTTTATTCCGTAGCAAAGTATATATTTAAAAAAAAAGGGGGTTGAGGGGACGGGAGGGCAACAAAAACAAAACGAAAATCCCAAAGCTTGAGCTCCCGAATCTTCATTACCGTTTCTCGAAGCTCTCAGAGATCTAAATAAATGGTGAGTTAGTTGCTTGCAAGATTAATCGATTATTAAATTTTTGTGTACATTTCATCTGTTTTCTCTTTTAATCAGAAATTTGAAATTGGGAATTTTTTTGACCCCTAATCGATTAGGGTTCTGATTGTGTCAAATTTTCCTTTTTTTTTATGGTTAAATTTTATAACTTGGTTCTGGAACTTGTTCGCTAAAGGGAAGACCCCTCATCTGGTTTCCGAGAAAACCTAGGAAAATTTATAGATATTTTAATTTTAACTTCGTATCCATCGTCCATCTTCGCATGAAAAAACCAAATTAGCTCTTATTTGTTGCCTTGTGTCGCATACGGAAGCTTTGGGTGCTGGGTTGGGGCAAATGGATTTCCGTATGTAATTTGAATCGGACGAGTTTGATTTGTCAGAATGAAGGTTTCCGTCTGACCTAATAATCTTGATAATTCTTGGCTTTGCTGTTACATCATTTACAAGCTTAAAATGAAAATTTTGGTTCAGGCTTCACCATTAATTATGGGCGTTGCAGTTGCTGCTGCTGCTTATGCTGGTAGATATGGCATCCAAGCTTGGCAGGCATTCAAGGCAAGGCCACCAGCGGCTAGATTACGCAGATTTTATGAAGGCGGTTTTCAACCGGTCATGACAAGGAGGGAAGCTGCTCTAATACTTGGAGTCAGGTATTGTTGACATCATTTTGGGAGATAAAATAGTGTGTAAGTAAAAAGTTGTGTTTTCAATATATACAAATCATCAAATTGTGCATTCAAATACCATGCTTACTGATTTGATTGTTGGAGCTGTGTTAGTTTAAGTAATTTCTGCTTGCAGACGTTACATCATTTTATATAGTTTACCTGAAGTAGTTACCTTGGAATTTGGAGCTATTTTATAATTTGTGTTCTACCATCATGGTTGTAGATACTTATCACACCATGTTGATGTCCAAGCTCAAGCAGTAGTTTTATAACTGTATTTGTCTAAAGCAGAAAATTAGTGTATGAACTTATAATTGTTGGTGTCTTGGAATGATTGAAGTCACAACCCAGTTCTGATGGTAAAACTCTGAAGTCTGAACTGCAGAACTTACTGGTATTTGGTAGTTAAATAGTTTGGCAAACCTTTCTTACCTCTCTTAGATTGCACCAGAAATAAGTTCTTTGCAACTGTGTATGTGGCTCTTTCAGATGAGCTTAGGCATTGTTAATGCGTTAATGATTGCAGGGAACTTGGATGGAACTTACAAGCCCTTAGTGATTGGCTTGCTTTGACTTGATCACTGTTGGATTTGTTGCTTGTTGCTTTCACCTCTGCAATTACTTGCATTTTCATATTGAAGTAGGAGAAACCAGAATCTCATTTTAAAATTTTAAGATCTGCCGTCTGTTAAACAAATGTTTTTATGACGTGCATAGTCTGAAACAAGCTTTGCACCTGAAGGAGATGCCTGAACTTCCCTTGTTGATATGCATGATGACTTATGAGCCTGCAATCAATTACGATTTTCAGGATTGCATGTACCTGGTTGATTGCTTGTATATCTTTTAAAATGAGCAGATTTTTTTCACTGGCCTCTCAGGCAGCAGGGTTCATTCTCTGATTGGTCGTCCTACTCTAATGTGCAACTATGGTACATTTTCATGATATGTGATTTTATTGTATTGGTGAATTTTATTGCCTTGAATATATGCAGACATGTGGTTTTTAAAACTCTCCTCCAATAATTGATAGTCATGCATTTTGGCATTCGCTTCTGTTGATTGCAACTGTTTTATACCTTGTCTAATAAAAGATGCCTCAACATTTTTGCAGAGAAAGTACTGCAGCAGATAAGATTAAGGAAGCACATAGAAGGGTGATGGTGGCAAACCATCCAGATGCAGGGGGTAGCCATTATCTTGCTTCCAAAGTAAATGAAGCAAAAGATGTCTTGCTTGGGAAAAAGGGCGGTGGATCTGCATTTTAGCACCTGGGAGTGATCTGCATTTTGGCTCTTAGTAATCACTTTCGAGCTTCTCAACACTGCCACCGTGACCGAAACTTTGGGATAAAATTTAATTTTCAAAATATGGCTCCATAATGTGCACAAAGATCTGGTTTTTCTAGGTGAATCCACTCAGCACATTATAACTCTATTTGCATCCCATTAATCTCTCATCAGGATGCCATTTATCTTCAATTTTGCGTGTTACACACACAAGCCCAAAAGTGATCTATATTTTAAAGTAAATTTTAATGATAAAGATTATTAGTTATTAAAATAGTGATATTCCATTGTCTAAATTTCAATCAATGTAACATAATAACGCGTTGCTAATGTGGACCATTTGGTCAGAGCCCTAGGAAAAATTTGGAAGGTTGGTATGGGATGCATTGGATGAAGGTGATTTGAACTTTTTGGTTGGAGAGACTCGGTTTAACACATAGTCTATACGTGGTCTCATTCCATGATTTAAGTTTTGGAATTAAATAATTTTTTAGCATAATATTAGAGTTTAATAGCTAAGAATTCTTATGTTGGAAATTACGTGTCTTTGTATTTAATTGCGAACAAGACCCTAAGGCGATGGACTAGGCTGTGGGCTGTTTAAAATTAATAGCCAATGACAGAAGGAACCAAATAATCCAAGACAACAGACTCTGCAATACGATAAAGCAACCGTTGCTCCGGGAATGGTGACAACCCAGCCAATGTGATCGGATGAGTAATCCTCTAACATGAAAAGTTAGGAGCGTGAAGGAGCGCGTAGAGCCCAACTCCTCCTCTCTTTTCTGACCACAATGACAAGAAAGGACAGATACAATGTGACTTGGCAAATGAGCACAGAAGCAAGCAAGCAACTGAAGAAAGCAGCCAGCTACCAACTCGACTTTTACCTTAAGACCCTTTTTGGTTGAGCTCAACTAGGGATTTTCTTGGGTTCCCATTGCTCCGTTCTTCATATCCCTTCGGACCAAAAATAGTCATACATTAGCCCAATCAGCTTCTGGTAAGACGCATGTGTTCTTGTTTTCTGGTCTGGAACTTCTTCTTCTTTTTTTTTTTTCTTCAAATAATGTGGTCTTCTCCATTTTCTAGCACTAACATTTCAACGGCCTTGTTGTCTTCTGTTTCAGTACAGCTTTCAACTCTGGCCTCGTCGGCAGTTATTTTTCACTTGGTTATTTTTCTTTTTTTTTCCTTCAGCCACAATGCTTTCATTCTACGTTCCCACCACGACGATCTCATTCTGTCGCATGAAGTTCTTCTTGGTCTTGAAAAAATGTGGGGTTGTGGTTGCACTGCAGAGCTTGAATGTTGCAGGATTTTAGGTTTCCAAAATGCTCACAAAGCTTTGATTTTTTTTTTTTTTGAAAAACATTGGATTTTGAAGTGACTATGTTCTACGAAAAACGATCGTTTGGCAAATTGGATCCATGTTTCCGTTTTTTTTAGTCGTAGCTTGCTCTAGATCTAGGCATATAGCACGTAAAAATTTTACAAAGCTTTAAATTTGTGTACGCCCAGAAAATTCAGGATTTCACTTCTTGAAACTAAAATTTCTGGAAGGTTTGTAAGCTTTTGAAGATACAATAGAAATACATCTCAATACCTGAAAAAACAGTGCTATTCTATTTAGGGTAGTCAGTTCTTTCATTTTTACCTTTTGGGACAATCTCCTATTTCGTATCGGAAACTGTCGTTTACCCCTATGAATGAAATTCCAAGATTTTTTCTTTTTTAAAAGATTATGGGAACAGAAGATCTTCAAAAATTTTGTTTTTATTTTTATATTTTTAAATCGCTATCATAAATAAAAGTTGCAAACATCATTTCATGTCATCTTGGGCGGGCAATAAACAGACACGGACAGAGCTTAGTGCACCTTCGTTTGTTTTACAAGCGAAACGGAGCAATCGGACATAGGCCATTGTCGTCATTTAGCTGTTGTCTGTTGGCCCACATCTCCGAGTGGATTGCAATTCAAGTATTGGAATAAAAAGGAAAGGAACAAAAAAAAAAAAAAAATTTGTCAAAACATTGATTGTGTGATGATATGTAATGAGATCTTTAACTTTTCTTTCTTTTAAGTCTTTTTTTATTTTTCCTTTTTGGTAATTTCAGAGGAGTTTCTTAGAAGGGATTGCGCTGTTTATTTCGTTAGGCTTTATGCACGTGATTGGATTTTTTCGTTCTTCGTACATATAGACGGGTAAATTTTCCTATGGTTGTCTTTCTTAGTTTAAGGTTTCTATGATGTTATCGCAGGTGCTGTGGGTCAGGTGGGGTTTTTAAGAAGACGAATCCTAGTCTGCCTTTTTTACCACTTTACTGAATAAGATAGAAGACATAATGCAGGCACCGAAAGCAAAGTAAGATTGTTATTTATATGACTTTTCCTTTTTTTTTTTTGCTCTCCTTTATATATATATATATATATATATTGTTTTTTTGTCCCTTATTGTCTTTGAGTGACTTCTATATATATATTTTTTTATTTTTATTTTTTGTTTTTTTTGTCCCTTATTGTCTTTGAGTGACTTCTTTCTTTCTATTTTCTAAACTGAATCTAGGTTGTCTCCCCTTAAATTGTGGTTTCTCAGATTTTTTCTTTTTTGAAAATGCAGACTGTCTTCATTTGCAGATCAAATTGCATACGGTGGCAGTTTGATCTCATAATTTAGGCTTTAGGCTTTAGTCTATATCACGGATAAGGGCATCCTAGTGTATGGGGTGGGTCTTGGGATTCCCCTCACCACCCACCCCAATCTTAGTTCATAATAGAATGAAATAACGAGAAAAGATTTGTGTGACCAACTCCAATTAAATTTGAAATTATGGCTTAAATGGTGTTGTTTTTGTTGTCTGTATTGTGGAAAGTTTATGTATGGTAGATATGGTTTGCATTTCGGGGACTTTTTATGAATTAAACTTTTTAACTTCTACTTGGATTTAAAATGATCTTTTTAAGGTTATCTCTGCAACTATAATGAAAAATCTGAATGCATATCCTTTTGATGATTATGCATCTTCTCTTCTCATGTCAATTAATCATGTATCAACCTTTGATAGGATATTTTGTCAACTGTTTTTTTTTTTTATTTATTTCAAACTTACTTTGAGCCTGGTCAAATCTTAATTTGGATCTTCTAGCAGGAGTCACCAAAGCTTTTTTGGCTGCTATATAAATAGTTAATAAAAGAAGTATTTGTTTCAAGTACGACACATATGCTTCAAAATCCAACAATGAATCAATTTCTATGTGGTTGGTGAGTGTTGAATCTGAGTGTGATGAATTCTTACACATGTTGGTTGAAGGCAATATTAATATTCTTTAACCAAAATGTTATAAATGGAAAGTTTACTTAAGTTCCTTCCTTCCTTTGTATTCCTTCATTGTTTTATGCTATGGGTTTGGAAGTAGAAACTTCTTATACTTTGTGCATTTCTAATTTTGTCGACATTGTTCCCCTCACTTTTGAAGCAGAACTGGCTCCCCGGAAGTTCCTCTAAGGAAATCTGCTACAACGCCAACAACTGCACGGCAATTCAAAGCTTCAGTATCAGAATCTGACTTGGCTGGTAGAACCCGAAAAGACAAAAGTCCAAAGATCACTGAACGTATGTCACCACGAAGTCCTGTAACTGAGGTACTTGATGACTGCTTAATTCTGAAACTGTCTTATACCTTGAGGAATTGCACAGGGCAGTGGCTAGGGTTTGCAATCTAGTAGTCATTATATGCTTTTCTATATTAAACTTTTCTTTCAGGTTAGTAGATTTGAAATTTCCATTGTGAATTTCCATTTTCGTCTATTTGCTTATTTCTCTGCACATTCCTCCTGTGAACTCTAGAAGAAGCACCCAAGGAGAATATCTGAATTGGAATTCCAGCTTGCTCAACTCCAGGAGGATCTTAAGAAAGCAAATGGTCAACTAAACACATCCGAGTCATGGAAGAGACAGGCTCAACAAGATGCTGAAGACACCAAGAAGCAGCTATCAACCATGTCAGCAAAGCTCAAGGAATCCCAGCAGCAACTAATAAATATTTCTGCTTCTGAAGATGCTCGGTTTCAAGAGCTCTATAAAATTTCTAATGACAGAGATAAAGCTTGGAAATCTGAACTGGAGGCTGTCCAGAAGCAACAATCATTGGATTCTGCTGCCCTGGCTTCTGCAATGAGTGAAATCCAGAAGCTCAAAGGTCAGATGGAAATGGTAGCTGAATCTGAAGCCATACAATCAAAATGTGCAGAATCAGCAAATGCTGAACTTCACAGCTTGAGAACTGAACTAACTGAAACTCTCTTGCTCGTTGACAAGATAAAAAATGAAATCATTCATTGTAGGGACTCTGAAATTCAAGCCCTAGAACTTGTTAGTAAAACTCAAAAGCAGTTGGAAGAAGCAAACAGAACTGTGGAAATGCTGCATTCAGATGGCATCAAAGCCATGGAGGCTTACAACTCCTTATCTTTGGTGTTGAAGCAGTCAAAAGTTCAAGTAAAAACTTTGGAGGAACTTGTGAGCAAACTGCAAGCAGATTTGGCCCACAGTGGAAGCAATATCTTGGTAAACAGTTTTGGTGATACTGAACTTACACTGGAATGTGGAGGGAATGAGGAAACAGACCGGCTCAAGTCAGAGTTTAACTTCTTAAAATTGGAAGTGGGACAGTTGAGGACTGCCCTAGAGGCATCTGAGACCAGGTACCACCAAGAATATATTCAGAACAGGTTGCAGATTCAGGGTGCATATGAAGAAGTTGAAAAAACGGAACTGGAATCAAGTAAAAGACGGGCTGAAATGGAGGCAGAACTAAAGGAAGCCAAAACTAATATTGAAGGGTTGAGGGCTAATCTAATAGACAAGGAAACTGAATCGGGCAATATTTCAGAGCAAAATGAAAGTCTGAGTTTGAAGATAGAGAGAAATCAGCCAAGTGAAAAAGAATCTGAACTTGCAATGGAGCTCGCGAGGCTAGAGCATGATTTAGCAGAGTTGAAGGCAAACCTGATGGACAAGGTGACACAGTTGCAGTCTGTAACTGAGCAAAATGAAACTTTATGGATGGAAGTCCAGAAGGGAGAATTGGAGAGGACGAAAGTTAACAGTGAAGCTGTGGCATTAGCAGAAACAGCAAAGGCTGCAGAGCGAGAGGCTCTGATTAAGCTTGGCTATTTAACAGAGGAAGCAAATAGAAGTAGCAGAAGAGTAGCACAGGTGACTGAGCAACTAGATGCAGTCCAGGTTGCAAATGCGGAAATGGAGACTGAGTTGCGAAGGTTTAAGGTGCAGGCAGACCAGTGGAGGAAGGCGGCTGAGGCAGCTACTGCTATGCTTTCAACAGGGAACAATGGGAAGTTTGTTGAGAGAACAGTGTCCTTTGACAGCAGCTATGACACTATCGGAGGGGCAATGGGTTCACCTTACACGAAAGACATGGGAGATGACTCCCTGAAGAAGAACCATGGAAAAATGTTGAAGAAAATTGGGGTCCTATGGAAGAAGGGTCAGAAGTAGACGGAAAACCTTCGAGGTTACGATTCAGTTACATATTTGGTTCTGCATATTTCATCGTGTACGTGGAAACATATTTTTTGTAGAAATAAAGATACATCGTAGGAGTTCTGTGTACTTAGACACTCTATATTTCATCATATATGGAGTTTCTGTTTGCAGAATTTGGTAGTTCACAGCGATTAAGTGTCCATATATCGGACAAACTTGTATTGGAAGACTCTTTTGCTCGTTGTTGTATGGGTACGAGGAAGCTGCCCTAACTTTAGAGCTACAATTGCGTGTTAACCGGATATCTTCAGGAGGCTTTTGATGAACTTGGCAAGTGTTTTTGTGCTCTTTCCTGGATATAATGCCAGTCATTCCCCCCCCCCCCCCCCCCGTGAAAAGCATTTGGCATTCTGAGTTTCCAAGGTTGGTTAAATCATGCGCATGCAGCAACAGGACTTGCAATTACCCCTTTGTCTTTGCTGCGTGATTGATCTTGTGGTGCTCATTTTGCGGACTAGACGACGTTGACCCTAAAAAATCCCCCCCCCCGGGCTTTTTTTTGGTTTTTCCTTTTAACGCAAGAGGTCCAAGTGAATAGTGATGAGGTTTCGGGCCCATATTCTGCTAGATGGGAAAATTTGGGCCGAGCCCATTTAAGCCTTTTCAATATGGACAGGAAATTTAAAACCTTAAATTGCTATGGACCACAAAATAACCAAAAAAAAAAAGAAGTTAAATAGCCCAACTGGATCGAAGGCCGGCACGTTAATCTCTCCCACTCCCTATATAAATCCTGTCGAACCTCCGCTCCTTGCTTAGGGTTTCATCTGCTTGTTGGCCGCTGCTTCATCATCGTCCGTTCACCTTCGATCTGCTGCCGAAGAACCTTTCTCAGTGACCATGGGGTATGCATTGTTTCCCTCTCTCGTATGATTTTTTAGATTGCTATGTTTCTATAAGTTTTGTATTATTACTGTTTTTTTTTTTTTAGTCTGTAAACGTCCTTAGCTGTGAGTTAAAAATTTGGTTTGTGCTAAGCACTTAACACTGAACAAATTGAGGTGGGTTTGCCTTGCGAGCGGTCGCGTTTTATTGTTAACGATGCATGTGTGATTCTTGAAACATGAGTGGGTCGCTGATTTGAAATTAGGGCCCAACTTGTCGATGAAATTTAGTAATTCCGAAAGGAATATTTGGTTTCTATATTAGATTTTTTATATATATAATTATTTGTTTGAGAAGTTCTATGTTAGAATCTTGGTTTGGGATAATGTGTCTCTGAGATGTTTGAGCATTAAAATCTCAGGAAGACACGTGGTATGGGAGCTGGCCGCAGGCTGAAGTCCCACCGTAGAAGGCAAAGGTGGGCGGACAAGTCATACAAGAAATCCCACCTCGGCAATGAATGGAAGAAGCCATTTGCTGGGTCTTCCCATGCCAAAGGCATTGTCCTTGAGAAGATGTAAGATTGTATTTGTTATTACCGAGTGGTTTTCTTCTGCTTTGGTCTTCTGTTTTCAGAGGTTTGAAATCAGATTGAAATAGACTTATTTCTACCATTTACAGAGGTATTGAGGCCAAGCAGCCAAACTCTGCTATTAGAAAATGCGCTAGAGTCCAGCTAATTAAAAATGGGAAGAAGATTGCTGCTTTTGTACCTAATGACGGTTGCTTGAACTACATAGAAGAGAATGTGAGCGGTCTTTCTGTGGATTTGATTCATTTATGATATTTTCAAATATTTATTGTATGTTGCCTGGCATATTTTGAAAATCCATTGTAACATGTGGTTACAGGATGAGGTGTTGATTGCTGGATTTGGACGTAAGGGTCATGCTGTTGGTGATATTCCGGGTGTTAGATTCAAGGTTGTGAAGGTCTCTGGGGTATCTCTTCTGGCACTTTTCAAGGAGAAGAAGGAGAAGCCAAGATCTTAAGTTATCCATGCAGAATGTCTTCCATTAGTCCTCCAAAAGTTAAAAAGCATGGTTCTTTTTATTGAATGGATCTACTAAACTGGTTTTTGTTCTTCTGTGCTCAATTTTGGTTTCAAATATCCTTGCATTGTTGTGTTTGGTCACCCATGAAACATCCGCATTCCCTTGTGACTAATGACATGAAATTAGTAAGTGATTCAATCGGTTAAAATTTCATTACGGGTTTATTTATGCCTCGCGTTTTGGACAACTGCGCTAGTTATGTGAAGCCTAAAACGAGACGATACTGCGATTTTATTCCCGGTTCCTGGTGTGCAAGACACCGATATGTGCGGAAAAACAAAAAGAGCTATGTATGAAGGATGCTTAAAAAGATGAACTCTTTGCCAAATGATCTGCTGAGTCCGCAAACCCAATCTACGAGGCTTGAATGCTCAATCTTTGCTAAATGGTTCGTTGGGTCCACAAACCCAGTCCTCTTGTTGTTCTCGACACTCGATTTGATAGTCGGTGTTGCTTCTAACGTGCCCAAAACTCACGACAATAGTCTCTGGGAAACGATCATTATCAAAGACTGCATACACAACAAAGCGAACCATTCATCCCTTGAACCTATTGAAAACACAGAGTGCATGACTTTATGCACTTTGAATGCGATGTACATCACCTACGGCTATCAAATTCCCAGGATTGTTGAAAGCAAAAAGGCCCTCATAGTGGGTCTGCGCGTCATGCTGACAATCTACGTCTTCCAGGTACAAGTTACCTGTGGGAATATTTGGGGACAAGACACTGGTTCCTGTAAAAAAGATGACCCTACTGGAAGCGCACTACCTTAGACATATGATCTCGAGATTCAATATTGATGCGCACTACCTCAAAGAGACTGCTACTCCAACAGTATAGCTTCAGCTACTCACCATTCTCTCTGTTATCCTCTGCTGCTGTTGATCCTGTGGTAGGGCTGCGAGTAAATTCCTCCTGGCCATTGAAATTGACTTCTCTGCAGAGATTAAGTTGAAAACTAAGGGAATCGCCACCAGTTGCAATCTTGGACTCCTCGTGAATGTCCAAAGTTCCAAGGTGATGGATCACCTCATCAACTTGGCCTTGAAAACAAGTCCTTTCCTTGTCACTAGAGTTACAAGGGGAACGCAAATTATGCTTGATATGATTATAGGCACATATAGAGTCTTCCCTTACTTTCTGTGACAAAGATAAATCTTTAACCTCCAAAATGGAACTTGGGCTAACGACACTACGAGGTAGACCAGCAACAGTCATCTCAGTATCTTTTATAGGGTCGTTGCTCTTCCTGGCTGGGTTTATTTTTTCCTTCAAAGCAGATGAGTTGACATATGTTGCAGGAATTCCAAAACCTGGACTGTCTGTGGCCATACTGGATCCTATGGGTACAACTCTCTCAGCCTTTAAATAACCTTTCCCCTCATTCTCAGGAGATATTCTGTTTGGAGCTTTGAGAGATGTGCCAACACAGCGTTTTGCACTTCTTGAAGCTCTGCAGACCTCTGGTGTGGTATTTGGAATTTCCTGTGAAAGTACAGGAGATTTAGGTTTGACAGTCCCAGCAGGCTGCTGAGCACTTCTGCTTCTCTGAACTGCAATTACTGTTCTAGCAGTGGCAGTTTGACTCTTTCCAATCTTTGCCTCATGAGATCCTCCACCAGAGCTAACACTTGCTGTCCCAAGTCTAGGTAAGGCACTCGCTACTGCAGGATGAGACACTTTACTTCCAGTAGAAGTGCGAGCTGCTGACCTCACCTTTACAAAATCAGAATGGAATTAGTTGACATAGATTCACTGTCGTGGCATTTTGCTAATTAACTTCATTGCAGTCATTTCCAAAATGGCACACTAAGCATAAAGCTTGGGGGGTGTCTCACCCAAGATCTCACTCATAATTAACTCCCATCTCCCCAATTCAACTAGACCAAAAAAATCAATTCTCAACTATTGCATAAAAGTTACCAAATGAAAAAATAACTGACCCCATCAAAGAAGCCGATTTTTGGTGATGGCATTCGAAGGCCTGTTCGTTGAATGCAACTTGGATGTACATTTGCATTGGTTCCCATTGATGTGATTTTTACAGCTTCGTCAAGTGAGCCCAGGGTATCCAGTTCACTTGAGCCCTTGTCACAGTAGGTTTGAGAATCCAGAACCTGGGGAATAACACCATCTCCAGAAACATTATCACAAGAATTGGTGTCAAAGCTAGGCCTCAAGCTGTCTGACCTTTTGTTAAGTGTTGAAGTTGGTGAAAGTGATCCTATAGACCATTCACTGACAGAGCTAGCAGGCGAGGTGCCAGAAGACAGCTTGTTTACAGACTTCAAACAAGGTGAGAGATTTGATCTCATTGACCGAGTGCTATTTATTGATGAGGTTTTGAGAGTATTATTGACAGTTGAACCAGAATAAGGGTGAATGTTACCAACTCTGGAATTGTTTTTTATTTTTGTAGCATTCGAAGAACCACTACTTTCAGATGATAAGCTTCCCGAACTATCAACAGAAGAAGCAGGAGTTATTAGCTCTGTCTTGTTTGCCCTGGAAGAACTCGAAGAAGATTTTAGAGGCTGTTTGGGCCTGGGCATGCTAATTCCTGTACTCCTGGAAGCACAAGTTTTCATGCCCCTACCTGAAGCAATGTAAAATAAACTGTTACTGAATCACTGAGTTTCTTTCTTTTTTTCTTTCTGATAGAATATCTGAAGATATCACATTTCCTGTTTACCACAAGTTCTGAGTCACTGAGTTACTAAATCATATTTTGTATAAGTCAACTGATTTGCAATCCCAATTACCTGTTGAAACTTTTACATTACCCCTTTCCAACTTGGCAAGATTTGCACTGAATGATGCTCTCTTAGATCCTGTTGTTGAGACAGGACTAACTCTGCCCACTGCCTTGGGTGGCTTCTTCGAAAATGAAATCAACTCTTCATTTGGAGCAGCAGCCTGTATGAAGAACTCAGTGGTTAAATAGGATTACTGAGAAAAATAATACGTACCAAAGAAAATAAAACACCACATAACTTCGTCATGTTAGCCCGACAATTTAGACCATGACATTGAGTAGTACACTAGATAGCATTCTTGAACAGCTATGATCTAATTTTCAGTTAAATAGGCTAGAAGCATCATTATGAAGCTGGTGAACAAACAGACCTGATTTGTTGTTTCCAGTTCCTTGCATGACAACGTTTGGCTTCTTAGGGACAGCTTTGGTCTCCAACTGCAAGTGAAAATCAGAGAGGCTAAGAATACATAAGGTGCTTAAAACTAGGGAAATTTACAACTTCCCACCATTGAAATTACCTTTTTTCGAGGGGCTGCAACCTTTCCTCCAGCTGAAAAAAGAGTCCGAATGAAAAGTTGAGATATATCACATTGTAGATAGTTCAAAAAACAAACAAAGCAAGCCAAGCTCAATGAATCAAAAAGCCATCATGGTATAGATTCGAATAAATGGCATCCTGCAAAAAGCAAATATGTTGTGGAAGGAAAAGAGAATGCAGCTGAACACCATATAGTCTATGTAAATGCAGAATCTACACAGCTTCATGCTACATGATGATATATGCGAATGGAGGATAAATGTATTGTTCCAATAAGCCCTTTTAAATTAGAATTGAAAATGGACACAGATTTAAGCTGTGCTAAGCTAAACAAAATTTTCTTGATATGAAAGAGCTGAAAACCAGCTATATACTGGTGACAGGAATGGTATAAAAGTGGGGTTATAAGATCAGACTGATGCCATGGTTGGGGATAAGACCAGGGAAACAAGTGCATTGGCCAAATTGTTGATTGAATTTGCATTGGTCCTATGTGTTGATATCAATTCCAACATTGGCAGAGGAGTTGCTGGTGAGGCAGTGAAGGTGGCATGGGCCCGATGCCAGCACATTTGACAAACTAATGATGTACTTACATTGGATAGTTTTGCTTTCCCTTGTTTCAGAACTCTCTACACTGTTAGAATCTGCAACTTTGGAACCTTCGCTAGATCTCTGGATTGACGCTCTTATATCTCCAAACAAGTCAGCCTCCAGAGTTTCTGTCGTCAAACTATCACTTGTGAATGTAGATATCGAATCACTAGATCTATGGATTTCCTCTTCAATCCTGGGTAACATATGCTTTCCGCCTTTCTCAGCTCCTCCAATCATGGTAGACAATTCCTCCGGTTCCAGGACACCTGGTTAAAAGTCAAACACAAGATGAATCTCCAAACAATGTAAAGACCCAGTTATTTGACTCTTTGAATTTTAAACCAAGCATTACCTGCACTTGTAAAGAAAGCACTATCCCATGCTAGACTTTTTCGCAAGTTGTACTTTTGATTTTTCCTTTTTCCTTCCAACCCCAATGATTCAAACGGTTGAGGCACTCTCTCCTCCTCATCTTCAATAGGATCCGCTGAGGCTTGTGCATTCTCGGCATGGGCTCCCGAAAATTCAACGCTCTTTTGCGCCATCTGATTATCTGGGCCTACCTCTCATCAATAGCAATTGGTGTAAATGAAATGAGACACCAAAATTCATTCATAAAAATTCACTTATTTATATATAAATTAGGTTTAAAATTAGCTCAAGCTGGAAACGGACTTCAAACAACTATACCCTTTAAATTAGTCTGAGATGATGCCCAATTCCACACCTCTTTTGTTGCAATAAAGAAAATTGTAAAGCTAAAATCAGACAGAGACGTAATAATCAAAGGAATTGGCCATGAGCTCCAAAATCCAAAAAAGAAAAAAAAAAGATCAACGAGATCAATCGGATTCGAGCCACAACAAATCGCCGTATATTTACAGAGATAAAAGCACATATTCCAGTTTAGTTCACATTAAAATAATTTGAAAAAAAAATGCTGGGGAGGGAGAGGCAAGATAGCTAATCAAAAAGAGGACCTGAAATCCGGGGAATCTGATGACGGTCATGAGAAGGAGAAGCATAGAGGCAATCGTCTTCGAAGGAGAAATCAATGATACTCAGCCTTCTGTCTTCAAAACCGAAACGCTCCTCCGATTCGTTCATTTTTCGAGTTTACTGAAATAGGAAACCGAAGCAAAAATGAATTATTAGAGTACTGATTGTTTCGAAAATGATAAATGAGTGGAAAAAAGTACTCTCTCTCTCTCTCTCTCTCTCTCTCTCTCTCTCTCTCTCTCTCTCTCTCTCTCTCTCTCTCTCTCTCTCTCTCTCTCTACTGGACACAGAGCAAAAAGAGAGAGAGGGAGGGAGGTAAAGCCGTTTAAATTTTGGAGAAGCGGCGCGGTTTCAAATAAAATGGTAGAATATTTGGGATAGGAGAAAATATGATTGATCCGACGGTGAGACAAAAAAGGGTGGGAGCGTCTTGCGAGCGGCGTTTTGACAGATATGAGAGTGGGCCCATTTTGATGGTGACGGCTATGATGATGAAGATGAAATGGTGGGCAGTTTTGAAACGCTTGATATGTCCAGTTTTTTTTTTTTCTTTTTTCCGTTTAGGTACTGTTTCAGAAATACTTATATTTGGTAAATTCTTCCCAGAAAAAGGGCAAAGACCAAAAAAAAAAAAAAAAAAAGGAAAAACAACAATCAAACTGTCTAATAATACATTTGATACGTTTACAGTGCAGGGACGCACCATTGTATTTTTTTTTCCTGGAATTGATAAGAAAAGAGAAAATGGCAAGTCTACTTTCTGATGTTCTAAAAAGAAAAAAATATATATTAGGTGACGAGTGGTATTTTGGTGTAATTTTTTGCACATTGATTTGATTTAAATTTTTTTTATTATTGTTTGCCATACATTTTAAAGATATTCAATAACGAGTTCTAAACCAACTAATATTAAAATTGTGTGAGTAAAAATTACTCTTTTTTTTAAATAATGAATCTATAAATAGTAGGCAAAAAATCTAATCTCACCGTATATACATTAACCAGAGTGCATTTTTTAACTGAAAAAAAAACACGGAATTCCAATATTCTACAGTGATATCTTAATAAATTGATGAACGGGGGCTAAATTATGGGAATTAAAGCAGGATCCCTTCAACAAAAGAAAATCAATTATTGTCTGTCCGCTTTTCTTCGTCGCAGACATTATAATTGGTGTAACGGTCAATGAGATGACCCTTGTCTGTCCTCCATCGACCCGGCTTCACGACAATGACTCTCGTTTCAAGGTGTCCGAAGCCAACTATCCACCTCCGACAATGACAGAAACATTAATGGATCTGAAGAACTTGCCAAGCCATCTACTGTTGCATGATTTTCCATCTCCGGGCTTGTCCCCACTGTAGAGCAAGCCATTAAAGCGTTTGGGGCTGCCATACTTGTAATGTCATTCAGGGTAGCCAAATTCATGTTGTTTCCGGCATGTCCCCAACCACTGTTGAGGGATTGCCCCTGGTAGCTTGAATAATTGTTTGACTTGTCGTTGGATATTGTATTAGTGGAGGTGGAGCCATGAAAGGAGTATCTTTGTAGGCTTGAGCAACCTGCTTCGTTTGGGGCTGCCATAAGATTCATCTCTTTCGTAGTAGCCAGATCCATGTTGTCTCCTGCATATCCCCGACCATTATTGAGGGGTTGCCCCTGGTAGCTTGAATAATTGTTTGACTTGTCGTTGGATATTGTATTGGTGGAGGTGGAGCCATGAAAGGAGTATCTTTGTAGGCTTGAGCAACCTGCTTCGTATGGGGCTGCCATAAGATTCATCTCTTTCATAGTAGCCAGATCCATAGTGTCTCCTGCATATCCCCGACCATTATTGAGGGATTGCCCCTGGTAGCTTGAATAATTGTTTGACTTGTCGTTGGATACTGTATTAGTGGAGGTGGAGCCATGAAAGGAGTATCTTTGTAGGCTTGAGCAACCTGCTTCGTTTGGGGCTGCCATAAGATTCATCTCTTTCGTAGTAGCCAGATCCATGTTGTCTCCTGCATATCCCCGACCATTATTGAGGGGTTGCCCCTGGTAGCTTGAATAATTGTTTGACTTGTCGTTGGATATTGTATTAGTGGAGGTGGAGCCATGAAAGTAGTATTGTTGTGGGTTTGAAGAACCTGCACCATTTGGGGCTGCCATAAGAGTCATCTCCTTCATGGTAGCCAGATCCATGTTGTCTCCTGCATATCCCCGACCATTATTGAGGGGTTGCCCCTCGTAGTATGAATGATTATTTGCCATGTCGTTCGATGTGGTATCGGTGGAGCTGGAACCATGAAAGTAGTATTGTTGTGGGTTTGAAGAACCTGCTCCGTTTGGCGCTGCCATAAGACTCATTTCTTCCATGGTAGCCATATTCATGTTGATTCCAGCAGCATATTCCCAACCATTATTGAGGGGTTGCCCCTCGCAGTCTGTATTAGAGGAGGTGGAGCCACGAAAGTAATATTGTTGTGGGTTCGAAGAGCCTGTTTCGTTGGGGGCTGCCATATGAGTAATGTCTTTCATGGTTGCCGGATCCATGTTGTTTCCATCATGTCCCCAACCATTGTTGAGGGGTTGCCCCTCGTATGAATAATTGTTCGACATGTCGTTCGATGTTGTATTACTGGAGGTGGAGCCATGGAAGTATTGTTGCGGGTTTGAAGAACCTGCTCCGTTCGGTGGGACAGAACTGTTCCCACATTCCGGGAGTACATAAGCTCTTGTATCATCTGATTGCAATAACTTGGCCTTCGTAGCTCCATTGACAGTGGCTCCGTTCTCCGGAAAAAAACCGTTCTGATATTCCGGCAGTGGATCAGCTGTTGTAAGTGATGGATTGGCCTCCACATTTCTATCAACGGCATCCGTCTTGTCTTTTTCTTTCTTTTTATATACTTTGCACAAAACCCAATTGCCCAACTGCGACATTTAAAAGAAGAAGAGAAAAAAAGAGGAGTGTTAATAACGCAACTTGAGAAGTTGAACATTGAACGCCGAGTCACGAACTATGAAAATTGAAAGTATACGTGTCCATTGTCACACATTGGGGATTAATTTACACTATTCCACCTCATTATAAAAATTGTTCATGGATGAGAAGATAAATGAACCCCATACCACATTGCTGTCTGGGTCGCTTCCTCTGCTACTACTTGGATCAGGAGCACTAGCATCGCGCAGCCTGAATTCGTGCATCTTCCAATTTGTTTTGCGTCCGTTTGGGTGCTTCCCAAAGTAGTAATCCAGTGACTTGCGATATCCCTGAGGATTTCCCTCTGGAATAGCCACATCCGTTCCGGTAGGCTTCCAGTATCCATCGCCCGCCCCCCTTCTCGGACGACATCCATTCGGGTACTTTTTGACTCTTCGTGTGAAAAAATACCACTCCCCTGTTCTTACCAATTTGTGCCGTCCTAACCATCAATCATCGAAATTTTTACGTCGTTGATCAGACATGACCATGAAATAAAACGATATAGAGAATCAAAATTAAAACTACCGACTGAGCTATTCAACATAAAATTAAAAACTGTCGTGCTTTTCTGGTTACATCGTTGAAGCTGCTTCTCCAAGACATTATTGGCGTTTCTTGACTTCTTCTTTGTAACGTGTGTATATATATAAATATAAGAGTTAAATGGATATCTTATTATTGAAAAATCACAACATTACAAATTAAAGAGTCACAATTTTTACAAAATTGAAAAGTTGTATCTTTTCATAATTAAAATTTTATGTCAATTCATATTATAAAACTACAATTTATAAATTTGAATAATCATATATTTACAAATTTCTATAGTCACTAAATATACATAAATATATAATTCTTCTTAAGTATCAATACAAGAAATTCTTCTTGGAATTCTGAGGAATTGTTGACCGTAAATTTAAAACTTTGGGATTTATTTTAATCCTGTAATAATTTGAGAAGAACTAACATTATTTTTCACAATATAAAACCAGAAAATATGAACAAAGACAAGAACGACTAATGAAATATTAAGAGTATCTGCAGTGATGCACACAGAACAATCCATCCAAACATGTACTTTTTACCTAGGAAGGTAATCACAGATATGATACAGGGATTGAGTATCCAATTGGTTCGAACCTGTAAGGGATACAGGATCATTGTCGTAGAGGTTAACTTCGAAAATCCTGTTTACCGGAAGGGCCTCGTTCCTGATCTTTTTTTTCAAGTAACGCTCAATCAGCTCTTCGTCGGTAGGATCAAAATAGTATCCAGCGGGCATCGAATTGAAGTAAGCTTCACTATCCTCCCCAGCTTGCATATTGTTGAAGTTCGAATAATGTTGGTGATTATTATTATTTTGCAATATGAAGACAGAGAAAGAGAGGGAGAAAGCTGCTTTTGTCTGGATGGAGAAAGAAATCGAAGTATGATAACACAGCTCGAAAATTCGTAATTAATAAGCTTACATATATAATACAGCTCGGCATTATCGAGAGGAAATTGGACACTTAATTAACACGTGTACATAAATGTATAGAACGCGCCACAACGTAGTTCAAGTGTAGATGGACTGTGCATTCAAGCTCGAAACATAGCCATTCAGTTGTTTGCACGTGGGCCGGGTTTGTCATCCCGAATTTGGCTATCCGAACGTTGAAACATTTACGCCTTGCATGTCTCCGTTTATAATTTGAGCGCAGCTATAGCAATCGGTCAACCAATCACATCAAACTCCAAACTCAACCCAAATACTCTTCGTGTCCATCAAACTCAGTTTCAGTCTGATTGTCATTCCTAAATGGAGCGCAACACCAAAGACTTCCGTTACCATAAGAGAAAATTCTACAATTAAAATTTCTTCTTAGTACATCACACCCATCAAAATGCGCATGAGCTTTTTCCTTAGTAAAAATAGAATATATATAATTTAATACTATCATATAAAATAATAAAAAATATTTTTATTCATTAATTTTAGAAAATACAATAGATATTTTAATTTCAATTGGTTTTTTTATTATTATTATTAATTTCTATACGATACCGTTTTGACTTTCATTACGAATCCTAATATAGAGGTCAGTTTTACAAATCTCTTACCCGTAAGAAATTAACTTCCTTTACCTTCTTGTACTTAACTGTGTATAAACAAAAAAACCTAATAAATGAGTATTCCAAAAGAATAGGAGAGCCCATGATTCCATAAGAAAGGAAGCACGTAGAATTGATAACGGTACGCAATTAAATAAAGATGCGAAAACACCTGTAAAGATAGTCTAACTAATAATTTAATAAATTTTCTTTTACATTGATCCAAGTTGGAGTACTACCGCACCAATCTACAATTACAATGATTAATATATTTTTTTAATTAATAAAAAAACTAATGTAAAAAAAAATCTCGAAACAGCGAACAACATCAAATTAATGGATTAAAAATTACTCTCATTTTCTAGAACTATTCAGACCTCTCAGTATCTTTAAATTATAAGAAAAATAGTACAGAGAATTCCATCTTGTTATATGACATGGCCAAGGCAAAGCCACAACTTATGCAGCCCTGCTCTGTTAAAACTAGTTCATCGAAATGTTAGACCAATCAAAATATAAACGGAAGATGGAGATTACTGCATCAACCAACACCAACTACACAAACATTGTCCAGGTCACACGGATGAAAAATTGTGCTAAGTCATATAATTAGGGTTCCCAACAATTCAGAACAGCCATTCAACTCCTAAACACTGTAATTATACAATCTTAACAAGGGAGTGACTCTTAAAAGAAGGAAACCAAAAACAACCAAAATCACGTTTACATTAGATCAATTTATTGGTAAAGTATATGCTGCCAGTAGTGAAAGACACATTAAATAGGATTCTGAACGATGAAATCTGCTGCGAGTCGGGCCCTTGCATAGGGACCACAGATGCTGGGCTTGGGTCTACAAATATGTTAATAATGCAGTGTATAGAATATTAATGCCATAAAACCAAACATAATTAACTGCCTAAAAAGATCTCCATTTGCACTGCTGAAGTGACAAATGCAACTGCATTAGAAAACAAAACTGTCATGAAGCAAAAGAGGAAAACAATTGACATGAATCATGAAGGACATTCAAGAAAAAGAGAAATTGTTCCAACACCAGAATGTTTAGAAACTGAAAAGCGCAGAAAAGGCATGCTTGCACACAATTATGACCATCTATATGCACGCATTTAGCCACATCAATGCACACTCAGCACAAGATTTAAACAGGAGTTGCATCCATTTCCCAAAAAAGATGATCCTCCTTTTGCACATTGTGTTAATCAACTTCAATAAAATCCAGATGCATGGAACCTTCACACAACCTAAATTTCATTTGGCTGTAAAATAGTTTGCATGCACCTTGTAGGTAGCAGCTATTACCTTAGAGGGCCACCAACTAGAAAGTAGTAACCATAGGGCATAACTGAGTTGCCTTTGATAGAAGTTAATGGTAGGAAATGTCAGCAATGTTAAGGGACTATGTGACATAGGGCACATAATCCCACCGAAAGCAACAGCATAAAAATGAGAACATGTTGGTGGAAGTGGAAGTAATTAGGTGGTGATGGTGTAGAAGGCATAGGAGATTGCAATAGAATGACATAGTGGTGGCATGGTGAATGAACTCATAGCAGCAACAACTGGATTGTGAAAGTTGACATGGTATCACAATAAGAATTTTGGTAGAATGAGGGAGACACAAGTTTGTAATCCATGGATAAAACAAGAGCCATTACTCCAATGGTTACATTAAGGACAGAACCATTTCTTTTAATAGCCTAAAGCTTTCATATCGAAAACTTGATAACATATTAAAGTCTCTCTCTTATACTATGATCTAGTAGATAAATGGATCTGACAATAAACTCTTAGAAAACTCAAACAAAACCAAATATTACTATTAGCCAGCATGAAATAACACATAACAGTTAGTAATGTGATATACCATTACCAACTGACTGTCATTATACATCATAATCTACCTCGGTGGTCAGGTTTTAGCTTAAGGAGGCATTGGAACCTAATTTGTTGAATGTTCCTCGCAAAATAACTTAGACTGCTTAAGTCCTAGCAGTTATGATAAGAATGATCAATATTCAGATAAGAAGGCAATTGAAAGGACTAGCATATTACATGCAGTGTGTGGGTAGGTGGGTTTGAGTGTGTGTGTGGGGGGGGGGGGGGGGAGAGAAAGATAGAGTACTTGCGAATTTGTGTAATTAATGCTTCGAGGGAATGAGCCTTAATGAGAAATCTGCAAGTTCTGTTTGCCAAAAACTAAGTCTCTATAGTGATTACATAAATTTGGCTGCATAAATCAAAGACTCGGAAACCATGAACAAAGAAAAAAGGTGATATGGTAGGTGGATGAAATAAAGCACCATCTCACCTGAGCAATTGAACTCTGTGGGACATCCTTCCTAGTGGATGCATCTCCACTCTTTGCCAATCTCTTGGTGTCACCCTAGAAGAATGACAGTTTATGTACCCCAAACACAAAATTCTCGAACAGAAAACAGAGTTATATATTTGGAGGGAAAGAACATGAATGTACTTCCATCTGCCTCATTCGTTCCACCCACAAGATCAAGAAAACAAAATCCCCAATCAATTAGTCAAAACTTATATTTGTGTAGACAAACAAAACAAATCCGCATTGGAAACTCAATGCAAATTACAGGAAATTCGCCAAAGATATTTAAAAAATTTAAAAGTGATTCAGTAAAAACCTTTATACGCGTATATTATCAACCAATTTTTCATATGAAAAGACAAGCGTAAAATAAAATATATATTTCCATCCAAACAAGTGAAAAGAGGAAAATCAAAAATTTTACCTCTATATTGAGTGAGATAAAACTTAAGTGGATCGATATAATCCTCAAACCCTAACTTGGACATGGCCCACACCAAATCATCACCATTAATCGTCATCCTCTACTCTCTCTGACATTTATCACTCACTCTACGCGTGAATTGATCACCAAAACCCCAATTTAACAATACAAAATCAACAATTTGATTCCAAAAGAAAGCCCAGTATGGCTAAAATTGAAATCTTACTCGCTGGTGATGAAGCTAATAAACTAAGAAACGCATTCTTGAACGGTCTCCTTGGCACCGTTTGCCATCTTGCCATCGGCAGGAAGCGCCTTCTTCATGATTGGACTAACATTAGCGATCGGGAGATACATGTCCTGTTCGAGGACGTTGGAGTTCGAGTGTGGGCTCTGCTCTCCGCTCTGGTGGCTGCCACCGCGGGGGCTCGTCGGTGCCTTGGCCGCCATCGTGACCCCCGAAACCCCAGCTCACAACACCCGTGAACGATAAAAGTCGGGAATCGAATGCGCGAGGAGGCGGAAACAGAATGTGTGTGTGCGTGAGTGAGAGAGAGAGAGAGAGAGAGAGAGAGTGGTGTTGTTGCGTGCGTGCGTGTGGAGTGGGAGCAGCGTCGTTTTGCCTGTGGTAGATTTGCGAAAAAATGGCGCGAAAGAATAAGAGGAATTGGATTTGGGATGCGGAAGAGGAAAGAGAAGGGATCGGACGCTGGAGAAGAGGCGCTAGGAGACGACTCAGATCAGAGACCCGTTTGTCAACACCGCTGGTTATTCGTTCCACCCACTTGCTTCTTACGGTTTCTCAGTTGTTCGTTCTTTCTTCTCCGCGTCTCTCAAAACGACATCATGTCGAACCTTTTGCTTTCAATTTCCCTTTTTTTTTTTTTTTTCTTTTTTTTGACAATAATAATAATAATAATAATAAAAGGTGTTTTGCACGGTTGTTGCATCTGTTAGCCTTGATGATTTATTTATGTCTGAAAAATGTAGAAATTTTGAATTTGAATTAATATAAAAAGAAATACATTAAATTATTAATTAAATTACTACTTAACAGTAGTCGGTGTTTCTTTTACTTTTATTTGATTTCTACTCTTAATTGGGTTAGAGCCAATTATACATATTATTATGTAAATAATTTCTATACATGATGCAAATACTTTATCAATATATTGTCTAACAGTATTGACAACTCCTACTAGCGAAAAAAAAGAAAAAAAAAAACTTATTGAATTCAACGTACCGACTGAGATAATCAAAATGCCAACGTTTAAAATTTGGGGATTTGCTCACACTTTGCTACAATTGAATATGTGGGGCCGATGTATTTGTTTGTTTCGCTTGAAAGGGGATTTGATTGTGAATAATCCAACCTTTAAATATTTTGTTATACTAACTGAAATTGTTATTTAATTTGTAATTAGTTGTTTCACTTTTTTTTTATTGACTTAAATTTGAACCATTTTATCTTTAAAGTTCATTCAACTTAACAATATTTTAATAATAATCTTATTTATAAAAAAATTTAATTAAAATATCAACTAATAATTTCATTTATAATTAACAAATATAATAATTAATACATATACACTATGCTTTTTTTAATTAAAATTGTATCATATCACCTTTTGCATGCATTTAAAAATGAGCATTAGACATCGTGATTAAAAATAAAAGGGGTCATTTAGTTGAAGCCACATGGCTCCTTAAATTTAGGCTCCAAAGATGCGAAGGTCGACCCTTATGTTTTTTATTTTTTTTATTTTTGGAAACGAAAGTAAGCACCACGTTTCTCAGTACAAAAGGCCCCTTTCTTATACAGGCTTTGTATTTTTTTATATGAAAAAGTAAGCACCACATGGCCAAGCTTGCTGCGTCCCTGCCGAACAACATAATGACATTTCAAGGCTTAAAAATTTACACTCAGAAAAGGAGTAGACAATGATTGGCAGGAAAAATTTACAAGTTCGATAAAATCCTTTTTTCTCTCAAGCCTGCACATGGAAACTTGACTCAGGATTCCGGCACAGTAATCCTAGGACAAAAAATCAATAAAAATAACCCAAAAATAAATCATTTTACTACCAGACGTGGAATTACTATCTAGCCGTTGGCTGTGCAATGGACGCATCCAATGACAGGTAATTCTCAGTTCCACCCGTATCCAGGATACTCAAGTTCAACGAGGAATGAGCGGAGTGTCTTGACATTTCATCTGAGATGCCTTCCCTGGCTGCCATAGCCTCCCTTTCAATTGAGACAGCATCTTGGATCTCTTTGAGAACTTCTGAGATTGACGGTCTCATATGTCCATGAGGCTGGACGCACATCATTGCTTTCTCTGCAACCTTCCACATTGACTGGATATCATACTTGTCATGTAACGAAGGATCAATAATTCCTTGGATATCCCCACTCTCAATATGCAACTTTGCCTGTGAAGTGATCATTGAAAGCAAGAAAAACTCACAGAAAGTATATCCACAAAGACTTGATTGCAAACTGTTTCCCAGAAGCAACACTAATGTTACGGATGTGTCAAATCAGTTCACATGGGAAAAGACATCATTACCATCTACATAATATGCAATGCAAAGGTTCGTAATCCGCCATGGAATATAACTAACTTACCCATTGAACTATGTTGCGGCAATTAACACCAAAATTTTCGTTTGATATGGCTTCTTGACCAGACATAAGCTCGAGTAGAATGACACCAAAGCTGTATACGTCACTCTTATTTGTCAATTGCTGAGAGATATAGTACCTGCGCATAACAAGAAGCAAAGTCATCAATACAATCAGATACACTGTCCTGTTGAGAAATAGAAAAATGATATGTCAAGATAAAATTCCACACTTTCTAGCCAACGGTTGAATTTTAGCCCCTGAAGCACGTGGCTTGTTAATGACCCTAAACAAAAGCAATTCGAGCTACAAAGGAAATCTTTCATTTAATCAACTAGCTATGTTACACAACTTGAACTAAAAAGAGAATTTTGAAATACAATAAATAAATAAATATAGGGAGAAAATGTGCTTACTCAGGGTCCAGATATCCTACTGTTCCACGAACTATGCTCGAGACATGTGAGGCACCATCTACAGCAAGTTTTGAAAGACCAAAGTCTGAAACCTTTGCTCTCATTTCTTTGTCAAGGAGAATATTGCTGGTTTTTAAATCTCTGTGGATAATGGCTGGAACACAGCCTGTATGAAGATATTCAATTCCTGAATAGGCACAACATCACCATAATCAGCAAATACTCAAAGTTCAAGGGTTCACTGCCAAAAAGGATATTGCCTTTTTTATAGTTAAAAGGAACCCAAAACAACAATTATTTTTAAAAAATCCATAATTATAAACCTTTCGCAGCATCCTCTGCAATCTCAAGGCGCTTGAGCCAATCAATATTCCTTCCATGTTTTAGTGGTCCTACGGAAATTTAAACACAGTTTAAGTACCTAAAATATCAATCAATTAAATTCAGACACTTGGAATTACCATAAAGATGTTCCTTGAGAGTTCCATTGTGCATAAACTCATAAACAAGCAAACTTTTTCCATCTTCTTGACAATATCCAAGAA